>CAJQZP010000541.1:1272500-2472500 GCA_907164705.1 Parnassius apollo
ATTTTTGTAATTTATACAACCCGGAGATGGCTGAAAAATAGGCGTCGTACCAAGATTTACCATAGAATATTATGGCTGTATCGTCAGCATAACATACAACCTCACTATTTTCAAGTTGAACTGACATAATATCATTAATGTACGAAATAAAAAGAGTCGGCCCCAAGATGCTACCTTGAGGAACACCAAAATCTACAGATCTGAGATCGCTTGCCTGATCGCCTATTTGGACGCATTGCTTTCTATCCGACAGATAGCTGGAAAACCAGTTTAGAGCTAGACCACGAATCCCAAGAGCACTTAATTTCTTAAGGAGGATGGGGATGGATACCGTGTCGAATGCTTTAGCCAGATCGAAAAAAACACCGACACAGGATCGACCCTGATCGAGATGAGTTACAACCATATCTGTGAGAAGAGTTACTGCGTCCTCAGTTGATTTTCCCTGGCGAAAACCGAACTGACGGTCCGAGAGTATGCTACTCTTTTCAAGATAGTTAGTCAGCCGCTTATGGACTACACGTTCCAGGAGCTTCGAGTAACTACCCAGGAGTGATATGGGTCGGTAATTATAAGGATCGTCCGTAGCTCCATTCTTGTATATGGGGGTAACTGCCGCAACTTTCCACTGGCTTGGGAGTATTAGGGTATTAGGTATAGGGTTTTTGTTACATATTATATAATACAATATGTAACAAAAACCCTGTGGTTCCCGTTGAGTGTGTTATCAGAATGAGTATCCAAGCGTATAGAAATATTTTTTTTAATAACACATTAAAAAAAGTATTTTAATGAAAAAAATTTTAATTTGGCAATTGTATGTGGTTTTATTTCCTCTAACTCGCACGAGGATCGGTAATGCGGGGTCTTTGACAATCCTTTTACTACTCGGCCAATGCAGAGATAATAAAACCACATACAATTTTCAAATTAATTTTTTTTTTCATTAAAATATTTCTTTCTATATTTGTAGAGTCCCGTCTCCAGCGATGACTTTCATGACCTAAAAATGGATTTTACATAACCAACTTATTGTTGTCTTTGACTCTAACACAATCAGCAAACTAGCCACCCTGCCCATAACGTAACGCGATCGTGAACATTAATATCATTTATCGAAATAGATTATTTCTATCAACAACAATATGAAAGATGGCCGATATTAAAATAGGAATAACGAGCCGATTCCGTGCCAACAATATGTTTATAATCGCGGTATTTAAGGGAAAGCTCTTAATCAATTACATTTTACCAATATAATCCTTTTTCATTCAATCATTCATTCATTCATTCAGGCTTCTCAACGTACACTGCTTAATTTAGGGCTCCCCCATAGATTGTTGACTCATAAGGGATTATTTACCACAGGTGCTCGCTTAGCAGGTAGGGTTGGAAGCCGCAGTATTTTATTATTTTCAACCGTCATAAAGAAGATACTACTCTCCACCTCCTATTTCATTTCTCTCTATCGCCCTCCCTATCCCTCTCTATCAATTCCCAATATCTTACGACATCCACGAGATGATATAGGGGAGTGTTCTTCACGAGTATACACAGCGTCGACGTATCATCCTTTTAATCAGTCGCTGTTTAATCGCCAAAAACAAATAGGTTTTTGCTGAGTGGTAGAGTTTGTTATTTTTATTTATTTTTTTATTTTTAAAAAGAACATTAAAAATGCTATAAACATTAGATACTAATATTCCCCTTAACCATTCGTGGTAAGCTTGAATTGCTTGTGTTACGAGTGGTTCACGCCAGTAGTCGAATGACGGATTCGAACTCACGACCTTTTTTGAGTTCGCGGTCCGCGCCCTGCCATTAGGCTACTGTCGCTTCATTTATCAAGAAGATCGTCTAAGTTGGTACAACCCCATCAATATTACTGCCGCCAAGCTGCAATGCGCCCCCTGAGACATTTAAGTCCGAATGGTGTCAAGTATTATTCTGCTCCGTTTTCATTAATCTTTTTCCTAAGGGATGACAATGGATCTTAAGAATTATTTGGTACACTTCTCCCAGTAGGTATTTTACGTCCAGCGACAACGGGATTTTTATACTGCCATCTGTTGAAAGACATAAACACTTCGAGATTTTCCAAAGTCACCTCTTACGACACCCACAGGATGCAATTGAATAATAAAAAACTAAAAATCGTCAAATAAAAAGTCTATGCACTCCTGAAAAGATACTTGACAGATAATTCCGGACATAGCGTTTTATTATGACGCCCTAAAGTAGTACTCGTTTACTGACTTTAATCAAACAAGACATAATTGCGTAAATAACTAGCTGTTTGCTTCGTAAAAGTAATGGAACCTTTAGCAGGGTCTGTCTTTTCAGTTACAATTTAGGTGATTCCAATCAAGGTAAGAGTGAATTACAGTAGCAACTCTACTGCTAAACATAGGTTTTTTCCATAGATTGCTTCATAGGGGGAGTTTTGCTATAATTACCACGCTTGGCAAACGGGTTGGCAACCAAAGTATACATAATATTCTGTTGTTATTAGGAAGATGCTGCCCATCTCTTGTTTCGGGTCCTCTCTGTCACTCCTTATGACACTCACTCGACGATATATAGAATAGTGGTATATTCTTACACCGCCACTACACAGTCGAAATGTAAATACACGTTAAACTAAGTTATCATTAGGTGAAACAAAAATCAAGCATTTCTACAGAGTACTATAATACACAAAAGAATGGCTGTCAACCTTATTTTGTACGACGATAGGCATCGCCGGGAGCATACATACAAGCTATTACGTCGTATCATCAGTTAATCACTACAACAAACTCGATTCGCTGTTGACAGACGGATTTTAATACATATTTATTTGCAAATAGCGTGCAATTTGTCATTTTCTAAATAATTTGCATGCGAAATTTGGAAACGATTGTAACGTCAAAACACATCTCGTGTTGACATTTAATTATTTTATAATTTTATATTAACTTATAAGTGTGAATTGATGTGTTAGCGGCATTTTAGTGGCTACACGGGCTCTGCCCACACCCCCGTTCTATTATGTATGTAATATAGTATTCTATTAGCATTATCTTATAATTTATTTAAAAAAAAACATAATGTATTTTTAATATAAGGCCTGGCCTCTCCTTAATATCTGTAGCTTAATTCTCACTCGCTTAATAACCGGGAGTGGTTTGATATAGCTATCCGCAAAGAGTCGTTACCGCCGCGGTTTTGATGGCCCCTTATTGGGTAATTATTGCTTTTGTCCCGTTCACATTTCATTTACGCAGCTATTATGGTAATAAAACATCTTTATGTAAATTTGTTCCTGTTATGTACACCTCACCTAGAGCCATAGTAGCTCAGAAGCCGTATGCTCAGGCTATGAAATATAACCTAAGTTTAATCTAATCTAAAAGTTAAATCTAATCCTATAGTTAATTATTAAGAAATTGGGATGGACGCCATTCGGTGCTCGCACCACAAACTTTCCATTTGGAATGAGCCATGGTCATGGAAACGTGGCAGGCCATGGTACTGATATATTATGGTTGTCGCACGAATTGGTTGGCCTGACCGGGGATGGACCATGCTCTCACAGAATACCAGTTTGAAACAGCAGCAGCATGTTGCTGAGTTTCGTATAGTGATTTTAGAGAACCGAAGACCCTTTTTATTGCATTATACAATCCATCTGTTTTTTGATTCTTAATTGAGGATGGATGTAGATATCTATGGCCACAACAGCCACTTACCATCAGGTGGAGAGTGTGTGCTCGTTTGTCACTCCGTTCGGTTAAAAAAACTAATTCTTAATTCTTTCTAGTTTTGAAAGCTACTAAATCAATTTTCATGAGAACCGAATCAAGTATCCACTATTTGATGTCAAGATTATGAGGGGGGGAAAAATAACACACGAATTAAGAAACGCACACATATAGAAACACAGACATTCTCTTTAAACTAGTATATTCTAAATCTATGTCTAAAACAATACAATGGGTTGGCTCGACCGGGGATGGACCATGCTCTCTTAGTCTCTGTCAACGGTCAACGTCAACTGTCTGCCAATAATATTTTGAATACTTTACTTTCATTTTGTAAATAAAATATTCATATAGATATAAAATAGTCATGTCTAATCCTCGTACGATTTTTACTTTGCCATGGCAAAGTAATTGGAATTTTTGTGTATTTTAATTGCCACGGTAAAGTAATTGGAATTTTTATCTATTTTAATTGGAGATCTCGACTAAAACTTGACCCAGCTAATAGCTGTTAACTTCAAAACACGGACAAAAGCAACAATAAAATCGAAGAAAGTAGGTGTCTAAGCAGAATGAGCTCGCATAGAAGCGTGGGAGTGTGTTTCACCAAAGAAATCACTTGACTCTATAGCCGGTAACCCTACTATGCCAGACTTGGATGATTTATAGGATACCTTAGGAAAAGAAATATCAACACCCCATAATGCTAAACAGGAAGATGCTAAAACATTTAACATTTTAGCTGAAGTGAATGTATCAGTGGCTTAAACGAAGGCATAGAAGGACTACTTGAGTTGCGTATGAGATATGTTCCTCAAGTAGATTTAGATATTGATGATAGTGTATGGACTGTGGACTCATCGCTCAGTCAACTTTTTGAACTTTGAAACTACTGTAGAATATTAATTAAAGCTCTAGAATATATTTAAAAAACGGATAAGTTTGAACAGGAAAGGTGCAGACTACAACACGTAAGTGCGAAGTTATATAATATAGAGACTTTTGAGTGCTGTAGATATATTTTTACATTTTTGACATTTTTTTAACTTTTTAATACTGGCGCTCCAGTACATTCACAGCCGGATTTCCTATGGTGTCAAAATTGTACCGACGGTGGCTGTTTTAAGGTAAAAGTGGATTAAATATACTCATTAAACGATGCCATAATAAAAGTATTTCGGCTTCACAGCCTATCGTAGAAGTTCATGACTCTTTTAGTAATATCCCTAATGACACAAATTTTTCACGTTTTTCGGAACGATTGTACAATTTTCATAGTAACGTACCAGTGGTTGAAAGAATTCCCAGAGGAGCGAGGATGCAACTTACTAAAGCATTGTCATGCACTATCCAAAATTGTTTCAATAATCGTGAAAAGAGTTGGTAAAAATTATTTACATTCGCGTATTGAATAAAACCACTTATATGGATTTTATCGCGTTTACTTAACTTATTTTTAATTCCCGACGTTAGTGTGCTTTACAGCACCCATGGTCACGGGAGAAACTATCAGCCGAAACGTCGGAATTAAAAATAAGTTAATTAAACGTGATAAAATCTGTAATGTGGTTTTATTCAATGTGTAGTGTTCGCGCAAATTTAATAAATCAATACATTCGCGTATTCCCATTTTATTTTAATAAAACAGTAAATAAATCAAATACGTCTCAACTAAAAGAGACTTCATTTCAAAATATAGATCATCCAATTAATACTCATTTATCTCGACCCCGTCCTAAATTTGATTTTAAAAAGTAGTTGAATCGAAAGTAATGGATAGCGATTTAAAAATACATCCCGTATTCTATTCTCCGACGACATCCCGGCACCTGGTAATCTCAAAACTCTTGAAGGCTTTTGTCAGAAGCATCCTTCGGTCAATCCTTCTCACAATTTACCGCTCCCTCCCAATACTTCTATGCAACCTTTACAAATTTCTTAAAAAAGACCCTGAGACGCAATCTTGTCATTTTCGAATGGCTCTGACGGCGACATTGACGGGATTACGTCTAAAAATCTCAAAGATCTCTCTTGTAAGCACGTCTGTTGGTGACGCCGGTAGAGTACTTCTTAATGATATTACAAAATTATGTAGTTTTATGCTTTCTCGTAATGTCAAACCCAAATTCATTCCCTACTCATATGGTGCAAGATTGTGTGTCTTCAAAAAATAAAGCATACCGGTCAGTGGCAAAGCCTCGATAGAAGCCGAAAAGCCAGGCTTGCCTTTTCATTCTGCTCAATCAATAATATCAACTGATAAAATAACTCGTAAACTGTTTCAAACTATTTCAAATTTCCCGCGTGCTCCTCTGTACTACAAAAGTCATGACCTCGTCAACACTTGGCAGTATGTTTTCAATTCGAAATACACTGATTCGTGTTCTCTCTGTGTCAAAACGAATGCCCAAAGGACTGTAAAAATTAATGAAAGCAACATGTTGATTTGAGCTATTAGTCGGTTCTCTCGCACGCGTTGACATTTTACCGGACTTTCGAGAAGACGATCTCTCCTATTGTAACCTCTGGCAAAATGTTCTATAATGAAATCATAGAGGAAAGTAATATATCGTACAAATGAAATATAACTACGAAATATTTATATAGCAATTACTATGGAACCAAAAGCTGGGTTTTGCTCCGAAGTTGTTTAGGAGTGCGCGGGCGTGCAGGCGATACGTTTGCAAGTTCACTTTACATTTTAGTGTTTATGTTTTTTTTTTGTGGTCTATTGAAAATGTATACTTCTTCAAAGATTTTTAGTGAAAATGGAGGATAATATTGGAGTATATAGTGTAGATCAGAGAGTATATATAGAGGAGTATTTCTTGTGGTGAATTGAAGTATGTTAAAGTGCTGTTCGGCGAGAAATAAAATCGTAAAATGTTCACCAACATTTTACGCGGACGTAATCAAATCTTTCCTTAGGAAAGAGAGACCATTCAATTTAGAATATAAATAATTTGTTTTTTTAATTTTGTACATAGTTTGTTTCTACTTGGTTCATGTATAGTATTGTACGTAAATATCTTTTTCTTTTGCTCAAGCAAACCCTAACGGCTTTTTTCAAAGCCACCGAAGATATGCAATTGCTGATATGTCATACAATCTATCTAGCTATGCCTACGTCTATGCCTACTGTGTGCTTTCTTAAACACATCCTCGACAGCACTGAATATGAAACCGAAGAGTGGTGACAGATCAAGATTGGTGTATTTTTATAAAACTGCTAAAAACAACAAAACCATATCTTGCCCTAGTTTAGAGCCCTAGCTTCGCCACTGATTACAGTATCCGTCCTATAGCTGTGGGTTCCACATTTCGACGCTTAACTTCAAAATTAGCTTGCAGGCACATAATATCTAACCTTAAGACAAAATTTCAGCCTGCTCAACAAAGCTTTGGCACTAAAGGTGGCTGTGAGGCGGCGGTACATTCCGTGCGTACTATTTTACAAATTCTAATGCAGATGTTCTTCTGAAGGTTGACCTTAGAAATGCTTTTAACTCCATCGATAGGGTAATTCTGCTGAAAGAAGTGGCTAACAATACCCCCAAAATTTATCAATATTACAGTCAAAATTCGAACTTGTTTTATGAAAACCATATTTTTGATTCTGCTGTCGATGTTCAGCTGGGTAACCCACTAGGTCCAGCTCTTTTCAGTTTGTCAATTCAACCTATTACTTCAAATATGAAATCCAAGCTGAATAGCAATTTAAGCTGGTACTTGGACGACGGTATACTGGGAGGTAAAGCAGATGACGTCTTCAGTGATCGTACTCAAATTTTTCAATATTTTAAAAATATTGGTCTTGAACCAAATAGCAATAAATGTGAAATATTTGTTTCCAATAATTTATCTAGTTCTAACAGAGATACTTTAATTCAAAATTTCAATCATATTTCTCTAGGAATAAAAACTGTCAATGCGGATTCACTATACCTGCTCGGTGTCCCGTTGTTTTTGATAGTATTAAACAAACAAAACAAACAAAATTTGATCAATTTTTAAATCATATAGATATTGTTGTATATTTTAAACCCCCACATTTCCCTTCTTTTTTTAAAATATTGTCTTCTTGTACCTAAATTTACATACTTATTACGCTCAAATCCAGTCTGGAAATGTTCGGATATTTTAAAAGACAGTGATAATAATCTTAAAATATTGTTACGAGCTTGAGGTTCGTGACAATAAAAATTGCCGATAAAATTACCTAAATTAACACTTTAATTTACTTTACACAAATTAAAACTTACAACACTAATAATTAAACACACTAATTCACTTTATTCCGCTCCGAAGCTTCGCTTGTCTCGCACAAATCCAATACTGCCCCGATCGCATCTTGCAGCGCCTATATATACAAATTAGCAATGAAGCATCCGGAAGATTCAAGTAAATGCGCGCAAAGCGACGAGTGTTCGAGTGTAGATTTTCTAGAAACTTAGTTCTTCGGATGGCACTGTCGGTTGAAAGATTTGTGATGTCATTTTCTGTAAAGCTCCCCTCGCTCTCGTTCCTGACACTAGATGGCGCTAGTGTATGACGTTGACTTATTCACGCAACACTGCCCCCTCCTAAGACATGCTCGTCCCGAGCATTATCGGTCCCATAATAACGCGCCAAGCTATCCACATGGACGATCTTAGGAGTCCCTCTTGCGCCTTTCAGTAACGGCTCCGCAATGTCAAGGGATGTCTTATCCCGTGGTGCACCAACATTGTACAATTTCAATGCTCCTCTACTCCGTGTCTGAGGTCCCCTCACAGCCGCACAACTTGTACATGTACGACACCAATCCTCGACATCGTCACGATAATGGACCCAGTAAAACTGTTCTCGAACCTTCAGTAAAGTTCGTTTAACTCCCAGATGGACTCTTGAACGACCATTATGGCACAGCTGTAGAACATTCGGCACTTTAGCTTTAGGGACAACCATTTGCAAACGACAGCTGTCTCCTCGACCACTGTCCCATTTACGGCACAGGACTCCATCCTGAAGCAGCAAGCTGTCCCATTGGGCCCAAAAGCTTTTCGTGGTTGAACTCATCGCTGAGACGTCCCTCCACTTAGGCTTGGTAGCACGGGCCTTCATCCATCCCAGAATCGGCTTGATGTCCGGATCTTCCTGCTGTGCATGTCGTAGGCTGTCCTTCCACCCGTTGCTGAGGTGGTCTGTCCTGAGCATCCTCACGGATACCACTTCCTTACCTTGCCTACTACAATGGTTGCAATCTTCAGGACAAGGTCTTCTTGACAATGCATCTGCGTTGCCGTGAGATTTCCCGCTGCAGTGTCTGATAGTAAAGTCGTATTCCTGCTGCTGCTGGGCGGTGCTGTTAGCCGCACTTCCTTTCTGAGACCGTTCACCTTCCCTTCCTAGGGTGTGCTTAGGGCAGCTGGACCGAAGATGGCCCCTTTCCCCACAGCCATAGCACCTAGGGCTGTATCCTTTATTGTGGTCGCGAACCGTAACTGCTGCAACCTCCCTAGCGTGAGGTGAACGATGATCCTGTCGCCGCCAGGCAGTGCCGTTAGCTGCACTACCCTCCTGATATCGTTCACTTTCCCTTTCTGCGGTTCGCTTAGGGCAGCTGGATCGAAGATGGCCCTTTTCCCCACAGCCATAGCACCTAGGGCTGTATCCTTTGTTGCGGTCGCGAACTGTAGCTGCTGCAACCTCCCTGACGCGATGGGAACGATGATCCTGCCGCACGGCTTCCACCTCCAGTGCATGGGCCAAGGCGTCCTTAAGCGTCTCGTGGTGCCCGAGCCTCACAGCAGCTCCGACTTCCAGGTCGCGGATGCCGTCGATGAATGTCTGCACCAGGTTCCCTTCAATGAGCGCAGGTACAGACCGGTATGCTTTTCGCACCAGCTTCTCCACCTCTAGAGCTCACTGCTGCAGGTTTTCGTTGATGCGCTGCACGCGATCTTTAAGCTGCGCACGAAAGACGTGTTCCAGGTGAGCGTCGCCATATCTCGCCTCCAATGCCTCAAGGAGTTGCTCATAAGTCACTTCCTCACCGAGAGCTTCCAGAACTGTTAAGGCCTGGTCACGCAGGCCTAGTGTGAGAGCAGTCATGGCCTGATTTTTATTCCAGCCGTTCGCCTTCATAACAGCTTCGAACTGGATTTTGTAGGCTGACAAGGAAGAAGTCCCGTCGAATGGTGGCACCTTGAACCCACGTAGCGAAGGTGTAGTAGCTACTACGGGAGCTGTAGTTCCCTCCCCAAGTTTGAGTTCGTCCAGCGTTTTCTTCACGTCAGCCATTACGTTGTCAACCCGATTGTTTACTTGGTCGATTCGGGTTTCAGCTTCCGACAGGCGGTTGTCATGTTGAGCAACCTTATCCTTCACCTCCCGTATCTCTTTTCCGAAGGTAGCGTGAAGATCTTTCATAAGGAGCATCTGCTGTTCCTTATCGCGTTGCAGTTGCTCTTCTAAACGACGGGCCTGTTCCTCCTGCCGGCGGGCCTGTTCCTCCTGCCGGCGGGCCTGTTTCTCCTGTCCGCCCCGCAGCTGCTCTTCCAATCGGCGGGCTTGTTCCTCCTTTTCGCGCTGCAGCTGCTGCAGCATCACCATCAGAGCACCTAAGTCAGGTGCCACAGACGTAGAAGCTGCTGACGGGCCGGCTTCCGTGGCCGGCGGCTGGCCCTCAGACATCTGCGGCGTTGCACCACCAAATATCCTCTGGTCCGTCTCCTGCTGGCGTTGACTTCGGGTACGGACACCCACCATCTCGTCCTTAGGTAAAATCGGCATGATTTTATCCGACTTCTGACACCAAATGTTACGAGCTTGAGGTTCGTGACAATAAAAATTGCCGATAAAATTACCTAAATTAACACTTTAATTTACTTCACACAAATTAAAACTTAAAACACTAATAATTAAACACACTAATTCACTTTATTCCGCTCCGAAGCTTCGCTTGTCTCGCCAGCCAATCCAATACTGCCCCGATCGCATCTTGCAGCGCCTATATATACAAATTAGCAATGAAGCATCCGGAAGATTCAAGTAAATGCGCGCAAAGCGACGAGTGTTCGAGTGTAATTTTCTAGAAACTTAGTTCTTCGGATGGCGCTGTCGGTTGAAAGATTTGTGATGTCATTTTCTGCAAAGCTCCCCTCGCTCTCGTTCCTGACACTAGATGGCGCTAGTGTATGACGTTGACTTATTCACGCAACAATATCTTTAGAAAAATTCTAAATTTGACTTCAAAACAACAGCCTGGAATCAAGCTAATTTACCTATAAAATTTGTTAGTATTGGTGTAAGAAATCTTTCTAGCGTTGCATCGCTTCCTTTCCTTGATTCTGAGCATAATATAAATGACATATTGTGACGGCCCAATATTATTATTAATAATTAAATTCAATATAAAGGGGCGTCAAAAATAGTCTTAAAAGATATATATTAAGCAATTAAGTTAAATTAATAAACATAAAGTTAATATATTTCAGACATTATCCCAATAACATAGTAAATTAAAGGCAAAATTATTGTTTTTCGTAATAAATAAATTTATTTAAAAACTTGAAAAAATATTTAAAATAAGATAAATAATAGAAATACAAGTCAAAAAATATTATAATATTAAGTTAAATAACGTTTATAAGATAATTAGAAAATTTGTTAAAAATTGTTTAAGTCATGGGAGGTGTTCGTGTATAAAAGAAAATTTTTCTAAGTTGTGGAAGGAGTTCACGTATAGATGAAATTTCCCAAGTTGTTGAAGGAGTTCATGTATTAAAGAAAATTTTCCAAAGTTATGGAAGGTGTTCACGTATAGATGTCTTGTATGGAGGAAGCTGTCGGAGGTACATACCTGCAGTTGTACATATATATGGGGTGGTCGGGAGCCCGACTGCCTGAAGTACTGTAGCACAATGACTAGTCCTATATTAGGGACTTATGATATTAAACTCAATGATACAAAAGCAATACTATAGAAGGTCTCTATGAATAATATGCATTACAATAGTAGGGTCGTGGGTTCGAACCCCATATATGAATGACTTATGAAAGTAAGGTCTATGATACAAAAGCAATACTATAGAAGGTCTCTATGATTAATATGCATTACAATAGTAGGGTCGTGGGTTCGAATCCTATATATACATGACTTATGAAAGTAAGGTCTATGATACAAAAGCAATATTATAGGAGGTCTCCTTGATGCATAAGCATTGTATGGGGTGGTCGGGTGACTGACAACTCCTAGTACTGTAGCAAAATGACTAGTCCTTATTAGGGACTTGAAAAGGAATATTATGGTGGCGTGTGTGCTGCTTCACGAGCAATTGGTCCGAGGTAAACTTGGACTTGCTAACCGATGTGTCCTAGACATATCATCTTAGTGCCGGTGGTAAGCGGGTTTGTTGTAGCAATACGGCTTTCCCGTGGACATCGCACACCCATACCGGTTGTGGGCGGCGTCGTAGCGCATAGCGATGCGTCGTCTATCTTTCGGATTGGGAAGATGAGTGTGTTTGGTAGCACTTTTAAGTGTAACAGTCATACTTAACTTCATGTCTTAGTGCATTAGCGCTATGATACATGGAGTTTTGTCCACTGGCGTCTTAGTAGCGTGCTACTATGATACGTTGGTGCAGTTTTATATAACAACCATCTTAGGGCCGGTGGTAAGCGGGTTTGTTGTAGCAATACGGCTTTCCCGTGGACATCGCACACCCATACGGTTGTGGGCGACGTCGTTGCGCATAGCGATGTGTCGTCTATCTTTCGGATGGGGATGAAGAGTGTGTTTGGTAGCACTTTTAAGTGTAACAGGCATACTCAACTTCATGCCTTAGTGCATTAGCGCTATGATACGTGGAGTTTTGTTCATTGGCGTCTTAGTAGCGTGCTACTATGATACGTTGGTGATATTTTTTATATAACAACAATAAAAACTTTGTTACCAAAATCGATAGGAGTCATGTGGGTGTGTTGTGAGGGGGCGCCACCCGTATGATAGTTGTATTGATGCTTACTGCTACTTGCGGTATTGCGTCTTGTGATGGATCTGCGGGTGTGCTGCGCCTGATTTGACGCATTCTTGTGGTTCTGGTCGATGGAGGTATACAATTAACATCTTAGTGCTGGTGGTAAGCGGGTTTGTTGTAGCAATACGGCTTTCCCGTGGACATCGCACACCCATACCGTTTGTGGGCGACGTCGTTGCGCATAGCGATGTGTCGTCTATCTTTCGGATTGGGATGATGAGTGTGTTTGGTAGCACTTTTAAGTGTAACAGTCATACTCAACTTCATGTCTTAGTGCATTAGCGCTATGATACGTGGAGTTTTGTCCACTGGCGTCTTAGTAGTGTGCTACTATGATACGTTGGTGATATTTTTTATATAACAACAATAAAAACTTTGTTACCAAAATCGATAGGAGTCATGTGGGTGTGCTGTGAGGGGGCGCCACCCGTATGATAGTTGCGTTGATGCTTACTGCTACTTGCGGTATTGCGTCTTGTAATGGATCTGCGGGTGTGCTGCGCCTGATTCGACGCATTCTTGTGGTTCTGGTCGATGGAGGTATACAATTAACATCTTAGTGCTGGTGGTAAGCGGGTTTGTTGTAGCAATACGGCTTTCCCGTGGACATCGCACACCCATACCGTTTGTGGGCGACGTCGTTGCGCATAGCGATGTGTCGTCTATCTTTCGGATTGGGATGATGAGTGTGTTTGGTAGCACTTTTAAGTGTAACAGGCATACTCAACTTCATGTCTTAGTGCATTAGCGCTATGATACGTGGAGTTTTGTTCATTGGCGTCTTAGTAGCGTGCTACTATGATACGTTGGTGATATTTTTTATATAACAACAATACCAACTTTGTTACCAAAGTCGATAAGAGTCATGTGGGTGTGTTGTGAGGGGGCGCCACCCGTATGATAGTTGCTTCGATGCTTACTGCTACTTGCGGTATTGCGTCTTGTGATGGATCTGCGGGTGTGCTGCGCCTGATTCGACGCATTCTTGTGGTTCTGGTCGATGGAGGTATACAATTAACATCTTAGTGCTGGTGGTAAGCGGGTTTGTTGTAGCAATACGGCTTTCCCGTGGACATCGCACACCCATACCGTTTGTGGGCGACGTCGTTGCGCATAGCAATGTGTCGTCTATCTTTCGGATTGGGATGATGAGTGTGTTTTGTAGCACTTTTAAGTGTAACAGGCATACTCAACTTCATGTCTTAGTGCATTAGCGCTATGATACGTGGAGTTTTGTTCATTGGCGTCTTAGTAGCGTGCTACTATGATACGTTGGTGATATTTTTTATATAACAACAATACAAACTTTGTTACCAAAATCGATAAGAGTCATGTGGGTGTGTTGTGAGGGGGCGCCACCCGTACGATAGTTGCTTTGATGCTTACTGCTACTTGCGGTATTGCGTCTTGTGATGGATCTGCGGGTGTGCTGCGCCTGATTCGACGCTCTCTTGTGGTTCTGGTCGATGGAGGCATGCGGGTGGTGATGTCTGCTGGGATGTATGGGGGACCTTGGGATGGTGTAAGCCCGACGATAGTCGTATTGATGCTTGTTGCGTTCTGCAGCATTGCGTCTCTACGATGGTTGTTTGGTGGGACGCTATTCTCAATGGCGCTCTCTGCGTCTTGGTTTGACTCACACCTAAGTAGCTTTGCCCAAGTCGGGTCCCTTCATTGCGGGGCTGCAGACTGTCGGCCCTCCACGATGTTTTAAATAACAACGTAATATTATATCTCTGTAACTTTCCCACCTTTGAATGATTGAAGGCAACTTGTTGGTGGGTGAGACAAACATGATCGAAAATGCATTTACTCAACGTCAGTGACACAAACCCTTTCTGATGGCGAATTATTACTCTTATCTTATAACTGCCTTTTGGCTATATCTGCCGTTGTATTGGTTGGTGGAGCATATGTGTTGACCTCATGCGGGTGGTAGCTGGCGGGAGGATCTGAGGAGACTCTCAAGGCTGCGGCCGAAAGCCGCACAACGTGGGACCCCATTCCCTTGAGGTGAGCGGTAGACTCATGACACGCTCTGCGGCTAGTAGCCGTGCTGATCATGCAATTGGTGGTGATGCCATACACTTACATCACGTCTGCGGGAGCGGCGGTCTGGCAGGTGGTGGCGCTCACGGAGGGTTTACGGCCAGTGTGCCTATTTTCCTAAACCGTGTGACGTACATTCACTGTGGCTGGATTCGTTCGTATTCTGTATGGCGTTTACACGCATTGACATGCGCGACTTCGGTCGATGTTTGTGCTTACGCACTAACAAGGGGCCAAGCCTCTTTTACTGGTTCGCCAGTTATTTTGCTGTGGACTACGGTCCAGTTCCCGAATTATCGTTCCCTTCGGGGGGGAGTGCATCAAAATGGTTGGCACTCACCGTGCACGGCGTGTGTGGGGCCGTGTACCTCCCCCTACATTTTTTTTAAATAAATGTAGGAGAGCGAAGCCCTTGTATCGGGTATTTTGTAGAAATATATTTTGAGCCTTTTCCGAGCGGGAAGGGATAATTAATAATGTAAACCTGATGCAAGTGGAATAGGGACGTTTTACGTTCTTAACCTTTCTCGAGCCCTGTCTTCGTGAACGGGGTTCACTTAACTTATAAGGCACTACCAACAGCTTTCAATTGCTCTAGTGAATATTCATTCTTCCAAAAGACACCTAAAAGAACTAAGTTACTAAGCAAACACAACGTAAATAAGGGTCCTAACTAAGACGATCACGCCAAAATATTAAAACCGGCCTATTAATAAACCTTTTGAAAGATCATTTAGAAAGATCTAAACATAATTTATTAATCCTGGTCACATATATATAATTTTTATCGAAAAGGGGTAAATTAATTATATCTAATATATTAATTATTATTATGAGAGAGGGGGGGGAAGCGTTACAATTTGGTGCCGTGACCAGGATATATTTTAAAAAGAAGGTCGTCTGTTTAAGAATTATGAAGTAGGCGTTATGCCTACAATTTGTTGTCCGTGAAATGGAAAGGTGTCTTGGAGGATGGTGTTTGCTGGGGGTGATTGTGAGTCTGGGGGTGGGGCTTTAATATTAATATTGATTTTTTTTGTTATAAAAGGTGTGTGCATAGTTAATGCGAAATAAAATATAAAGTGAAATAAATGAGAAGACGCAGTAACATTTGTGTAAGTGAAGGACATAACAGTGCTAAAAACTGATAAAAGTATATAAATATAAAATGGTTAAAACAAAGAAAAGTTCTAACTTAGTGAAGGCTAAGCCTAAAAAATGAATTAACATGCTTCAAAAATTAATTAAAAATGCAGTGAAAACCTTTGAGGTTAAAATAATTTCTCGAAGAAAGTTTATTAACCAAACGAAAGTTCACCAAATTAAAGTAAACCAAGAAGAGGTGTACGGGGCGAGCATCTCACATGTCACTGATCCTAGACGAAATATTTTATATAACATACATAATGTGACAATAGAAAAGCTGAAATTGGAAATGAAAATACTCATCCAGTAACATTTTATAAGATCTCACCAGTTAATTAAATGACGTTCCGTCTAATCTCTATATAATCGAAAGTTATGAGCAAGATTTAACTTAAATTTTTAGGAAAGTTATTAATTTAAGTATTTTATTATAATTAAATCAAATAATGTTCACGTGTGATATTTGTAATAATTTAAATTAAATAGAGAGAATTATAAACCTGGGTCAGTACGCCTGACTCAATAACATTAATAAGTTCAAGCAGCCACTTGAACTACGAGTAAATAGTAAAAGTAAACATAATGTCGAACAAATTAGATAACAAGTGCGAAAGAATTTAAAAGAGGCAAGTCGCATTAGAAACACAAAATTTGATAAGCGTAATAAATTAATGAAATATCACATTGGCGATTTAGTAAAAGGTTCTAGATCTAGTAAATCAGATGCAGATAACAAAGTTATGAGTAAATTTAATTTGGCGTATGAAGGGCCTTATATAATACCAGCCGTACCATTTGAAAATGTACTTTAATATACTTTAGAAAACCCAGAAACAAATGAAATTATAGGACATTTTGATGCTATTCATTTATTAAAATATTTTAGATAATAGGTTTGGCTTATATACATTCTAGAATAAATACTGTAATATAATTTGGTCCCGTGGGTGGCCTTTTGAAAAAATAGATTAAAATTATTAAAGTTATGAGCAAGACAAAAATTAATTAAAAATAAGAAAAATATTGTAATAATTTTATTAATGAATATCTGTAAATATTGATTGTAAGATAATTTTGTAAAATATGTTTTTATTGAATAAGTTTGGGGAGTTGGGTCAGGGTGAATGACTCAATCACATTTATCCTGTGGGTGTGTAGCCATCTGATTTCAACGCATATACAAAATACTATGCATATAAAGACAACATTGCTGAATTATATTTTAAAGATTTAAAATGTTAGTCAAAAACAAAAGATAATCACTATTTAACGACGTAATATACAATAAATTTATCAAGATAACAATTTATGGTTTATCGCATTGGGATAGATGTGGTTGAAGGGGTGTGTGGCGGCGGCCATTCCCTGGGGTAGGTGGGATGAAAATATATACTGAATTGTAACAGATTGAAAGAGGAAAGAACAGATACACATAAGTTCAAAATTTTGAGTGTAGTGCATATGCTCTCAATATAGTAAAATTTTATATCAACGACTCCACTGTGTGGGTCATTAACATAAAATTTGGGGGTGGATTGTGACGGCCCAATATTATTATTAATAATTAAATTCAATATAAAGGGGCGTCAAAAATAGTCTTAAAAGATATATATTAAGCAATTAAGTTAAATTAATAAACATAAAGTTAATATATTTCAGACATTATCCCAATAACATAGTAAATTAAAGGCAAAATTATTGTTTTTCGTAATAAATAAATTTATTTAAAAACTTGAAAAAATATTTAAAATAAGATAAATAATAGAAATACAAGTCAAAAAATATTATAATATTAAGTTAAATAACGTTTATAAGATAATTAGAAAATTTGTTAAAAATTGTTTAAGTCATGGGAGGTGTTCGTGTATAAAAGAAAATTTTTCTAAGTTGTGGAAGGAGTTCACGTATAGATGAAATTTCCCAAGTTGTTGAAGGAGTTCATGTATTAAAGAAAATTTTCCTAAGTTATGGAAGGTGTTCACGTATAGATGTCTTGTATGGAGGAAGCTGTCGGAGGTACATACCTGCAGTTGTACATATATATGGGGTGGTCGGGAGCCCGACTGCCTGAAGTACTGTAGCACAAACTAGTCATAGGGACTAAACTCAATGATACAAAAGCAATACTATAGAAGGTCTCTATGAATAATATGCATTACAATAGTAGGGTCGTGGGTTCGAACCCCATATATGAATGACTTATGAAAGTAAGGTCTATGATACAAAAGCAATACTATAGAAGGTCTCTATGATTAATATGCATTACAATAGTAGGGTCGTGGGTTCGAACCCTATATATACATGACATGAAAGTAAGGTCTATGATACAAAAGCAATATTATAGGAGGTCTCCTTGATGCATAAGCATTGTATGGGGTGGTCGGGTGACTGACAGCTCCTAGTACTGTAGCAAAATGACTAGTCCTTATTAGGGACTTGAAAAGGAATATTATGGTGGCGTGTGTGCTGCTTCACGAGCAATTGGTCCGAGGTAAACTTGGACTTGCTAACCGATGTGTCCTAGACATATCATCTTAGTGCCGGTGGTAAGCGGGTTTGTTGTAGCAATACGGCTTTCCCGTGGACATCGCACACCCATACCGGTTGTGGGCGGCGTCGTAGCGCATAGCGATGCGTCGTCTATCTTTCGGATTGGGAAGATGAGTGTGTTTGGTAGCACTTTTAAGTGTAACAGGCATACTCAACTTCATGTCTTAGTGCATTAGCGCTATGATACATGGAGTTTTGTCCACTGGCGTCTTAGTAGCGTGCTACTATGATACGTTGGTGCAGTTTTATATAACAACAATCTTAGTGCCGGTGGTAAGCGGGTTTGTTGTAGCAATACGGCTTTCCCGTGGACATCGCACACCCATACCGTTTCTGGGCGACGTCGTTGCGCATAGCGATGTGTCGTCTATCTTTCGGATGGGGATGAAGAGTGTGTTTGGTAGCACTTTTAAGTGTAACAGGCATACTCAACTTCATGTCTTAGTGCATTAGCGCTATGATACGTGGAGTTTTGTTCATTGGCGTCTTAGTAGCGTGCTACTATGATACGTTGGTGATATTTTTTATATAACAATAATAAAAACTTTGTTACCAAAATCGATAGGAGTCATGTGGGTGTGTTGTGAGGGGGCGCCACCCGTATGATAGTTGCATTGATGCTTACTGCTACTTGCGGTATTGCGTCTTGTGATGGATCTGCGGGTGTGCTGCGCCTGATTTGACGCATTCTTGTGGTTCTGGTCGATGGAGGTATACAATTAACATCTTAGTACTGGTGGTAAGCGGGTTTGTTGTAGCAATACGGCTTTCCCGTGGACATCGCACACCCATACCGTTTGTGGGCGACGTCGTTGCGCATAGCGATGTGTCGTCTATCTTTCGGATTGGGATGATGAGTGTGTTTGGTAGCACTTTTAAGTGTAACAGTCATACTCAACTTCATGTCTTAGTGCATTAGCGCTATGATACGTGGAGTTTTGTTCATTGGCGTCTTAGTAGCGTGCTACTATGATACGTTGGTGATATTTTTTATATAACAACAATACCAACTTTGTTACCAAAGTCGATAAGAGTCATGTGGGTGTGTTGTGAGGGGGCGCCACCCGTATGATAGTTGCTTTGATGCTTACTGCTACTTGCGGTATTGCGTCTTGTGATGGATCTGCGGGTGTACTGTGCCTGATTCGACGCTCTCTTGTGGTTCTGGTCGATGGAGGTATGCGGGTGGTGATGTCTGCTGGGATGTATGGGGGACCTTGGGATGGTGTAAGCCCGACAATAGTCATATTGATGCTTGTTGCGTTCTGCAGCATTGCGTCTCTACGATGGTTGTTTGGTGGGACGCTATTCTCAATGGCGCTCTCTGCGTCTTGGTTTGACTCACACCTAAGTAGCTTTGCCCAAGTCGGGTCCCTTCATTGCGGGGCTGCAGACTGTCGGCCCTCCACGATGGTTTATATAACAACGTAATATTATATCTCTGTAACTTTCCCACCTTTGAATGATTGAAGGCAACTTGTTGGTGGGTGAGACAAACATGATCGAAAATGCATTTACTCAACGTCAGTGACACTAACCCTTTCTGATGGCGAATTATTACTCTTATCTTATAACTGCCTTTTGGCTATATCTGCCGTTGTATTGGTTGGTGGAGCATATGTGTTGACCTCATGCGGGTGGTAGCTGGCGGGAGGATCTGAGGAGACTCTCAAGGCTGCGGCCGAAAGTCGCACAACGTGGGACCCCATTCCCTTGAGGTGAGCGGTAGACTCATGACACGCTCTGCGGCTAGTAGCCGTGCTGATCATGCAATTGGTGGTGATGCCATACACTTACATCACGTCTGCGGGAGCGGCGGTCTGGCAGGTGGTGGCGCTCACGGAGGGTTTACGGCCAGTGTGCCTATTTTCCTGAACCGTGTGACGTACATTCACTGTGGCTGGATTCGTTCGTATTCTGTATGGCGTTTACACGCATTGACATGCGCGACTTCGGTCGATGTTTGTGCTTACGCACTAACAAGGGGCCAAGCCTCTTTTACTGGTTCGCCAGTTATTTTGCTGTGGACTACGGTCCAGTTCCCGAATTATCGTTCCCTTCGGGGGGAGTGCATCAAAATGGTTGGCACTCACCGTGCACGGCGTGTGTGGGGCCGTGTACCTCCCCTACATTTTTTTTAAATAAATGTAGGAGAGCGAAGCCCTTGTATCGGGTATTTTGTATAAATATATTTTGAGCCTTTTCCGAGCGGGAAGGGATAATTAATAATGTAAACCTGATGCAAGTGGAATAGGGACGTTTTATGTTCTTAACCTTTTTCGAGCCCTGTCTTCGTGAACGGGGTTCACTTAGCTTATAAGGCACTACCAACAGCTTTCAATTGCTCTAGTGAATATTCATTCTTCCAAAAGACACCTAAAAGAACTAAGTTACTAAGCAAACACAACGTAAATAAGGGTCCTAACTAAGACGATCACGCCAAAATATTAAAACCGGCCTATTAATAAACCTTTTGAAAGATCATTTAGAAAGATCAAAACATATTTTATTTATCCTGGTCACATATATATAATTTTTATCGAAAAGGGGTAAATTAATTATATCTAATATATTAATTATTATTATGAGAGAGGGGGGGGAAGCGTTACAATATGTAACATAATTTCAAATAATTAAGTGGACATGTGCTTTGCTGCTGAGGCAAGGCCAACATGGCTAACGTTCTGTCCCGGCGAAAACAAAAACAATGGGATATACCGTTGGTGTGGAGTGTGCAGAAAAATTTATTTCACAATTTCGATAGTGACCAAGATCAGGCTTGCCTTCTAGCTATTTCGACCAAGGAACCCTGTCACTGATTACACGCTATGCCATCAAGTAATCTCGGCACGTTACTTAATGGGGAAAGCTTACGCATCGCCGTAGGAATCCATCTAGGGGCGGCAATTTGTCAACCTCACCTCAGCAGCGTCGATGAGTTTGGACTACACGTACTTTCATTTAAGAAAAGTGCAAGTGGGTTTTTCCGTCACGGTTCTTTGAACGAAGTCATCCAAAGGGCTCTTGTTTCTATAAATATTCTCTCGGTTTTAGAGCCTTGTGGGACGATGGCAAGAGACCCGACGGTACGAAAGGACTTTGGTCCCTTGGGAGAGAGGTAAAGCCCTAGTGTGGGATGCTACATGTGTAGACACACTTTTAAAGCTAGGGCGGCATCAAAGCCAGCTTAATCAAGTAAAGAGCGCAAATATGAGCCTTTGAGAAATGACTACATATTTGTGCCATTTGCTGTAGAGACTATAGGTCCTTGGGGTCCACGTGTAGGGAAGTTCTTAAAGAAACTGTATCCGCGACTGGTCGTAGCTGCTGGTGATGAGAGGGCTGGTTCTTTTCTCGCTCAAGTGTAGCCTTTCAGGGAGGCAACGTAGCTAGCGTTCTTGGCACGACACCACGGGGAGTAGGACTTTATGACAATTTAAATTTTTGGTTTTATTTTGTCTTTATTAAGGTTTTTTTTACAATATTGTGTGTAAATAAGTAAATAGTGTATATATATATACATATATATATATATATATATATATATATATATATATATATATATATATATATGTAGAATAAGGGTAAACAAACGAGACTACAGTCCACCTGGTAAGTTGATGCTGTGGTCCATGGATATATTCTACTTGATAAAAACGTTGCCCCCACACTATGACTTTTCTCTGTATCGTGAATGCAGCTTATACACATAAATTTAACAAGGACAAACATCTAAACCCAGAACAAATACTTGTATGACAGAAATACTTGTTCAGTGCGGGATTCGTGCCCGCGGCCCTCAGCGCTATTACTCACACTACTACCGTACGCCGTACAAAGTCGCTGCGCCATGGAGTTTGTCACTTTTTTCGTCATTCTATGCCGTGTATGTTGAAATCTCGACCGTGTAGAGAGGGTGTAAGAATATCTAACGCACTACCCCATATCAACCTGAGGGTGTCGCAAAAGACCGTGGAGAGAAACAAACAAGAAAATGGGCAGCAGCATTTTACTAAAACAATTAAAAAATATTAAAAATCTGCGGTTGCAAGACGCCTGGCAATCGTGGCAACTATGGCAAATTCCCGCTATGAGGCAATTTATGGGGAAGACAAAGGCCTCATAGAGAACATAGGTTCAGAAGTGGACTTTTGATAGGCTTTAATGTTATTTTTTATGGAATATGTGTGACAAACCAGAACACAGTCCATCCGATGGTAAGTTGATGCTATGGCTCATAAACATCTACATCTATCCACGATTAATAATCAAAATACAGATGCGTTGCCACCCCTAAGAACTATGACGAAATGCCTCATTTCTAGTAAAATGGGTCTTCGGTTCTCTACACTCATCCTACGACATACAACAGCATTGAACTGCTATTTTACGCTGGTATTTTGTGAGAGCGTGGTCCTTCCCCTGTCGAACCGATCCACTTGTGCTACAATCATACAAATACAGCGACAGCATAAGAGGGGCTTAAGAGTATATGCTATTTCTTTCTCCAAGTGTTAACCTAATTTAGATACAATGTACTCAGTTGTCTGACTGTTGAGGCTTTGACTACCGATTGCGAAATATATACCTTAATTCACTTTTACATGGGTAAATGCCTCCGCATATCCGCCAGGGTAAGAACAGGTTATGTTGGATTTGCATTGAGTAAAATTTCATGGTGTTTTACATTTGTCGCATACTGAAATAGCTACGGGACCGCTTTCTCATACATCCACGTCCTCACCAGTGCCAAAACTTACTTGGTAAGAACAGCTTCTTCCAGGCACGCCTTCCTTCGCGACCTCTAAATACAGTAGAGCAATTGGCTCCCCCGATTCCGAGGATTCAAAGGCTCTAGATGGAGTGGCCGCCTTGTGCCGTACCTTCAACTCGGGCCAGCCATAGGGGTTCCCATTGGCTTACCGTGGGTGATCAATGCACAGTACTGGAGGTAAATAGAACAATATGATTGCGAGAACCAGCGTTTATTAACTTAAGTTATTAACTAAAAATGACTTAATAAAACTTGCCGGAATACGACGGATTCTTGGGACGATGTGCACTAGAGTTTGCGTCCCGGAACATCCCTTGTCTCGAAGTCCCGGGACTTTTCATAATTTTACTTATCTCGAGTCTGTCAGAATTACTAGATTAAGAATCAGTATGATTTTTAACTAATTTCAATTTATAACTATATATTAGATTTAACTGCTTAAAAGTGAAAAAAAGCAATTATTAAGACTGAAGTTAATGAACGTTAAAGTTATTAAGATTTAATTTTGTGTTTAATAAATGTTGATTTTTACAAAAAATTGCTTTTTAAATTCGTTTCACCAGAAATTAACTCAATTAAAATACTTCAAAAAAGAATTACCCCTCTTAAAAAAAATTTCTTAAGTCTCGAAGTCCCGGGAATTCCCGGGACTTTGATTGTAGGCTGTCTCGTGTCCCGGAACTTTGAAATTGTCGGGAATTCCCAAACCCTAATGAGCACCCAATATTAGGCTTAAAAATCGTTGATGCGGCTAAATGACTTCGCATTGAAATAAATAAATGAATATTTATTGTACACCAAAAAATACAACAAATTATACAAAGGTAAAATTGACAGCCTTATTGCTTAGTAGCGACCTCTACTGGGTTACCACAAAACATGAATGGGCTAATAATCTTACACGCACCAGATGTCGCTACTTGACACTGAGGTGAAGTTTTTTGTTACACATTGTCATTTAATTGAGAAGTTAGTGTTAAATAAAAGTTTATCAGTTCCTAGAGTATTATCATCATCATCAGCCTACGGCAGTCCACTACTGAACGCGCACCACTAGCCTGATCTTCAGCTTCAGGCACCCAGTTGCTGCCAGTCGCCTTACGCATATCGTCCTTCCATCGCCAGGAGGGGCGACACTACGTTTACCTAAACGCAGTCTACACTCTTTGACAGGCCTACTCTAACGGTTATCGCTTCTGCGACAGATGTGACCAGCCCATTGCCACTTAGCCAGCAAATATAGAAGGTGACGTCGCTCACCTTGGTTCTCCGGCGGATTTCTTAGCTACGAATCTTATTCACCCGAGAAACTCCGAGCTTAGCTACTTCCATCGCCTGCAGGGTGAGTTTGAGTTTGTGGAGTAGTCGTATCGTTAGTGTCTACGTTTCGGCACCATATGCGAGTACTAGCAGGACACACTGGTCGACGACTTTCGTCTTCAAGCTTTGCGGTATAGGTGACAAGAAGACCTGACGAAGCTTTGCCCAGCCCAACTGAATCCGCCGTTTATATTGATGCTTCGTCCGTTCCAGTTTAGGGTCTCAAAAACCTCTTCCAGTGCATTTGTTAACAGTTTCGGGGATATTGTGTCCGCCTGTCTGCGCGACGCAACTGGATAGATTGTGTAAAACCAACCTGTACTTGCACGGACATCGAGCTTGTAGTGTTTAAATGATATCTATCTATCGCCAGTCAAACCGGCGCTGCAGGAAATGCATAACAGCACAAATTTTGATGGAGTCAAAGGCTTTTTCATAGTCCACAATGACCAAACACAGAGACTGATTGTACTCATTCATCTTCTGTATAATTTACCTTACTTTGTCGATGTGGTCTACGGTGCCATAGCCTCCCCAAAACTCAGACTGCTCGGGTGGTTGAAATTCACCAAATCTCCGCGCGATTCCATTCGTAATGGTAAGTCAAAACGGGCGATAATTCTAACAGTCTTATCACCTTTCAAAATAAGATTCTGTAATGCTTCTGACATCAGTTCTCCCATCTTGTAAAACGCAGTTAAAAATTCGACAGAGCTCTTTTAGCAATGGTTTCAGAGCTCAATAGGGTATTTACACCATGCAAAAAATATATATATATTTATGATAAGTTTTGTAAAAACTAAAGGAGAAATAGGGTAAGGCTTACAATTAAGTTACCTGAATTTGGGGGTGGAGGGTAGTGTGGGGGGAGGGGGAATAGTTGTAGAGTCACCCCCTACTTCCCCTTCCTGCCGGACGTGCTTAGTTTTTTTTATAAATTTTTAAAAATCCCGTGTTGAGGTTATGTTTCGTAATTTTTATGACAATTTTAATCTGATTTATGGGGAGAGAGAGTTGGGGGACGGAAGCCCCACGCCACTTAACGTGGTGCAGTCGAGGGCAGCCCGGTCGACGGAGCTCCACTTCGCGGGGCTCCTACTTCTGAGTGGTTTATAAAAAAAAACACGAACTAACCTAACCTGTCTGAGTCGCGGTGCCCCACGTCCCAGGTTGGCTTCGCTCGCTAATGCACTCAATATAACTCCAAAATACTAACTTTTATTAACTACTTTAATTTATAAACAATAATTTATGGCTGCCACCATTTGTAAGAAAGGATCTTTGCGATATGTAGCAGTATTCCGCCGCCACAAATATTCCACTATTCACCAAAATTCTGATACTCCGAAGCAACGGCATGACGGCATGACGTAAAGCTGTCAACAAAATGGCCGGCCTAGCGATTAATTTTACACATTTTAAAATCGATTCGAATCGAAATTAGATTAATCGATTCACAAAAAATCAAAATCTTAAAGATCGATTTCGTAAAAATCGATCTTTTTTTGATTTGCGTTAAGAGTTTATATTTACAATATCAAAGGATACAATAAGGTACAGATAAAATTGAATGATTAAATTGAAAGGCTGTCATTCTCTACGAGTTGGGGTACATTCAACTAATTGTAAATAATTTTATAGTTCTTAATATAACAGAAAAAGATTCGATCTCGATTCTCTAGGGTGAAATATCGATTCAGTACTATAGATCGATATGACATTGACAGATGTAACGTCAAAAACAAGAGAATAATTAGTCATTTAAAAATATTTTTAAAAAATAATTAAAAATACTTCGACGCTGCTCCAGCAGCAAAAATCGCGTGGAGGTGCAGCAGATAAACCCCCTTAACCCTCCTCACAGTGACACAATCCTCAACTTCAGGCGACCTAATTATTGTAAACCCAACCCCTCAAATCTGCAAAACGCTATCAGCCATATTAGATTCCGTGTGTTATTTCGAAATTTTTCAAGTTATCATTGAAAAAGCATCATGTAACACGGATTCGTAAAAGCAGAAAGCACTAATTTACCAAAGATAAATACATTGATGGTGACAAAAAATTTTGCATGCAATACCGATTTTTGTTCTGCTGAGTTGAGGAATGTCAAAACATATAAACACAACACCAGGTCAGTGTATATTGATAGTTATGTTTATCTACGACTATAATCATTAGGAATCATTAGTTATAATATCTAACATAGCGTAATCTATTACAAAATTTGAATTGCAATATCTATCACCTCATGATATTTTGTTTAGTATAAACGATAGTTAAATATATTAAGTCATATTTATATCAAAATGGCAGAAGTATAGTCACAGAAATATAGTTAGGTATTGTAGGCAATGTATTCGGCTATCCTCTTGCCGGTTTCAACCAAGTATTTCAAGATAACTTCCAAGGAGTTCTTATTATATATACTCGTATTTTTGCATTCAGGTTCAACACGCCAGTGATAAAGATGACAAGATTGACAACTCATTATTAACATCCAAAAATATCTTATTTCTTTCCAAAATCCTAGGACAGTGACGTCACAAGCTAAATAGAACAGTTTTCCGCAAAAATTTAAAACTATAAATTAAAAATAATTTTATGGCACTATTCAGTTTTAAAACATATATATAAAAAGTATAGTGGTCCATTATCACTGTAGGATTCATTTAAAATACGATTTGAAAGTGGGTGTAATACCTATTGTTATTCCGTTCTCTCCACGGGGTTTTCCATTTTTATGTTGCCCGAGGGCCAATTCAATCTCCTCCAGACAGATATCTGGCGACTCATCGGTAAAGTGGCATATTGTTATGGTTGAGAATTCGTCGTATTTGGGGTCAGGTTGCTGATTTTGGAAGACATATGGCGTACCGTAGTAGTCTTCGATCTCAGCGAGAATCTCAGGCTTCGACGTCAGGGTTTTGTCATCACATGTCTTTAGTTTCGACTCCCAAGCTCCCGAGCAAGACTTTGGGACTTTTGTTTCGCTCTATTGCGTCTTAAATAAAGGTTGCATTAGAGCGCCGCAGGTCCCTCTGTACAGCTTTCCTTATGGCGGTGAGCGCCAGCTGTTTTGATGGCGCGTCTGTTGTTGCCTCACGTCGCTTTGCATAAGCTGAAGTTCCTCGGCTGAAAGCTTAGACTTCCGGCCTATATGTTGCCTACTACCCAACCTATTCCCCTCGTCCCTTAAGATGTTAACCACACTAGTGAGATTCTCGTCAATATCCAATATGGGTTTCAGGGCATCGAATCGATTCCGGACTTCCAACCGGAAACGTTGGGACCCCGCTACGGTTTGAAATGGTTTTCATCGGAGCGTAGGCTTCATCAGACGGGCTTTTTAAATCTTGAAATCGATATTCAGAGTGCCTTGAACAAATCGGTGATCCCTTCCGGTATTAAACCTATCGATCATTGAGACATATCGGAATATATATACTTTTTGTCCGTCATGATGAAGTCGATCTCATTTTTCGTCACGTTGTTGGGGCTGCGCTACTTCCACTTTCTTTGGGCTTTTTTTTTTGAAAATAGGAATTTATTGGATGAATCGAGGAAGTTAATCAGCATTTGCCCCCTGTGGTTTCTGGTTCCAAAACTATGCGGTCCCATAGTCAATTCAATACCTGTATGTTTCCAAACTTTGCGTTAAGGCCCCTATGACGACATGAAAGTGGATTTAGAGGTGTTGTGTAAAGCTTTCGCGACGTCTTCGTACATAGCTTCAACTTCATCGTCCGAGTGTGTCGAAGTTGTACGTAAACTTGTACAATCTTTACAATATATTTTTACTACTTTACATACTGGAGATTTACAAAATGTAAGTCATAGAGAACTCTATTTACAAGAAAGCCCACTCCACCCTGGGAAAGATCATCTCGCTCGTGATAGTATAGTAGGATTTCAGGATTAGCGTATCATCTTCCTCTCTTTGAACTCTATTCAACCCCAGAACGTGCCATCTTACATTTTTCAACTCAACTTCTAATTCTGCAATGTTCTCGTTGTGCCGCAGATTTCGTCCATTGTACGTCGCCAGGTCCAGTTTGTGGTGGTATTCTGCCCTCTCACGGGGATTTCCAACACCCCTGTCCCACTGCTGCCGTGATCGCCATCACGGTCAGGTACATGAGGACGGTCAGGAATTGGGGGTCATGTTTTTTTTTTGGTGCTTACCATTGGGGGATTTAGTCCTTAATCGCCACGCTGGGCAAGCGGGTAAGCGATCGCAATGTCAGGCACGTCGCATCTGTGATGCTGCAGCCAGTCACAGATCTGGATATTTTTGGCCTGACCTGACAACTGAGATGGTAATTCCGCCATCTGTCGGATACCAAAGCTTCTTTTTTTCTTTTCGCTCTTAGTCGTCTCGTACGCCACCCACGGGAAAAAAGGGGTGACAAGATTCTAACGCTGCCTATGAGGCATTGTTTTATTTATTAATATATTATATGGCTATATAATATATTAATACATAAAACAATGCCTCAGTGGTTTGCCCTTTAATTTTTTGCACATTTCAACTCTTTTTAAATTTTTATCCTTTTATGAATATCTGTAATTTGATTTATTTATTTTTAATCTAATTAATATAAAACATAACTAATACTAAACTAAACATTAAACTTTATATTTTTCAATACCCTTTTTTCTGTATAATTATCATCGACCCTTTCTCCGTTCTGCCAATATATTGTCTAATTTTTCTTATATTTACCTTTTTATTTTATTTTTCTTATCTTTCAGATAATTCCCAACATTTTTCACTAATATAGGCTAATTCCAAGGACTCCGTTTTACTACTAAGTTACACATTGAAATATTTTGACTATACCAATTTTAGAATTCAAATGATTTGATGAATATGCGTATTTGTTAGTTTCAATGCATTTCAAGCCTCATTAACTTTTATGTAATTGCTATAACAAAAAGGTATTGTAATTAAACAGCCCATTAACTACTTTTTTGCGGCCTAAAAACTATGCTTCCGAAATTGACGCAATCAATTATATTTATTAAAACAATAATGTTAATATGTCATTAATATTTTTTTATTTGTCCTTATTTTTAAAACATTAAAGTCCCTTTTCAAATATAAACTAATATTTGAGCAGCAAGTACTGTTTATTTTTCTTTTTGACAAACATTTTAATTGCTACTAATAAAACAAATATGGTGTGTGTTTCCATTAAATAAGACTGAATTTCGAACAAATTTGTCTTTAATAAACAAAGTTATTAATTACGGCACACGCGTATAAAATCGATTAACGCTTTCGAACGCATCTGCCGTTGGAATTTTAAATAATTACATGTTTTAAAAACAAACATGGCTGACATGGAACCCTGTATTAACCCAACTCTGTATTATCTGTTACCAAAACTGACAGTTTGCGTAAATTATAACGTTTAACGATGCGTTTAATAACATGCTTTTATAAAAATAAGTATCTTTAATAAGGCAATTAATAAGATAAAACATTTAAAAATAATGATCATTGCGAATTTTATTTCGCTGTAAACCATATCAGTAAAATAAAAGTTACATATAAAATATATGTGTAATTGGAATCGCCAAGGTGGTCCAAATAATTAACAAATATTTCTTAAAGAAAAACATTTCATTGTCCTCAACTTTTTCGTATCTTAATATTATAGTAATGGGAACAGCTTACATTCGTATTGTCATCCTCTTATTTCTGAACTCTGTTAGTTCTTAAAGCATCGACTCTAAGACCATTCAGAAGACGTAGTTTGAAGAGGTAGTCTCATGAGTCCATCGATGCGTATTGGCGTACCTCATATATGTTCTTCGCAACGGTTACTTTAACCGCTGAGCACATGGTAATCAACACTGAAAATTGCGAGTTTACATTATGTAGATTCGTCTTAATACGTGGATGTAGCGATGCATATTAGATTTGGATATTCTCCTGTATCGTGGGGCTATTTACAAACATAAGTTTCACAAGGACAAACAACCAGACCCAGAACAATAAATTGTTATGTGCGATATTCAAACCCGCGGCGTCTTACCTACTTCTTTCGTGAAGCACCAGTGCATGCACTGCTGTGTCCCGGCCTACCAATATTATTACACGTTAAAATTAAAGGCTGTTAGGCATTCCATCTTAACTCTCAGAGGTGACAACGCATCTGTAACTATTTGTCATTAGGTGAAGTATAAGTTTGTTTGTCATTATAATTTTAAATGCTGTCAGTGCCCACTGGTTGAAATAGTAATTTCAAAAAACTCGGTTGGGTAAAAAATGACTGAAAAGAGAACAATTTTATGTCCTATGTCACTCCCACAATTAAAACGAATTGAAGGACATCTCCTTTTACAAGTGGTAGAGCCTTGCTGCAGCTATATTATAGTTATACCACGAATGGGTCGGCTCGACCGGGGAAGAATCACGCTCTCACAGAGTACCAGCGTGAAATAGCAGCTCAATATTTCTGTGTTTCGTATGGTGAGTGTAGAGAACCGGAGATACTTTTTATTGGAGACGAGGCATTCTGTCTTAGTGTTCGGGTGTAGCAACGCATCTGCATCTTGAATCTTAATCGAGGATTGATGTAGATGTCTATGGGTTACAGCATCCACTTACCATCAGGTGGACTGTGTGCTCGTTTGTCACCCTTATTCTATAAAGAAAACTCATATTTTGAAATACATCAAGCCGTTTCGGCTACAGAGCGTGCCAAAGAAATAAACCGATAAATCTGAGGCAGATTGAAAATCAACGAATAACATTCTAACTCATTTTTGGAGGCGACAGAAGGAAATTAAAAGAGAAGAGAGTTGGAGAACAATATCTTCGCAATAACAACTCTATAAATTACATCTAGTTGGGTTTTATTTATTTACTAGCTGAGCCCGGCAGATAATGTCCTGCCAGTTAATATCACAGGTTGTGTTCAGCAATGTTTTATTTTTATTTTAGCGCATACAATTTAATTTATAAGCCGCGATGATTGAAATAAATATCAAATTTCAAATTTTGTTTGTTTTAAAATTTTTATTTTTATAATGATTTCTTATATTTACGCGAACACTACACATTGAAATAATAATAGTTTTTACGGAATTTATCGCGTATATTTAACTTTTTAAATACCCGACGTTTCGAGAGCTTTACAGCACCCATAGTCACGGGAAGGACTGAGATGTTCAACGTCCAGATGTCATAGTTAACCGCGGTTACCATAGAATAAAATTTAACTTTTGTTCCGATCTACACAGTATGAACTTATGGTATCATGAAGTCTCGCAGTTATATGCTTGGGTTGGGATTTAATTTTATTTATTATAGGATCCCAAGCAGATGGTAGCACCCAGCCATCTTCTCTATTGAAATTAGGATGTTTTTTGATTTCAATAGCCTCGCGAATCATCCTTGGAAGGAATCGGTGTTTTTTAGCGAGGATTTGTGGTCTATCAAATCTGATGTAGTGACGGGGGCGATCCTGTACGTGTTCACAGACTGCAGACTTCCCGGAGCGTCGATTCTTCACATCAGCTATATGTTCTTTAACGCGTGTTTTAATTGATCTTTTAGTTTGTCATATGTAGGAGAGACCACATTCATAATCAAGCTTGTACACTCCTGCATCTTGCAGAGGAACGTTACACTTGACTGATGGTAAAAACTGACCAATCTTTCTTCTTCGGCGGCTTGAAGTATGTTTTGATGGAAGCGCGCTTCAAGATGTAGCCAATCTTGTCAGTGACTCCTCTAACATATGGCAGTACAGCAGGTACACGCTCGACTGTGGCCGGCTTCACTCGTTCTCTGTGACGTAGGCACGGGACCCGAAGATTGTTGTCATGCAAAACTTGCTTGACATGTTGGAGCTCGGCAGCCAGGTGTTTAGTGTCACAGATCCCTCGTGCTCTCTGAAACAAAGATTTGCCCACGGTAGCTAACTGTGAAGGATGGTGGTGAGAATCACCGTTTAAATATCTATCTATATGGGTCTTTTTTCTATACACAGTATGGCTCAAGGTGTTATCAGGATTCCGAATTACTAACACATCTAGAAAAGCTAAGGAATTGTTTGCCTCTAACTTCATTGTGAACTGAATTTTAGAATTTATAGAGTTAAGATGGTCTAAAAATGCAGTTACTTTATCTAAAGGTAGAATTGTGAAAGTGTCGTCTACGTACCGCTTGTAGAATCTTGGATTTATGGGAGAAGTAAGCAGGGCTTTCTCCTCAAAGTCTTCCATGAATATGTCGGCGACAATGGGAGATACAGGTGAGCCCATCGCCACACCATCTACTTGCTTGTAAAACTCCTTCTTCCACAATAGGTAGCTAGATGTAAGGCAGTGTCTGAGTAATACTGCATATTCTACGGGCATGTTGTTTTCTTCCAGCCCTCTAGTTACAATTGAGATGCAGTCTTCAACAGGTAAGCATGTAAACAATGACTGCACATCAAAACTGACCATAGTTTCATTGTCTGCCAGACGTAGGTCTTTAATCTCGCTGACAAAATGGTAGGAATCCTTTATGTGTGCTCTTGATTTATTTTTAGTTTATAAATATAAACCTTCTCCACTGAAAAAAAAAAATATTTATATATACATATATATATATATATATGTATATATATATACAATACATATATATACATATATATATATACAAACATCCTCTTTTATATGTTTATTTATTTAAAAGTATTTATGAATCCCAACTAGATGAGAATACTAAGAGAAATACCGAAATAATAATAAAAAATTCTGTTTTCCTGCCCACTTATCAAGTCAGCAGTGGGCTTTTGATAGATTGTTTTGAATGAATGAATGAATGATGAGTCAAAACACAATTTAAAACATAGAAAACGACGATGAATAAAGTACAATCTAAAGAACACATCAAACGGCTTTACAAATTCAATTTCAATAATTAAACGACAGTTGATAACGGCGGAGTTAAAATCCCTAGTCCCTGAACCAGGGGACAATCGGAGCGTGGCAACACTTTGAGGCACGCGCGATTGCACGATAAAAACGTTCCGAATTTAATTAAATTAAGATTCCGCGGCGAACAGCTTGGACTTTACAATTCGATAGATGGCACTAGTACATGAAGATTGCTTAAACAATCCCTAATTCAACCAATTAACGTTGAAATTCCTTTGAATCAAAAACGTAAAAGCAATGTAATTAGTTTATAACATGCAAAATGAAAACGTTCTGTAGTAATATAGACATAAGAGTGAGTTCCGAGTGTTAACCAAATAGCGTGTTATAACAAGGATACATGACAGTAATTAGAGGATTGTAGTGATAAACCATAGTAATCTCTATTACGGACCGATAAAATCCAAATTGCTTTATAGCAGTGGTGTTAGCGTGTTAGTAGCGTGACGCCATGTCGTTTACGCAGCAAAAGTCTGTTTTGTAACTTTTTTACGAGGAGTAATAATCGAATTAATATCGCGAATCGCTTAATTAAATGGATATCTTTACAAAATGGCAGTTTTGTTGAGCAATTGTGGAGTATTTACCAATTATTGATAAAACATTATTGATTATATGATAATATAGTAATATAGTAAGTAATTTATGTCAATGTTCAGGGAGCTGAGTGACAATTATAGCTTTAAATTAAGCGTAATTAATCTACGATATTTTTTACATCTGAGCGAGAACTTTAACTATACTGTACCTATTCACAAGCGACAATCGAAAATGACCTACATAAATAATGTATAATAAAATTCATTTAATATAATTTTGTACTTGGGCTTCTTGGCCTCGGAGATCCGCCTGCAGACCCTTATTCGTTGGTCGTTGAATCCTCTGCAACAACAGTGTTGAAATTAATATAAATTCCCTTAGAAATATATTGTACGATCAATTTTAAGAACTTAGGAATTACAATAGAATATAATTTTCAGAAATTAAATGAAGAGTTTGTCCAGCGGTTGAACAGGTCCGTACTCTATATTTATGGGTGAGACCTAGTTTCAGCAGTGAGCTTTTATAGATTGTAATGGATGAAGACTACAATATAGATATCTTCAAGCCAAAAATTAACAGGCTTTTGTGCTAAGTCAGTGCGCTTCACCATCTTCTACTGTATCACGATTTAACATCAAAAAAGAGACTAAAGTTTAGTTTGCAACCTGAATTTTGTTAGGTTGTATGGGTAACTGTAATATATACAAAAATGTAAGTGTAGAGTGTATGACTACGATAAAGGCAATGTCGTGGCATACTAAGTACGCAAAAGACCTTGCTTACACCAAAAGGAACGACCATCGAAGGAATAAGCATCTAATGGAATCACTCTAATTAAGCGTGACAGTCAAATTAATTTAATTAACAGAGCAACACCCAAACACAGGTTAATAACGTTTTAACAAAGAAGAATTATCGGAGATTAAAGCAAAAAGGTTTCAATACGACAATACGCGTTTCTTTTGATTATTTATCCGATCCAATTATAGAGGTATACCAAGTTAATCCGCTCTAACTCTAATCGAAGTATTCCACGCCTGTGATTAGGCAATTTTCCGGGCCGTTGTAAATGGAACAGTGTTGCCATCGACAAATTTCTGTTTACCGAGCTTAGTAGTAAACTATCGTATTTTTGTGAAAGTGGCATTCGACTATGTATCAAGGAAACAGGCTTTATAGTGTTTATAATAATTTCCTCTAGATTTTAAAAAAAATTTTGGTTGATCACATAATATCCTTAAAGTTGACAAATAAATTTAAAGTTTCTACACGACCACAGCTAGGCACAGGCCTCCTTTATTTCCTAGAATGTTTTGGTACATGTTCCTAGGAATATATTCCTCAGATTTGTTTCCTCAGTGTGTCAATGACGTTGACAAATTATTGATTTTATACGTTGTTGACTCGATTAGGAAGGACCATACTTTAACAACTCTCAATGTAATGGTTCTTATACTGGTGCGTGAAATAGCAGGTATTACATTAGTGGATATCGCGAGCAACACCACACCTCGGTTGGCTATGGAGAGAGTTATGCTCGGAGTTCCTCTGCGTCAAAATATCCGCAAAGAAGCTGTCCTTCCACCAGAATAACTGAAATAGCCCAATAGATCGATAAGCTGAAGCGGCAATGGACCGGACATGTAGCTCAAAAAATCGAGCTTTGTTAGTGCACACATATCAAAGCTCGTAGTAATATAATATTTCTCTTGTAAAGGACTTTCAATATATTGAACAAGCTTCATAGCTCTCAACACAACAACATTGCCTCACAGTAAACCCCCTCTTCCACCAACACGTCAAAAAAGGCCGTGACCGAAATAGACCCAGAGATTTATCATAAGTGTGAGAATATCCACTAGGTACCTTATATCATCCCGTGGGTGTCATGAGAGGCGACAGAGGGAAACAAATCAGGAGATGAGCAGCAGCGTCTTCCTAATGACGGCCTAAAATAAAATAAAACTACGTTTGCAAACCAGCTTGCCAAGTGTGGCAACTATGGCAAAATTCTCTCTATGAGACAATCTACGGTTAAGGTCTATATTAAGTTGACGTTTATCAAAAAGCTTTGCACATGAGATATATCAGTTGTAAAACTACCCTCAATTTCCTGACCGGAAGGTTGCGGTGGCGGACGGAAGCGGCGGAAACGCCAGGAGTTGTGTGTCGCGCCTCGCGCGTGCTCCCGCTTAGTCCCACCCTTGTTTTCGATAGAACTTGATAAAATAATTAACAAAGGCAAATGTGTTTATGGCATAAAGTTTAATATTTAGAGTTGTTTCGGTTTTTTAGTAAATCTGTAATATTTTGTGTAACTTAAAATTAATGTATTGAGAACTATTTAGTTGTTTGACTGTTTGTTTTATGGCCGTGTAGAGGCGGCGTATGAGAAAGCACTATCCCAAATGGGATGCCACGGATGTTGTAATTGTAAGAGGTGCCTAACATAAACTGAAACAGGGGTTGGGTAACACACAGAGTGGACTTTCCTCTCTCTCTCTCTTTGTGCTACCCGCACAGAAAGAGAGAGACACACACAAACACAAACACACATACACACACACACACACACACACACACACACACACACACACACACACACACACAACACACACACACGCGCGCGCGCGCGCGCGCGCACAAACACAGACATTTCATTGGTCTTTAAGCTGTTAATAATAATTTTAATTTAAATAATAATTTAATATAATTAATATTAATTTTCGGTCCGATCATATCATATATAATATTAAAAAACAGAAATTAGCCAGGCTAACTATGACATTGGGACGTCAAACACCTCAGTCGCCCCCGTGACCATGGGTAGTTAATTAAAGGCGATAAAATCCGTAAATATAGTTTTATTCAATGTGTAGTGTTCACGTAAATTTAAGAAATCAATTTAATTTGTGCTGGTGGGGTTTGAATCCGGGTTCCTCGAGCATTACGCGTAGAGCTACCACGACTCATAAGAGGCGACTATGTGATAAGGCAAAAAGTTATTTTGGCTTCCTATAGATCGCGGTATGACCATCTAATATAAAAATATAAATTACGTGTCACGTTGTTTGTCCGCGATGGACTCCTAAACTACTTAATCGATTTTAATCAAATTTGCACACTGTGTGCAGTTTGGTCCAACTTGAGAGATAGAATAGTATTTTGCCCAAGAGTGACCCACAATTTTTTTGCTAATTTAAGGATTTTTAATAGGACAGGACAAAGGGTCGTCGAAAAGGGCAGAACAACGTCTGCCTGGCAAGCTAGTCTAATATAAAAATACCCAGACCAGCGCGGCGACAGGAAGCAGCGCCAATCCTCCTCCTGCCATGATTGACGATTGAGGCAATTGCAGGCTGCAAAGAGCAATAGGGAAGGGACACGTTCGGCAGTGAACTTCAAGGGTACGATGAAGTATATCTGACATTATGTCCTAGCTTACCTCAAATAACATATTTCTCTTCACAGTGTGCCTCTGGCACTTTGTTTCCAATGGTTTGAAAGTACCTGTCACCATGAGCGAAATTTTATGACGTTCGGTCATTTTGTTTGCGATATTTTATTTTTATTTAACGTAGTCCAATAAAAATTTAAATTAAGAAATTTAATGTAAATTGTGAAAAAACTAAGCACTCTTTTATTATATTTTTATAATTTGTAATCTGTTAATAATAATCACATCCATGATTATTGACATTTCTGATTCATGATACAATTTTGTTTAACTTTAAATCATTATTCTTAAAGTTTGTGATGTGTAAATCTAATTTTATAAATTATGTCCAGTGTTTTGCATGTTTACAAGGAGTAAAATAAATATGTGAGTATATTTAATTCAAATAAATGATTTCATTTGATTTAAGTTATTTAAGGAGACGAAAAAAATTAACAAATAATTTGCGTAATTCTTTTATTCATCGCCTTACTCCAGCATATTAATAATATTACAATGCAATTTACGAAGATCTGTCAACTACTATCAATCATTAACATGAATATTTAGACTTAAGCATCATTTTAAGGCTATTAATTTTACAGAATCCCGTTCAAGAGATCAAGATGTAGCCGTGTGACGTCGTACAAATATGTATTAGATAAATTTGTGACGTACTTGAAATATAAATTGCATTTCGAGCGTACAAGACAAAAGTATATTATGAATTATTTACAAAAAATGCAAAGTTTTTAGAACATACAATAATATGTTTAGGCAATCGCACGAATTATTAACCGTCTTCTTAATTATCTAAATACGCGAATATTTGGCTAAAGGCTCGTACTACAATTAAATACCACAATTAATAAACTGTTTTTATTTACAGTACGAGTTATATAGTGGTACGAGTAATATGGCCTTTAGCCAAATTTTCACGCATTAAGAGTAATATTATTTTATTTTATTTTTTAAATATGCTAACTGACAATGATATAAAAAAATAAAAAAAATTCTGGCGGCCAAGACGTATAAATATCTTTTGCAAGAGGTCAATATAAAAATCATATTCCCGAAAAGGAACAAAGTTTCGCACATTGTTGCTATTCAATTTAGTCCATCAGTTAAATAAAATTACAAGACTTGAAATATAAAACTTTTGTGGAGTATTGTTGTTTATCGATGCAAAAGGCATCTCGTGCTTAGTGCCTTAACATTTTGTAAACAGGTATGTTCTTTTAAAATTGAAAAGTCAAAATGCTTTTTTATGCTTTTTAGGTTACTTAAAAAAAGCTGCATTATTTTTTCTAAGGTTAGAACAGATTAAATCATTAAAAAACAATGAGCAATTCATTCATATTACAACTTTTTTATTAATTATTAATATAACTTTGTCATGATGTTAGCGACGATTATTACTAAAGCAGAGCCAGTTCTTCAATTGCTACTAGGTATTGTATGTACAATATTAACTAGCACTTATCGTGAAATAAATACAAGAAAAAATTATTTTATTATTAAAACCATCTTTATGTACAATAATATACATGAATGACAACATTTGTACGTTACATTTACTATTATCATCAAACCTATTAAACAAGGAGTCTTAATGCTAAAATCTTACATTAAACACATTTAGTATCTTCATTTATTTTGGCATTCACTGATATGACTAGTCCGCGCATCACTCAATAAAAAGTAAACGATGCGTTCAATTTTTCGTTTTTTTTTTTGTAACAAACTTAGTATTGTCTTTCAACCACGCTGTTACTTCCAGCGCCATCAAGCGGACACTACACTAGACTCGACAGTGGCGCTCTAGATGTAACCGGAGAAGCGGGAAGCGGTTGCAGCGGTTGCGGCGCTTGAGTTGGGAAGTAAACACCGGGCTCGTTCGAAAACTGTGGATGTATTGGCATTGGCGTATGTGGAATCGACGGTCTTGATTCGTGATACAAAATCGGAACACGGACCAAGCGCTGTGCCGCGTGCGCCATGTTTGCCGCTTCCAGTTCGGCGGCAAGTTGCCTCTTCCATTTGTTGCGACGGTTCTGAAACCAGATTTTCACTTGCGTCTCCGTCAGATGCAAGCTAGCCGCCAATCCAGCGCGTTCCGAACTGCTAAGATACCGTTTCATGTCGAAAGTTGATTCAAGTTGAAACACTTGCGATCGGGAGAACACGGTCCGTGTTTTCTTCTTTCGCTTGCCTAAACTCGCGTTTGGGTCTCGTTTCTCGTCCTTATCGAAGTCATCGCTCTCGTCTACATCCGGGTCGGAGTCTTGTGCGTCTTGTTGCTGGGGATATAGTGCAGGATGTAGACGTGGAGAGCGCGGCGATGAGCGTGATGGTGAAGGCGGAGAGGGGGCGCGGGGCGGGCTTCTTGGCCTCGGAGATCCGCCTGCAGATCCTTCTTCGTTGGTCGTTGAATCCTCTGCAACAATAGTGTTGAAATTAATGTAAATTCCCTTATAAATAAATTGCACGATCAATTTTAAAACCTTAGGAATTACAATAGAATATAATTTTCAGAAGAGCCGTGGTAGCTCAGATTGTTAACGCTCGCTGTCAATTTAACAGAAAACCAGTAACCCGGGTTCGATCCCCGACGGCACCAATGAAATTGTTAATTGCAATTTTAAGTGCTGATTTACCACGTGCTCGGCGGTGAAGGAAAACATCGTGAGGAAACCTGCATGTCTGAAAATAAGAAAAAAATATATTTCGAAGACATGTGAAGTTCGCCAACACGCATTGGGGCAGTGCGGCGGACACTTCCTTGCCCTAAAACCCTCTCATAAATGAGGAGAGGCCTGTGCCCAGCAGTGGGACGTATACAGGCTGCAACTTTACTTACTTTAGTATAATTTTCAGAAATGAAATGAGGAATTTGTCCAGCGGTTGAACAGGTCCGTACTATATTTATGGGTGAGGCCTAGTTTCAGCAGTGAACTTTTATAGACTTTAATGGATGGAGACTACAATATAGACATCTTCAAGCCAAAAATGAACAGGCTTTTGTTAAGCTAAGTCAGTGCGCTTCACCATCTTCTACTGTATCACGATTTAACGTCAAAAAAGAGACTAAAGTTTAGTTTCCAACCTGAATTTTGTTAGGTTGTATGGGTAACTGTAATGTATACAAAAATGTAAGTGTGGAGTGTATGACTATGATAAAGGCAATGTCATGGGATACTAAGTACGCAATAGACCTTGCTTACACCAAAAGGAACGATCATCGAAAGAATAAGCATCTAATAGCAATCACTCTAATTAAGCGTGACAGTCAAATTAATTTAATTAACAGAGCAACACCCAAACGCAGGTTAATAACGTTTTAACAAAGAAGAATTATCGGAGATTAAAGCAAAAAGGTTTCAATGCGACAATACGCGTTTCTTTTGATTATTTATCCGATCCAATTATAGAGGTATACCAAGTTAATCCGCTCTAACTCTAATCGAAGTATTCCACGCCTGTGATTAGGCAATTTTCCGGACCGTTGTAAATGGAACAGTGTTGCTTATCGACAAATTTCTGTTTACCAAATTTAGTAGTAAACTATCGTATTTTTGGGAAAGTGGCCTTCGACTATATATCAAGGAAGGTTTTATAGTGTTTATAATAGTATCCACTACATTTTAAAAAAAGTTTTTTCTTTGATCACATAATATCCTTAAAGTTGATAAATAAATTTAACGTACACGACACACTTATACGACCCACAGCTGGGCACAGGCCTCCTTTATTTCCTAGAAAGTTTTGGTACATGTTCCTAGGAATATATTCCTCAGATTTGTTTCCTCAGTGTGTCAATGATGTTGACAAATTATTGATTTTATACGTTGTTGACTAGATTAGGAAGGACCACTCTTTAACAACTCTCAATGCAATGGTTCTTATACGCTGGTGCGTGAAATAGCAGCATAATTCAGCTACGTTTCCTACAGTGGGGATCCTTTTTAATGGCAATAAAGCATCATCACAACAAGTCATCACCGTCGTCGGAATATTTCGTTGGACTGTGTGTGCTCGTTTGACACGCTAACTTTTATTAAACATTTTAATAGATTTATAATGTTACGAGTAGCACCAATATAGATTGCTAAGTATCGATCGAAAAGTTCAAAGACCAATAAATCTAAAAAAAGTTACAAGGATTTCTTTTCTGCCCAAGTCCATCTAATATGTACCATATTACCTGCTTTTACGACCAAGTGGCAGTGCATCCACTGCCGTATTACGGTTTGAAGGATACTTATGAGATCCAATGTAATAACTGGCTGTAAGGTATTCCATCTCAATCCTCAGGGATACAAATACATTGTTAATACGAGAACTGTGGTCCTCTTTATTTGAAGATGACTACAATGCAACCAATTCACAAGTGCAATAGCCATATATTGTCAGGCGTATTGTTAAGTTGTCGTCATCATCATCATCAACAACATTACAATTATATTATGTATGATGTTTATGATTGTTTAAAAAGTATTTTAATATTATCGAGAAGTGGCCACCTATATTTTATTGCACCCGGAAATTACAAAAAAAATGTCTATGTTAGAACATGAAATCAAAGCGCGTTAAAATCAAAGCAGGTGTTTTAATCTCCATTACATTTCACTCCAGTGAACAGCGTTCGAAATTCAAAACTGAAATTCGAACATGTCACTGGCGCGAAGGCGAATGTCATCAATGCTGTAGAATGAATCACTACAATCAAATCGAGAATATACGATTTGGTAATATTTCTATTTAACACTTTGGGAACTTTACAATAAAGCTTAATTTCAATTGAGTAAAGATTGTTTTATATTCATGTGAGATATATGGCCAGTTTATGAAGACCTGCTAATTATACAAGTGATTAATAATGTTAAAGCTTTTGTTATGTGGTCCTAAGCAAGCATAGTGTCCAAGGTAACTTGATCTCTGCGCGATAGTTATAATGTAAGGTGTTAAAGCCTTCGTTAAGTGGTCATCGGTCGCTGTGATTCGAATTGATTTTAGAAGCCGTATGGACCTAAGCCTTTGTTACGATGCGTTCTGTTTACACAAACGCTTACTAGTTAAGCAGTTTATGAGTTTGTTGGCAAATTGCGTTTAAAAATTATTCAATAAGTAATTGTTTCGTTTCTAGGCTTAAGTTGATTTAGCATTTACAATATTTATTCAATAAAACTAAGATTTTTTCAGAGCTTTAAATATGTTTATATTTGCTACTAATAAACCTTTTGATTTAATAGCAACTATTATTCCTCTCTAAACGCGTAATAACAATATCTTAACGTCTTATGGTACTGAGCTACGCGTATGCAAAAAAAATATTGAAAAAGCAACATAGATAAATATAGACTTTACTGTTCCGGTGAAATTGCAGATTGTTCTCAGAGATTACAATGTATTTATATAAAATCAGTTACAGGTGTTCATGGGCTGTAATAGCTGCTCATCGCCAGGTGAGCTGTCAGTTCGTTACCCTAAAATTTAAAAAAAAATTGTGGATCTAGAATTATTAAATAAAATAAATAACATTAGGTATGTATATGAAACAGGTGTATATTTTTTAGGTTTTCATAAGTTACTCATCGTAGAATATTATATGATATATTTTTTACGAAAATATAATTTTAATGTTAGTATCTAAAAATATGGTTTGTTCTAAATCTAATTACTGGTAATGAAACATCCAACCAGGTCCTCGATATAAGATAAATGTCGGGTTGTAAAGATTTTTCATTCCAAATTAGGGACCATAAAAATAAATTTCAATTTGCTTACTTGAAACCAACGTACTTTTTTACACGAAGAGTCCATTTCCAATTTTCAAAAGCAGAATCTCCAGTGACAAACGTCATCGATTGCTTTAAAAAATAAAAGGCCAACAAATCCACTAAAAGCGTAACATCAATCCGAACAAACCGCATTCGAAAATTAAAACAACCCGCACGCGGCAACACCAAGCATATGTATCAACATAACGTTTGGTGCGAAACGAAAAGCTGTTCTTACAACATAAACGTGTGAGAGAGATAGAAATACCTTTGACATTTCAGCAGTGTTACTATACATAGATAATTGTAGGCGGATGGTAGAAAAGTATTGTTCGGTCGGTTTGGGCCGCGTGAAATGGCGTCGCCTTTGTTTCGCTCGGAGATGGGTTTTGGGAAATTAAAGCGAAATGAGTGGGGTTGAGAGAGCGGAGACGCGAAATGACGATTGCTTGTTTACCGTAAACATGTCTCTTAGTGTATGAAATGTGGAAATGTATTTTCTGTTCTATTTTTATAGAGAATTTATTTAACCAGAAGTTTATGATGGCGGATTTTAAACTAACAGAAACAGTTTAGCTTATTAATTTTTTTTTGTTTAATACTTTGCAATATTCTTTATATTATGGACATAAATTTATATCAGCATAATTTTTTTTGCATATTTCCACAAGTCAGTTTGATAATTCAGGGTATTAGTGAAGGAAGCACCCCGGTACCCGAGGCGTCTATTTGAAAAGGAATAGCTAGAGTATTTGTCTTCTCCCGAGAAGGGGCTGCCATGGGACAGTCAATGTTGGTGCGGCTGCGGTGTGTGCGGCAGAGTTCTCGTGATCATGCCGATATGCCATACAGGAGGAACACCATAACCTTGTAGCTGGTGCAAGTCGAACATAACCTGTCCTTGCCCCCGCGAGATGTGCGCGCGTAAGCATTTACTCTATAAAAAAGGTGATAAGCGCTTGCCTTAAAATTTTACATTGCGTGAGCAACCCAAAATAAATCGCCAACAAATTTATCATGTTTTCAGTATTGATCTTCATTATGAACGTGTTTGACCATGATAAGAAAAGGGGAGATCTCCCGCCGGGCAAGGTGATCAACCTGGGAAGCGTGCAACGTTCCACGTGGTAGTACAAAGCTATATAATATCGCAGTACATCGAAATTTTGATAGCGTGATTTAAACTTTGGTGTATTTCGCTTCTGGGGAGATGGGGGGAGGGCATCGACAGCGTTGCTACATGTGGAATGAAAAATTTAAAATATATTTCTAAAACGTGTATAATTTGCAATTTGCATAAGAACGGAGCAACTGGCTTTCCTTACAAACAACTTCTCTTAAAAACGAAGGCCTGTGTCAAGCAATGGGTTATATGTTTTTACATTATTTTGAAACATTTTTTCATGCACTGTAAAACTGGTTTGTAAGTAAAAGAACGTTTTTTTTAATATAGAAAACCAAAACTATGCAATCCGATTCCCCGATTCCCGTTACATAAGCGTAGGAAAGTGGCAGTTTTGTACTCTGTCTTCTGTGGTAAGAATTGTGGTTTACAACAGTATTAAATGGTGGCAATGATGACCTATTGTGTAAGTCAGTGACTGGTTCTCATTTAACTTTTGTTTCTAAGCATAACTATAACATAAGCATAGCTCGATGTATCCAAATAAATAAAATAACTTTCACTTCTTGCCTTCAAGACACACCAAGGAGTCTGTCTTGCTGGCAAATTCATCCTCAACATACCGTTTAATTTGAATACGTAGTACCCGCTGATTGGTTCTATGATTACTGGGTACTAGTTGAAAGTGATTTATAATTAACATCTGAACGTAAAATAGTTTTTTTCTACCGAATCCTTCAAAAATAAAAAATTGTTTTATAGATTACTTTACCTGTAGGTAATAATTTATTTATAGTGTAAGGATTACAAACAAGCATGCCGTCCATCTAATAGTCCTCCTCATTTTTCAGACTCAGATCTCATTATCACCCCTTAGAATAATGGCATTAACTATATAACATAAAAATTATATCCAGGATAACAAATATATTATGCATAAAATTTCTTCCAAATGCATTTTACCAATTTTAAAAATTAGGTCTCCGTCATTGATCGCCTTAAATATACCTCATATTTGCCATAGCTGCCACGCCTGAGAGACGGGTGGGCAACCATAGTTTTTTTTATTATCTTGTGTTACTATTAGAAATATAGCCCATCTCCTGTTTCAGTTTTCCACAAAGCCACTACATGACTGTCTTATCATCATCGTGATTATCATATCACTGCGGTTCGTTTTCTAAAATAATTATTTGAATTATATGTAGTAATATTCTTTATATATTGATACTAGCTTATGTATATTAATACTAGCTTACCAGGCGGACGTTGTTCTGCCTTTCTCGACGACCATTTGTCATGCCCGATTAAAAATCCTTAAATTCGCAAAAAAAAAAGTGGGTCATTCATGGGCAAAAAAATATCCCATCTCTCAAGTTGGACCAAACTGCACACGGTGTGCAAATTTGATTAAAATAAGTAGTTTAGGAGTCCATCGCGGACAAACAACGTGACACGTATTTATATATATATATATATATATATACATATATATACAGAATGGGTCCCACATATATGCAATAAATGAAACCATATACTTGTTATCGCCTTTGCTGACGATATACAAAAAATGAACGTAATCGGTCCAGTAATTAGGTCAAAAAGTAGAGTTTTAATTTTAAGCAAATTTGAACACTCTATAGAATTGGGTCACTAAGTCAATGATTCAATGAACTTGAATCCTTGAACATTAAAAAGCGACGTTGCCACGCAGTGCAAACTATTGGTATTGCGACATATCGACAGCGGTGTCTTTTGTGGGCGTGCCACCCGCGTGCAACGTTGTCACTCTTCCAAGGGGTCAAGGTACGTTGTCTAAACAGAGTGTTCACTTTTACTGAATTTATTTTAATATTTATTTTGTTTGAAACGTTCACTTTTTTATTTTACGGGTTTTAATTTAATATTTAATTTTTCTACACTTCTACGGACTAGTATTACTTGTGGTTTCATTTATTGCATATATGTGGGACCCATTCTGTATATATATATATATATATATATATATATATATATATATATATATATATATATATATATATATATATATATATATATATATATATTAAGATAAATTAATAAAATACCAATGAGCTGATATTTGAGTCACGTCTTAGATTACTCAAATATAAATACTTTAATTTATTAATATTTATTTTTATTAAAAGTAAGTATATACTACATTTATTTATTAAACCAATTCAAACTAAAACGTATGTAACGACCTTTTAGATTTTGACAATTACTTCGACTAATTAATTAAGGCTGTAAGGCATTCCCTTATTCTTAAGTTGGTATCCTTAAGTGGTTACAACGCCCCGGAGGTTAAGGCGTTCGTCATGGACATCACCTTGAAGATGGTGTTCCACCAGAAACGGGGCTTCTGAGGCCTGTACCCCCGGGACGTTCTAATAGTGTAGTAAAGCGATGCAGGGGTTCCGGTCGCGTTCCGAACGGAGATCCCAGGACCCCTCGTATACGCTGATGGTTACCAACGTGCGGATTTAGTCGGTAGGAGACCGCCATAACCTTCTCGTTGCCCCCGCATCGAAAGGTATCTATGAGTATTTCTTCACGAAAAAAAAAAAGATGATAACAACGTATCATAGCCTTCTTTGTTTGAAGTTAGCCTTACCATTAGGACTATAAGTTCATACATTTGTTATATATAATTACTTTTAAACCTACCAGCATTTGCTGAATAGCGATACGAAAAACGATTAATTTTTGTACGTGGTAGAGCCATGCAGCATGCTGCAGTTATATTAGTAGTACTTATAGTATATGTAGCACGAATGGGTCGGCTCAACCGGGGAAGGACCACGCTCTCACGGAATACCAGCGTAAAATAGTAGCTTAATGCTGCTGTATTTCGTATGGTGAGTGTAGAGAACCGGAGACCCTTTTTACTGGAAACGAAGCACTCTATCTTAGTCCTTACGGGTAACAACGCATCTGCATTTTGATGTGCAATAGAGGATAGATGTAGATGTCTATGGGCCGCAGCAACCACTTACCATCAGGTGGACTGTGTACTCGTCTATCAACCTATTCTATAAAAAATATTTGAACAATTCCCGCGAATAAAATCACGCGCACTACTAGTTTTATAAGCCTGCGTACATTTTAAAATCACAGCAGTAACCCGAGAGGGTTTCGTACCGGAATCGATTAGAATGGTGACGCTCCGCAAGGAGGCCCTATCAGTGCTCGTATTGCTTTTGTAACGGTGACATCATTCCTGCCGACGTGAAACATTGTTGCCATAATACGAATTTAATTTGTACCATTAATACTCTTTAATATTCTATTTAATCTTATTGCTCATTCTCAATCAGATCAGAATCAGAAAAAGTTATTTGGATTTATGTTACTTAAATGGGTAAAGCTATAGTAATATCGGACTGTGTCGCCATCTTCCCTCTCGTTTTTTTTAAATCCACAATATTAAAAAAGACCATACAAGTAGCCTAAGTTACTCCTTATAACAGTAGCTATCTGGCAGTGAAAGTCTCGTTAAAATCGGCCAAGCCATTTCGGAGATTAGCCGGAAAGACAGACAAAAATTAATTTTAAAAATAGTTTTTTTGTTATACGTACCGTATATATTTTCATATGCATTTGGTAAAACGCTATTATTTTGACATTACAAACAGACTCTTCAATTTTATTTATTTTTATAGTCTACGTTGTTACTTTTTGTATTACTAAAACAGTTAGATATTTTGATATTCGTTAGAGTAAAAGTACAAAAAACAAGCACAAAAAAGTGTAGGTCGATATCTGAACACCAACTTAAGGTAAGTTTGTTATCTATTTTTTAACCCCCGATGAAAAAGACTTATAATTTTGACCGCTATGTGTCTGTAGCACAGCAGCTCCTATACGGGTGAATATTTGGGTGCGATTTTTTTATATAAAATCAGACTTTATAGTGGTGGTTATTAGATATATTTTATCAAAATCAGTTCACCTTTTTTGTTTCAAGTTTTTTTTTTATTTTCAATTTAAATTATGCCACCAAAGCAGTAGTGCACTAAAAAATTTTTGATTTAACGGATATGAAAAACCAGGATAATTACAGGATGTGGGGATTATTTTGTTTAAAGTTTGTTGGTGGTGTTTAATAGCTACAGTAACCACTTGCAACAGATATTCTAATAGCTCTTGTGTCACTCTATATTACAGCGTAACTAATAAAGCACAGTAATTGATGATTTCGAGACCCAGCCTCTATATTTACATGCATCCTTGGTCACTGATAAGTATTCAAAGTTGTCACCTTGATATAAATATCAAAGGTCTCTATCCTGATTCAGCAAGCTGTCCCATTGGGCCCAATAGCTTTCCGTGGTCGAGCTCATCGCTGAGACGTCGCTCCACTTGGTAGTATTGGCTTTCAACCATTCCAGAATCGGCTTGATGTCCGAATTCTTCATGCTGTGCATGTTGTAGGCTGGCCTTCCACTCTTTGCTGAGGTGGTCTATCCTGAGCATCCTCACAGATACCACTACCTTACCCTCTTGCCTACTACAATGTTTGTAATCATCGGGACAAGATTTTCTTGACAATGCATCTGCGTTGTCATGTGATTTCCCGCTGCGGTGTTCAATCACAAAGTCGTATTCCTGCTGCTGGGTGGTGCCGTTAGCCGCACTACCTTCTCGAGTTCAATCACCTCCCCTTTCTACAGTTCGCTTAGGGCAGCTGGATCAAAGATGACCCCTTTCCCCACAGCCGTAGCACCTTGGGCTGTTTTTTTATTGCGGTCGCGAGCTGTAGCTGCTGCAACCTCCATAACGCGATAGGAACGATGATCCTGCCGCTGCTGGGCGGTGCCGTTAGCCGCACTACCATCTCGAGTTCAATAACTTTCCCTTTCTAAAGTTCGCTTAGGGCAACTGGTTCAAAGATGGCCCCTTTCCCTACAGCCGTAATACCTAGGGCTGTATATTGCGGTGGTGAATTGCCATGGGGTGCCTGGTGCGATGAGTATGATGATCCTGCCGTTGGACTCTTTGCCTTGCCTTGGCATCCTTTAGAGAGCACCCTATTATTTATTTTTGCCGCCAAATAGCGGTGCATGTATCGGTGCCTGTGTTTCGGTCTGAAGGGTATACAGAGCCAGTATAGTTACAGATTGTGAGGAATTCCATTTTAGTCCTCAAAGATGACAACGCATCTGTAGGCATTTTTGTCCGAAGTTTGCTGCATGTGTCCATGGACCCCAGAAGCCATTTATATCAGGTGGGCTGTAAATTTGTTTATCAATAAAGTTTTATAAAAGAAAAATGTAGGAAATATTTATATACACACCACGAGGGGGGGTCCTTTCATGGGGTCTTTGCCAGTACCACGGAGCGGGAACTAATCCGCCGTAACGGCCAGCCAGCGCACTCCATTGTGAGATGAGACCCAGCCTGTAACAACGAAAAATTATTTTATTGTAAATACGGGTTTTAACAAAAGTCGTTTTTTTATAGAATAGGATGACAAACTAACACAGTCCACCTGATGGTAAGTGGTTGTTGTAGCCCATAGACATCTACATCAATCCTCGATTTAAGAATCAATATGCAGATGCGTTGTCACCCGTGAGGACTAAGATGGAATGCCTCGTTTTCAGTAAAAAGGGTCTCCGGTTCTCTACACCAACCATAAGAAACACAGCAGCATTAAGCTGCTATTTTACGTTAGTATTCTGTGAGAGCGTGGACCTACCCCGGTCGAGCTGGCTCACCATCGTAGTCGTTTATTTACCATTGCAGAAATCGTTAAACTAATTGCTTTATAACCTTTTTATTTCCTTACTCTCCTCCACAATGGGACGTATACAGGCTATAACTTTATTACTGAAGTGATATCAGGTGCGTTACTTTGCAGCCTTCCTAATTAAGTTATTTGGGCCTCTTTGTCCCCATTTACCCGTAGAAAGACTTCCAGTAATCACCGTAAAGCAAGCCTATTCGCCACTGACCTCTATATATACAAGTACTTGTATATATAGAAGTCAGTGCTATTCGCACATTAATTGGCAATATGATAGTAACTTTGTATTACATTGCGTATATTTTATGAGATGTGGTAGCTGTTATAGAAAAGCTTTACAGTATACAACGTAATGTACTACAAAGTAGCTTTCATTTTGATATCAACGTACGTAAAAAGGCCTGCTGGTGAATTAGCGATCACAATGCTAGGTGCCTCGCAACTCTGACGCTCTTTTCCGTTCATGGAGTGCGATTGTGTAATTTTAGTACGGGACGTTTGCCATTTGGAATCATCTCAGCGCAACTACGTTATGAACTTTCATTATAATATATATTTTATAACCAAAAAAAATAATGTCCTCCAGACCGAAGTTTGGTTACAGCGGCCAGTTTCAACTGAGACTAGCCATCGGTGCAGGTTAGGATTATTGAGCCCAAGTGTATGCGCAAGCACAGGTGCACTCTCTATTCCCTCACTCTGATAGTCCGATGGGACTGTAATCCGATACGACCGAAGAGAGATTAAGCGCAGGACCAACAGCTTTATGTGCCTTCCGAGGCCGAGGGTAAAACACCGCCAACTTTCTGACTACCGGTTGCTACTGAGAATTTCTTGACAGGAAAAACCCAATAACTGAATTTAGGCCGACCCGGGTAAATAGTTTTATATACTTATATCACACTAAGTAGTGTAATGGCGGCCTTATAAAAACCACCACCATGTTTCGTCCTTATGTGTCGTAAGAAGCGACAGTGCGATAGCTTGATAAAGCTTATGAAGCTACAGTAGTCTAATGGAAGGTTACGGGCCGCGAACTCAAAAGGTCGTGGGTTCGAATCCTCTATTCGATGACTACTCTTGTGAACTAATCATTACACACTTACCAGGAGTGGTTACAGGGAATATAAGTAATGTAAACAGCATTGCTAAATTATTTTTAATTATAAAAATAATTATAAATTATGGGTTCCGACAACTGGCGGAATGGCCTTTTTAATTTACGTCAGATAAAATAAAACTATCCCGACGACAGGCAGCAGTGTCAAAGATGCAAAACGTATGGAACTACGGTACTACGGTTGATACTGCCTACCATGCGTGACGATCAAGGGCAAATCATCTATACTACCGGAAGGGCACATATTCTTCAGTGAAATCTCGCGTGCGATCAACTTATAATAATTCATAAATCGTAATTCTAAAAATCTAACTTAACACGCCTTTAAAAAGTCGCGTGTTTATTTTTCTTTATTGTGAATTGTCTTTTGTGTGACATAAAGAAGCCTCCTCGTTTAAGCAATATCGATATCAGTGTATAAATATCGATTGTTGGGAACAAAGGGGATTGGGGTCTTGCTTCTGGGAGCGCTTCGTCGGTAGTTACGTGCAATTCCTTTATCGATATATTTTTTTAATTTATCGAAAAGAGACCGTAATCGTAATTTTGATTAGAAACTATGTAAACACGTTCTATATTATATTGTTAGAAATGTGTGTTGCAAGGAATTATAATATATTATGTTAAATAATAGTTTCTATTATTACAACATAATGATATATTTCGATATACTCCGTTTTTCTTCTTTTCTTTTGAAGACAAAATTGTTCGTAATGGTTTTTAAAATTTATAAAATAACAGCATCCTTACATTCCACAACCGGGCAAAATCCCTGCATCCCTGTAAGATTTTTGAAGCTATATCCAAATGTTGCCAAAATACTTCAAATTATTTTGAATTAAAAATGTATTAGTAATTTAATTTGCGTCGGCGATGACCGTTTTGCTAAATTACAAAGAAAGTTAAGGCGGGCGACTTGTTAACGAATTTCTTCTCTTACCGGTTCATCATTACTACGAACAATTCCTTAACTGGATATGCGTCTCCCCCTCTATAAAGAAGATTTTAAATATCGTCAAGATTGGTAGCCTCAGGACCAGCCGTCCTAATACTTTGTTACTCCCCATTGGTACAGTTATACCGCCATCTATTGTAAGCTATAAGATTTTCTGACATTTCTTGTAGTCGCCTCTTACGACAACCATTATAAGAGTGATGGGTTCTCTTAAACCGCCACCACACGGCAATAACACTTCTTTTCAAAAAAAAATTATTTTCAACAATTTTGTTTTTTTAAATTTAATAATCGGTCAATGAAAATGTATATATACGATAAAGAAATGTACATAAAATTTCTACCAACATCAAAACGAATCCAATTACTTTTTTTTAATATTTAATGTTGGTCCGAAGATATATTTTATGAGTACATATATTTTTTATTTTATAAATAACAGGAAAAGGTTTTAAATTCTATTTATTTTTCAAAACCATAAACGCTACGACGTAACTGCTACAGCTACGTTTATCTCATTCAGATGTAGTTTCGTAGCTTAGTAGACATTCCGTAGATGTTTCGTAGCAAAATGTAGAGTAAGCGTAGACGATTAAAAGTGGGCAATAATGAAACTTTTTGTGAGTTAGCATTATAATTGTATATTTTTTAATCAATTTATTTGATTAAAACCGCTTGATTCGTCGGTTATCTTCATTGATAAGACATCATAACGGTTAATAAGGGAGGCATATATACCCACTGTGATCTCAGTCGCTGTAGGCGAGAGAGTAGGATTACCATGTGTTATAAGTGCATCAATATGAGTTATTACTGAAACGATAAAGGCACTAAAATTATTCTAATTTTCAGATTTAATGCCTTATCATACAAAGTATAAAATGAAATAAGAAGAAAAATGTCAATGTGTCTTTTCGTTCTTTTGCATGTAATTTGTTAATGTGTGAGTTTTTTTCCGTCAAACGTTTACTGTCATATTCACAAATATGATACTTAAACGTATTAATTTTAAGTCCCATCTTACGAATTTTAACGTTTAAAATTATTAAATAATTTATGAGTGTTCCCATCACTAGAAATTGTTTCGCGCTCTATTTTGTATCGATACTGTAAATAACAATAACGATTGTCGCCTTTATCGGTAATATTTTATCTGCAATAGCTCACAGAGCCGTTAAAGGTACTAATGGAAAATTGTGGTGGGGACAGGTATGAGGGATATAGTGTTTTAATATACTCTGTTTGATATAAAAATTCTTCTTTTTTTAAATACGTTACCCGGACTGTAGAATATTTTCCTATATAGTGAACGCAGTTTACATATATAAAAGTTTACATATATAAATCACACAAGGACGAAAATTCAGACACGGAATACAAACATAAACATACTAATAATTGTAGGCCATACAAATAGTTGTTCAGTGTGGGATTCGAATCCTTGACCCCGGCGCTGCAACTCCGTCCGTTATGAATCTATGATGATGAAATATATGATCCGTTAGAATTAATAAGAAAAGTGACAAAGCAAACTTACGCTGCAGAAGTGGAGACAGAGTCAGCAAGTGACGCCCTAGATGAATGTTTATCGACCAAATTGGTGATATATTGAAGATGGGCTAAATTAAGACTATCCGGTACTGTTGTGAAAGTGAGAGAGATGTGTTAACATCGTGCCAAATGGACGTCCGTAGTCTCCTCTTCTAGGTAACAGACGTAAGAGTTTTGATTCACTCGTATATTATTTTTAAGTCTATTTGACATATCGACGTAGTCTAGCGATTAATATATCTAGCTACTGGTTTGCGGCTCTTAATCAAATACGATCAAAGTTAAGACAATAATACAAGGCACAATTTATTGCTTGAAAGAGCATCTTGCGATTGTATTTACTATTACGGTTCTGTAGCGCAGTGGAGCGGAAAAGTATTTTGTTCCGGCTCTGCAGGGCGGAGGGTTCGAATTATGCACAGAACAAGTTTTTGTAATAAAATAACCTTATATCTCTAGCATATTATAATAATCTATATTCTATCACATAAACCAAGCTGGAGCGTATCATCATTACAGCCCTTCACAAGTCCATTGCTAAACATAGGTCTTCCCCAGGAAACGCAATGATGCACGGCTCTGAGCCACTTGCATCCATCGACTTCCTTTCAGGTCGTCACTCAATCTAGCTCAAGTGTATAATGTAAGGGTGCAGTTATACAATAACTTGCCAAATGATATCAAAAAATGTGACAATTTTAATATGCTTCAAAATAAACTAAAAAAATATGTTTACAAAATACTCTCTTCTGCTATTTAGTCATAAAATTTATATCTATTTGTCATTAATTTCAATTAAGCACTCATTATACGATAAACCCTGTTTCTTATGAGAAAAAAAATTCCTTAAAACTAATTATATGGTATATACAGTGGGCATGCCTGTTTTATGAGGGCCTGCTACGAATTTATTTCATAATAGTAGATGCGGGGAAAATCGTACTGTGTGGGTAAGGTTTTATTAATTTGTTTATAGAGTTAATAGAGTCGAACAATGAAATATTCAGATAAACATCGCTAAAATAAACAAAGGAAGGCTATTTATCTACATTAATATAAGTTCAAACAGATCATTTTAAATTCCATTTCCAAGAACGTAAGATTAACTTAATTAAAATACTTCATCGTCGAAATCCTTTTATCCGTACAAGTTATATTAAGCTTCGGTATGTATCGGCACACGCTATCAATCATTCCCTTTTTCCTGGAGAAATATAACACCATAAACCATGCCTCTTTTAAAGCAAGACATTTATCTGTAAAGAAACGTTGTCTAGTGACGAATGCTATTTTAACCACAAAACATTAAACAAAAACAGCTAATAAATTACGTCAAAATCCTTTGGTTTGTTCAAAGTTGCATTATTTATATTATATTTATCTTATTTAGCTTGAATCTTAGGAGATTTCATTTAATGAAAGGGAAAACAAGCAGATTTAAGATTTCGCAATACCGCGTCATAAATATAACGCAACTCTAGAAATTTGCTATTTAGCAATTTTTTAATCTATCGACCGAGAGGTTAATCGACGGATTCAACTCGACTGGGCACTTGATTCGGATTGACTTGATTGACTTGAAAACGAGAATGTACAACCAGTGCGTGTTGCCAGTGATGATTTATGGATCTGAGACGTGGTCCTTTACTGCTGTCCGTATGAGGACGCTCAAGGTTGCTCAGCGAGCTACGGAGAGGGGTATGCTCGGGGTTGCTCTGCATGATAGACTTAGAAATGAAAGAAGTAAAACTAGAATAACCGGCATAGCCCAACGGATTGGTAAACTGAAGTGACAACGGGCTAGCCATGTAGCTCGAAGAACTAACAACCGATGGTGAAAAAAGGTTTTCGAGTGGCAGCCTCGTAACCGTCAGTAGGTGAAGCGTAGGGAGACCCCAGACCCCCCACTAGATGGAGTGACAATGAACATCGACTTACTGAATGTCTTACCAATACGGTAAGACATGCAGTAAGTCAATGTTGGCAGGTGGCTCAGGACCGTGCATTATGGGGAAACCTATGTTTAGCAGTGGACTTGTGAAGGGCTGTAGTAATGTTGATGATAATGAAAGTTTATCATGTCGTGTATTAGCGTTATTCAGAATCAGATAAAATGTTTGGTAATCGTTGTATGTGGAAGCTGCAGCCGTGTAGTTTTTTGTAAGGCCGCGTAAGAGACTCTCTTCTTCAAATAAAGGTAAGCTTCTCTGTAGGTGTCTTAAGTGACCAGGTAGAGAAATAAAACAGAAGAAGTTATTTGCATTTGTTGCAGTGTAGACAGCATTTGTTTTAAAGTTATTACAATCACACTGGGTTGTGGGGGATTAAAATAATTTGATAGCATAGTTAATCTTTCGAATGCTTTGTTTCTCAAAACGCTATATTAAGTCGCGGACGTAGTAAGAGCTTGAAAGCTATATTTAGCACAGTCTATAATCTTAACTAAGCATAAACATTACATTTTGCAACGACATATACCAACGTATGCGTGTCTATTTTATTAATGCAACTCGTACGTAATAAACCGAGGCATATTTTTTAAATTTAAAAAATTAAAAAGATTTTCAGCCATATAACACTTTACTAAATCTTAAGCTATCATACTCGTATTATAAGGCAGTATACGTTAAATACCAATTCATAAACTGTAAAGAGCTACAAAAGTCAATAAAGGTACAAAAAATCTCAGCCGCATTACCAATTTGCATTGGTCCCGCATTTAATCCCCGCTGAGAAGTTCCAAACTCAAATTCCATTACACGATAAAGTACTACTTCCTTTAAAAGCGGAAAGGAAGAAGCCGCGGCGTGATTGGTCGGCTTACCGCGCTCTGATTGGCTCACTCAAGACCCCGCCTCCCTAGAGGGTATAAAAATCGATGCGCGTCACCCGCAAGCTCTTTCACTCGCGGCGCGTCCACCTGACACTCCGCTCTTCTCACTAATAATGGCGTTTGTGCTTTTCTTTTATGTTATAAAGTGTTTACTTGTATCCGTTGTTCGTGGAAACGACACGGGTGTCTTTTGTTGGCTTAACAGACAGGGAGGTAGCCTCGGACGCGTTTAAAAGCGTCTCGAAGCTATCTTTTCACTTATCTCTCTGGTTTCAACGTAGCGACTAACAACAATTTTTCTAGTCTAGAAAGCTTTCAACGCTTAAATGTTGTTGTATCGTAAAATAGTCCCTTTGCTAAAGAAAACGCTTTCACAATTCCACAAATTGTTCTATTCATTTGTACTAAGGTGAAACGGAATAAATCTTTGTACAATAAGACAATTTTAAAACTTTTATACTTCATCATGATTTATTAAAAGTTACTTGACAACTATTCCCTAAGTATTCTATTTCAAAATTTAACTAACAATATAGAGGGTTATAGCTTTATTCAGAGAATTATATATATTTTTATAGAATAAGGGCAACAAAGGAGCATGCAGTCCACCTCATGGTAAGTGGATGCTGTGCCCCACAGATATCTTCCTCGATCTAGCTTCTATTAAAAACCAAAGTGTAGATACTCATGCGTAGTCATCCCTGAGGACTAGGAGAGCATGCCTCGTTACCAGTACAGCTGACTCACGGCTGTAACGTTAATATTCTCGTAACTGCAGCTTGGCTCTACGAATCAAAGATTGTACGCGTTTATTTAATAGCATTTGGAATAACCGATTTTTGATTAATTATATTTATATTATCATCAACTTTATTTCAAATATCGTGGCAGAATCGCATAATTGATAACATTATATAATAGTAGACAATTTCATAAAATTATATCATTTCATGCTATTATTATATTGAAAACATACATGCGTTAACCACGCGATTATTTCAAGATATGTTCATACATTGTATTGCCATAACGTAAAATAGTTTTATTATTCATCGCTAATAGTACCTACTGATTGCGTATTTTTTTAACATAATTTACACCACTTTATACCTAAATTATAAATTATTGTTATATAAATACGCGGCCTGCCACACCTCAACCTACTGTCACTGCTATTACTAGAAGTTTGTTTTAGTATTTATGATAAAGCAAAACAGAATAACTTCTTAAACCGAATAAAAAACGTACGAAGAACCGCCAGCAAGTAACCTAGCGGACCTTTTTAAAATGTTACATATATATATATATATATATATATATATATAAATATATATATTTATTTTTTTTATATATTATTATTATATATAATATATAAATGTATATATATAAGTACAATATAATATGTTACAGCATATATTGTGTTAGTAATCACGCCTGTGATCTCCGGGAGTAGGCCAAGTCCAAAGAACAGCGAGCTACTTGGGCCACGTCGAGCTAAAAAAAAGTATGGAAAGTTGTGAAAAGAAGTGTAAAGGAAAGACTGAAAGATCCAGTCCTATGAAAAGTACAATGTATTATTCTATAATAAGTATTAATTAAAGATTGGAAACATTTATTGTAATAAATATGCCTAAGATAAATATGTAAGTAACATAAAATACACATTAATAGATACGAAAAGAGCGCCATTGTCGCCAACAAACTGTTGCAGTATGGCGATGTTTATTATTATTGTATTTTATAGGATATGGAGACAAACGAGCACACAATCCACCTGATGGTAACTATGATGGTATCTACATCTATCCTCGATTACGAATCAAAATGCAGATGCGTTTTCACCCGTGAGGACTTGGATGGAATGCCTCGTTTCCAGTAAAAAGGGTCTCAGATTCTCTACACTCACCGTACAAAACACAGCAGTAGCATTAAGCTAGTATTCAGTGAGAGCGTGGTCGTTCCCCGGTAGAGCCAACCCATACCTGCTACAACTATACTACTAAAATAACTGCAGCATGGCTCTACCATGTATAAGCGTACATATTGTATATGTATATATTGTAAATGTGTGTTTTTATACAAATAAAGGTATTAAAAAAGTGATAAGTGGCTAGCTATCGCGGACACAACCACAAAAAAAATTATAATATGATGTAAAATTAAATATAAAAACATTTTTACATGGTAAATCCATGTTGCAGCTATAATATGGTTGTAGCACGAAGAGGTCGGCTCAACCGGGGAACGACCACGCTCTCACAGAATACCAGCGTAATGCTGCTTTTTTATTTCATGCGGTGAGTGTAGAGAACCGGAGACCCCTTTTACTGGATATGATGCAGTCCATCTTAGTCCTCTGGGGTGACAACGCAACTGCATTTTTATTCTTAATCGAGGATAGATGTCTATGGGCCACAACATCCACTTGCCGTCAGATGGACTATGTGCTAGCTTGTCACCCCAATTCTATAAACAAAATTTTTTCATCGTTTTCACTAATAGTCCACATTCGCAGACATTTAATACAAATAATCACATCGCTTTTACATATCAAAATCCACAATCCAATCAACTACGAGTATTTAAACGATGATACAGAAGCAGTAATCTGTCGGTGGTCAAATTCCCGCCGAAACTCCAACGAGCCCTTTCAATCCGTTTATAGTGGTTCAAAAAATGTGAATGTAAATTTAAATCCGCTGTTCCATTAGAAAGTTAAGATATAAAACCTCGGGTATTTTAAGAGCATAAAAAATCACAGCACATATCAAGTTACTTAAATAGATAAGTACGTGGATGGTTCCCCTAAACAAGTCAAGTACATAAACTCGAATCTTGAGTGTATGGTACAAGTTTATAAGCGGTGCGGGTAAAAAAAATCACAGTAAAAAATAGTTTATTTTTAACTTCTTTTCTTAATGTTTTATAACTGTGATTTAATATCAAATAAGTGTTGAAATTTATACTCGTATTTTATACAACTAATCTGAGACATAATGAGTCTGTGATTTGTTTGTGATTTAATTTATTTAATTAAAAATTATTTGACGCGTATAACCGATAGATGTATATTTGTATGTATAATGCTAGGGCCTGTTAATCTCGCGCCGAGAGAAATTCTTACAAATAAAATTTCCAAAGGGAGTACAATTTTTATCTCATCAATCACCTCAATCTCAGTGCAATTAACATTTTTGACATGATCTCATTAATTTAATTTTTAGATTTTTGTAATTGCCTATAGCAATGTAGTAGCAGCATTAGAAAATCGACATTACATGTAATTCTGAAGCAGTCACAACATACTGCTCAATATCTTGCAGATTCAAATAGGCTGTAAAACAATCCTGTCATCTGGACCTGCGACAAGAAGTTAGGTTAAGTTGCTAGACGTTTGGTATTAACACAAATCACGAAATGACAAATCTTTACTATTAAATCGGAGGTCCATCGCAAAACAACTAATAAACTTCACTAATTAAACAACTAATAATAATAATAATGTTCAATGTAAGTAATAGTTAAACCTACAATCGACATGAATATTTTTTTGAATATAAATATTAACATTCAATTAACATAGTTTATTTTTACATTAATTTCTTTATTTCGAACCATATTCAAACTTGCAATTAAAGGTGAATATATAAATAGATGTTCGTGGCTAAATTACATTATTTTAGCTTAGAGAGTGGTTTTAAAAGTAAATATTCTTATTGTAAACAGTAGCTCTTAGTAAGTCAATTCAGTAATCTTAGCATGTTTTTAAAATTAATCATTCAAGTGCTACTAATGTACTCTCATAAATCACTAAGATAATGTGAATGAAGGTTAGTAGATTTCGTTCTGAATTTACAATACTTCTGAATGAATTTATAATATTTCCGACATCTGCTTGGGAATTTTGAGCCACGGACAGAATGTTTAAGTGATATCGTTGTGACGGTGACAACCTTGCTGTAGGATCATGCTGAGTCAGGTTACTTTTTGTGTTGTTTGTTGTCTTAATATATTTGTGGGTTTCACTATAACAACTTTAATTTAGTTTAAGGTCAGTTTGATTTATTATTTGATTATATTATTTAATCTCAAATTATTAAAGATTTATCATCTATTCCGCTAGCTCTCATTACTTCAACACCTGACCTTAATTATTTATATTTACGAGGGGTAAAGTAGCTGTATTGCACCGCCCTAAAACTCACCGCTAAGATTTGGGGTGAATCTTAAAGCTCTTTAGAATTAATATCCAGTGAGCTGTGTAAAAGGGTGTTTACCAAAGAAAGCGTTCAATTTGAAAAAAATATTTCAATTCCATTTTGAATACAGCTTTTACTGTATTTAAAAACTCATTACAATTAAAAAAATAGATTAGTTTATTTAACAGATTTTTTATATAATCAGGGTATCAAACGAGTACACAGTCCACCTGATGGCAAATGGATGCTATGGCCCATAGGAGTCACCTTCGATTAAGAAGCAAAATAGAAGCGCGTCGTTACCCCTAACGATAAAGGGGAAATACCTGCTTTCCAGCAAAAGCGTATCCGTTCTCTTTGCTCAGCTCAATTAAAGCTGAGTATACAGCTTTAAACTAATTCACGCAGTATTGTGTGAGAGCGTTGTCCTACGCTACGACCCATTCGTGTATACCAACGTAAAATAGCAGCTTAACGCTGCTGGCTTTCGTATGGTGAGAGTAGAGAACCGGAGACCCTTATTACTGGAAACGAGGCATTTCATCTTAGTCCTCAGGGGTGACATCCGCATTTTGATTCTCAATTGAGGATAAATGTAAACGTCTATGCGCCCCAGCATCCACTTACCATCGGGTGGACTGTGTGCTCGTTTGTTACCTAATTCTATAAAAAATTCTTGCTGCAACCATAATATAGCCGCAATGTGTCTCTACCACGTAAAAAATATTTGTAATAATTCAGCCTAGTAATTTGGGCTAAGTTGTGCGTGCCATTTTAAAAAAGATAAGGTTGATAAACGAGAATAGATATTTTAATAGAATTTGTGTTGTTAAACATAAAAATATTTTTTACTTTCTATGGATTTTATTTAATCCCATACACATTATAGTTAACATAGAATTAGTCTGCTCATCAGTGTGTAATACATTGAGCAAAATAAATAGGATTGTAATATTTCCATGGCCTTTCGCTGAATATGCTCAATTTGTAATATTATATATTGAGCAAAATTAAGAGCCTACAAGGGTCTTTCTTGGTGTGGGAATTGATTCAACTTTTTAGTTTGTAGCGAGTTGATCGAGAGTATTAGCTAACTATTTCTCTAATTGTCAACCTCTTCTCTCCTGCATCGTATACAGGGATAAATTTGATAGATGGTAAAAGAAATACTGAAAATTGATTGTACGTTTACCGAATAATAAGGTTCCCGCTGCTCTGTCGACATTTATTTTAAAACATACTCTTGACTTATCTTAGAGGAGAATATTTTAAAATAGTAGAAAATAATAATATTATAAAGTCATCGCTATCGAAATAGGTCTAATTAGTTCCCGGGCTTGCAGGCCGCAAACCCTGAGTCAGATTATGCTGTAACGACCGCATAGGCACAGAACAAACATCTTGAAAATAGCTATCGAACTAGCTTACTTCACATTATTATTTAACGATAACAACCTTTTCAACTAAGACTACATTTAAAACGTCTCTAATTAATCAAAAGAGGAAAACATTTTCTGTAAGTCGTTTTTTTACGCTAAGCTCAGTTCCCCTAATTCTTTTAAGCATTTAATCACAATGTTGAGAAATTATTTTGTATTTTAATTCTAAGGTTACCTAATTAGCCGTTGAGAACGCAACAACGAGAGCGGTTTAACGAATTAAAAAAGAAAAAGTTAAGATGTCTACAAGATGGCCGCGCAATGACAGATCGTTTACATCGTACAAAATGTCGGGCGTCACTGTAGGCGTAATTAAGCAATCTTAGGGTGGAGAGAAATGAAGACTCGATTGTTCTCTAACATTTTGGGTAAACTTTTAAAGATTTAAAAAGACAAGGTGTTTTATAGGTAGACGTTTTGTTAAATACAAAAGTGCTAGTAGGTTGTCCCATTACGATTTCCTAAACGACGTTTATAAAGAGTGGTGCTTTCTATACATGTTCCCTCGGTTTTAGTCTTGAGGAATACAATTGTGCAAGTGTTTCGCTAACAATGGTAAATAGCATGCAAATACATAATCAACAATATTAATTAATTACAATCTAAAAAGTCTTTTACGTCATAATAACATTCGGTTTTTAACCAATTAAACAAATGTTTCTTAAATATTCTTTCGCTTAATAATTTAAATTCGTTAGGTAGTTTATTAAATATTTTTTATACACATATTTAGGCAACTTTTGTTGTATTTAACGAATCTAGGAATAACATCTAGAACTAGTTTTTCTGGGTCACGTCGGTTTCGGGGATATATATCACGCGCTTTAATAAACAGTGACCTATTTTTAAAGACAAACATGTCAACTTCATAAATGTAGATATAGTGACGATGATTTTAAATTGTTAAAATTGCAATTAACAACTTCTTTATCAAACAAGGCGATTGAGTGAAACAAATCAGAAGGTGTGCAGCAACATTTTCCTAATAACGACTAAAAAAAAGCTGCGGTTGCCAACCCATTTGCCAAGCATCGTTACTATAGCAAACATGGGGCAAACTATGGGGCAATCAACGAGCGAGATATATATTTAGCAGGGGCTTTTGATAGACTGCAATCAATGTACGAAGAAGAAAATTTATTTACGCAACATACAATATTTATTACATTAAAAAGCTAAAACTATCAAACACTGCTAATTCCTGCGGTGCAATGGTAAGAATGCTCGCTGCGTTTCCTCGCTCAATTTCTATTACTTAGCCTTTGTGGAGGAAAAGAACCAGCCCTCAGTCACCTGCGATGATGCCCAATTTCTTACGGAACTTTACCCCGCGTGGACTCATCGGAACGACAGTCTTTACAGCAAATGGGGCAAATATATAGTCATTTTCTATAGACTCATTAATATATCATGACGATTTGCGCCGTTTACCATAATAGCGTTTATTGTTATAGAATAAGGATGATAAACGAGCACACAGTTCACCTGATAGTAAGTGGATGCTGTGGTCCATAGACATCTACATATAGATGTAGATGTCTATGGACCACAGGATAGCCTCGGTTAAGAATCAAAATGCAAATGTGCTGTTAACCCTGAGGTTTAAGATGGAATACTTCGTTATCAGTAAAAATAGATAGACTTACGAGGTTATTTTTCATAGGGTATCCATATTTTATTTTACTCGTTTCATTTTATTCTGACCGGCATTAAACGAGGTACTTCTGAGGTCTGGAGCTGCCAAAATGTATGCGCACGTAGAGTTCTACGAGACAATAAGGCTTAGCCCCCCTCTAAGGGGCCAAAGTTATACCATTGGATCTCCACTGTTTATTAAAGCGCGTGATATATATCCCCGAAACCGACGTGACCCAGAAAAACTAGTTCTAGATGTTATTCGTTAAATACAACAAAATTTGCCTAAATATGTGTATAAAAATATATAATAAACTACCCAATGAATTTAAATTATTAAGCGAAAGAATATTTAAGAAACATTTGTTTAATTATACGGTCATATAAAAATGTGTCACCGAACGCACCCCTGCATATTATTATGACGTAAAAGACTTTTTAGATTGTAATTAATTAATATTGTTGATTCTGTATTTGCATGCTATTTACAATTGCACTAGATAAATTGTAAGATCTTTTTATACCGTGATTCTTGAAAATAAAAATTAATGATTTATGTAAGAAAAAAATTGATCACTCAACCATGAAGGAAAACAACATGAAGAAACATATACGATTGAGGAATAAAAATTTAGAAGATATATGAAGTATGCGAGTAGTAGAAGTCTGAAGTAATGAGGGTGTCCACGAGTTTTTCTGCCCCCAGGGCGGCGCCCTTTGTAGTCGTTGGCGGCACCACTATGAAATAAGGTTTATGCGCGGATATTTTTTATAGGATAGGATGACAAACGAGCACACAGTCCACCCATTGGCAAGTGGTTGTTATGACCCATAGACGTCTACATCTATCCTCGATTACAAATCAAAATGCAATGCATAGAATGCCTCGTTTCCAGTAAAACAGGTCTCCGGCTCCCTACACTCACCATACGAAACACAGCAGCATTAAGCTACTATTTCACGCTGGTATTCTGTGATAGCGTGTTCCTTCCCCGGTCGAGCCGACCTATTCACGCTACAACTATACTACTAATATAACTGCAGCTACCACGGCTCTTCTTTTATTATTAATCTGCATATGAATTTATTATTATTAAAGTACGTATAATCCCTTAAACACTAGATTATTGAAAACCTATCATTATCCTTCTGATTCAAATGTTATTTTGTTTAATGTATCAATTGCGTCGAAATTATTGTTGTTTTTTTTTGAGGAGCCGTGGTAGCTCAGTGGTTAACGCTCGCTGTAAATATAACAGAACGCGAGTAACCCGGGTTCGATCCCCGCCGGCACCAATGAAATTGTTAATTGCAATTTTAAGTGCTGATTTACCACGTGCTCGGCGGTGAAGGAAAACATCGTGAGGAAACCTGCATGTCTGAGGAATAAGAAAAAAATATTTCGAAGACATGTGAAGTTCGTCAACACGCATTTGGGCAGCGCGGCGGACACTTCCTTGCCCTAAAACCCTCTCAGAAATGAGGGGAGGCCTGAGCCCAGCAGTGGGACGTATATAGGCTGTAACTTAACTTAACTTAACTTATTGTTTTTTATGTTTAAGAACTTGTGGTAATAGTGCCTTCTCAGTAAATACAAAATAACGTGATTTTTTCGTTGACGGCATCCACAAATCTTTCTGCCAAATTTTTTCTTTTGAAATAGGTTAAGTGAAATATTTGACAGATTACATAATAGACAAGTTAATTAGTTATAAAATGTAAGTTTTTTTCGTTTTGTTGTTGTTTTGTGTTAACGTTTCTTTCTTATAAATTAGTTAAATTATTATTACAGGAATATCCGTAGTGCGGTTTTTTTAATTAACATTATAAATTAATAAACCACACTACGGATATTCCTGATATGATATTTTATACGTGGTAGAGCTATGCTGCAGTTATATTAGTAGTATAGTTGTAGCACGAATGGGTCGGCTCGACCGGGGAAGGACCACGCTCTCACAGAATACCAGCGTGAAATAGTAGCTTAATTCTGCTGTATTTCGTATGGTGAGTGTAGAGAACCGGAGACCCTTTTTACTGGAAACGAGGCATTCCATCTTAGTCCTCACGGGTGACAACGCATCTGCATTTTGATTCGTAATCGAGGATAGATGTAGATGTCTATGGGCCACAGCAACCACTTACCATCAGGTAGACTGTGTGCTCGTTGTCACCCTATCCTATAAAAAAAAAATATGAAAAAATAAGAAGCCAGTGAGGTATTGTTTTGTTTATTTGCATATTCTTTATAGAGGAACAAAATAATACGGAACGGAATATTATTAATCAGCCCTTATTGCTCAATAAGCCTCTCATAAATGAGATAAAACCTGTACCCAGCCGTGGGACATATAAAGGCTGTAATTTTTAAAGTAACAGATTATGTTCTATTTTTTAAATAAATTGAAACACGTAAGATTTAATACTGAAATACGCAAAGAACGGTTTGTAAAGGCACACATCAACATTCGTCGGAATAATAATAATAAATGAAATGTCAAGATGTCCGCCGTGTCCGACAAGACAGCCGGCCATTCCCCAATTTGTTGGCCGCCATTTACGTTTACTCGCTTCTTTGGGTTTTACGCGCGATGTTGCCAGATAAAAGGGTCGTTTCGCCCCGTAAAGGGGAAACTGCTTGTAAGCCCCGACTTGATTAGGACGGGTAATGATGTTGCCTTTCAAGGATTAAATGGGTAAACTGATAGATGCTAAGGTTTTGTTTTTATTTTATTTATTACAAAGGGCTGAGTTTACGAGATTAAGATGTGGTTTCATTTGATTTGACACACTATGGGACGATAGGTATATATGAAGCTATAGTTATTTCATACATATCTTCATGCCTGTAATCCAAGGGGTTAGGCAGAGTCCAAAGAGCAGCTACTCGGACCATGTTCAGCCAGAAATATATGTGTTCTGGTCCGAAGGGTATAATGAGCCAGTTTATATACTGGCTGTGAGGCAATCCTTCTTAGTCCTCAGAAGTGACAACGTGTGTGTGTGTGTGTGTGTGTGTGTGTTAGCTTAGTTAGTAGTTAGTTAGTTAGTGGAGGCTTATTATTTGAGGCTGATTGCAGTTTTCTTATTTCTATAAACATTTAAGGGGCTTTTACCGCTTAGCGTATGCCAGTACTATCATACTCTGATTGCATTGTATGAAAGGAACTCTTATGTAAATGCTGTAAAGGTATATAACAAAATACCAACGACTTTAAAGAGTAACGTTTAACCATATTTAAAAAAATGTTGATATAATACTTAAAAGAAACATGTTTTTACGACCAAAATGAATTTATGTCATTTAGTTAAAAATAAATCTGACGTCAGTAATATTGATATATAACTAATAATTAATTAATTATGAAAAATCTGAAAGTATAGACGTTAACAATTAAGAACAATCATTACATAATCTGACATTTTAAAATCTATTACTTAAATGACATTATAATATTGACATAAATTAATCTAGCTTGTAATAATCATAAATGTACGTAATTGGATTCCCACTTGTTGTTTAAATTTTTTTTTGCATGTATACCTATAAAATATTTGCACACCATATAAAGTGGTAGAATGTAAATGGGCCATTACACATAATTTAAGACCATACTATTTTGTACACATACATTCTGGCAAATAAATTAATTTGAATTTGCAGTTGTTCTGCAGCCACTGACACTCCGGTGGTCAGTTGGTACGATTTTTGACATAGATTAAAATGTAATATCATCGTTACAATTTTTCAAGCCAAAAGTTGGACATGGAAGTTTTCATAAACGAGCCACTGGCGACATCATTATAATCGTTACAAACCTTCACAACACCTTCCTGAGATACCTTCATCTGCGTGTGTTACCAGATTCTTACTCCGCCTAGTGGGGGGAGCCGCTCTACATTACATATAGTACGAGGCTGCTTCGAGTTATATGGCCATCGATTTTCAGTTCTTCGAGCTATATGGCCAGCCCATTGCCACTTCAGCTTAGTGATTTGTTGTGCTATGTCGGTTACCCTGGTTCTACTGCGGGTATCATCGTTACGGGCTTAGCTCCGCAAAGAAGCTCGTATTATTTAAAAATTTACCCTCCCTAACCATTTTTAAGACTTCTTAGTTAGTTTCTGGATGGATTTTCGCGCATCAGTCGGTGTTGAGAGACTCTTCCGTGAGTCTGCACCGGTAAGATAGACACTTAGAGAAAAAGTTCAAAAGTTCTCATATACTTCTACTTCATCAGCGCGTATGAGTCTACTGCTGGACGTCAGCTCCTCCTGTTATAGGAAGGATTTTCTATAATCATCAACTTGGCAATCGTATTTGCGTTCGTAGCACCAGTTGTTTTGTAACTTTGACGCTAAATTCCGTCGCCGTTTTAGGTATTTTACACGTAACATTTGAGATCTTTTTCAACAAATTTAATGACTGCTTCAGTCTTTAAGACTCTGTTTTGAATAAATGTTTTTTCAAAATGACGTGAGATTAAGTGAAATATAAAATCAAAAATAATCAGAAAAAGAACAAAAAAATGTAAGATCCTCAAACATAAGTCTTAAAACTAAAACGACAATAGACTAGTCATATTTAGAGGTTTACAGACGATAGATGGACCATAAAAACGAGAGGACCGTTAAGTAAAAAAAGTCGGCGGATGGTCTGCAAATATTGTAGATATGGGCAAAATATCGTTGCAAAAATCTTCTATATCATAGACGGTGGACAAAATATCGTTGCAAAAAAAGGTGAAGATTGGATAGCCCTAGGAAAGTCAAAAGATTATGGAAGGAGCCTTCACCCAAGCAGGTATACACAACCTAGAAAAATAGTACTAATATTAGCCGAATAAAATTGAAAATTAAAAAAAAAAAACACCGAAATAAAAAGTGTTCTTAATGTTCAAACGTCTGAACGGATTTTCTTAACACTTAGCTAAGAACACTCTCGATTAAGACACCTTTAAAAAAATTTATCCGTTTAGAAGCTATGATGCCACATGCAGACACACAGTTACACCGATACACACTACAACATAACACACCACTGTTTTCGTCCGGTGTTAATAACTTATATATTACATATCTAAAAGAGTATAATATAATAAATCACTGCTATTCTGATTTTAAAGAAATCGATTGACCCTGCACGCCATCCCTGGAACTCCCCGCTAATTTCAAATGCAAAGCGATCCAAATTTTAACAAATTATGATTTTAAATATGAAATATCGGAGTAATTCAAAAAAATCAATTTTTTCAAAATTTGTCGTTAACGATATCTCACGAACGAATCAACCGATTTTGATCGGACCGGTGGCAATCGACGTAGTTTTTCAAGGTTAAAAGCTGATTAGTTTTCGGGATCGATCGGTAAAGCCGTTTAAAAGTTATTCCAAAAACAGTTTTTCAAAATTTTATTTTTGAGATTTCTCAAAATCTGCCGGCCCAAATTAGTTAAAATTCAAAGAAAATCTAAGTTTGATGAAAGATTTTGAAAATACGCTTAGCTCAATTCAATCGGTCAAGCCGTTCGAAAGTTATAAGAAGTTTACATACACGTACATACAGACATACAGACACCATCGATAAATTGTCAGGGTGGCTTCCTGTGACCTCAAAACGTCAAGATTTGATGAAAACTCAATTTTCGGAAAAAAATAAGTTTTTCGTATTAAATATAGCCTAGTACCACCCTGCCATTGCCTCCCTCTATCTCTATCTGTTCAAAAAGTTTCGTCACAATCAATTCAGCCATTTAGAAGATTAGCCCGGACATACAGACAAAATTTTAAAAATGGTTGATTAAATCTTACTGAACTTAAGGAACTTACATTTTTATAGAATAAGAGCGACAAAAGAGCACACAGTTCAACAAATGATAAATGGATACCGTGGTCCAGACATCTACATTCAACCTTAATTAATAATCAAAAACGCAGATGCGTTGTCACCCCAGAAGACTTAAATGTGATGCCTCATTTCCAATAAAAAGGGTCTCCGGTTCTCTACAATCACCATATAAAACGCAGCACCAACCTGTAAGCCAAGCCATGCGCACTTTTGATCGTACAATACCTACCTTACGTCCGCCAAGCAGTGATCTAATTTGATCAGAATTATGTAAACGTGTGTACCTATGAAAAAACTATTTTTTCGTTTTAAACAAAACCAAAGACACTATGCAATAGATAATAGTATCAAAGACAAAGATATGCTCTTTTATTTTAAACCATAACCTGGCAATGTTTCTTAAGAAAAATCACTCTGAACTTTCGGCGTTCCACGTGCCGTTTTGATGAAGGTGCTCCGTCTTTTTTATAGAATTTTATATTTGTGTCTGGACTAAAAACGAAAGTATTATACTTTTTTATATTCCTTGTAATATAGTGACACACACATATATATATATATATATATATATATATATATATATATATATATATAATTTGTGGTATAAAAAGTGAAAAGTAAATTGCCAAAAGTGCTTCAAAATCTGGAAGGCCCATTATGGCGGCTGGGTCATAAATGTGTTATTTTTCAAATTCTCATTTATTTTTAGTGTAAAATGTAAGTAAAAATAGTTTTCTTACATATTTCAAATAACTTGACGTTGTATTTATTTCAAATTCACACAAAACTATTTTAGAAATATTGTTCTAAATGTCACACAGATAAAATATTATTATTTTATTATTTTTTAATTTCTTTATATTTTAATATTTTGGTATGAGTAACGAATGGAAACACATAAAACATAAAAATATACATATTTCCAAACATTTTCATATAAATTTCTCTAAAAACAAAAGTGTAGAATTCAAATTAGTAGTAATTTTGTCACTAAAATTGAAGTATATACCACTATACAGCTATACAGGGTAATTTACGTATTTTATTACAATTTCTAGCAACCAAAAATAATTTTATTCGATAGTTTATACATTCAACAAGAATTCCTGTAAGTTTTATCCATAAATATTGCCTCAAAGTAAAAAATAGCAAAATTTGCAATATAGCAAAAAATTTGCTAATTTTCAAATTTTCCCGCCATTACGGTCCCGAGCGAACGGGAGTATAACATGTCGCGCGCTGTCAGAGCTTACAGGGCTGCTATTTTACGCTGGTATTCTGTTAGAGCGTGGTCCTTCCCCGGTCGAGGTGACCCATAGAATACTATAATATACAATAGAATGACTATCAACCTTATTTTGTACGAGGGTCAGCGTCGCCGGGAGCACACATATAAGCAATTACGTCGTATTGTCACTACTAAAAACCCGATTCGCTGTGTTGACAGACTGAGTAGATTTAAACCTTTTAGACTATTGATTACTGTTCAAGATTATCATTAAAAAATCGTTTAAATTTTAAAACATATTTATTTGTAAATAGTGTTTAATTTGGTATTTTCTAAATAATTTGCATGCGAAATTTTGAAACGATTGTAACGTCAAAACATATCTCGTGTTGACATTTATACGTGTGTATTGACTGTTGATTGATGTTAGTGACATTTTAGTGGTTACACGGGCTCCGCCCACTCCCCCGTTCTATTATGTATGTATGTTATTAGCTACAGACCGCCTAATGAGCATTAAATGCTTTGGGTCAAAGTTGGTGAAGTTTTCGAGTAATTCGGTGGAGAGGCCACTTATGTTAGCAAACCGCGGTCGGTGGAATAATGCTTGGCTCAGATCGGAGCAGACCGCCGCGGTCGGTGCGGAGCCTAATCTAGCTGATCGATCGGACCCCGTTTAAAATAATCCGCAGCCAATGATTGCATGAATTTATTATCGTGTAGCTTAATAAGTTTTTAATGCTACAAATATAGCACTTTTTAGGTTTATCCCATTAAATAAAACTAAATTTAAGGATTACTAACAAAATTAGATTAATATTATTTATTGAAAGTTTAATATTCGCTTGAATGGTTATGTTGAACAAATCCATCCATCCATTACAGCCTATTGACGTCCACAGATGAACATAGGCGTCCGCCATAGATTGCCTCATAGGGGCTATATTGCTATAGTTGCGCTGGCGAGCGTGTTGTCAACCGCAGGTTTTTACTATTTTGAGTCCTCAGCAGGAAGATGCCTGCTGCCCACCAGCCGTGTCAATTTCCCTCTGTCGCCTCCTCCGAAACCCACGGGATGATTACAGTGGATATTCTTACACCGCCACTACACTATATTAGACAATAATCACATAATTTTGAGCCGTGGTAGCTCAGATGGTTAGCGCTCGCTGTAAATTTCACAATACGCGAGCAAACCGGGTTCGATCCCCGCCGGCACCAATGAAATTGTTAATTGCAATTTTAAGTGCTGATTTACCACGTGCTCGTCGGTGAAGGGAAACATCGTGAGGAAACCTGCATGTCTGAGAAATAAGAAAAAAATTATTTCGAAGACATGTGAAGTCCGCCAACACGCATTGGGGCAGCGCGGCGGACTATTCCTTGCCCTAAAACCCTCTCAGAAATGAGAGGAGGCCTGTGCCCAGCAGTGGGACGTATATAGGCTGTAACTTTACTTTACTTTACATAATTTTAATTGCAGCTTACCAACTCATTAATTCATTCCATGCCGTTTGTCAAAATGCAAATTTTTGTACCCATTAAGCTTTAAGAGGATTAAAGAGCCGACCTTTTAATAGAACACCGAAAAAAATGATAAGAAGTACTATTAGTGCTAATAATACTAAAGTATTCTTTATCGAAGTTAAGTTTTGATCATTGCCTACATGTAACAACTAAAAGCCGAAGTGTGGACCTAGGTTTAGCCGATGACTACTTGGTGCAGTCGATTGCGCTTGGTTAAACGTAGATGTACTGTTAAATTTGTAACAATACAGACAGACGTATCAGTAATATCAACGACTGTAGGTTAAAGTACGCTAAAACTGCAGATATTTGTTTAATTTATAAATTATATAAATGTCCTCCAGACCGAATTTCGGTCACGGCGGCCTGCCTCAACGGAGGCTAGCCATCGGCGCAGGACAGGATTATAGTGCCCAAGTGTATGCGCAAGTACAGGTGCACTCTCTATTCCCTCACTCTCATAATCCAATGGGACGGTAAACCGACACGACTGGAGAGAGGTCAGGCGCAGGACCAACGGCTTTATGTGCTTTCCGAGACACGGGGGTGAGAAACCGCCAACTTCCTGACTGCAGGCAACTACTGAGAATTTCTTGACGGAAAAACTCAATAATTAATTTTTTGGCCCGACCCGGGATTCGAACCCAGGATCTCATGATCAGCTGTCGCACTACTACAACCACTAAATCAACGAAGCAGTCGTCAGATAAATTATATATGATATACACCACATAGTGACTACAGCCTATCAGAAGTCGACTGCTGAACATAGGCCTTCCACACAAATTGACCTCATAATGGTGATATTTACCACACGTGACCAACTGCACTATCTTTTTAACTATTATGAATTTATTATAAGGAAGATTCTGTTGATCATCCCCTGCTTCAGTTTTACCAGTGTTACCATCTCATACGACATCCACGGGATGACTTTAAACAGCATCTTTTCCTCAGCATTAGTTTTACTATTAAGCAATAATTATATTGCATACATTAAGATAACAAACTTACATTGTGTGTTGCCATACGTACCGTTTTCACATTACTCTGTGTCTTTATCCTTGTTAAGTCTGTCTTCTCAGCTAAATATACAAAAAAAAAAAAAAAAAATATATATATATAAACATATCCTAAATACACATATGAATCACCTTTTTTATAGAAGGGTGACAAACGAGCACTCAGTCCACCTGATGGTAAGTGGTTGCTGTGGCCCATAGACATCTACATCTACCTTCGATTACAAATCAAAATGGAAATGCGTTGTCACCCGTGAGGACTAAGATAGAATACCTCGTTTCCAGTAAAAAGAGTTTCCGGTTCTCTACACTCACCATACGAACCACAGCAGCATTAAGCTGTTATTTTACGCTGGTATTATGTGAGAGCATGGTCGAACCGAGCCATTCGTGCTACAATTATACTACCTTTCGCAACTAACTAAAAATGGACCCTTCTATTCTTATTTGATCATTATCATCATCATTACAGCCCTTCACAAGTCCACTGCTGAACATAGGCCTCCCCGATGTAATGCCACAAAGCACGGCCCTGAGCCAACTGCATCCATCGACTTCCTGCATATCTTACCAGGTCGTCACTCCATCTAGTGGGGGGTCGCCCTACACTACGCCTACAGGTACGAGGCTGCCACTCGAGAACCTTTCTTCCCCATCGGTTATCGGTTCTTCGAACTATATGACCGGCGCATTGCCACTTCAGCTTACTAATCCTTTGGGCTATGTCGGTCACTCTGGTTTTACTGCGGATATCCTCATTCCTTAGTCTATCACGCAGAGAAACTCCGAGCATAGCCCTCTCCATAGCTCGCTGAGCGACCTTGAGCGTCCTCATACGGCCAGCAGTGAAAGACCACGGCTCAGATCCGTAAGTCATCACTGGCAACACGCACTGGTTGTACAATCTAGTTTTCAGAGATTGAGGTATACTTGACGAGAAGATGTGTCGTAATTTCCCGAACGCTGTCCAGCCGAGTTGAATCCGTCGATTGACCTCTCGGTCGAAGTTGGACTTACCTAGTCGGACTATTGGTCCCAGGTAAACGTACTCGTCAACAACTTCGAGCATAGTACTCCCAATAATTACCGGCATAGGTGTAACATGGACATTAAACACGATCTTTGTTTTGTCCATGTTCATCTTAAGACCTATCCGTTGGGAGACACCATTGAGGTCATTGAGCATAGTGCTTAGGTCCTCCAGCGATTCTGCCATAAGGACTATATCGTCGGCAAATCGAAGGTGAGTGATTTATTCGCCATTTATGTTAATACCATATCCTTTCCCACAGTAGCTTGAAAACGTCTTCCAATGCAGCGGTGAAGAGTTTCGGAGAAATAACGTCACCCTGTCTTACACCTCTATGCAGTTGGATAGATTTCGAGCTCTGGTTCTGTACTCGGACAGCCATCGTAGACCTACTGTACAAACACTTCAGCACTTCGATATACAGACAGTCAACTTGGCACCGCTGAAGGGACTGTAGCACCGCCCAAATTTCGACGGAATCAAAGGCTTTCTGATAGTCCACATACGCCAGACAAAGTGGCAGATTGTACTCTTGGGTCTTCTGTACAATCTGCCGCAGGGTATGTATGTGGTCTATGGTACTGAAGCCTTTTCGGAAACCGGCTTGTTCGGGAGGCTGGAAGTCGTCGAGTCTGCGTGCGAGACGATTCGTAATGACTCTCGAAAACAGCACGTAGACGCGGCTCAGAAGGGAAATCGGTCTGTAGTTCTTAAAGAGAGCGTTGTCGCCTTTCTTAAAGAGCAAGACCACCGCACTTCTGCTCCACGCCTCCGGAGTAGTGCCACTATGGAGGACGGAATTGAAGAGCTTCTGAAGGACTTCAAGTACCGGTGTTCTACCCGCTTTCAGAAGCTCCGCTGTAATTCCATCCTCGCCTGGGACCCTGCCGTTTTTAAGTTGCTGGAGAGCCATTCTAATCTCGCTCAGACTGACGTCCGGGATGTCATTGGAATAGTGTCGGATAAGACTTGCTCCTGGACCGTTACTCACACTTGCGTTTGGCTCCAACGATGATGTGTACAGCTGCCCATAGAACCTCTCAATCTCACTCAAAATCTCAGGTGTCCCGGAAACGATGCTGCCACACTCAGTCTTCAGCTTTGACAGTTGGCTCTTTCTGGCAGACAGATCTCTGGCAAAGACTTTGGAGCCCTGGTTCCGCTCGATCGCTTCTTTAATACGAGCAGTATTAAAGTTGCGTAAGTCTCGCCGCATGCATTTGGAGATCTGTCCATATGCTGTCAAATCTGTTGACGATTGCAGCCTCATCTCCCGTCTAATAGCCATGAGATTAAGAGTGTGATCGGAGAGTTTTTGTGTTCTTCTGCGGCGGGTCTTGCAGAACTTAGCTCCGATTACATGGACAGTTTCCGCGAGCTTGTCATTCATATCGTCCACTGCATTGCAATCTTCTAGGCACTGAAAGCAGTTACGTAACTCGAGGTGAAAGGTTTCGGGATTCTGGATTAGAGCACGAGGGGGACGGAGCGTTGACTTCATTAGACGAGACCTCTCCAACTTAACGTTTAGGTTCAGTGTACCTCTAACCATTCGGTGATTGCTGCCAGTTTTCACCCTTGCGGTCACTGAGACATCACTGAACAGTTGGCGTCTGGTCGTCATAATGAAGTCATTCTCGTTTTTTGTTGAACCGTCGGGGCTCGACCAGGTCCACTTTCTGTGGGGCTGTTTCTGGAAGAAAGAGTTCATCATAAAAAGTCCCTGTTTCTCCATGAAGTCGGCCAGCTGCTGGCCCCTTGGATTCCGTTGCCCTATCCCAAATTTCCCTACCTTCAGCTCACCGTTCTTTCTTGTGCCCACTTTTGCGTTGAAGTCTCCCATTAACACCGTATAGTGAGTTTTGGAGGAATGCATGGCTCTAGAAATGTCCTCATACATTTCCTCCACCTCCTCATCGGGATGTTCCGACGTTGGCGCGTAAACCTGTATGACCTTCAGCGAATACCGTTTGGTGATTCTGAGTATAAGATACGCAACCCTCGTCGATACACTCCTAATCAATTCTTATATCACATACCATTTTATTTAGTTATTAACATCCGTCACTATCATCTTACTTGCGTTCACTTTCGTTCACCTTTATTTTATCGACAAATTCATATATTACAGTACAAGGACAGAATGGTACTTTTCGCGTTTTATTTTCTGATTCAATTATAATTGCTCGTGCTCAAAGTTAGGTTCACTGCTTATTAGTATTTTAATGCTGCCTTTACTTCTTTTTTCATCGGCCTGTAAAATCCCCACTGCTGGACATTGGAATTTCCTTTTTCCTTCCATTAATATACTTCTTTTATTGGATGTGGGTGACAAACAAGCACACAGTCCACCTGATGGTAAGTGGATGCTGTGGCCCATAGACATCTATATTTATCCTCGATTAAGAATGAAAATACGCTTAGATGGAATGCCTCGTTTCCAGCTAAAAGGGTCTCTTGTTCTCTAAACAAAACAGCAGCATTGAACTGCTATTTTACGCTTGTATTCTGTGAGAGCGTGGTCCTTCCCCGGTCGACCCAACCGATTCGTACCACAACCACACAACATAAATGTTGATTTCTATGGGCCACAGCATCCACTTACCATCATATGGACTGAGCTCGTTTGACACCCTCATTCTATTAAAAAAAACATCATACCGTACTAATAATAATTATATAATATAAGATAGAAATATAAACTACTGACCTTGACAACATTGCATCATTTGAACCGAAATGGTTAGCGGCTAACGCTGCTTCGAGAACATTCGTATCTCTTCTAGGTTCTGTTCTGTTTAGAATTGAACTAATCGAGAAACTGGTGTACGGCGCACTGCCAGTGGCCTTTTCTTCTTTGTCCTTCTTCAATTCATAGAACGGACTCTTCTGTTCTTTCCGCGTGGGTGACGACGTTATATCCGGACTGCTCGCTCCGGAGACCACGTTCACTTCGATATCATTATCTTGCGAGGAGACTGGTGAATCCATTTTGGTTTTAGCTCTTCATTGTATAGTAATCTGCAAGGACAGACATTTTATAAGTTCGTGCATATAGATGCCTATACCCATACCATAGACCATAGACGCAGTTTTAATTTTTTAGTTATTATTAGGGAGACGGTGCTGCACATCTCCTGGTTTTAATCCCTTTGTCACCTAATGATTTCTTAAATTTTATTTTTAACACTACACATTGAATAAAACTAAATTTTACTGATTTTATCGCGTTTATTTAACTGATTTTACTTATTTTTATCAAAACGAGCTTACTACTTACGACTTCAAGATACTGTAAGCTCGTTTTGCGTAAATCGGACCGAAAAATTAATATTAAAAAACTGAAGGTAACCGAGCTAACTATGACATTGGGACGTCAAACATCTCAGTTCCCCCCGTGACCATGGTTGCTGTAAAGCACCCGAAACGTCGGGAATTAAAAATAAGTAAAATCAGTTAAATAAACGCGATAAAATCCGTAAAATTTAGTTTTATTCAACCCTTTGTCACCTCTTACGACACCCGCGGAGTGATATGGTGTAATGGATATTCTTACAATACCAGTACATAGTTCGTTGTGGAACGAAAAAAAAAACGGAAAAATAATGGCGGGATACAAGCAGGCCGCTCCCGAATCTACTTGAGTGAAAACACCAAGAAAATAATTAGTAATTAACATAGAGCAACATGAGCCACCGGTGGACCGGAGGGCAGTAGCCACACGCAGTCGTTCCCTTCTATCAAAGTATAAGTCCACGCGGTCCTATGCGTACAATAAACAGCCGCACTGCGCACTTGACTAAATCTAGTTGCGCGGCTGAAGGACGTTGCTTACAAAAATGCCGAATTGTTCAATTCTTTGACACAAAGAACAAACAACCTTTCTGGGGAATAGTTTACCACCGGCGATTTTTCCGGACCGATACGACCTGGGGACCTTCAAGAAAAGAGCTTACTCCTTTCTAAAGGGCCGGCAACGCACCTGCAATTCCCCTGGTGTTGCGGTTGATCATGGGCGGCGGTAGTCACTTAACATCAGGTGAGCCGCATGCTCGTTTGCCCCTCTACTATTAAAAAAAAAGAGATTTGCTACCTCAAATTTAAAAAAGATGGCGTTTATACCTATCATGTATAAGTAATTATAATCACATTATTGCTATTTAATTCTTTTTAAACATAAAAATTACAATAATAACGGTCGTGATGTATCGGATTTGTTTATCAACAGGTTGCTCGGCCTCAGACAATAATCGATCGGAGATCGGTTGAACGACTGATCCGAGTCTATATCGTAGTTGCCACTGTCACTGAGCGATACTGTTATAATCTTATAAGGTATCTATCTATGTGTGTGAAATTAGTAGTAAACTACTAATTTCACACACATATGTTTTAATTGTTATGTGTGAGTTTCGTATTGACAGGCGATTATTTTTGTGAGCGCAGATTCAACCCGCAAGAAAAGGCTGGTCTTTCTCGGGGGAAAACATTATGGCTACTCACCCTCCAGTCAGCCAATGGTCCGTGTAGCTTTATGACAACTAATGCTACTCGAAAACATGTCCGTACAACTGGTAGTGAGAAAAATCGTTATCGCTGCAGACTGAGCACAGCCGCATTCGTAAAATTAAATTACTATAGAAACAAAACAGCTTCTTCCTTCTTTCTTACTTTATTGGTCCGTAAAAGTTTAAGCCGAGCCGTGGTAGCTCAGATGGTTAGCGCTCGATGTAAATTTTCACAGTACGCGAGCAAGCCGGGTTTCGATCCCCGCCGGCACACCGTTTGCGAAACCAGCGTAATTTTTTTTTAATTTAAGGTATTTTGTTACCATTTGTGCAAATGACATGTCGGACTGAAGTTATAGCATGTACGAAAAACGCATTTATATTTGCTTTAGTTATCACACTTTTTTGTAAAATAAGGGTTACAACCAAGCACACAGTCCACCGGATGGTAAGGAGATACTGTGGCCCATAGACATCTACATTTATTCTCGATTAAGAATCATGCGTATGCGTGGAATGCCGCGTATCCAGTAAAAAGGGTCTCAGCTTCTCTACACTCACCACACGAAACACAGCAGCATTACGAGTACGCTGCTATTTTACTCTGGTGTTCTGTGAGAACGTGTTCCTTCCCCGGTCGAGCCAACCCATTCGTGCTGCAACCATAAAATAGCTGCAGCGTGGTTTTATTTTGTGTTGTTGTTTATTAATATATATCTTTACTCATTTTGACCAGCCTGTCAAAAATCACAGCTGGGCAAAGGCCTCGCTCGTTGTTGGGATTCGGCAGGTGTAATGTCAACCGCAGCACTAGTCACCTCGCGCCTTTCATCATCATCATTACAGCCCTTCACAATTCCACTTCTGAGCATAGGCCTCCCCCAAAAAATACCACAAAAAAACAGATCGCAGAAATGACCGCAGTAACACCTAAGACCGTTTTTAACATTCTCCATGACCATCTTGGCATATCCAAGGTCAGTGCAAGTTTTAACTTTGAGTTTTAGCATTGCTGTTGCACGTATGAATGGGCTCAAACCGGTGGTACTACGACCGCACAGAATACCGGCGTGAAGTGGAAGCTCTGCTGCCGCGTTTCATCTGGTGAGTGCAGGTGGCCTAATCCCCCCCCCCCCAACTCAACATTGTAGCGAAATTTAATGTAAAACTACCCAAGGAGGGTACCAGCACCCCAGGTGAATCCCTCGCTCACACCTTCAAGGAATAAAAATTAGACTTAGTTAAAATACTGTTATAATATCTTAAATTTTACATAAAATAAAAACCTTAAGAATCTCGCTTGATACGATTTATCAGAAACCTTAAATACTTCTCCAGTAGCTTGAGTACATAATTCCTATTACTTATTCACGGCAGAGAATAATAGAGGGGAGTGTGGAACCCTCTTAATATTATTCTAATGCCCGCGGGACACCCCTAAATAAGACTAAGAACAATAACGCACTTAAGGATGCTGAATTATAAATAACGTTAAACGTCTTAGGGCGTGGTTTACTGAAACGTTACTGCTACAATACCATATTATAACTAGCGCTATAAATATAGTCACTACAGTGAAGTAGGCGTTCGTGATAACTGGATAATACACTTGAAAATAATATTTTTTTTGTTCTAATTTAGATTGAATAAAATTAAAGGGTTTTTTAAGAGTTATCGTAGCGTTTATTACAATAATATTGATAATAAGTTAAACGCATTCAGGTACCCAAATACAGACGTATCACTTCGTATCAATTTTCGAATAAATGTGTTAATTTTATGAGGGTACATGGAAGAGTTAATGTGCAGCTAGCTGTATTGTAACTACAGGGTGAATGGGTCGTCTCACTCTTTTTTTTACGTGGGGAATTCCTCAAACCGTCTGTTATGGGGACGACAGATTAGTTAGGTCGGACACTTCTGGCTAAAACCCCACGATATTCATCTTTTCACCCTTTGTCGGAGCGATGGGAACGTTTTCGCACACTACCGTAGTCCCCCCGATGACTACCGTCGTTCATCACAGGGTTCATCTCGAAGAAGGGTAGGGTGGAGTACACCTCTTCTTCATATAGGGACGCACGAGAAACACACCGTGTGCAATATCTCGAGAATCGGTCGTCTCATTCTGGGAAGAACCAAGCTCGCACAAAATACTAGCGTATACGAAAACAGAAGACCTTCTTTATTACCGGAACTATGCATTCAGTCTTGGTGCTAATCATTCTAGATTATGTAAAAATATTTTTCAATTGTGGAATGAAAGTTATTCATAGCATAAAATACAATATAAACAAAATTTTAAAATTACAGTCGTATTAACAATATAGTTCAATTGTTTTACTTTTATTTTGAGTCAGGTTATAAATTATGTTAGACAACTTTTATTGGGGGATTTAAATCGGCCCTTTCTTGAATAAAAAATGGAAAGTTACAAAAATTAATATCAATGTGCCAATTAAAAGTTTTTTAGTAAATAACAATACAATATAAAATGTATTGTATTTATATTGTATTATAGTTTTTTTTTAATTTTAAAATATTCTTCAGTAGTAAGTATACACAGTTTGTTCAAAAAGTATCGCGTATTTTGTAATTTTTCAAAAAATATTTATTTATTCATGAATATCTATTTTGTCTCCTTCAAAGTGATCCCCCTCGGATATAATGCACTTGTGCCAACGTTTTTTCCAATCCTCGAAGCACTTAAAAAAATCATTTTTCGTGACCTTCTTCAGCTCCTCCTTCGATGCCGTCTTTATTTCCTCAATCGTGGTGAAGCGTCGTCCTTTCATGGCCTCTTCAGTTTTGGGAACAGTAAAAAGTCACAGGAGGCGAGGTCTGGGGAATACATTGGCTGTGGGACCATTACTGTGTTGTTTTTGGATAAACATTCGCGCACAAGCAACGACGCAGGGGCGTTATCATGGTGCAAAAGCCAGTTTTTGTTTTTCCACAAATCCGGGCGTTTCTGGCGGATTGCTTCGCGCAAATTGCGCGTAACTTGCAGGCAATATTCTTTATTGACCGTACTCCCTGTGGCAAGAACTCATTATGCACCACGCCCCTGCAATCGAAGAGAACTCTGAGCAAAACTTTCACGTTTGACCGAACTTGGCGCGCTTTTTTCGTTCTTTGCTCATGCGGCAGCTTCTATTGGGATGATTGAGCTTTGGTTTCCACGTCAGAACCATAAACTCACGATTCGTCACCAGTTGTGACCTTCTGGAGCGCATTTGGGTCGTCACGGACCGAGTCCAACACCTCCTGAGCAATGTTAACGCGATGCTGTTTTTGACCGAAATTGAGTAATTCTGGCACGAATTTCGCGGCGACTCGACTCATGCCCAAATATTACTAATGGCATGAACTAATGGCATGAGCCAAACGATATGTTTAGGTCCTCAGCAACTTCTTTAACGGTGATTTGACGATTGGCCAATAATATTTTCTTTACTTTATCAATGTTATCGTCTATTGTTGACGTGCTCGGCACGCTGTTCGTGATTCACATCTTCTCGGTCCTCTGAGAACATTTTGTAGCACCGATTAACGTTGCTTTGGTCCAAGGTAGCTTCACCATATGCTACAGTCAACATTAGGAATGTGTCCGCGTACTTTATTTTGTTTTTATCTCAAAATTTAATACAGATTGTTTGATCCATTTCTTGGAATAGGCAAAAATCGAAGACGAGCCAAAACACATCCAAGCAAAACAGCTGTCAAAAATTAACTAAACGTTCAAAATGGCTGACCTTGTCAGCATAAGTAAGGGATATGAGTACCAACATAAGGCTACAAAAAATCAAAAATCACATATACGTAGCCTGAGGAAATTCAAAATTCGCGATACTTTTTGAACAGACTTCGTACATAGAACTTGAGGTGAGGATATTGGCATGTATTGTGGAACTAATATTATGATACTCTCGCTTAGGATGGATTTGACTGATTTATTATACTATGTGAATCCTAACGAGATCATAATAATAAATAATGTCCTCCAGACCGAATTTGGGTCACGACGGCCAGCCTCAATGGAGACTACCCATCGGCGCAGGACAGGATTATAGTCAAGTGTATGCGCACGGGTGCACTCTCTATTCCCTCACTCTCATAATCCAATGTGACGGTTAACCGACACAACCGGAGAGAGATCATACTAATAGGTCCTATCACATACTCCTTTTCTGCCTCTCTCTCTCTGTGTTTCTTTCCCTCTCTCTCTCTCTCTCTCTCTCTCTCTCTTCACCTATTTCTACCACCAAACAGTGGTGCGTTCATTGCTCAGATCCGGTCTAAAGGCATTCCATTTTAGTCCTCAGAACAGACAACGCATCAATAATCTTGTTTAGTTGTAGGTGTTGATGAACAGCAGCAGGTGGATTGTTAGCTCATTTGTCATTATAATTACATTAAAAACAACATAAAACCATAGACATCTATAAATCTATGCCTTAAACAAGAATCAATAGGCATTCGCTATTGTTTTGTCATTCCCGCTTTCATAACTCCAATTAGTACTGCTTTTGAATGGATTTAACACATAAATTGATTAAAAAAGTCAGTTTCGATTGCAGCGTTGGTTATCTGCCCGCCGGCAAATGTATGGCTTCCAATTAACAATAATTCTGACACGAAATACGGCGGGAAATGATCATTGCGTCGGTCATTAACAGATTAAAAATCTTTTTTGTTATTTTAATTTTATTTTGTTATTTGTGTGTATTTTTAATTCAATTTCGTCTGTCTCTTTCTTTGTTTATCTATATATCGGAACAAATTTTGCAAAGCGATAAGCTAGAAATTGAAACTTTTAACATAAATGGTCGCCATTTTGAATTATAGTTATATTTCTGAAAAAAGTGAGATTTCTTTGCCGAAAAGTCTAAACAGAACAGGTATATTCGAAACAAAGCACGCTCTCATGCCCATTAAATGATATTTATTTTTATATTAGGAGATTAAAATGTAATATATGGTCTTAGCGCGCAATTTATAACCCCATAATACTTTTACTGAACGCAACTTCATTAAAAATAAAAAGTTCATTTTAAATAGGTTAACTTATTTTAAAACGTCATTACGTTAAAAATTATTACGTTACAATTTATAACATCCCTCGATAGCTATTAACGAAATATGACCAAAACAATTAGTGAAATGACCAAGTAAACGCGAAAGACTGTTCTAATATTATATACCAAATGACACATATCGACCTATATTCCCAAACGTTATGTCAGCGGAAACCATGAGCTATAACAAAAGACAAATTATTATAAAAGGTAAAAACTAAATGGGCCAACAAATTATGTTAATGCCTACGTGATAATTGTGACGTTTCGCAATAAGCAGTGCTATGGAAATATTGCTTTGTTCTGTTACTTACAAAACGCTATATAATGAAGTCGCATAAAAGGTCAACTTTTATACTTGACCTTATATAGCTATGATGTTATAATAATGTAGTTATGATAGTTATAACGTGATAATATATTTTTTAAATAAAACGCGGTAGGAGCTAGGAACACTACAAACTTCCTAACAGGAAGTGACAAAAATAGGTAGCCTCAAACATGATATAATAAATTAACCATAAACTTATATACATACATTCTCCTAAAAACTATAGTATGCGACTGTAAATACCTTGAAACATGGAGATACTTTCAAAAATAGGAACTATTAAAATAAAGTAATATATTGGGAAGTTATTTTATTTGAAAATACAAAAAATAACAGCGTAAAATAGCAGCTTAATACTGCTTTTTTCATGTGGTGAGTGTGAAGAGCCGGAGATCCTTATCAGTGGAAATGAGGCGTTCCATCTTAGTCCTCAGGGGTGACAACGCATCTGCATTTTGAATCTTAATCGAGGTCTATAACTGATAACGCATGTGCATTTTAATTTCTAATCGAGGTAAACCACCGTCCACATACTTATTATAAAAAAGTTAAAAATGGGAATTTGAGAATAGACTTCATGATCATACCCATTTATGTTTTAGTTTTTATCGTCTATCGTTACTATACCTACTATATTCGTATTCCGGTCATTCTGCTCTTTGCAGTTCTATAGGTCCGTGTACAATTATTCTAAAAGTTTGCCTTCCTTTAGTATTGAAGCCCAAAAAGTGGAACATACTATAACGATATATTTATATAATCTGTTGGAAATGAGTAATAAGATACCACGATAAAATCACACAAAACAGCCGGCCGCCTGTAACTCAATGACGCATGAGCATCGTAATCGATACTTTTCGAAATCGATTAACTTTTTATAAAAATTCAACTATCTGCTATTTATAATCTGTGGTGCCTTTGTAAGAGTTGAATTCCCGCGATTGATTTTATTTTATTTTATACTTCACTGGCTTTGTCAAAATATTTAGAAGATTTTTTTCTTTGTACAAAAGAACACTAAATCGTTGAAAAGTATACAAAAATATGCAGTTCTATATATTGTATATGCCAAACAGTACGCCATGTGTTGGCGGTGTAGAATTTAAAAACATTGGTTAAAAATTAAAAAATCTTTAGTCAAACGTCAATACGTTTTATCATCTACTGGAATCCATCAATGCATTTTATCTCGTGGATTTCTTAAGAGGCAACTAAAAAAACTAAAAGGATCTCATGACGATGACCGGCGACGAGAAGCTACATATCAAAGTAGTGCTGCATTAGCCAATCAAAATAAAAGACGAAGTCCAAACTTTTTAATTAATTTAAGCGTGTTTAAAACTAACAAACATTAAATTTTACACCGGTTCACACAACAAGACCTAAGAGAAGAATCGGTTAAGAACTCTGGGAACTTTTGTTTCTTTTTTCTTCAAATGCCGCGTCAGAATCCCCTTTACAATGTGCAATTAAATAATATTGGAAAGACTTGCAAGTGCAGAATTACCTATTGATCTATTTCAAAGTAGGTCCTTACAACAAAATCCCATAACAATTATTTTCTTATTTTATGTCAAATTGTTGGACTATATTTTTAGCTATTTTGTTGTAAAATCTCTAACGAAAAATCGCTTCTTAAAATATATCATATAAAATATCCGTTGGCTCTATCTATGATTTACACCTGCTCTATAGGAAATAATACATACATACATAAACACTCACGCCTGTCACCCAGAGGGGTAGGCAGAGACTACGGACTTCCATTTGGCACGATCCTGACATACCTCTTTCGCCTCCTTTACATCCATATATCTACGCATACATGCTCGTCGGTTAAGGGTACTTCTAACGTGGCCCATTTTCAAAACATCGCCAATTTGGTCGATAAACTTTTTCCTAGGGCGTCCCTTCCCGACTCGGCCATTCACATCTGCCATATAAATTTGCTTTGTCACTCTTTCCTCATTCATTCTTTCTACGTGACCAAACCACCGAAGCATTCCTTTCTTAATCCTGGTCACAACATCATCTTGCATACCACATTTATCTCTTATCACGCAATTTCTCACCCTGTCATTCAGATTACACCCTAGCATATTCCTTAAAGACCGCATTTCTACAGCATTTATTTTACTTTCGTGCTTCTTCTGCCACACCCAGCTTTCACTACCATACATTAAAGTAGGGACTAACACAGCATTATGAATTACCATACGTGCCTGTTTTGACAAATTCTGGTTCTTCATAATAGAGTGTAGTGCCCCATTCACTCTATTCCCTGCATTTACTCGTCGTTCTATATCCCTATCATATCTACCATCCCTGCTAAATACACATCCCAAATACACAAACTCATCCACTTGCTCAATCAACTCTCCTTCTATTCTTATTTCACATACCGTTTTGCTTTCTTCTCTTTCAAAAACCATCACTTTCGTCTTACTTGCGTTCACTTTCATTCCCCTTTCTTTTAATTCCCAGTTCATTAATGTAACATTAAGTAATGTATAGGAAATAAAAACAGTCAATATAGGCATACGTCGCAGATCTTTTGTTACTGAAAGTTAAGGTGCAATTAGACCGGAGCGCATGTCTTCCAAATACTTTTACTCCTTACACATGTTTGTGTGACATACAAGTTCCTCACGATGTTTTACTGTCGAGCGCACAGTAAACCAGCACTTAAAATTGCAACGAACTATTTCGTTGGTACCGGCGTGTATCCCATCCCATTTGCTCGCGTAGGTGCTGTGATTACGCGTGTAATTTACCCCTAAGATACCAAGTCTCAATAGTGCTAATGCAGCGATGACAATAATCAGTTAAGTTACATTAAGACCTACAGAGTAGAAATGTAACAGAGAATTCACTTGTCTTGATTTATCTCTTATGTTGTTGGAAGCTAGATGCTCCCTCTCGTATTGTCTTCCGCATGGACTGTGGGGTCCTGCAGGTCTCGGGCCTCGGGGTATGCCCCCATTACTCGGATTGTCCTCGCGGTCCACTACTATGGACCGGTCCTGGGAGCCTCATGAAGGCATTGTTGGATGATATTCGGATTTAGTCCGTAATTGGTGAGAATTTTTCGCAGTGGGTTAAGACTGCGAAAAAAGAAGGTTATCTTGGGATGTCAAAGATCAGCGGCATTGAGGGTTGTTACTTGACTCTAATCGATATAGAGAGAAGTTCTCTTGGATAGCGTCGCCCGTCCGGAGGGCGAGTGTGTAGCGGCACTAAGTTGTTGAGATGTAAATGTGGCCCGTTGTCTGCGCGGTCGAACAGTCCGCGCGCCAACCGGGCCACAAACTCCTGGATGGTTTCGATCTTCAGGTTGGCCACTATGACGTCATTCCGGATGTAGCAACCCGCACCGACAATGGTTCTTAACGTTAAATTTTGTTGGGCCTGCAGTCTCAGAGACTCGCTCAGAAGCGCGTACCAGGCCGGAGCAGCGTACGTGATGACGGGTCTGATGTACAATTTGAAAATCTTCACTTTGGTCTTAAGTGGCAGCTTGGATGCCAGGACCGGACGGAGCATCGCCCGTGCACATCGTGCTCTGCGGACGACGAAGTCGACGTGCGCAGTCATGCGCAGCGCCCGGTCGATCCGGCACCCAAGGTAGGTCACGGCCTTCTCGTACGCGATCTTCTGGCCATTGAGGGTTAGTGGTGGTAGGTTAGAGGTGGTAGGTTCCTGAGGCGGCGGGTGAGCAGAGCGGTCGTCTTACCAACGTTGACGACCATCCTCCACTCATCTAGCCATGGTGGCAACAGGTCCAGCAGACGTTGCATCCTGGCAGTGGCAATGTGGGCTCTTCTGGACGAGGTGAAATAAGCGCTATCGTCCGCGTATAACGCCAATTCCATGTCGTCCTCCCACTCTTGCAGCCATCCTGCCAGTGTAGGGATGTCGTTGGTACAAGCCGCGTACAGGACTGGAGATAAATAGCTGCCCTGAGGAACGCCGGCTCAGATGGTTCTTGTTGCGGACACGGCGTCCTCTACGCAGACGTATAACTTCCTGTCTGCCAGGAAAGACGCCGCTGGCCGCAGCATAGCAGGAGGGACACTGGTCTGTTCTTCCAATTTATAAAGTAGTCCAGAATGCCACACCCTGTCGAACGCCTTCTCGATATCGAGAAAGACGCCCAACGTAGTGCGGCTACGGTTGTATTCGGCCGCAAGCAGGTACAGCACTCTGGTCAGCTGTGTTGCTGTTGAGTGATCCCTCCTGAATCCGTGCTGCTCCGCCCGAAGTTGGATGCACGGACGGAGGCGTCTTAGCAACAATCTTTCTAGCAGTTTAGCTATGTGCGGTAGCAGCGTGATCGGCCTGTAGCTGGCAGCTCTACGCCTGTCCTTTCCGGGTTTCGCCAAGAGGATAACTTTGCCTTTCTTCCAGTCCTCCGGGAAGTGGGATGTCCGCAATATCTCATTGTAGAGTCGACCAAGCTCTACTAGGACTCTATGGGGCAGCTGTCGGAGTGCAGCGTTGCCTATGAAGCAATCTATGGAGCCTCCCCCATAGATTTCCTTATAGGGAGCCTATGTTCGGCAGTGAACTTTATAGACTGTAAGAGATGGATGCATGGAAGCTGGATGCGTGAAATCGTAGATCGGGTTAGTTGGTATTGCTTGGAAGAGGTGTGAACATTGCATATCAGTATAAAGGAGAATTGAAGGAAATCGAACTGCTATTGTGTATTTTAGTATCGTATAAGGTTACAGTCGCTTCGAATTCAAGCGGTCATGTTTACACTTTCACTGTCCGGTTTACATTAAAATAATAGTAAAGATCTATATGTAGTACACAGGCCAGTGGAAGGGTTAATTTACATATCATTTTAACTAGTAAAAAATTATTGTTGAGAATCCTCTTTCGGGAGCGGATTTAAAGTATTTGGCAAACAAAAAATAAGTTATGCTTTATCCAGAAATTTTTCCAAGGCAGCAAACATTATGTAATGTAATGTAATATAGCAGCCTATATACATCCCACGTAGGCATAGGCCTCCGCTCATTTCTGAGAGGGTTTTAGGGCAAGGAATTGTCTGCCACGCTGCCCCAATGCGTGTTGACGAACTTTAGATGTCTTCGAAATATTTTTTTTTCTTTTTTCTCAGATATGCAGATTTCCTCACGATGCTTTCATTCGCCGCCGAGCACGTGGTAAATTAGCACTTAAAATTGCAATTAACAATTTCATTGGTGCTGGCGGGGATTGAACCCGGTTTGTTCGCGTACTGTCAAATTTACAGCAAGCTACCACGGATCGGTTTCTTTATATATTTATTTGAATTACATAAATTAATCATTTACGATGGACAGCTACTCAATAGGAAGAACCCTTTAAATGACAGATGGCCACTTACAGATAACATCTAACACCGCAACCGTAAACTTTACAACGCTGTAAAACCAAGTTAACCCTTCGCATGCTAATCGGAGTGACGAAGCTGGTTAATATTGTTACTGTTACACAGTACCGTAATTGACGCTCGTTTGTTGAAGCCGAACACAAATTAATAACTCAAAATTACGAAATGAACTGCCTTACGAAATTACGAATAAAATGCCTTTATTTCTTCAATGTAAAAAAAAATCGGATTTTAAAGCCATATTTAGCCTACCTACTATCGCAATAAAATGAAGTGCTTTTGAGTGGCAAAGACACGAAATTGTCTTCTACATGGGAGACCTGATAGTCTGAAATACGGGTTTTCTCGTTTAGTTTAATCATGGATATCCTATATTAAATTGAGTCAATTTTTATCGAAAATCGATATTGTAAATTTAATTTTGTAGAAATAAATTATTATTATTTCGATTAAAAAGAAACTAAAGAAAAATTTCGCATGCGTATGCTATATTTGTTTTATTTAAATAGTCAATTACATTATTAGTAACCCTATTAGTATTACTCTAACGCAGCAATAAAGTAACAAATAAATATTGAAAAGAGGAATCATTCAAATTACTTTAAACAAAATAATAGTTACAAAATAACTATATGTTTATTTAATATTTAATAAGTAAATGGAAATATTGACAGCCATGTTTGGCAAGAAAAAGTTTGGCTAATTTATTTTCAAAATATAAGACACACTCATTCACTTAGACAGCAGATTCAAACTTAAGGACCTAAAAACGTTGAAATTTCAATACGGACCTCCAAAGTAATCTTGCTTTATTATTATTTATTATAATAGAAATTTATTTATTATATACAGGTAAGTAGGTCTGTATAATAATTCAGAATTGCGCAAAGCAATTACGCGACGGTGTAACAGTCGCCCTAATGAGGCCTCTATGCGCATCTTAACACTGTAAAAGGGTTCAAATTTGACTTGGTAATATTTTTACGACTCAACCGGAGCGCTATTTAAAACTTCATTTAGAAATTAAAACAGACGCCTTTGTTATTAATTAATTGCTTATATTATCTTAATTCCGTTTAAGCATTTTTCGACCTTATGTGTCCCTTTATTTGTAACTATATACGGACAATGAAATAGAGAAATACATCGTTTAAAAAAAATCTTTGGACGAAGCTTGTTGCAGATAAATTGAATATGGAATAATGGTTTAAAGTTGAAATTTTAAAGAAATTACTTACCGTTATAGCCTATTAAAGTCCACTGTTAATCTTAAGTCTCTCCCATAGAGGGGATATTTGCCATAGTTGCCACTTGCAGTTGCCATTTGTAGTTTATTTATTACTTAAATTAAATATTTATTTCATTACTTAAATTATATACTGCAAATATGAGTTTAAAAAATAAGTACTTATAGTTAGAGTTAAATTTACAGGCTACATATACGTCCCACTACTGGGCACAAGCCCGTCCTCATTTCTGAGAGGGTTTTACGTTAAGTGTCCGCCGCGCTGCCCCAATGCGTGTTGATGAACTTTACATGTCTTCGAAATATTTTTTTATTTCTTAGACATGCAGGTTTCCTCACGGTGTTTTTCTTCACCGCCGAGCACGTGGTAAATCAGCACTTAACATTGCAATTAACAATTTTATTGGTGCCGGCGGGGATCGAACCCGGTTTGCTCGTGTACTGTGAATTTTACAGCGAGCGCTAATCATCTGAGCTACCACGGCTAATACTTAATTTAAGTACTTCATTTCAATTAATTAAATAATATTTTAAAAGTGCCGAGTGGCGGTTGGGTCAGAAAATCTGTTTTTGGACGGGTTTCGTTAGCGGTATAGGAAATACCAAAAAAACTTCATGGCCTCAGATAAATGACGATATATAATCTCGCCAAAGACTATACGCATATATCTAATGTAAAATTCCCAAACAGATGGATAGAGCAACGTCAAAGGTGTAAATGTAACTATCAAATAATGCGATTACCAATACGCCACGCAATCATAGCTAGCAAATGAGAGTATCACATCTACTTATAATGAGAGAAGCTAGAATCTGTCTACGGACGGTTACGACAGTCTGTGCTTGACTTTTATATCATTTGATCATAAGCGATGATGTAGCTTACTCACACTTGCTCAACTATGTCCACACTTGCCTTGAAGACACACACATTGCATTCGGATGGAAAGACAGATAACAAAATTATTCCACTCCATAACTGTACGTATATCAATCGACAAATCAAATCGATTGATTGGATGGTGGTTGAGCGATTATTAAAGGTTGAAGAAGGAATTATTTTATGCAATTCCTGTGCACACTCTCCGAAGTGTATCCTCAGCGGAAAAAGGGTGGAGACCCGTCGAGCGTCTGGCTGTCAGATGGAAGAAGTGAAAGAGGGAATTAAGTCGTATAATTCCTGTGCGCATTCTTTATAACGTATCCTGCATAATTCCTCTGCCCTCTGCTCGTAACTGTTAAGATCGGCTTTCTATTAATATTCCACTAACGACTCTTATTGCGCTTTGTAAAATATTAAAAACTGTTCTTGCGTAAAATTCCATCACCACAGTAATTTTTTTATAGGATAAGGGTGACAAACGATCACACAATCCACCTGATAGTAAGTGGGTGCTGTGGCCCACAGACATCTACATCTATCCTTGATTACGAATCAAAATACAGATGATATGTATATTTAACCTCAATTAAGAATCAAAATGCAGATGCGTTGTCACCCTTGAGGACTAAGATGGAACGCCTTGATTCCAGTAAAACGGGTATCCGGTTCTCTACACTCACTATACGAAACACAGCAGCATTAAGCTGCTATTCTGTGAGAGCGTGGTCCTACCCCGGTCGAGTCGACCCATTCATGCTACAACGTAGCGTGGCTCTGGCACGTATGAATCTTCTCAGTTCATTACTCCCAAACAAAAGAAAGTGCTTCTGCATTTTTGATCTATAACCCTGTCAGAAATTATAGGAGGCCTAAGCCAAGTGTGGAACTAGTATATAAGCTGTAAGCTTAACTTCGTACCAAATTTTTGTCTTATCACGTCTTGTCTAACTTGATGTGTGTTACCACGAATATACTTTGTTTTATTTATATTGTCAGTAGATATTTAAGGCAACAACATCTTCTCATTTTTTGAATGAAAGAAGGAAAAGAAGAGTAAAATAACTCGAGAATTTCCCGAGTTCTCGAGATTCTTTCGGTTTCTTTTTTTACTTTTTTTTCACTTTCCTTCTAGATGTCTTCACCGAGAGTAGAGCTTAGATTGCGTCCTTTAACATAGTTCCATTTATTTTATTTTAGTGTACAGAATTGAGAATGATCGTGTACTGGCGCCGTAAGTATATTCAATACCTACCCCCATATCTCCTCGTGGGTGTAACAGGCAACAGAGAAACAGTCCAGGAAATAGGCAACAGCATGCTCCTTATAACAACTAAAAATAACAACTGCGGCTGTCAATCCACAATGGCAACTATCGCAAATACCCCCCCCCCCCCATGAGATAATCTATAAAGGAATCAGCCCAGCACTGAACTTTTGATAGGCTGTAACGGGTATCTAGGAGGGTAGATAGAATTGATTGAAATTTAAGCATTCTACTCTTTTAAACGTAACCAAAATATAAACAAAAGGCGTCAATGTGGAGGGCCATTGCGTCAAAAGTAACATGAAACAAACACGGCTTAGCATCGGTAATGCCTTCCGTGTTAATTAAATTAAGTGACACAGGATTAATTACTTAAAGGTCACGAAATAAATGTTACAAATGACGGCTAACTAATGACGTAATTTAGGGTGCCTGTACACTAAATTGTCTTACTTTTCATAATTTTTTTTCATAGAATAAGAGAGACAAACGAGCACACAGTCCACCTGATTGTAAGTGGATGCTGTGATTCATAGATATCTACATCTATCCCCGTTTAAGAAACAAAATGATGCGTTGTCACCCCTGAGGAGTAAGATGGAACGTGGTTTCCAGTGAAAATCCCCGGTGATCTACACTCACCATACGAAACACAACAAGCTGCTATTTTACACTCATATTCTGTGAAAGCGTGGTTCTTCCCCGGTCGAGCCGACCCATTCGTAATACAAGCAGCATGGCTCTACAATCGACATCCTTAGTAGTGTATATTCTTACACCGCCGCTACACCGTAATTACAGTAATTTTGTACGCATATTATATAGCCTTAGTTTGTATACCGATTCCGTTACAGCCTATCAAAAGTCCATTGATATTGTATTTGCCCTAGTAACCGCGATTGACAGGCTTTTTTTTTATTAGAAAGACGACACTACCAATCTCCTATATTGTTTCCTTCTGTCACGTCTTACGACACCCACGGGACGATATGGAGTAGTGTATAGGCATGTCGAGATCAAATCAAAATCGATTTCTTGTGCCGAAAGATCGATTTTTAATCGATATATAGTACTGAATCGATCTAGTAAATCAATATTTCACCCCAGAAAATCGAGATCGAATCTTTTTCTGTTTCCATAAGAACTATAAAACTATTTACAATTACTTGAATGTACCCAAACTTTTAAAAAACGACAATTTTTCAATTCAAAAACTAGCAAAACTGCTGTGTGCTGTTTCTTTCGCCTCTTCTTAATGGATTAACGTAATAAAAAATAAGTCACGTATGTAATCTGTACTTTGTACTCGTACGAATCTAAAAGCAAATCTAAAAAAGATCAATTTTTGAGAAATAGATCTTTTAGACCTCGATTTTTTTTTGTGAATCGATTCATCAGATTTCGATTTGAATGGATATAAAAATCAATCTTTTTTGCAAATAATCGACATCCCTAGTAGTGTATATTCTTACACCGCAACTAAACGGTAATTACAGCAATTTTGTATATATTTATTTATTATGAAAGTATTGTTTGTGTGAATTAACTATTGTTGACAGAATAGATATTCTATCACCTCATTTCGTCAACAATAAAAGGCCAGAGAGGTCATCAAAACTCCCAACTAGGATTTTCTCTACGTGAGCAGTTTACAAATATAAATCTCACTAGGACAAACATCCAGAACCGAAACAACTCTTTGTAGGCCATACAAATAGGTACTTGTTTCGTGCGGGATTCGAACCCACGGCACAAGTTCTGCAACTCATAACTAAGTCTCTACGCCATGGAGCCGTCAAACGATCAACGAGATAACGGTATACCCTTCTCATAAACGCGAGCCTTACCCAGACCATTAACATAGATGAAGGTTAAACTGTGATATTATTATTTAACTCTTTGGCCCCGGGTTCTGCAGTCGTCGAACCTAGGACGCGTGGCGATTAAAGTCCATCCTCCCGGTAAAATAAGAGGCCATGTCTATTACTGTACTTTTAAGCGCAGATTTTTTTTTTATAGGATAGGGTGACAAGTGAGCACACAGTCCACCTGATGGTAAATGGTTGCTGTGGCCCATAGACATCTACATCTATCCTCGATTAAGAATCAAAACGCAGATGCATTGTCACCCGTGAGGACAAAGATGAAACGCCTCGTTTCCCGTAAAAAAGGTGATGAGGAAGCTGAAGAATACAGTCAGGTTTATCGACTTTATATTATGAAGTTGTTATAATGGTCATATTAGACCCCTTACAACCTATTAAAATCCACTGCTGAATATAGGCCTCCTCCATAGGTTGCCTCATAGGGGGAATATTTGCCACAATTGCCACGCATGGCAAGCGGATTGGCAACAAGTTTTTATGTTAGTCATTTACCAGGAAGACGCTGCTGCTCATCTCCTGATTTGTTCCCCTCTGTCGCCTTACGGCACTCGCGGAATGATATGGGGTAGCGGATATCCTTACACCGTCATTACACGGACACGTTATTAAATTTGAAATATAAGCATTAAAAATTGAATGAATTTTGTGATGAATAAATGAACTCATAAACGTGGTAGAGCCATGCTGCAGTTATATTAGTAGGATAGTTGTAGCGCGAATGAATCAGCTCGACCGGGGAGGGACCACGCTCTCACAGAATACCATCGTGAAATAGCATGGTGAGTGTAGAGAACCGGAGAACCTTTTTACTGAAAACGAGGCATTCCATCTCAGTTCTCAGGTGTGACAACACATCTGAATTTTGATTCTTAATTTAGGATAAATGTAGATGTCTATGGACCACAGCATCCGCTTATTATCAGGTGGACTGTGTGCTCGTTTGTCACCCTTATTCTATAAAAAAAAAGATCAGGGTATATGATACATCTGATAGAATAGAGCTTTAGAGTTGCCTTTCGATATATGACAGTATAACTATCTTGTTCACCAAAGTCACAAAATACCGAAACTGGCGACGGGCAACAGTAACAATTGTGCCAGGCTTCTGGTTCTGGTACTACAGTAGTCAGTCCGCCTGCCAATCGTGATAATTAAGACAAATACAGTGGAGGGAGGGCATATCCAGCAGTAGATTCAAAAGAAGGAGAGCGCTATTATCAGTCTAAACATTTTAAATTACAGAAAGCTTTGTTCTAATTTTAAAATATCTATTCCTATACCTTTAAACGAGCAATTCTTGTATATATATATATATATATATATATATATATATATATATATATATATATATATATAATCGGAATCTCGGAAACGGCTCCAACGATTTTCATAAGTTTTTTAATAATTTGGCAGGAGTTTCGGGGGCAATAAATCGATCTAGCTAGGATTTATTTTTAGAAAATGTCTTTTTGTCCGTGTTTTAGGCAATGAAAAACTGCTACAATATCGTTAGAATAAGAAGGTAAATTTTGACAGATTATTAATGATTACACACAGCTTAATTGGTATATTGGGCGGTCACAAAATCGTAACACCATGGTTCGAGCTCAGACCGACCGACCGACTTTTTTTTTTCAAGTTCCTTTCTTTTTTGAGAAAATCTATTTTTTCGAGCCCTTTTTTTAGTATTTTTAAAAACACGAAAATTTAAATTAAACTAATTGCACTCATGATTTTTTATTCAAATAACCAGTTCAGTTTTTTTTTTATTATGTTGCTACGAACAAAAAATATTAAATAAATTAAATATTCATCAGTATGTAATTTGTATCTAAATATAATTTTCAAAACACACGAATTAAAAAAAAAAACCGAGCGAAAAATACCGAACAAAGCTCGGTCAACCGGGTACTTAGGTACTTAAATTTAAAAAAATATTTGGTTTGTGGGTTTATAAGTGGCTGAATGATTATTGACATACATTTATTAACTTTATATAAATATATTATCATAGTCTAAACTTTTTATATTTAAGAAAACTTTGTTCTAATTTTAAAATATCACATTTAAATTTTAAAGTCCTCGATTAGGAATCAAAACGCAGATGCGTTGTCACATCTGAGGAGTAAGATGAAATGCCTTGTTTCCAGTAAAAATGGTCTCCGGATCTCTATAATCATCATACGAAATACAGCAATATTAATCTATTATTTTACGCTAGTATTCTGTGAGAGCGTGGTCCTTCGTCGGTCGAGCCGACCCATTAGTGCTACAACCATAATATAGCTGCAGTGTGGATCTACCACGTATAAAAAAATTGCCACGGAAATAATTTTTTATGGTACGGGGTATCTGATACTGCTATCGAAACTGTGCCTACTAGATTGTGACGATTACTGCCGTTCTTGCCTAATGTAACAAAACCAGACTGATTAGGTAGGTACCGACGTAGGACTCGTAATATAAAGAAATACGTAAATGATAATAATCTCTGAATAAAATGATCACTACCAAGCTATTTCTAATATGATTTGTATAATTAATTGTGCGACAAAATGCGTAATTGTAAACTATTATTTTAAACAAATCCCGCTGGGTTACACGTTGGTTCTTTTCAGGACAGAGGTATTTTCTAATGAGTGGTAAATTAAAATTAAATATGACTTGAAATACGTATATTATATAATCTGTGTTGAATAAAAAACAAAATCTATTTTTTTACTATTATTACTACGTAAGCACTAACAAAATTAAGGAACTCCGAACGTGGCTAAATTTGTACCCAGTACTTATTGATTAACTTTATAATAGAAATTTATAAATTACTTTTATATTATATTATAATAGGTAAGAGATTACCAAAACAAGCGTAATACATAGCGCTAAGTTGTCAATTTTCCCATTGAATAATTTAGAAAGTTTAGAAAATTAAAAAGTTCACGCTCGATGGTTTTTTTTTTTTAAAAAAAAATTTAAAAAGTTTTATAACAACCAGCAATAAGGATGGTCCTGAGGATAAATGAAAACTTATTTCATTTCGTTGCGTATATCGCGTGTAGACGAACACGTGCACAGCCTGACCTCCGTATTCTGTACCAATAATTCCTTAACTGCATTTTTTGTAAATATAACTAAACAAATGAATAAAAAATACGCTGACTTTATAATTTAATATATCTAGTTTTAAAAACATGCCTTTTTATTTGTTTAGTGTCTAAATTGATATATACTAACGATTTCATATTGCAAAATCGTCATATAGCGACATGTCGAGAGTAGATCACTCCCACACGCTCACGCGTTGTGAGGCGTGCAAAAGAATCGTATAATCGAAAAAAATCGCCATCAAAAGCAAAGCTTGTGAAAAAAACCAAGTCTCGCAACTCAGTTCTTCTACCGTAAAAAGTTGTGAGATCCATATTATACCAAGTCGGTCAATTTATTCAGTCCCTACTTAAGGTTTCTCATTACATAATTAGCTAACCTAACAACATCTTATAGTGACAATATCAATATTAAAAATGTTTTATGTTTTAAATAAACAGATTGACTTAGGCCATCGCATGAAAACACAATGTATCTGACAAGTAATACTTACGAGTATTATAATAAATTAGATTATTTAGTGCGATTGCCAAGTCAATTTATTTTATCAAAGTTTATTATTTAATATATCAAAATTCAGGCTTCTAATTTTATCCACAACGAAGTTATAGGGGGTCAAATATGGCATGAATTGCTTCGAGAAAAGGATGTTACGGCCGTGCCGCTTTTTTGCTCGACTTGGCGGGGGCACTGCCGTGCTCCCAGATAAACCGGGTACCGTGTAGGAATGTCCACTACCCCATATTGTCCTGTGGTTTTTTACGAGGTGACAGTGGAATATAAACCGAGAGATGAACTGCCACCGTCTTACTAATACCAAGATAGAAAACTGCGGTTACCAACTGGCCCACCGAGCTTGGTAACTATAGCAAATATCCCCACCTACAACACAATTATGGGGGAGGCCAATATTCAGCAGTAGACTTTTAACAAAATGTAACAGTAGTGGAACGACTTGGGGAAGCATGGCGAATCCTTTGCCCAAATTTCTTGCCCAAAAACTTTTCATAAATAAAAAGCCTGTACCTAGAGGACGAATGTAGGCTGTTACTTCACTTCACTTTAAGCGCCGGAGATGAAACATTACCATGAGTCGCTCACGTAACGTTAAGCTGACGTTGAAATTTTTTTACTAGAAACAAACAAGTAGGCACCACAGGATCGTACAACAATCGTACCTTTATTTATTTAAAAAAATACAAGATATATATTTTTGTTATAATTGTGAAATTGCATATTATTTTTTAAATTTCTTAAACATGCAGGACGATGTTTTCTTTCACCGCCAAGCACGTGGTAAATCAGCGCTTAAAATTGGAATTATCAATATCATTAGTGCCGGCGGAAATTGAAAACGTACTGCTCGCGTTTAAATCGTCTTAGTAATGTAGGTATTGTAATTTTTATATTTCTATTGTGTTTTTTTTTTTCTGTAACCGCCTTCGACGTTATATCACTGATTTAAGGTTCACTGGTAGACAATTCTTATAGCATTAAGTCCGTCTTTTCTTCCTGTACATTGTGTATAGGTTAAATAAAGAATAACTAAATAAATAAATAATTTACGGCAAGCGCTTAGGCCCTGGGCTGGCTTTATAGTATAAACACGAACGCGGTGTTCTGGTCTGAAAGGTATGAAGAGGCTGAAGAGCCAGTATATTTACAATGGTGCATATTTTATACCTGGATCATAACATTACCTAAATAGCACCAAAAAGCAACAAAATCATGTCACCTCTTAGATGACTCTCTAATTGGTCTAGTGACCATAACCGCGATTGGTGATCATGAGGTCATGGGTCGAGCCAAAATCAGTTTATGGGTTTTTGGATTTTCAATAAATAAATTCTCGGTAGCAACCCGGAGTCAAGAAGTTGGCGGTGTCTCACCCCCGTGCCTCGGAGAGCTCGTAAAGCCGTTGGTCCTGCGCCTGATCTCTCTCCGGTCGTGTCGGATTACCGTCCCAAACACTATGTGTGTTCCAGCACTGGTGCGGTGTGCACCAGTGCTGGCGCATACACATGGGCACTATAACCCTGTCCCGCGTGGATAGCCAGTCTGCGTTATGACTGGCCGCCATGACCGAAACTGGAGGACATTGGGTGCGTTTGGCAGAAAAAAGCGCTAGCAAGCGCTTATAAGCGCTAAAATAGTTTTCGGCCAGGACACGATTGCTACTTCAGTAGCGCTGACACAATCCGCCATTTTGCTTATTTAATTTTTTTGTTTTGAAGTAGAGTTTATAAGTTGTTTTGTGCAATATTAGTTTTAAGTAATATAATGACATGAATAAACATATACATGCTATTAAAAACTCTTGATTGGTAAGTTTTAATATGAATACTTTACAAACATATATTTATATTAGGTTAGATTCCCCGGTTAAAACTAACATCGTGTCCTGGAGGAAAATAGCTACTTACGATTTGACAGCGCTTACCGCTTACCATCCATCAGGGATTGACAAGCTACTTCTAAAGGAAAAACAAAATTTGTCCTACAGATATTTTCTATTTTTTAATCCAGCCACGTTACGGTATTTTTCTAAATTACAAAACTATAAAATAAATGAATAGTAAAAAAAATATACCTGAAAAGTTTTCAAATTCCGTCAATAAAACAAACACAGTCAAAAAACTTTACTATACATTTCGCAACACCTCACTTTAAATGTTTATCAACCACTAAAACACAAATAAAATCAAAATTTATAACACTTAAAATATTAAGAAGACAATGTTGTTTCAGTCCAAAATTTCGCCAGGAGTGTAGGTATTTTGTGAGCGTGCGTACCCGTCAACAATATTGCATAGACTGACAACCACCCCTACAATTTGGGGCGGCTCTTATCTGTGGCGCCACCCCTTACGTACAGCCCTGTATCCCTATCCTCTTCATTTCCTACAACCCTTATTGTTACAAACAAAAACCGCCCTTAAAATCAGCGTATAAGGACGCGGCAGAGGTTTGGAATGGCGTGGTGTGGATGGGGTAATCGATCGTCAAACCAAAGTAGTAGCCTAAAGTCTAATACAATTAAGGGCTGCTATTTAACGCTGGAATCGTTGCGAGGATTTCATGTTTGCTGTACGGTAAATAATGCTTTAAAAGTTTCGGTTGTAAACGCTGAATATGTACAAGTCGGGGTTGTTAAAGATTTTTAGAATAAAAAACGTGCGAATTTAAAAACAATAAGTAGGATTATGAATATAAATGGTAATTTTTTTAATAAAGATATGATTAATATTTAAAAATTATAATACTTTTTAGTTTTAAGAGGAAGTGCTCATATTTCCGAGTCTAACATTGTACCGATCCAATAATTTACTTTATAACTTAAGCCGTGTAGCATCATAGGAATCCATAATCAGTTTAGTTTTCCCTTATGTGTCCCCAAAGTCGAGTATAGGATCGCCGCAATATTATAATATTATAGGCGACCTCAAACTTAAATATACCAGAAAACTATTTATTCTGTGCCGCTACACACACAGCAGTTACATGCGTCTGTTAAGATCTCTATTCTTCTCGCACGTCGTTGGATCTAAAACAGGTATTTATACCCACTGCAAGAAATTCATGTCCAGTTCAAATTTAGTCCAACAGGAGGCCTGCTTTTGGTACTTTTGATAATAATAATCTTTATTTGCAAGAATATGGTTGTACAATGGTGTTCGAGTTATATACTCGATACATATAGATAGGCTGCAAGGGTAGTTTTTTGGGAATGACGGTGCTTATTTTTAACTACGCCAATGTTCCTTTCAATATTACTACCTTATCTCTATATATAAAAATCAACTGTCCGTTAGTCTCACTAAAACTCGAAAATTGCTCGACTGATGACGGTGACTACTTCCGGTAGATGACGGTGTATCTCGTGACTTAAAATTTTGAACACGGAGAGGAAAGTACAATTAAGTGCAAAGCGCTCAATATTGCGTTTGTCGCAAGCCAAGCGTGGAGATTACAGTGAATTCAGATCGGAAGAAGTCAGTTATCAGCGTTAGGTTCTTAAGGGCTAATGGTAATGATACCTAAGTCAACTGTTTAGTTTCTGTGTTAGAATATCCACTACCCCGTATCGTATGGGTGTCGTAAGAGGCGACAGAGGGAGACTTCAACTGATAACAACTCAACATATAAAAAACTGCGGTTACCAACACATCCGCCCAGCGTGGCAACTATAGCATAATCCCCTACACCCCACCCCCCACCCATAAAGTAATCTACTGGGGAGGTCTATGTTCAGCAGTGGACTTTTGTGATATAGGAAATAAAGAAGTTATAAATAATTCTTACTTATATATAAATATATACCCGTTGGTGCATCAGCTAGTCATCAGGTATTACTTCTGAACAACTTCAACGATTAAAGTCAGGTACGTGGTAGAGCCATTTGCGATCGACTTGACTCACCGGCACTACGAAGAGATGTTGTTTCTCTTTGCGTATTTTATAGCATCTACCACGGGGAGTGCTCTGAGGAATTCAGACTAATTCCAGCCGCACAATTTTACCACGTCACATCGCGACAAAACTCGCGATGCAATCCATTCCATCTGGATGACTGGCGGTCCACCACCTTGCGATTTCAAAGAAGTTTTCCTGCTTGGAGAACTTCCTTGTGAAATAAACTACCACCAGAGATTTTTCCAGACCGATACGACTTGGCACCTTCAATAAAAAAGCCTATTCCTTCTTAAAAGGCCGGCAACGCATCTACAATTCCCCGGGTGTTACAGTTGTTCATGGGCGGCAGTAATCACTTACCTACTACTCAGGTGAGTCGTATGCTCGTATGTCCCCTGTCCTATAAAAACAAAGTAATAGATATAGTTGTAGCACGACTGGGTCGGTTCAACTGGGGAAGGACCACGCTCTCCCAGAATACATAAAATAGCAGCTTAACGCTGCTGTGTTTCGTATGATGAGTGTAGAGAACCGGAGACCCTTTTTTCTAGATAGAAAGCATTCCATATTATTCCTCTCGGGTGACAACGCATCTGCATTTTGACTCTTAACCGAGGATAGATGTTTATAGTTGATGATGATAGCTTAGAAATAGTTTAACGCAGCGACACTTACCTACTCCTTAAGGAAATAATTAAATTTTTAATTAAAAAGTATGCGGACTTCAAAGAACTGAAATTCATTCTTCGAAGGTTGGTGTTTATTTTTTTTATAAATAGTCTATTAAATAGTTTGACGGCTTTGTGGCGCAATGGCTTAACAATGAGTTACATATCGATGTAACTCATTGTTAAGCCAAGCCACCTTTATCGAAAGGTTCGAATCCCGCAAGGAACAAGTTATTTTGCATGGCCTATAAATAATTGTTAGCTGCTCCTTGTGTGGAGGTAATGTTTTAAAAATAATAACAAAAATTAAAAAGTTTTTTTTCACCCTAAGAAGTTGACTATAAAATACCAAAACCTAAATGTACCTAACAACTAGAACTTTGTCTAATATTTGCATTAACACGTTAGAAACATTATCCCTAATTTTTCCAATATTAGGGGTTTTCTTCAAATGTATGTGATACAGAAAGTGCATAATCGGGAGCGGACGCCCTAGGCGGAAGTCTATCGACCAAATTGGCGATATACGAGTATTGAGATTGGGCCAAATCAAGAGTTCCTTTACCGACGAGCATGTATGCGTGAGAGAGATGTGTCATGATCGTGCCAAAAGAAAGTCCGTATTCGGCTCCGTACACGTAAGTGCTTATATATGTACACATAGCCACAGCCTTAAGTTGATGTGGACAGGACTATTTTTTGTAGCATTCTTTGAGGTAGGGTTGTGATCAGCAGTGGATTTGGACTTGGTTGGGCTGTACATGATGATGATGATGATGATGCTTAAGTAGTGATAATATTGTAATATGATATATTATAATAAAAATTTCTCTTTTTGATTTCCATTAAATAGTACCTAATCTTTACTAAGTGTCTAAAGTTGATGAATAATTATAATATTTTATTTTTCCAGCTATTAAATTTCTGCTGACTACAACTAGTAAAAGCTGATTGCAATAAGTAAAATTAGGTAGAAATGGGTGTAGTAAAGTCAGAATATTTATTAAAGTTTAAGTTTAAGAAAATTTTATACGTGGTAGAGCCACGTTGCAACTATATTATGGTTGTAGTACGAATGGATCGCCTCGACCGGGGAAGGACCACGATCTCACAGAATACCAGCGTAAAATAGCAGCTTAATACTGCTGTGTTTCGTATGGTGAGTGTGATGATCCGGAGAACCTTTTTTACTGGAAACGAGGCATTCCATCGTAGTCCTCAGGGCTGACACGTTTTGATTCTTAATCGAGGATAAATATAGTCTATGGGCCACAGCATCCACTTACCATCTGATGGACTGTGTGCTGGTTTGTCACCCTTATCCTGTAAAAAAGCTGACTGCAACTAGTGGGAGCTGATTGCAATAGGTTAAATGAGGTAAAAATAGGTGTAGTAAAGTCATAATATTTACTTTGTCAAAAATACAAAAGCACCCATTACAGTAATATCAGCAATTGTAGGTTAAGGTCATTTTCTATAAAATAATCATTATAATCCAAAAAGTATTGGTAATTCTGAGTAAACCCAGGTTTTATGTGATATTGTATGTATACCATTGAGGTATAGCCTATTAATTTAAAAGATCATTTAAATCTGTTCACAATAGGCAGAAATATCGTGTAACATTCGAGTACGTACACAGAACACAATACAGTCAAATTGAGAAGATCCGCCATTTTTTCAAGTCCTGGCCCATAGAAATTTACAATTATCTTCAATTAAGAATCAAAATGCAGATGCGTTGTCACCACCGAGAACTGAAATGTAATGCCTCGTTTCCAGTAAAAATGGTCTATTGTATCAATATATAAACATAGCCTGTGACAACGAAAAACAGTTTTTTTTTCTCTCTCTTGTAACATTAATATTTATGTTTTCCAAATATGTATCCGACTGGAATCGAACCCACAACTCGATAATCAGGTACCTACTCTAACAACTTAAACATGCGATCCTTGAATAATAAAGGTAATACATCACGTTGAAACTGATAATAATCTACTTTACTTTAAAAAATCTTCTATCCAACATCCAAACATTGTAATCCCGAACTCTTAAACGCTCTGAAAATTATACGAACTATATGCACTCGATTTCAGCCTAAGGGCCGCCCGTAAATAAAGCGATCCCCCTTCGCAAATTCCTACAAGGGCAATTATGGGGCAAATTAGTCATTAGGGCGTTTCCAGACCCGCGCGGAAGGGCCCCGGGCAACCACACTAATTTAAGAAGGGTATGACGTCAAATCAAAGTGCATTGGACTGTCGCCTATCAAATACTACCCGGATAATTTTGTGTAAGCTATTAAATGACAAATAATACTTGTACTAAGATGGCGGCGAAAGAGAATCCAAAACCTCATTTTGTCCCATGGGTTACATAAGAGGCGATTGGGAAATACTTACTAAAAAAATTCATGATGATGTTTCAAAATGGGCCATGTCTATATAAACTATAACAAAAAAAGAACAACTTTTTAGAATTCGGGAAAAATACAGATAATTCATTTAAATGTAGTGTAATAAATCCTGTCGTGGTAAACAATTTATCAATTATTTTTATCGACTTTCAACATGGCGTATTTTTTATAGGATAGGATGACAAACAAGCACACTGTCCACCTGGTGGTAAGTGTTTGCTATGGCCCATAGACATCTACATCTATTCTTGATTACGAATCAAAATGCAGATGTGTTGTCATACGTGAGGACCAAGATGGAATGCCTCGTTTCCAGTAAAAAGGCTCTCCGGTTCTCTACACTCACCACACGAAACACAGCAGCAATTAAGCTACTATTTTACGCTGGTATTCTGTGAGAGCGTGGTCCTTCCCCGGTCGAGCCGACCCATTCGTGCTACAACTACACTACTAATTATTACTCTGTGCTTATAGACAATGACAGACACCTTAATAACCTACGATAATAGCACTGTGTAACACACATACACTGACCTCTACATATACAAGTACACTGTATATGTAGAGTCTTTGTACAGTCAAAATACTGCAGCCCTTTAATTTATTATCAGTGGGCAGATTAGACTTTAAATTATTAATCAAAAAGACATGTTTTTGATAAACAAGTGAATATAAATTTTTGCCGAATTCCTTTTATTAAATTATCAAATAATAAATTACATTTATTTATTTATATACTAATTTTATCATTATATCTAAATTTAAATTATTAAAAAATATTTTTTAATAAAAAATTAAATAAATTTTGAAATTTTAATTTAATTAAAATTATTTATAAAAAACTATAATTTATAAACAATATAAATTTTAAAAATTTTAATTACTATTAAAATTTATTATAAAAATTTATTTTAAAGCTTATCCCTTAAAATATTTAATTTTAAAAATATAATTTTAATTAATTAAAATTATATTTTTTTTTAAAATTTAAAATTAAATTTTTTTCTAAAAAAAACTAGATATATTTAAAAACGATTAACATTTCATTTCCAATTAATTATTTAAAATAATTATACAACATTAACTTTAATAATTAATTATCTCTTTTAAATTCGAGAAAATTTTTAAAAAAAAATTATTATTAATAAACTCTGATACACAAGATACAATAAATTAAATTTACTTCTAAATAAATTTATTTTCAATATATTTCAAATTTCTTTTACAATACTAATTTTCTATAAATTTTTCTATTTTTTCTATTAAATATACTTTAACCCCCATTAAAATATTTTAATATTAAAAATTTTTTTATTATTTATACTTTATTAATTTATCCCCCTCAAATTAATTATAATATAATATCTTTTCAATGTAAATGAAATACTTTTATCAAGCTCTAATTTGTTCTTTCTAGAAACACTTTCCAGTACCTCTACTTTGTTACGACTTATTCCAATTTATTAATGAAAGCGACGGGCAATATGTACATATTTTAATATATAATCATTTTAATAAATTAATTAAAATTACATTTAAATCCACCTTCAAATATTTATTAAAAATATTATTCATTTAAATTTATTTATTGTAATCCATTATATTCTTAATTATAATCTGCATCTTGATCTGAATTAATTTTATATAAAAATTTTTAAATATTATTTTTATTAAAAAATATTTTTTAACAACGATATACAAAATAATAAATTAAGTAAATTTATTCGTGGATTATCAATTATTAAACAGATTCCTCTAAATGAACTAAAATACCGCCAAATTATTTAAGTTTCAATAAATTATTATCTACTATTTTAGTATTATAAATTTAATTTTTAATAATAGGGTATCTAATCCTAGTTTTTTATAAAATTTAATAAATCATAAAATTAATATAAATTTTAATTAAATTAAAATTTCACTTAATAATTTAATATTTAATTTAAATAAAAATTATTTATTATATACCGATAAAATTTAAATTATTTTTTGTATAACCGCAACTGCTGGCACAAAATTTGTTAATAATCAAAATATTTCTAAATCTTAATTTCTTAAATTTTTAATTTTAATTACTGCAAATATTAATAATTATTATTAAAATAATTAAAAATTAACACTAAAATTTACATGTAAAATAAATTTAAATTAAATTTTATAAATCATAAAAATTTATTTATATATGTAATTTTCTCATATAGATCAGTCACATCACATAGGTCAGTGCACACATAGTACAACCACTGATAATAGAAAGAGAACGGTCAGTTGTCACAACAGTCTCAATAACGGTCAATAATACATGAAATATAAGCATGTCAAACGTGACTAATCAGTAAAAATGACAGCTTACTAGGCTGCACTAAAAGTATCGGGAATGGAATATTTCCACTGTTCCTGTCATATTAAAATCTTTTTAATTGCAAACTCCTTGGTTTTTAAAAATCGAATACCATTTATTTATTTAAAAAAAAGATTCTCGGTCTTGTCACAAGGAAAATGGAATTGACTCGAGAAAATTCAAGAGCGATGATTTATTATGACTTTCGAAGTGGTTTAACACAAAAACAGTATGTTGACCGGATGATTTCTGCATTTGGTGATGAAGCCCCATCCAAAACCACAATTTATCGCTGGTTTGCTGAATTTCAACGTGGACGTGTCAAGCTCAGTGATGGTCTCCGTCAAGGTCGTCCAAAAACTGCAGTCACCCAAGAAAACGTTGATGCTGTGCGTAAGCTGATTGAGGAAGATCGACATGTGACATATCGCGAAATTCAGGCAAGTTTAGACATTGGCATGAGTCAAATACAAATAATCTTGCATGAACAATTAGGTGTAAAAAAGTTGTTTTCCCGATGGATACCGCATTCGCTCTGTGAAGAGCAAAAAGAGGCTCGCGTTACTTGGTACGTCAGAACTCTCGAAAGATTCCACGCAGGATCCTCAAAATATAACATAGTATCAGGTGACGAATCCTGGATATACACTTACGAATCCGAAACAAAAAACCAGTCACGAGTTTTGGTGTTCGAAAATGAGTTAAAGCCAACAAAAATTGTTCGTTCACGGAGTGTTGCAAAAAAATGGTAGTCACGTTTGTCTCCAAAACCGGCCATGTTACGACTATTCCTCTTGAGGGACAAAGAATGGTTAATGCAGAATGGTATGCTAGCATTTGTTTGTCACAAGTCGTTTCCGTAAAGAGAACTGCAACCGCCGCATCATCCTCCATCACACAATGCGAGTTCTCACGCCGCACACAGAACAAAAAGAGCAAGAAAACATAGAACTATTAGACCATCCGCCGTACAGCCCCGACCTAAGCCCTAATGATATTTGTACTTTCCCTAAAATAAAGAATAAATTGCGTGGACAGAGATTTTCATCACCTGAAGAAGCTGTGGACGCCTACAAAACGGCCTTTTGGAGACCCCAACTTCCGAATGGAATGGTTGCTTCAATGACTGGTTCCATCGTATGGAAAAATGTGTCAAATTTCGCGGAGAATACTTCGAAAAGCAATAAATACATTTTTAAATAGTAATGTTGTGTCACTTCCTTGATTCCCGAAATTTTCAGTGCCGCCCTCGTACCGCCATGACAGGTTTTTATTGTGTGTTGCAATTTCAAGTGTAGTTTCCTGTACTTTACCAGCAAACAAAGCTAATATAAGATAATTGGATGATTAAGAGTCGTTTAAAATGTGTTTTCCTAATTTTGAGAATAGTGCACAAGGACCTGGCTCAGACTCATACTTAGACACCGCATATAGGTTGCACGTCACGCTTCCAAAGTCATCTGTTGAGCGTGGTATGAGAAACTCTACAGACAAAAAGACATTCTTGCCAGCACATTCTTAAGAAGGAAGAATCTTTATCCATCAATTAAATTTTTATAGTATAAGGGTGACAAACGACCACACAGTCCACCTGAATATTATATTTATCCTCGATTAAGACTCAAAATGCAAATGCGTTTTCACCCCTGAGGACTAAGGTGGAATGCCTCTTTCCAGTAAAAAGTCCGGTTCTCTACACTCACCATACGAAACACAGCAGCACTATGCTGCTGTTTTACGCTGGTATTCTGTGCGTAGTTGTTCCCTGGTCGAGCCGACCCATTCGTATAACCATAATATAGCTGTAGCTTGGCTTTACAACGTGTGAGAAATTTCTACTTTTATTTTAGTTTTTACCTAGAAAAAAAGTACTTTTAGCTTCAAAGCGCCTATATTGCACTCAGGATTTTTTTTGTCAGAGTCTGGTGTAATGACACCAGTAAATTTTTTCACCCTTTGCTGTATCATTACGAACAACGAAACAAACAGCTCGGTTAGAATGCGTGGTATACAGAACAGGTGAAGACTCGCCAAGCGTCCGACTAAAAATACTTAGGTACATTTATATTTCAATAAACTTTTTCATAAATTATTGGTTTAGATTGTCTCTGAAGAAGAGGTTAAGAATGGGGCTGGCAATATAGACATTTATTAAAGTCATTGACGTATAATGATGAGTAGTGTCTAATACTCATCGAGTCACTGATCTGGATTCATATTTAGGTATTATTACCGAGTAGTGGCGGTGTAAGAATATCTACTACCCCATATCATCGTGTGGGTGTCGTAAGAGGCAACAGAGGGAAACAAATCAGGAGATGGGCAGCAGCGTATTCCTAATAACGACTAACAATAAAAAAACTGCGGTTGCCAGTCCGCTTGCCAAGCGTGGCAACTATGGCAATAATCTCCTCAATTAGGTAATCTATGGGGGAGGCCTATTTTCGTAGGATGTAACGGAAACGGTAAATTAATAATAAGGAAATATTGTTTATCTAGTTTGCACAGCGAATAGTTTAGTGTACCCTCGACAAACAGCACAACACAAAGAATATATGTACTTTAAAGAAATAGCTAGTAGTAGTAAAGAGGGTTTGCTGTATGGAGTGTAGAAGTAAGGAGTACAGACTGTGTATTAAAAGTGTCCATAGAAAACCGTTAAATAAGGGTGGCGCCACTATAGCCACGGGCTAAATTTTAAAGAACGTGCCGAAAATATTAGTAGGATAGACTCTTTCGAGGTTATATATACTAAATAAAATTATTTTAGATTTTAGAGCTACTGAACAGTTCAGCAGCACACTTCAAACCGTCGACAACTGCCAAGTTCATTTCATCCCAGTAGCTACTCCAGCGCTGTTGTGGAGAGTTTTTGAAATGTTATTTACTGCTTACAGATGGCCACTTTTTCAACTATTCTACTATGGGAGTTGGTACTCCTTACTTCTACACTCCATAGTTTGCTGTAATCACCACGCTCGGCAAACAGATTCACGATCTTTATTTATTTTAATACACTAAATAGACATAGATGATAATAGACAATGATAAAAATAATAATTCTAGTGTTCAATTAAATAAGTCTCTTGCCAAAATATGTGCACTGGAATAGAAAGTATTTGATAGTGAAGAATGCGGGTTAAAAATGGGTGAGGTAACCGTCAAATGGCTTTTGTACGCCGATGATCAAGTTATATTTTTATCGTCGGCGGCCGAGTTGCAAGTGATGGTTACATTAATGAACAGGCCGTTAAAAGAAAGGGGAATAAAAGTGAACGCAAGTAAGACGAAAGTTATGATTTTTGAAAGAGAAGAAAGTAAAACTATAAGTGAAATAAAAATAGAAGGAGAGTTGGTCGAGCTAGTAGATGAGTTTGTGTATTTGGGATGCGAATTTAGCAGGATTGGGAGATACGATAAGGATATAGAACGACGAGTGAACGCAGGAAATAGATTAAATGGGGCCCTGCACTCTATTGTGGAAAGTCAGAATGTGTCAAAAAAGGCACGTACGGCAATTCACAATGCTGTGTTAGTCCCTACTTTAACGTATGGTAGTGAAAGTTGGGTGTGGTAGAAGAAGCACGAGAGTAGAATAAATGCAGTAGAAATGCGGTCGTTAAGGAGTATTTTAGGGCTGAATCTGAGTGACAGGGTGAGAAATTGTATAATAAGAGAAGAGCGTGGTATGCAAGATGATGTTCTGATGAGGATTAAGAAAGGAATGCTTCGGTGGATTGGTCATGTAGAAATAATGAATGAGGAAAGAGTGACAAAGTAAATGTATGTTACAAAAATGAACGGTAGAGTCGGTAAGGGACGCCCTAGGTGAAAGTTTGTCGACCAAATTGGCGATCTATTGAAAACGGGCCAAATTAAGAGTACTTACCCTTAACCGACGAGCATATATGATAAGGTATATGGATGTAGAAGAGGCGAGAGAGGTGCGTCAGGCTCGTGCCAAATGGAAGTCTGTAGTCTCTGCCTACCCCTCTGGGTGACAGGCGTGAGTGCTTATGTAGGTATGTATTATAGTGACACAAAAAACGTGATTTCTTATCGATTTATTGGAAAAAATCTTTGTGTCTTATAGTTCTACTCAATTTAAAAGGCAATAATTTTTTTTATATTATTAATTAGTGCCTTCCCATATTACTTATTAAGAGCCGTGGTAGCTCAGTGGTTAACGCTCGCTGTAAATATAACAGAACGCGAGTAACCCGGGTTTGATCCCCGCCGGCCCCAATGAAATTGTTAATTGCAATATTAAGTGCTGATTTACCACGTGCTCGGCGGTGAAGGAAAACATCGTGAGGAAACCTGCATGTCTGAGGAATAAGAAAAAAAAATATTTCGAAGACATGTGAAGTTCGTCAACACGCATTTGGGCAGCGCGGCGGACACTTCCTTGCCCTAAACCCTCTCAGAAATGAGGGGAGGCCTGAGCCCAGCAGTGGGACGTATATAGGCTGTAACTTTACTTACTTTTATATTACTTATATCGATTTTCTTTTCCCCTTATATAAATAAGTCAACGCTTACGTTACCCCTTACAGCCTACAAAAAGTCCACTGCTAAACATAGGCCCACCCATATGTTGCCTCATAGGGGAAATATTTGCCACAGTTGCCACGCATGGCAAGCGGGTTGCTAACCGCAGTCTTTTATTTTTTCAGTTTTGTTTCCCTCCGTCGTCTCTTACGACACCCATTATTAATGTACCTATTGGACGATATAGGGTAGTGGATATTCTAACACCGAAACTACACCGTCATGCAATCCAAGGTTACGTGAGTAGTAGGTATTAAATGTCTCAACTCTGCGACGCTGTTTCCCGATGCCGATGCTGGGCATCAAAGGTATGACATTGAGTATAACCACGAGATAGTTGAACTGCAATCCACTTTTCGCCATAGAGTGACAAAGAAAATTTATGTTGCAGAAGTGGATGGCAGAGTCGGAAAGGGACGTTCTAGGCGAAAATTTATCGACCAAATTGGCGATTTATTGAAAACGGGCCAAATTGGGAGTACTCTTAACCGACGAGCATGTATGCGGAGGTGTATGGATGTGAAGGAGGCGAGAGAGGTGTGTCAGGATCGTGCCAAATGGAAGTCTGTAGCCTCTGGGTGACAGGCGTGAGTGCTTATGTTATGTTATGTTATAGTTGAACTGTTAATCCATCAGATATATTAGACCATCCTTGAGTCGCAATAAGTCGCTCGCGTTTGCAACACAATTAATGTTTAAATTTTTGCAGCGTTGAAGCTATGCATATTTATTATAGCTAATTATATCAATGACATTTTTTTATAGGATAGGATGACAAACGAGCACACAGTGCACCTAATGGTAAAGTGGTTGCTGCGGCCCATAGACATCTACATCTATCCTCGATTACAAATGAAAATGCAGATGCGTTGTCACCCGTGAGGACTAAGATGGAATGCCTCACTGACCACTATATATACTTGTATATATAGAGGTCAGTAGAATGCCTAGTTTTCAGTAAAAGGAGTCCAGGTCTCTACATTCACCATACGAAACACAGTAGCATTAAGCTACTATTTTACGCTGATATTCTGTGAGATCGTGGTCCTTCCCGCTCGAGCCGACCCATTCGTGCTACAATTATACTACTAATATAGCTGCAGCACGTGAAAAGAAATGCAAGTTGTTGTCGTCAAGATAGCTTTTGCTCTGTATATTATTTACTCATGTGATAATATGACTGAATGATGGTGATAGGTACACTATTTATGATTTTTAAATGACACGTGACGTGCTTCCGTAACGAGCACTCGATCCGGACCACAGATCACTATATACTAGTCTACGAAGAACACACTTAGGGCAGCGCAGTTTACGCGAGTATGTGGCCACTGGCCAGCCCACGACGGTTAGAGAACAGAACGATCGCCGTAGAAAATAGTGTCCCAGAAATATGGATACCATAAGTGAGGCGTTGCGATCGCTAAGTTCGGTCCATAAAAGTCATTTTCAGTCTATTATTCCGATCAGAGGCTAAACCACTTGTACATCCACGCACAATAAAAATTTTCTCCATTTTTTAATGTTTCTTTTTGTCAAAAATTACAAAATTAGGGAGCATGAAAATTTTCTCATTAAAAATTAAATGAACATTTGTACATTATTGAACTAACTTCGTCTACTTGTACTCATAAACAGCTAACTTTGCAGTCACTACTCACCGACGTCAGCGCCACTATGTATTCTACAATTTTCAAGGACAGACGGGCTATGCTTTAGTACGTAGTGATCGTTCACCTGTTCTCTAACCTTCATGGGCCAGCCACTCGCGCTCATATTGGTATTGCCAGTCCTTTGACTCGCACCCAAAAAATAGAAAAAACAGGGAGCAATGGGCATAAGGAGTATTATTGCCACACTACGTCTCTGCCTCCTTTCCTCGCTACTTTCCATGTCATTCGACGAGTGTGTGGCCGGGAGGTTACATTTTATTAAGGAAGTAGCCCAAGAGCAGTTTTAAAAAGCCGATTTACTACGTGGTAAAAAAGAAAATCGCGAGAGATTTGTTTGAGAAAGTGAAAATATTCCGAATCGATTTATGCGACTACAACCGATCGTATATTTTCATAATGTCGTAATTCCGCTGCTGAATAGTGTACCCCACAAAATGTCCCGACGCTGAAGCAATTTCTGTCGGCTTCCTTTTATATTTCATTAGATCATCATGCCATCTATGAATAATTTCCAGGCATAAAAATGTCTTGAGTATAGACATCTATGCAACAAGATAAAAAACCTTACTTTTGTGTAAGCGACATCTATTTTATTTGTCCGAAACTATTGTGGGAAGAATAATTTGAAGCGTCTAATTAGTTAGCAGCAGTAGCAAATATCCTCCTCACGCTGTAGATTGCAATAAATTACCTATATTGATTTAAAATTATTTTCAAGTTGACTGCCGCTTTCAGTTTCAAGCGGCGTTCATAGTTTACGTGGTAGAACCACGCTGCAGTTATGTTTGGAGTACGAATCAGTCGGCTCGACCAGGTAGGATGGGGTAGGACTACGCTCTCACAGTATACCAGCGTAAAATAGCAGCTGAATGCTGCTGTTTCGAATGGTGAATGTAGAGAACTGGAGACCCTTTTTACTGGAAAGAAGCATTTCATCTTAGTCCTCAGGAATGAAAATGCAAATGCATTTTAATTCTTAATCAAGGATAGATGTAGATGTCTATAGGCCACAGTATCCACTTACCATCAGTTGACTCTGTACTCGTTCGTTAGCCTTATTTTACAAAAATAAAAACAATGTGTGCAGTGTCCAAATGCAAAGCATTGGTTTCAATTGAGTTTTCGAATTAAACTCCGCAATTTAAGGTTATTCTAAAAAATAATGATATAATGACAGCAGAAAACGTAGAACGTAGTGGTTCAACATTTACATGATCCTAGTTAGCTAACGTCACCCCTAACTTTCATTTTCGAAGTATCTTCTAATAGTAAAGTTTATGTAGTCTTAACCTACATACGTCTTACAACCGCAAGCCTCCTCTCATTTTTGCGGGCTTTGGAGCCATGAAATGTTCACCGCGGTACCTCGATGCGTGTAGCAGACTTCAAATGCCTTCGAATTTTAATTTCTGACATGCAGGGTTTCTCACGATGTTTTCCCACACCACCGGGCACATGCACAGCACTTATAACTGCAATTATCAATTTCGTTGGTACCCGGGCCCATTCATCCTCAATCGTCGTCATTTATCCCAGTCAATTCTGAACTATTTTTAAATTTTAATTTCTTAGACATGGAAAATAGCCATAGAGATAATAGATAATAAGAAATAGCCATAGAAATAGCATAGAGAACCTGTTACCTCATATCGTCCCACGAGTACCGACAATTCGACTATTAAATTTGCCAAGATCTTATATAGCTTCCGACAGATGCCGCTGTAACTAAAATCTCATTCACATCGGACACCGTTAAAGGTCTGGTAAATTCAACCAAGCGCGACGATTAGGTAAGGTAAATCCTACCTACTCCCTACTGGACATGTCATTCATTCATTTCTAGTGATCCTATCATTCAAGTATCGATTCGTCTTACGAACCGGGACATTCAGACCGACCATCCAAATGGATCATCTCGAGTTACAGTACGCAGTGATCTTGATGCGACCCGGTTCAAATGGACGGATCATTCACAATTGACACATGTCTACTCCCTACCCCCTAGAGGCTCATGTACAGCAATGGACAATCACACGGTGATGAAGTTATAGAACACATACTTGATACCTTGACTAGAAAATGAAGTGTGAATGTAATTCTAGTGAGCGATATATTGCAGAATCAAATCTAAAAGAAAAAAAAATGCCTTTTTTGGTGGTTAAGATTCTATCGTCCAGAAACTTTATAAATAATAAAGCCATTGTGCTCAAAATACTTTATTTTTCAACAACATTATGTATAAAACGTTTTCGACGCAACTATGTTAACCATATATTATGTATGTACACACTACGACTTTTTACATCTATTGATCGATACTAAAAATTGGACTTTTAAAGTGTACATACCCCGTACCAGTCTCACCGCTCCACTCTATCGTCGACGTTACATACAAGCGCATAAGGTTAAAATTTCAATGACTACTTATGTATTACATATTTACAAAAATCCAGTCATAAATTCTACTTTCAAAGTCAATTCCAATATTCGAAATATTCATTAATAACAAATGTAACATCTGAATTTAGCCCTTATGCTATAGTGTTAAAGACACAATAGGCAAACTAACTTTCAATAATAATAAATGTCATTTATCAACAAAATGAGGTAAAGCAAATAGACTTTAGAAGAATAGCAATAAAGTAAATATATATTTAGAACGTAGGAATTTTCCAACGAAATGCATATTCAGTGAGAAGTTTTAAAATTTTATAAATTTAAAAAAAAATGTTATGGTATAGTTTATCTGACACGGAGTATTGCCAAATTATATCAGAACAAAATGGACTACCTATCAAGCATTTAACTTAGCATCTGCTAAAGCACATAGAATAAAAAAAATAGTTAACTCCATTTGAATTTTTGCTGTTTGTAAAACTGGCTTAGAGATTACTTAGGGAATTAGAAACAATACTTTTAGGTAGCCATATGTTAAAAAATAGCCGAAAACAGAAAGTATCTTTACTGTAAATTCTATAATAATCAGGACTATTCAAGCCCATAATATCATGGTAGTGCATTGCTTAGTCATAAAAATCTAATTCAGTGTTACTTATTGGTCCATCAATCAAAAGGCCAAATATATATTTTTTTATAAAAGAATGCACAGATAATTAATTTAACCTTAATAAACCAAAATGGCTACCTTCAAGTGAATATTCTAGGAGTCAATGTCGAACTTAAATTTTTATTAGCTAAAAATCATTTAAAAATAAGCTTAATTTAATTAAAATAAATATCATCACAACGAAAAAAACACAATATCATCCAGTAACATTGACTAGTCTTTTTTTTTTATTTATCTAAATAAAGTCAGAAATAGGAGTCGAAATTATGTTAATATGACCAGTGATATAGATAACACTAGCAACACTGAAGAACATAGTGTAATGTCTCTAAAATATTATCTTAAATCGCATTTCTGTGTAATACAACATAATACGGGAGTTCTAAGCACACAAGTATTAACAAAGTCCACCAATTTGGTAACTTTCACTAGAAATACTTAAAGGGCAACATACTAGATAACTACAACATAGTACATAGAGATTAATTTTAGTTTTTAATCTATGAAAATATAAAATTAATTTATTATTTATGTTTGTGCATGTGAGCCCCTAACTTAACTTTTATAAAGTATATAAGTTTATAAAAATGCTAAACGTGCAAGAGTGACAAGATACAAGCCTCTCAAGTCAATTCTTACAAATTACACTAAATGAGGAGAAAAACAAAACTGATAGGAAGAGTTCCTTTCTTAAGGCTTTGATATATTGTCATACTTTTTTACAAAACCACAATATTCATATCGTAAGCAAAAATGGATTGATCAGACAGTCTTTTCAACTCTTATTCTAATGCAGATATTTTAATGTACAATTCATAACTATTTAATATACAAGGTTGATACATAGGCAACAATAAAAAGTTCAAAATCAAGTTTGTCTATGACAGTAATTGACATTTTGACACTACGTTGTATTTTACAGTAATATTTGGTAAACGCGCCTTTGATATCACGTAAGTTCACAAGTAACCTCGTTTGTACCTCTAGGGTTGTCAGAACGGGAAATAAAAATAAAAACTAATTTTATTTTATTTCACGTTTAAAAAATGAAGTAACTTAACCAGACAATTAAGTGTTCAGAAATACAAATATAGGTTATAATAAGTTTAATTCTTTATCTTTAAATAATCCACAGTTTTTTACCGCATACGTAGTGTGAACCATTTGAATTTATTTGCGTGACCAGACAACCTAGCATTCCGCCCGCCACGCACCTCACCTTACGATTGCCACGTCTAAACGCCTTCGATGACCGGCTGTTAGTAGTAGTTAGACCATGGAGGTAAGAGAACAGGTGAACGACCGCACGACGAACGATATGGACACCATAAAAGCTAACTTCGCAGCCTCCCTGACGACAGCGCCGCTATAAATTCTACAAATTTTCAAGGACAGACGAGCTATGCTTAAGTACGTAGCGATTGTTCTCCTGTTCTATAACCTCCATGAGTTAGACTGTGCCGGTACTATTAGAGTTTTCAATTACATCTTAATAAGGTGGTTTACTTAATATGTGCTCGGCGGTGAAGGAACACACTGTGAGGAAACCTGTATATCCAAGGAATAAAATATTCGAAGACATATTAAATTACTCAACCAGATTTATATCAGCTCGATAGACACACCATCTTAAACACACCTGTGTGCTTATTATCCCATTCATAATGTCGTATACAATATATTTGAAAAATAGACCTCAAGCACCAATGTCATTTCTTTCATTTAACTAAATGATACAAAAATTAAAAATGCTGAAATTATTAAATCGAGAAGATAAACATTATAAAAAATCTCATAATATTTGGCACATGCAATTGCAATGGAAGTAATTTGCTCAGAAAGAAAAATATTTCCATAATATAAGATATAATTTATAGTTGCGATTCTTATCACTTGGTGAAACTCCATCTTCACATAATATAAGATTGACACAGTGAAATCGGTACATGTGTCGATTCGACCAACAAAGATAGACCCGACACTACGTACAAGAGAAGCCCAAACGATGCTCAAGTTATTGTAAGAACACGCAGTCACACATGCATCGTAAATATTTTGCAACCAACATCGTGGTTTTAACAGCACAATGTGTGTATCTAGCAGAGGACTTTTGCGGACTAATAAATAACAAAGAAAATGTGCGTGAGCGAGTGTCAAGGACTTGAGCATGGTTTCAGCATCACTTGAATGCTTGAAGAGTTCTATCTATCTTTTTTTGATGGATTGAGGTGTCAATTCTGATTCTATGTTAAATGTTTTTTTTTTAAATTTCAACTTTATTTATTTTTTTATTCCATTTGATCAGGTCTTTTATATTATTCTCCACTTGCAAAGGAACAGTAATGGAGCAAAAACTGAAGTAATTACAATTAATAGGTAACATTTCATTCCGCAGCTAGTCTAAACTTTAGTTAATAATGATTACATATTTTACAACTAATAAATTATAATAACTTATAATAAGTAAGGACTTTGATATAAAAACGTATAGTACATAATGAAGGGAATAAATGAATTATCGTTTGATCTATACATTTTTGTTCGGTAAACAAATATTCGGCGTTTAAATAATAATTTTTTGTTTGTTTTTTAATTAATTTCACTTTATATTCTACGCTGTAGACTATTATCTACATTGTATAAAATATAGGAGGTAGCGTTAACAGAGTCATACATAAGTATATGTACGCGATAGTGAAAATCAATAACTAATATTTACAAAACGTAAATAGAACTAAACTATGGACAAACAATGTACTTAAATAATTTAACTAAGGAAGTAGGTACATCGTGTGAGCAAAAACATCTCCAGAATATAACATTGATATCTTTCTTTTCATATTCACAATTCTAACGCAAATGTCAACTTGACATCTGTCACTGTCATTGCACTCACCCGAGGAGCCCGCCGAATTGGATTGTCAGATTGACAAGCGAAGCCAACACGGCGGATACCCTCACTTTATTAACCATCGGGCAAAGGTTAAGTAAATGTCAAGCCACAGTGTCGTCGTGGCGTTTCTTGTCGCCTTTGCGTTGGTTAAGTTTCTTTTTCACATCTAATAACATTTGCTCGAAGGACATGTCGTCGTTACGACGTGTGGGCAAGGCTGCCTGGCCGTGGAAGGCGCTCTCTGTATATTTAGCCTCCAAGCCATCTGTTGAGTTACAAAGATCGAATACATTTTTATTTAATTTAATGTGGAAACTAGGTACACTTTAAAAAAACACTTAAGCGACTGTGAAATCCTCTTTTTATAACTATTGCAGGAAGGGATTTTATTAACCGGCCTTTTTAACATACGATCATAATTAGTAGATCGAACGTCGAATTACGATGGTTATTAGTATTATAGTTTTAAATATCATTTTAGTAAAAAACCAAAACGAATTCAAGTTACGACCAGAGACTTCTCCCGTCGTAACTTGAACGTGTCAGATTACAAAATGGAAATAAAACTCATTTTTTTCTGTCATTCATTTAATTAAGAAATTTAAACCATATCAACATTTAACTTAATTTTATTTTAAATACTTTCTTTTCCTGTCAGTTAACTTGGCCAAATGTGATACAAAAATATTTTTCTATATATGTTCCGATTTATCACAAGAATCACCACATAACATACATCATTATCTCTACTGCTGGACACAATCCTCTCCCACTATCTGTGGAATGCTACAAATATACTTCGACGTAGACCCTTTTTCACTGGAAACGAGGCGTTCCATCTTAGTCCTCAGGGGTGACAACGCATCTACGTTTTGATTTTAAATCGAGGATAAATGTAGATATTTATGGGCCACAGCATCCACTTACCATCAGGTGAACTGTGTATATATAAAAAACGCTTCCTCATCGACTCATCGACTATCTCACGGTACGAAGTATAGTGTACGACTGCAAAAGGTTTGTATGAAAGGTAGGTAACGCATTTATTTATTTTATTATATTACTCGGATCTTAGCTACTTAATGAAATAACGCCCGATTCTATTAATTATCCATCGAATTACAATCGTAGCGGCGCTGTCGTCGCGCCTCCATCGAAACGAAACAAATCCCAACATCACGCTATTGAAATTTTCGAACTACTCCAGTATATACATCGAACTGCTCCGTAATACTACATGATGCATTGGCCGCTCTCTATGCTGTACACCTTGCTTAATGGGGATCTCCTATTTCCGTCTACTGCCAAAATGGCGACCCCCACAATTACGATCATCGGAAACCACAAATCCAAGCTTTTGTAATCGTCCTCAAAAACCCATTCCATTCATCATCATCATCATTACAGCAGACTCCAAACCAACTCCATGGACTGCCTATCGACAGTTTTTTTTTTTTATAATAGGGTGAAACGAGCACACGTCCACCTATGGTAAGTTGCTGGGCCCATAGACATCTACACATCCTCCATATCAATCAAGAAACTCCTATTCAGTCACTATATATAACTCCTCCCACTTCTGTTACTGAGCAGAGGGGTAACGTAATCAAAGTTCCCGAATTACCCCAGTATATTATATGGAACAGCTTCGTACTACCACAAGGGTCGGCCACACCCCGAGTTGCCCAGCAGCCCTCCCCCTTTCATTCCATAATTATACCCTAGAAGGGACTTGAGGTGGTAGTAGGTGGGGATTTTTTTATATATAGTAAGGGCGATAAGCAAGCACACATGATGGTGAGATAACATAGTTATAAAATTTTATGCTCAAAAGAAACCTACGTCCTACGAGGGGAGGTCAGAAAGTTCGCGGAATGAAAGGGAAAGGGGTTGAAATTAAAGAAGAAATTATTTTTCCTTTGTTATTATTATATTTATTCTCTACTAACCTGAATACATTTCTCAGACTGATCAAAAATAACTTACTTATACCTTCGAAAAAAATGTTTTGTCAAGACCCTGAAAATATCCAGAAATATCTGACTTCCCTTCTTTGTCATCTGTAATTTTCTTTTCCCGAAGCTCTTTTTTCATATTTGGGAACAAACAGTAATCTACAGTGGCCTCAATCTTGACTACATGGAGAGTGGATTAAAGTTTCGAAGTAGATACCCGCACTTGCATAAGGAAGCCATCGCAACTTGATCCTCGTGAAGTCGTTGTCGTGCAAAAGGAGCACATCTCGAACGCCTTCATTTTTCTTTAATCACTTCTTTAAATTTCTCTATTAGCATAACGTCCCGTGATATTGACACCGTTTTCTTTATAATAGATCAATAAAATCCCCTCTGAATCCCAAAAAAAAAACTGAAGCCATAGTCTTTCCAGTAGAGTTGTAACACCTTGAAATTCTGAAGCTGTGCTGCGTCTTTTTATGCCACTGCATGGATTTCTACTTTAACTCATGTCCATGAAGAACCTAAGTTTCTTCTCCAGTCACAATTTGTTTCATGATTCCATCCCTGTCCTTAGTACACAGGTCCAAAAACTCACGCGAAAACTCGACCCGTGCTGTTTCTGAAGCAGTGTTTTTTTTTTTGAATAGGAGATTGGGCAAACGAGCATGCGGCTCACCTGATGGTAAGTGATTACCGCCGCCCATGAGCAACTGCAACACCAGGGGAATTGCAGGTGCGTTGCCGGCCTTTTAAAAAGGAATAGGCTCTTTTCTTGAACGTCTCTAAGTCGTATCGGTCCGGATAACTCTCTGGTCGTAGTTGATTCCACAAGGAAGTTGTGCGTTGAAGAAAACTTCTTTGTGTGAGCATTATTGGCGCACCCAACTTGTACGGACTTTAGATATGCCAATATGTTCTGGTGATTTTCTTTCTTAGTGAGGAACTAAATAACGGCACGAAACTTAATTTTCTCTATAGTTAGTGTTCACTTTCCGATCGACTTGTTTCCTCTGTGATATCAAAAACAACAAAAGTTAATGAACCAATCTAGCTGAAACTTGGTATTTATAGTTGTATTCAGTCACCAAGTAGTGACTGTTAAAAAAATCCTCCCTCCTTTCTCTAACCGAACTTTTCGACCCACATTCGTATATCAATCCTCCATTAATAATCATAATGTAGTTGCATTGACACCGCTGAGAACTAAGATGGAAAGCTTTGTTTGTTTTTTTAAATTGTTCTAAGCCAGCGCTTAGCTACAATCATAGAATACTATAATACAAAATAGAATGGTGTCAACTTTATTATATACGAGGCTTGGCGTTGCCAAACCCGATTCGCTGTGTTGAATGTTAGACTTGATTAATGTTCAAGATTATCATTAAATTTTAATACATATTTATTTGTAAATTGGGTGCAATTCGGCATTTTCCAAATAATTTGCATGCGAAATTTGGAAACGATTGTAATGTCAAAACACATCTCGTGTTGACATTTATACGTGTGAGTTGACGTGTTAGTGACATGTTAGTGGCTACTCGGGCTCCGCCCACTCCCCCGTTCTATTATGTATGTATTATAGTATTCTATGGCTACAATCCCACCTGATGGTAAGTGGTGATGTAGCCTAAGATGGTGGATCGCACTAACTTAGTAAAAACCTATTCACTCTTGCCTTGAAGACACCCACACTGTAATCGGATGGAAAGACAGATGCTGGCAACTTATTCCACTCCTTTACTATACGCATGATAAACGACGTAGCAATCCGTTTGGTTCGAATGCGTGTTAAGTCAACAACGAAGGGGAAGACTGGCCGAACTTCTGGTTGTCCGATGGTGGAAGGGTGTGGCTAGTAAAAAAGGTTTTTTTTTTTAATTCTTCATGTCGAATTACGACATCTAGGCCGGTAGGTATGCAGAGACATTCTCGACTTTAAACTCCACCTTCACAATGTCAAAATTTAAGACTTTTTATTATTGGATAGGGTGACAAACGAGCACACAGTCCATCTGATGGTAAGTGGTTGCTGTGGCCCATAGACATCTACATCTATCCTCGATTAAGAATCAAAATGCAAATGCGTTAACAACCGTGAGGAATAATTTAAAATGGCTCGTTTCCAGTAAAAAGGGTCTCAAATTCTCTACACTAACCATACGAAACACAGCAGCGTTAACTGCTATTTTACGCTGGTATTCTCTAAGAGCGTGGTCCTTCCCTGGTCGAGCCGACCCATTCGTTCTACACTATACTACTAATATAGCTGCAGCATAGCTCTACCACATACAGATTAGACCATATTGTGTTACACAAGTTTTGACATCGTAATTTTAACCTGTCAAAATCTATATGGCCTGTTGATATAGTTTGGCATGAAGAATAAGAGGAAACAAGGTCTCATAACACAAGTTTAGCTGATTAGTGACTGCCAATACAGTTTTCGTCGGAGACGATCAGCTGGTGATCTTCTGATCTACCTAACTCATAGATGACCGGAGGCAGTAGAGTCCATGCCTATATCTCTCGGGAAAATGTCGCCGAGTATCGAAATAAACTTGTGTCTGAAGTTGAGATTTTGTGGAACAAAGTCTCGGGTTGTTGGCGAATAAATCTAGTCTATTTCAATCCCCAGAAAACACAAGTTTGTGCGTTTACCGCTAAAAAGAAGCCCTTTTTCGTATATCCTTAGTTTCAGTGCACTCCCCTTGTTGCCTCAGCCAGTATGGGAATCCTCGGCGTCGACATATCAAATGACGTGCAGTTTCGTGATCACTTGGAAGAGAAAGCGGGACAGTACTTCATGAAAGCACACCGACTGCAACTTTACAAGGCGCAAGTTCGGCCGCACATGGAATACTATTCCCATCTCCGGGCTGGGGCTCCCCAGTGTCAGCTCCTTCCATTTGATCGCATACAGCGCAGAGCGGTTTAAATCATCAGCGACCGAGTTTTTTGTGATTCGGCTTGACTCACTGTCTCACTGCAGAGATGTTGCATCTCTTTGCGTATTTTATCGCATCTACCACGGGGAGTGCTCTAAGGAGTACTAATTCTAGTCGACGATACCATCCATACCACCTGGATGATTGGCGATCCACAAGAGTTAGATTTACAAGAAGTTTTCTTTCTCGCACAACTTTCTTGTGGAATCGACAACCACAAGCGATTTTTCTTCAGACCTGAGGTCAATAGTGCAGTCCGATTGCCGGTGCGTACTTAATGCCGGTGGGGAATGAATGGATACTGTGTGCGTAACCGCCTGGCCACGGGACATTAACCGTAGCGAAAATTCGAGCGGCGCGAACGGCGAGGCGTCTGGCGACTAAAACAAATGTATAGATATGTATGGAGCAAGCCACGCGTACCGGCGAGTGGCGACGCGACCGGCGAAATTTACCGGGCGAATCGCGCGGGCGACTGGCGGCGCGGCGGGCGAATGAAACAAATGTATGAATCAGTACGGTGCAAGCCACGGAGTCGGGCGGCAATCATGGCGGCAGACGCGGCGAATAGTATAGAAACAAAATATTTTAGTTGTTTTCGCCGCGAAAAATGCCGGGCCGACAAAAACAACTTAAAATTCCATCCGCATTGACTTTTATCTCTAATTCTGGTTGAATATTAACAAGAATATAATCGCAGGCTTTAACACTCATTCTGGTATTTACTCGAAATTTTTTCTAGATGCATTCTATTTGTTGTGAAATTCTCCATCCACCCGATTCCTATTCAAATCAAGTACTCCGCAATCTCATCCAAATATTATGTCTTGAATCAAAAAACAATTACTTTCTAAGCAATATCGAGATAACTTTGATAAAGACATTTCACGCTTGGCCTATCTGGTCGCGGCGGCAAACGAGACTTCCCGTGGCCCTCAAATCGCGCCGCGCGAATTTTAGCCCCACCTGTCGCTTCGCCGTTCGCGCCGCCGTTCCCCGTGACCAGGCCGTAAGGGCAAGTGATGCCGGTGCGAACGACTTGCCGGTGTGTAATGTATGCCGTACTACGCACATACAAGTGATGCCCCCTGTATCCGTACTCACATGCAAGGGATGCCGGTGCGAACGACTTGCCGGTGTGTAATGTATGCCGTACTAAGCACATGCAAGTGATGCCGGTGCGAACGACTTGCCGGTGTAGTAGCCCTACGCACATGCAAGTGATGCCGGTGCGAACACTTGCCGGTGTGTAATGTATGCCGTACTACGCACATGCAAGTGATGCCGGTGCGAACGACTTGCCGGTGTGTAATGTATGCCGTACTAAGCACATGCAAGGGATGCCGGTGCGAACGACTTGCCGGTGTGTAATGTATGCCGTACTAAGCACATGCAAGTGATGCCGGTGAGAACGATGTGCCGGAGCAACTGCCAGAAGTCTGCATTATAAATCTGCGGTAAGTCGAGATGAAGACAAGTCGGACGGGCTTGCAACTGAAGACTGCGGAAGACGATTCTCAGTAGTGAAATGGTAGGGTTTCTTGAGGATTATGACTAAGGCTTGAAGTTGTAGTAAAAATTTTTTGTTGCGGGTTCAGATCACGTCATTTAGTCATCACTGCGGCCGTGGAAGAAAAAGGGGAGATCTCCCGCCGAGCAAAGTATTCTGCCCGGGGAGCGACCAACGCCACGCTCCGTGCGATATTTCGGAACTATTCTATATTTATACTGTTTTTACTTCGGAACTTTGATAGCGCGATTTAGGCTTCGATGTGTTTCGCTTGAAGCGCGTCGACAGCGCCACCACACACCTGCCATTCCCCTGATGTTGCAGTTGTTCGTGGAGGCTTACGATCATCAGGTATGCCGCATGCTCGTTTACCCCTTCTTTATATATATATATATATGTGTGTGTGTGTGTGTGTGTGTGTGTGTGTGTCGGTACCTGCGCCTTGCACCTGCAATGGCACTCGTGTAGCTACTTGTCTCGATTGTATAAAACGAACGGAGCAGCCGCCGTTAAGTACAGCAGTAAAATTAATAGTCGGTTGCCTGTGATCCGTGTATTTTGTGACTAAATTAATTCCATTTAACTACCTTCCTATATATATAAAGTGTTTCACACTGTTATTTGAGTCGTAAGTAACTAACGACGAAACTTATAACAGGAAATTGAAGAGCCCCATTAGCAACATCAATGATGGTCTTACTGACGTAACAATGTCCAATCTTACCCAAATCAGCGTAGCTCTGCCTGCAGAAGGCCCTTCTGCCTCCGAAGCCCACATCGTACTGTGGGAAGGAGCTGGCCGCCTCGACAGCTGCCCACGCATCCCGGGATTTACGGTACGTCACGAATCCATATCGGGACCTGAACACAAATATATTCACGCTTGGAAATACATACGATGTAAGCAGTTTCAAAAGTAGAACTAAAATTTACATAAATCTACATTTATATAATAAAGTGTAGGTAATTTTTCAAAATGCTTAAAAAAGCGGTACTTCGAGTGACCAACGTCAATGTAATTTGATACATTCCACTATGTAAACATCAAAATAAAATACATTTACAAAACTTTTATGAAAGGATTGTATTTGACAAAGAACTAATCGGTGGTCACTGCTCGGTGGTCTAGCGCCGGTGTGATTCGTCACAGATTCGTACTCAACCGGGATGAGCATTATTGCAGATGTGTACTGTGAAGAACTGAACACAATGATCGAGGAGCACGCGTCTCCTACCAGCCTTGATCAATCGGTCATCCCCGTTGATTTGAAATTATTTTTGTTGAAATTTTTTTTTTGAATTTATGGATTTTTGTTTGGATTGTATTTTATATTCTATATTTAACTTGTTCCAAATTCTCGTCGTTTTAAGAACATTTTTTTTCGCTAGTCGATTTTTATTTTGACATCCGGTTTTGACATCTGTCTAGCGTGAACATCTTTGCTCACACTAGTAAGATGTCAAAACCGATTTAGGATCAACCCACACGTACCAAAACCACACTATATCGCAGCGACAAAATGTGGTCACACGTGTAAATAGTGTCGCTGCAGCTTTTTGCAGTTGCGTTGTGGTTACACGACAAAACGTCGATGTGGTTGCGTTGTCGCTGGTACTGGCCGCTAGCTCCGTGTGTTTCCGTAGTGGTTGCGTCGTGGTTGCGTGGTAGCCAGTATCACTCATGCATTCGATAATGTAGGCAAAATGTGGTACACGTAAATTGTACTATTCATTTACGTGTGGGTTGACCCTTAAGCTGAAGCCATTTCCCATACTCCAGGAGGCTTATAAGTACAATTTGATTTAACTAAGGAAATATTTTTGATCTTAATCACTGAATAAATTATTAAAGAATATTAGTTGCTTGCAATTATGTTGAGAGCACAGAAAAATTATAAAAAATTATACGCGAGCTACATTCGACAAGATTTTTGGTCTGGTGTGAAGCACTGGCAAAACTAATCGATGTCTTGTGAACAACTCCATACAAAACACAATTTTTTTTGTCGACTCTGGAAGTGAAAACGGTCCGTTCGTTAACTTAATTACACCAAATTCGACCACATAAAATTAAAAACTGCATCGTGAAGAGAACGAATTTTCGGTGGAATACAAATATTAAGGAATCGTAGCAAGGTGGAATGTAAAAAATCCTCCTGCCAAGTATAGCTTGACGAGTAAGGATAGATAGATGTCTCAGGTAATAAATAAATATAAAAAAGAATGATCCATCTAAGAACACAGTGGAACTATGCTGACTGCAAAGGAGATGTTTGATTTTGGGCTACCACTATGTACACTACATAGATAAATAGGAAAAAAATTGAGTAATTTCATAAAAATACTTACAAATTAATTTGAAGAAGGGTACAGGCGTACAAAATGATCATTTGAAAAGTTTTTTTATAGGATAACCCTATTTCGAGGGCAGCCATGACAGTTGTGTTTTATGACGTTTGACGACTTTGACAGTTTTAAGAAGTGACGTCTTTGAGTATTGCTTTGCTTTGGGTTTGAATTGGATGTGTTTCGGAGTTTTTAGTGATTGTTTTTGTTTTACGACCCAGTTTACTATTACGGACATTGATTTGATTGCTTCTCTGTTGACCCCGGCTTTGTTATATGGTTTCTGATTCGCCTGTGATTTGGATTCCGTCGTGTTATTTTACAATAACAAGTTCAGTTTCAGGTATGTCCGCTACCCGTGCATTTACTTGTTTTGTTCAAATGCTATTTCTATGTGATGATTTCTTCCTTTGTTCCATATTCTAATAGATTTTAACTCATACTTATTTCAGTTTATTGACAATGGCATGCCTCCAGTGCACTTCTGTAATAGATGAAAATGAACAATATTATGCTACCGATGATATGGGTCCTGAAATAATTTCGGTCATCGAGCGGTATCTTGGCCATCTGGTAAAAAACATTTTATTTATCTATTTACTGTAACATATTTTTAAACACTGTATAACCTCTTTTTTGTTTTGTTTTGTTTTAGGTTGATGGAAATGAAGTGATGTGCTCACAATGCTTTGGCATCATAATGCAAGAGGTATCTAATGGTCTGGCACATGGAGATCACGAACTCCAACATTGCCATGATAGCAATGTTTGTGTTAGGTGTAGGACATCTTTGTTTAAGAGGCGTGCACACTCTATTCCCGAGGGTGCCGAAAGGCAATATATTGCTGAAACAATTGCTCCAAGAGAGGTAAGCACCTCTTTTGTTTTCTTTTTTATTCATACAGGCAGTCAAATGCAGATGTTCCTTAATTATGGTCTAAGACAATATTATTGCAGGAAGAAACAGAACAGTCACAATTTAATTTTTGGAAATGTGTGTAGATATGTAACTTATAACATCACCTTGGTTGAGTCTGTGAAGGTGATGTTAAAATAACTAAATCTTGATTTATTAAAATGATTTAGAAATGTTGTGATTTAAATTATTTAGAAATGTTTTGATTTAAATTAATAAATATTAATTTCATATTTTTTGTTTTAGATACCCGAGGGTGGTTTAATATGTTTTGCTTGTTGGGTACATACTCGGCGTACAATACAACAACAAGGAATCATAGCAGCTCCTGCTGTTATGAATATGAATGCATGTGTATGGTGCCGACGGTCTCTTGCCCAAACACGCAGCCACTCCATACCTGAAGGACCTGAACGGACCATAATAACACAAACGATATATCCAAGAGAGGTAACATTAACAACTTACTTAATTACCTACTGTTGGAATTAAATAATTGGGTTAATAGTCAATACATATTGTTTTCTTTTGTTTAATTCAGATTCCACCAGGAGGACTGGTTTGCTATGCTTGTTGGGTAGCAGCACGTAGAAATGTGGAGCATGCTACAAGGGTTGAGGATAACCGGCAAGGCCCATCTAATCTTCACCAAGACTCTATGTGTGCATGGTGTAGAATGTCGCTACACCGAAGGCGAACACATGTGGCTAGTGGTCCTGTGAGAGATGAAGTTGCAGCAAGAATTTACCCCAATGAGGTAAAATTATTTTAATTTACTAAACCACCATACACAAGTAATGTAACTTTGCATTTAACTGTAAGTAACCCTTTCTGTTGCTCCTGTAAGTAAATTGTTTCTTGTATTGTTTCAGTTACCAGAACATGCGCTACTTTGTTCCAACTGCTGGACACGTGCACACGAAAATATAGAAATGGAGCAAGAAGTTGTGCAATTTGATATCCAGCCACCAAGTGCATCAATAACACTTGATGGTTTTACACACACAACACAGACAAGTACTCATTGTTTTGTGCCGGCCTGTAACAATGTAGAACGAAATAGAGTGCCGGAATACTTAAGAAGAATTATATTAAAATCGGAAAAAATATTTGTGACAGAAAATGCAAGAGTATGTAATGAACATAAATGTTTATACAACTGGGAGTTTCTGGACCAGCATCAGTTCTCAAATACATTTACAAAAAATGAAATAGAGTCAATGCTGAAGCTGAGTATCCAGGACAATGAAATAAATCAACTAGATTTTAATAATATGAGTAGTATTGATGAGGGACTCTTTAAGTTCTGGACTGGAATTACAAAAGACAATTTTATAAATATTTTAAATGTAATAAGCCCAGCATTGACTTGCAAAAACCAAAAAATTGCTTTGGGAATCTATTTGGTGAAAGCTCGTACAGGGGACTCCCATGAAAGGATTGCCTCTCTGTTTCATCTGACCAAGTCCTCAATAACACGATTGCTTAGAGTAGCTAAAGAGGCATTGCTAAGGTTATTTGTGCCTCTCCACTTAGGAATCAATCATACAAGAAATGATTTAATAAATAGGAATTTATTAATACCCGAGGGTTTGTTTGGAAACAGAGAGGCAAGAGTACCAATAATAATATTTGATGGTACCTATATATACCTTCAAAAATCATCCAACTATATGTTCCAAAAAAAAAACTTATAGCTTGCACAAATATAGAAACCTTGTTAAACCTTTTCTCATTGTTGCCACTGATGGTTATATTATTGATATTTTGGGGCCCTATCCAGCAACCAAATCAGATGCTGACATCATGAAAGCTTTGTTCCAAAATGAAAATGAGGGTCTAAGGGCTTTTTTTCAGCCCAATGATGTTTTCATTTTGGATCGAGGCTTTCGTGATTCCATTCCAATGCTAGAGGGGTTGGGCTTCAAAGTATTTAAACCGGAGTCATTAGAACAAGGAGAGACTCAGTTATCAACCATCAGTGCAAACAAGACAAGATGTGTGACACTATGCAGATGGGTGGTAGAAGTAGTTAATGGCCGATTTAAAAGAGACTTTAAGCTATTGAGACACGAATATTTTAATTTGGCTGCCACCCATTTGATGGACGATGTTCGTATTTGTGCAGCTATAATTAATGCATTCCATCCAGTGATTGAAAATAGACCAGATGCTGATGCTATACTTACTCGAGCAATACAGAGAAAAAATATGCCCAACCGGTTAGCAGAACTTATAATTGCTAACCGGATCAACCGCTTTAGAGCCCAATTCACAAGAATTGATGGTCAACTTCCAGAGTTAAGTATTTTCCCTGAAATGACTATGTCTGACTTGATACTTTTTGGGCTGGGTACCTATCAAATAAAACAGGCTAGAAGCTATTTCGGGGAACATATTAGGCAGCATGGATCATTTCAGGTAGAAGTATCTGACCAACTGGAAGTAGTAGCAGAAGCAACCCCATCCCAACTTGATCCTCTTTTAATCAGAGGCCGTATAAAATCTCGACATAGCTCAGGACGAACATATTATACATATATTTTGCTGTCAAAGGAAGGATCAAGTTGGGATGATAAAATAATTAGCTATTATTGTAGTTGTATCTCCGGACAACGAACAGTGGGTTGCTGTGCTCACATTATGACCATTGTGTGGTATTTGGGTTGGGCTCGGTACCAAGAGAGCATAGAAGCACCGGCGTCATTCCTGGATGGAATATTAATAATGGATGATGTAGAAAATTAATAAAATTAAAAGTCTCAACAAGTTGTTTTATTTGTATACCTCATGACTTATTTCTCATGCTATTAATGTCTCTAATACTAGGAATCATATAACATAGAACTTGTTTGAAAAATTGTTAGTGTTTAATTGGGCACTGGGCCCGCATGTTGGATTACAGTCCACTCTCACAGAAAGTAGTTATATGTCTCAGCGGTAGAAACATTATAGGCTGATTATGCTGCTGCTACCTAATTGGATAAGAATAGTTGATTTCTTCCCATCTGTTACTGTGTAATAGGTATAGTTATCTACTTTAACTATAACTTGCAGTCATCAGGTACTGTACAGCTAACTGCTCTCCTATGAATTATTGAAGTACAGAGTATATTTATAGGCACTAAAGTAAAAAACTAAACGAAGCAGCAGGAAAGTGTTGTAAATAAAATAACGTTCAAGCCTTTGTTTCGTTTCTTGCTCCTCTTGACACCGATATAACCAATCTGTAACTACTCGAATAGGTGATATAAAATGTGGTGCCGCAATCGAGAAGAATATCCTGTAGTCTTATTTTATCGAAATCCCAGATTTTTGAAATTCGTGTTGTTTTTTTTTATTGCAGATATTACGAATTACTATACACGTCAATCAAATGTCACTGTCAATATGACATTTTTCGCGTACTGCTGTTCCGATCCACCTGGATCCACCATGTTTAATTTTATGTTGTGTTGCTCTCCTTGACCAAGTTAATTTGAATGTACAATGAAACGCAGTGAAATTAAAGAAAACTAACAATAAAAAACGGTTACTATATTATACAGCAATATTCACATATAGTGTACATAGTGCTGGCCCAGGCTCCATACATTTATGGAACATCTCCTTTACAAAAAAATTGTATTATTTGTACGTTTTTTTAAACCCCGTTTATAGAGAATAAGTGTTATCTAAAATTTACCTTGGTAAGGTAAAGTTCTTTTTACTCCTAGCATTTAAGACATTATCAATTCGGCGTTAGGATATTTCATAATATATAAAAATATAACACGATATTTCAGAGTTTAGTCTACTTTGATAATTTATTTAAAATTAAAAAAAAACTGATACAAAACAAGCGCTAAAATTAAACATTTTGTACAACCGACTTCAATATAAATAAAATTAATAATAATTAATTAATTAATTATAAAGGAAGTAGTTATTAAGGATAACTCAAAAACTACTATTCAGATCTTTATATGGGATCACATGAGAAGAATCAGCTTTTAAATTAAAAAAAAATATTAAAATCGATTCACCAAGAAAAAAGTTGTGAGGTAACACACATAAAATAATTACAGTCGAATTGAGATCCTCCTCCTTTTTTTGAAGTCGGATGAAAACGAAAAATTTTATCCCTCCAGCAGAAACCACACGCTTAAATTACAAATGGTCTATCAATTATAAATTGCTAACAGTACTAATGGTAATTTTAATATTTTTTAACAAATCACTATATTAATAAAAATTTATAAATTTAAGGTGAAATGGGCGCCGGATTCAACTCGGCTGGGCAGCGTTCGGGAAATTACGACACATCTTCTCGTCAGCTATATCTCAATCTCTGAAAACTAGATTGTACAACCAGTGGGTGTTGCCAGTGATGACTTACGGATCTGAGACGTGGTCCTTCACTGCTGGCCGTATGAGTACGCTCAAGGTCGCTCAGCGAGCTATGGAGAGGGCTATGCTCGGAGTTTCTCTGCTTGATACTCAGAAATGAGGATATCCGCAGTAAAACCAGAGTGACCGACATAGCCCAACGGATTAGTAAGCTGAAGTGGCAATGGGCCGGCCATATAGCTCGAAGAACCGATAACCGATGGGGAAGAAAGGTTCTCGAGTGGCAGCCTCGTACCGGTAGGCGTAGTTTAGGGCGACCCCCCACTAAATGGAGTGACGACCTGGTAAGATATGCAGGAAGTCGATGGATGCCGGTGGCTCAGGACCGTGCTTTGTGGTATTACCTGGGGGAGGCCTATGTTCAGCAGTGGACTTGTGAAGGGCTGTAATGATGATGATGATGGGCGCCAAAAACAGATTTTTCACGCTTTATATGTGCGTAAAAAATCAATTTTTTGTCATTAAAAACTAAGAATTCACTTTTTTTTATTCATTATAAAAGTTAAAGATTTTCCTTAGTGAATTATGATGGCCAAAACACGATTGACACATTTTGGCACCATATAAAAATATCGCAAAAATTTTCTCGAATCTACAATTTTAGGTGCATCCATTAAGGGAAAAAGCAGTTTCATTCGAATTTAATTAAAGCAATTTCAATTAAATTCTGTCTATGTGTTCACCAATAATTGTCAAATAATTAAGGTGCAATAAAATTGACCGCGGGCCGGCCAAACAGGAGCATAAAATGTCACCGCTCCTCACTCGTGAGCACCATACTATTTCGCCTTAAGATAAATTAGTAGGTATGAACACATCAAGTCATGCAATATAAAGTAAATTACAGTGGATTTCATTAATAACGACCTCGGTTGTAACGACTTTTTAGTTATAGCGACGTCAAACTTACGTCCCTTAAATTTAAAGCATACTTTCGTAAGAAATTCATTCGGTAATAGCGACTTCGGTTATAGCGTCAATTTCGGGTATAGCGACTTGTTTTTATGAACCATTTATGACCGATTCCTAGAAATCCCCTGTTGATATTGCGACTGAGTCGTTAAAGGCACAAATACTCATTCATATAACTATTAAGCTTTCTTATCCTTTGTTTTTTCTTCAAACACAAGAAAAGGAGGATGAAGAAGAGGAAGAAGATTGCAATCTAAATGAGATTCCAATAAATAGAGATGCATTATGTGCTATAACAGCGCTCAAAAAGTACTGTTTATTTGGTGAAGGCCAAAATAATTTAGATGTTGAAGGAATTATGAAAATCGAATACACCTTACATCATGCACAAAAAACTAAACTTAAACAGTGCACTATAACACGTTTTTGCAATTATACCCGTGTATAACATAATTAAATAAATGATAAGTAAATATGTACATGACTTTTTAATACAGATTATTTCGGATATAGAGACCTCCGGATATAGCGACGACATTAAAGTGGTCCCTCCGCCGTCGTTATAACCGAAATTCACTGTATCTATCATCTAATATACTACAAATATACACTAACGTATAATAATATAACACTAAACTACATATAATATATTTAATATATATATACATAACACATTACATTCTATACATACTACACGAACCACCTAGTTTTTTTTTTTTTGATTAGAAACTCTTTCATAGTTCTTTTAGCTATATATTCTACTTTATTTAAAAAAAAAATTAACAAAAAAACAAAATTCGTAGAACAGCGGTTCTATATTAACTTCAAGCAGATTCATGGATATGATTAATTTAAAAAAAAAACACTTACCCATCCTCCTTCGTATGCAACCGCACTTCAGTGACCGGACCGAACTTTGAGAACAATCCTCGTAGAGTAGATTTAGTGATGTCCTTTTCTAACTTCCCGACAAACACAATCCGTCTCTCTTCCACGGGCGTATTGCTTTCTCTGAAGGAAAAATGCGACCGTAAAATTAAAAATAAGTCAAGAACAGCAATTGCAAATTTTCTCTTTATAACAGGGAATGGTGCCTCACAGAAATATGACACCCCTATTAGACCGGTAAAAATCATGTAAATAGCTGGACCTGACATGTTTCAGATTCTTTAACCGGTGGTCCGTGGTCCATGAAAGCACCCGAAGAGTTCCGCTAAGGCACTATAAAATTCTCTCATACGTAAAATAAGTCGGAATTTTTTTAGAGATGTCTGTCGCTGTGTAGATACCGCTAATGCGGTTTATAATACAGTGTTGTCGCATTAAAATAAGTGATTAGTAACAATAATGGCGCACATTAAATTTTGTGTTTTTATTTATTTACAAACTTAAAAATCAACCAAACAAAGTTATAGCATGTCCAAAAGTTGGCGATCCGTCAAAAGGTCTTCATCACTAAAAGGTTAAGAACCAGAGCTAGATGTAAAGAATCATGCCCAATTTCCATACATTGATTGACCTGTCACTTGATTCCTTTAACAGGTCGCGTCTACCTACAACTACTTATGCATAAAATCAATTATTGTTTATAATAACATAATAACTTATCACCTTTTTATTTAGAGACCAGGGAAAAATTCTTATATTAAGTCAATAAAATTTTGAGGTTATAAGAAAAAAATATTCAATTTTATAAGATATTTTACATCACTAGACGCGTTAGAAACTTTTCAGGTCAAGACTGGACATGATTCTTTATTGGTGACCCCTTATTAATCGAGTTCGAATCTTAAGCATTTAGAGACAATCTAGAGTTCTCTCTCTCTCTCATACTCATACTCAAACTTCATAATATCAATATTTAAGTCTAGACCATAATATGCTCCATAAATTCTGAAATATACAAGTTTGAGATTCACCGGCTTTAGTACCATGACTACTGAAATTACAAGAGCTTTACTATGCGATTTGTGTTAAAGAAAAATATCAAAAGATATTTAAGCAATTCTGAGAAAATAAAAATTACTTCATATAGAATAGAATAGAATTTTTAGTTTTCGAAATTACTATTTACTTATCGTAAGTATTTATTTATTTGTCATGAGTTAACAAAGTTTTTTTTAAAACTAAAGTGCCAACTTACGGGCTATTTGATGATAAGTGGCTACTGCAGCTCAGACACCGGCAACCAACTTCGAATAAAGACGGCTACAGATGTATTGGCGGGTTATTCCGTTTATCCACCCTAGGTTGGATATTCGGAAACGCGTGTTCGTTTATCCACCCTGGACAGGGTGGATAATCATATACGCTTTTTGATTGTTGTTCCGCTTTATCACCCCAAGTACAGTTCGCCAGAAAATATATTCTTTAACATATTATTGATTAATTTTTAATAACCATAAACTTAAACAAAAATCATATAACGTATTGCATTTGATCCAAATTAAACTTCCTTGTTTTAAATAATAGTAAGTAATTTATAAATTCTGCAATATGTCCAGTGTATGACCAACACTAATTTCATTATTGAGTGGACGTAATTATATATCCTGCATAAATTCATCTCTCAATAAAAGACATGTCAAAATTTTTAAGTACCGTACTATTTCCAATATGTATGTTTTTTTTTATATAGGATATGGTGACAAACGAGCACACAGTGCACCTGATGGTAAGTGGTTGCTGTGGCCTATAGACATCTAGATCTATCCTCGATTACGAATCAAAATGCAGATGCGTTGTCACCCAATAGGACTAAAATGGAATGCCTCGTTTCCAGTAAAAAGTGTCTCCGGTTCTCTATTCACCATACAAATCACAGCAGCATTAAGCTACTATTTTACGCTGGTATTCTGTGAGAGCGTGGTCCTTCCCCGGTCGAACCGACCCATTCCTGCTACAACTATACTACTAATATAACTGCAACATGGCTCTAACTCATAATAACTGTGTTTATATAATTAAAAATATATTTATTTAATTTTAATACCCACTTCAATGAAATATAACTGAAATTAATTGCAGTAAAACATTTCTTTCATCATAGGATATCTCCAAAATGCCGTAAATTATGTCACATCGAATGATATGTAATTGAATAATTAAAAGTATTTCAGTTTTGACCTTTAAACAAGAAGTAAGTATGTATTTTTATAAGTATGTTAATTTCTACTAAGTAATGTTGGCCAGTTTCTATCATATTTTTATAAAATACTGTATACAGCCGAGGGGGAAAATCGGAAGAAAAATAATATGCGAATCCCGATTATCTACTCCCGTCTGGGGTGGATAAACGAACACGCGATTCAGAATATCCATCCTAGGGTGGATTTCTTAGGGTGGATAAACGGAACATATTGGCAATTCGGAGGACTAAGATGTAGTGCCTCCCATACAATTATACTAGTTGTCTATACTCTTCAGAGCCGAATACAGCAGTGTAAACACTGCTTCTTGGCGGGATTAAAACATTGCGTATGAGGATGGGGCCTACAAAGTTGAATCCTCGGTGAAAACTACTCACCACTTACTGTTATAGTAAAATTTCTAACAATTATTATATAAATTTCAGAGAGGGGAAGTAAGCCCCTACACCCGGTATTGGAACATTTGAAAACTACTTTATTTTTAATAAATATTTCACCCTATAACCGACGTATCATGTATTTAACAAGTCATACAGTCGCAAAACAAACTCACCTGTCTTCCGAACTATAAGAGCTCCTGTAATTTTTCTTTTTATAGTTGTCTCCTTTCCTGTAGGAACTGCTAGATCTGCGCGACTTCACCGACTCTTCTGAAGAGCTACTCGATGAAGACGATGAACTACTGCTTAAATAAAATTGTTCTATTATAATTTCTTATTGGGAATTATCGAGGTATTACTTTAACATAGACAATATGTTAGTTTGATTGAACACTGAGCGAAGTTCTAATCAGACTCGACTTCAGACTAACTTTTTTGTTTTTCCTTACAAATATTAAGGATGTCATGGTAAATTTTTATTGACAACTCTAGCGACCTTATAGAAGCACCTACCGAACTGTGTCAACTTAACACTACCAAGTACCAACCCCTTAACCCTCACATACAATCATTTTTTCCTCATCCATACAGTATCAAATCAAATATTACTACATTGAGACGATTTTTCCATAGTTGTCCAGCTTGGCGGACGGAGACGGAACAGGTTTTATTATTATTTGCGGTTGATATCAGAAAGATGCTGCTCCCCATCTCCTGTTACAGTTTCCCTCTTTCGCATCTTACAAATAGGGGATGATATAGGGTAAGGGACCTACTTAAGCCTCTACTACACATACATGTTGAGGTAATTTAAGATCGGTAGCAGGGATAATATATTGCAACATTAAACACATGACAAAATATCACAAAAAATGTTTTGTGTTTGTGTTTGTTTAAAAACTGAAACACAGTTTGTAGGAGTCAAAAGGACTTTGGGTCGGAGGTACCTTATACATACCTAGTCGAAGAATCAGAGCTTTCAGAAACGGTTGGCTTTCGTATTGGAGGCGGCGTTAAGGAAGCCACAGGTTTCTTATCAGCCGCGCTACTCTCGTAAGCAGGGCTGGGTTTCGATTTCTTCACCACCGGACTTTTAGGTCGTATTGGTTCGGCGTGTTTGGATCGCGACCTAGACCGATTCCGAAATTCCCTTCTTGGTGACGGTGATCTCCGTTTGCGGTACGGTGAGCGCGTGTGAGACCGCCTTTTCCTTCTATGCGGCGAATTAGAACGTCTGTACCTTCTGTACCGGCTCCTGGACCTCGACCTGTTTCGACTGTGAGATCTTTTTCGCCTGTGAACCCTCGCAGGTGAACGCGAGCGTCTGTACTTTGAATCGTAGCGCTCTTTTGAACGCGATCTTTTCTCTTTAGTTTGCGTTCCTCCAGACTCCCGCTTGTCCAGTTTTGGTTTAACGGCGCTGGGTTTTTCCTCCACTTTCGCCGGTTTAATATCTTTCTTTATACGATCCGGGCTACTTTCACTGGACATGGACATGTCGCTATCATTCCTTTTTCTGTGTATTGACGGCTCCTCTTTGGGTGTTGCAACTTTCTCTAGTGCTAGTGGTGAATCTACTGCTTTAAGTTCGGTTTGAATAAGTATACTCAAGACATCTGGTTTCTTTCGTTGCTTTTCTAGATGTAAGATTATTTTGTCTTCGCCATGCTCAGCCTGAGCGTCGTAATCACGAACGATAGTGGTTTTGTAATATTTGAGATTGGATTTTTTCTCCATGGGAGAATTAGGCTTCGATTTTTGTTCGCCGTTGCTGGAACTTTGGCCTTTGTTCGGAACAATTACTTCTGGTGCCTTTTTCATAACCACATCCTGTATACTGGCAAACAATGAGTTACTTGATATTTTTGTCTCAACTTGTTTTTCTACGCTTTTCAATGTAGCAGTAATGTCTTTAAATCTTTCTTTATCGATTTTAATGTCAGAATGTTTTTTATCTTCCTTAGGACTTCTGTCTTTCTGTAATGTATCAAAAACGTTATGTTTAAGAATGTGATCAGACTTCTTAATTTTAAAGTTGATGGTAGACTTTGTGTCAGTTGGTGGCGTCTGTGACTTCCTCTTTTCATGCTCAGCTGCCTGTTGCAGTTTTTTAAACACTTCATCGTCTGTGTTAGTTCCAACACTCACTACGACTATTTCATCATAGTCACTTAATTGCGGCGGTTTCTCATTCACAACTGGTATAGGAAGTATATCTGTTGCTGAGCCCATACCAACAATTTTCATCATTTCTGCTTCGCTGATCAGTGGTTGCAATTCCAAATTTTCAACCTTAGGTATTTTACTCATTACAATATCTTCGTCCCTCTTCCTCATAGCCTCAGCTTTTTGTTTTTTAGTATTCATAAGAATTTTTCTGGAAGCCTCTCTGATGGGATCGAATATTTTCTTTGGAACCTCTGAGTTTGTTTTTGCTGAATAATTAGAGACTCCATTCGCAGGAGTTTGGTTTACAGAGGATTTAGGAATTTTATCAATATTTTCTGGAATCGATAAATCGGGAAATATTGCTTCTGGACTCACAGTTGCCGAACTTTGATTGGAGTTTACTCCTCTTCTTAGTTTATACTCTTGAAGGTTCAGTTTCTTTTTCTTTTGTGGTTGTTCGATTTCATTCTTAAAAGTGTCATTAATGACCTTTATATCTTCTTCATGAGATCGTTTTTCCAATTTTACATCAATCGAATGGGGAATCTGAACATCATGCTTGTTACTAAATAACGCTGTATAAAAATGCTCCGGATTAGAAATGGGTTCTTCCTTTACACTCATACTAGGATTATGTATCTCATTAGTATTTTCAATTTTATTTTGATTTTGATTACTATCTAAAGGTTCTATACTTTTAACATTATTAGCTTTAAAGTGGTTGGCTGATTTTTCACTTACACTACTTGATTTATTTTTTTCAATATTTTTATAGTCTTCATCACAGTTTTCAATGATTACTTCAGATTTATTTTTAATTGTTAACTTAATGCTACCATTAGAACTTTGACTAATAGGAGTATCACTTGCTTTACAAGCATTTTTGAACATCACAGAACTGTTGCCTTTATCTAAACAAATATCGTTCGCACTATGCACTGGATACGTTTTCTTACGGCAAGTTGATGGCACTGTAGCCTTTACAGGTTGCTTTACTAATGATTTTTTCGTTTTCGTGTCATTATCTTCACCGTTACGATTGTTTGAATTTTTCTTTATTTTGGTACTAGTAGATTTTTCATTTTCGTCATCACTGCTTAGATGATATACAATTTTCTTATTTTTGCACGATCTGTGTCTAGAATTTAGAATTCTACTATTACTAGACAAAACTTCAGGTTTCAGTAGACTCTGTCCACCTTTCAAATTAGGAAGACTGTGTCGTTTTTTCGACGAACAATAGTCATGATCAGAATGAACAGGACTTGGTGATCTCCTGATTGCAGTGTTAATTGATGACGGCATCTGTAATAATGTTAAGGTAGAATAACCTGTCCCATAGATTAACCTGACATTAAAATTAAAACAAAAGCAACTATACTTACCATGATTTGCCGCATTTTATTTTTATTCAACTGAACACCAGCATCTTGTAGTCGCATGCCATTCGTTAAACTATTTAATGTTTTTACTTTTTGATCATTAACTTTGATTACGGACTTTTTTGGCTTAGGATTGAATTTCTCTGTAGCTTCAAATTGTTCCAAAAGCGAATTTAAATTATTCGCTTCCAAAACAGGGATGACCGATTCATTACAGGATTCCACATCGACGAAATCATCCGGTTCTACTTTTACATCATTTTCTTTCTTTACTGCGGATTTTTCTATACAGAATTCCAACACAGTTGACTTAGGAATTGGGGTGGATGAGCAATTTCGATATGTCGTTACAGATGATGGATTAATATTATCTGTTGCTGATTCTACAGATCCATCTATGTCCATGTCTTGTGGATTCAAATCATCTTCTGTTGTGGTAATGATGGCTGGCTGTGTTTTACTAGTAATCAGAAAACTATTCACATCCTCCTCTGTTAGCGTACGCGGAATGTCTTCGCTTTTGGAACTGTTAGCTGATTTATCTTTCTCATTACCAAAATCAAGATCTGACAGATCAAGATTCAAATCTTCAAAGCTCAAGCACGTCTTTGCATCAAGATCCATGCATATGCTATGCATTGGTGAATGGGGTACAGAGCAAGACTTTTGTGCATTTTTAAGTTTCATATAAGGTATATCATCCAAAAGAAATTTTTTAATTTCTTCAATATTAGGAAGTACATCCAAATCAGAGTCATTAATTGATACCTCTGCGTGGGGCTCTTGCTCTTCGGTCGGATGGGGATGTACCTCCTCTGCAACACTGTTTTGTACACCATATAAATTTACAATTGGAGTATCCTTTATGTGGAATGCCGTCACTGTTGGTTTGGGCACTTCATTTTTGATGAAGAAGTCATCTACATTGGGAATATTGTTTTCTTGTTTTGTATCCTTGATAAAGTATTCGTCTACGTCATTGACTACAGGTTTATCTTTAACCTCCAGTATATGATTTTCTCTGTTATCTTTAATGAAATATTCGTCGACATTTGAAACCACTGGAGTATCTAAATTTATACCTAAAGCATCATGACTAATTTCAGTTGTTTCACTTTCATCATAAACATAATTTTCCTGCACACTGCAGTTTGTGTCTTCATCAGTATTATAATACTCTTCCGTCTCTGTCCTTTCACCATTTTCTTTCACATGCCAATCGGACTGTTCTTCGTCTTCAGATGATGCTTCCAAGTCAAAGTCTGGATGTACAGCATAAACTTGAATAACATCATAATCGTCACCTTCAACTAGAGAATCTTCTTCTACATTGTCAATTTCTGATTGTTCTATATCTTTAACATCGAAGGATTTCCTGTTAAGATCTATTTCTTGAGCTTGAAAGTCAACTTCTTCCTCATCAGAGCTTAAGTCTTGGTTTAACTGCTCAACAACAGGCTGAAATGTAATATAATAACCTTTATGAGTGAGACTGTAAAAAGAATTTCACAATGGTAAAACTTGGAATAAATGGAATTACGAGGGTGGATTGAAAAGTACTCGGCCTAACCAAGAAAATAAACACATACTAAATCAGTTATATTTTTATTTTTCTACATAATCAACATCAAGTTCAATACACTTTTGCCACCGCCCCTTCCAAGCATTTAGACCGTTGAAAAAAATGATTCTTCCTTAGAGTCAAAATATGCGTCTACAGCTGCTTTGACCTCGTCGTTTGTCGAAAATCTTTGACCTCCCAAGTGCTTTTTTAGGTTAGGGAACAGAAAGAAGTCTGATGGTGCCAGATCAGGTGAATACGGCGGATGCGGTAACAGTTCAAAGCCACAGTTGTGAATTTCAGCCATTGACTGTACTGACGTGTGAACACGGGCGTTATCTTGATGAAACAGGACTTTTCTTCTGAGCATTCCTCGACGTTTTTCTTTTATTTCCTCTCGTAAACGACGTAGTAAGGTGCAGTAGTAATCAGAGTTTATAGTCTGACCCCTTTCAAGATAATCAATCATAATCACACCTTTCGAGTCCCAGAATACTGAAGCCATCACCTTATTTGCCGACAAAATCGACTTAGCCTTTTTTAGGGGTGGTGAACCAGGTCTTCTCCACTATTTTGATTGTTGTTTTGTTTCCGGTGTACAGTAATGAACCCATGTTTCGTCCATAGTAACAAAACGATTCAAAAAATCATCTGCATCGGCTTCAAATAACTCCAAACAGTCGCGTGAAATAGTCAATTGCGTCCTTTTTTGTTCAACTGAAAGCAGTCGCGGAACCCACCTCGCAGACACCTTGTGGAAACCCAACTCGTTGACAATGATGTTTTGAGTTCGTTCATAAGAGATGCTTATAATCTCGGCTATCTCTCTAATTTTTAATCTGCGGTCTCCCATTATTAAATCAAGTACTTTTTTAATATTTTCGTCAGTAGTTGACGTCGAAGGCCTTCCAGAGCGGGGTTCATCTTTCACACTCTCTCTACCACGCTTAAATTCTGCTATCCATTTTTTGACGGATGAATATGACAGAGCACAATCGCCTAATGTACTGACCATGTCATCATGGATGGCTTTTGATGATAGCCCCTTCTTATGGAGGTACTTAATGACGGCACGCTGCTCGATTTGCTCCATTCGCGGAAATTATGACCGATTACTTTGTTAATAAATTTATAAAATCACAACTAATTATCGCACACGTTTCGAACTTCACACAATGAATTAGTCTGAACTGAACTAAATAATGTGGGTAGATTTGATTTTTAGAATTGAATAGATCTGTGTTAGGCCGAGTACTTTTCAATCCACCCTCGTAACTAAAAATGTCGCAGCATTGCTTCCCAGTCTTAATTCAGAGGCTAGAACACACACAGGTTTCTTTATTCAAAGTGAAGATATTCACAGGATACAATAGTCACTTACGACCACCAGTTAGATAACTCATCAAATTCATTTAAAAAAGTAATATCAATACTTTATCTGAATTTTATAATACTTACATTCTTATTATGATTCCAAACTTGATTCTGATCCTCCTGTTCTTCCCAGTATTCATCATCATTACTTTCCTCTTCATACTGATTTGTTTGTTGATCCGGAACATACTCTGGACTGTTCTGTTGACAGCTACCTTCTGATGAGAGTGACTCACTTGTGGAACGCAAAATCTTATGACCAATAGAACGAAAACGGGGTTGATGGTACATATTTAAAATATGTGACTCCATATCTGCAACAATGAAGCAAAATAATTTGTTTATATTACAAAATCGACTGTACTTTGACAAAATAGACAGGGTAGGACATATTTTATAGAGTTCAAAATTCATCTGTTAAACTTAAGTTATCAATAACACATTTCATAAACAATAATACGACCATTAAAGACCAATAAATAAAATTGCGCTAGCAAATCTTTAGCAGAAACATGACTTGTATGTAAAGCACTTCCTGCCATATTTGCCAAGCTTGTCAAATAGATGAGCAGTCATCTATTATTTGTTACCTTCTGTGGCCTCCACGGGATGATATGGGGTAGTGGATATTCTTAAGCTGGCATTTTACTATGGGATATAATATATATATTTTTTTTTATTTATATCTCGGAATATAATTCATATTATAATAATATAATATAAATTATATCCCGCGAATGCCCTTTACATAGTGAGATATGGGATCACTATGAGACATAATATATATTATATCCTGAGAAGTAAATCTTAATATATATAAATTACGTGTCACGTTGTTTGTCCGCGATGAACTCCTAAACTGCTTAACCGATTTTAATCAAATTTGCACACCGTGTGCAGTTTGATCCAACTTGAGAGATAGGATAGTTTTTCTGCCCATAAGTGACCAACAATTTTTATTTTTTTGCGTATTTAAGAATTTTTAATAGGACATGACAATGGATCGTCGAAAAGGGCAGAACAACGTCTGCCTGGCAATCTAGTTATATATATATGTGTGTGTGAAATATATCTTTTAACCAGTGTGCGTTCGTCATCGGATCATACCGCACGCGTCGTTCACAAACAAACTTGTCTTTCAAACAAAATGGATATTTTTTTTCTAGATAGCCACGACAGTTCAACACAGAAAGATGATGCAGATTTTGATTTACGTGTTATTTTTAGTAAAAACAGGGAGCGTCGATACTGGATATCAAACCATATAAAGTTTCGAGGAATATGGTGTATTTAGACTTTTTAATGAATTGAATGAAGAAAAGTTTTTTTTAATTACTATTGGATGACTAAAAGCATATTCATCGAACTTCATTCTAGGATTGAAAATGATATTATGAAGCAAGACACACATTTACCTATTCCCTCCAGAGAAAGACTTGATGGTTGGTTTTAAAATAATACTATTTATTTGATTAATAATTATTTATTTGTTTTGTTACATTTCGAAATAGCCCAGTTTTTAAATAATAGTGTAATAACAATTAATGAAGTCAGTACCTATTTCAATTATTTCATGTCATGTAGTAGGTAGAATGATCACTTAAATAAGACCTTCCATTGATGACGATCTCATTTGTGTCTAATGTAATTGGGGGGATGAAAGGGGTGTTGTGGGCTATGTATCGAATGTGATGATTGTGGGCTATGTATAGAATGTGATGATCCAGTTTGAGAGGTGGAAGTAGGAAGTCTAAAGGGTGTGCCACCAGTAAGGTTATAAACTATATTTGTAGATAAAGAATTTCCTTCATGAGCAAGCTGTATCTTCCTTTAGACGTATTCAGGCAAACTCTTACTCATATCGTATATTGTATCAAAAATAGACATCATTGTATCTGTCTGTTCTCGCAATGTCAGTATATGTCTTCTTAATACAGTAGATCCGCGGTAATCCGACAAACGTTTTGCAAGGCGGTGTCGGATTATTCAAATTTGTCGGACTATAGAGTACTGCCACCGCCCCCTGGTAGTCCGGAACTTTTTCAAAAAGAGTACCTTGTAATCTGACAAATTACATATCAAATATTAAACAATAAAAAAAAGTCATGTGAAATTAAGTAAATGATGGATGTCCGTTAGGCTGCAACCCCATAGTCACACTTAAACTGAGACAATGGCCTGAAATAAATGCAACCTGTTTGTCCACGTATTCGCGAAGAACACCCCCCCCCCTCCATAACGGATTCATTTAAGGCATGTCGGATTACAAGGGGGTGCGGATTAGCCAGGGGCCGGATTATCGAAGGTCTACTAAGGGTTCGTTTCTCTCTTGTTCTTTTTTCTTCTTCTAAATACTTGATTAGGCTATCCTTAGGTTTTATTTTTCTTATCATAGTTTCATCAACTTCCAATTTATTTTCCATCTATTTCATCATTTATTGTATTTTGGTATTACTGAGATTCTACTTGTTCTGATACAGCATCCTGTATCCCATCCCATATACCGCATCTGTAGTGCTCTGTCTATTTGCCATGTATGTATCAGGAATTCCATAAGTTTATCATATTTCCAATTTTATCGTTACCAGCAGCCTGTTCAGTTGTTTTTTTTTTCTATAAAGTGACTACCAATGGCTATTTCTTAACTTTTTCCAAAAGTTTTTTGCCTCTTTTACTGAAATAAAATTTACAACATTAACAATTTTTGCATAGTATATATATAATATGTAATGTAATTAATTAACACACACCTTAGACACCCCAATTAGTATATTATGTTATAATCATAATTTATACACTGAATTTTTAGTTAAACATTTGAAACCATCACTGTAGCATCCTACAGACCCGACATCAATGTATAATGAATCTTTTATTTGCATCAGCAATTGCTTTTAAAACAATTGAAAATGTTTTTTTATAATTAAAGAAATTTGAGCCAGAGTTTGGTGGAGCTTTTATTAGGATGTGTTTACTGTCGATAGCACCAACACAATGATCAAATTGGCAGGTCTGTTTAAAACTTTCGCTATTTATTTCCATAGGTTCCAATACTTAAGGCGTTAGGTGGTTCCATACTGCACCACAAATATTTTCAATGATGCTTTAAACTGTACACAAACCCATTCTGTAACTGTAAGCCATTGATCTAAACAATTAACCTGTTGCCAAGTACCTGTGATGAATACATATACAACATGTAACATAATTAACGCACTTTGAGAAAGTAGTTTGTTCAGAATCGTTTACTGAATCGATTTCTATCATTTTTAATATAGGTAATTATTATCCCAAAAATAATTAAAACTACGTAAATTACAGTCACACTAAATCTGTACAGTCAAAACAATCTGAAATGGACCGTAACTTAAGGCAATAAGACTTAAAAGTGCAGTTTTATTTGTATTATTACTAATTCTGTCATTCAATAAAAAAAAGAAAAATGAACTTTATCTCAAGCACGTTAAAGTCTTTGCGTTCCTGGATTTGTACTATGGCCACAACTTTCTTCGGAATTAGTATAACTAATTTGATAAATAATCAGTACATAAAAATGTTTAACTAAAATTCAGTGTATGTATTATGATTTTAACATAATATACTTATTGGGGTGTCGGAGGGTGTGCGTTAATTACACTACATATTGTATATATATATATCAGTGTACACGGTTTCATTTAAAAAGTGCGGTGAGCAATATTATTTATATCTTGAGATGTAATACAAATTATATTATATCTCATCGTGAAAAGTGAACTTTACACTGACACTACATGATATATTATTGTATTCTATATTATTTTGTTGTATGTTTTATATCATTAATATTTATTATTATAATAGTGGTAGAGCCACCAGCGTGAAGTAGAGGTTCATCTCTGCGTTTCTCTTGGCAAGTGCAGGTGGCCGGAGGCCCAATTCACCCCCTCCTCCCTTAACATGGTAGCGGAATTAAATAAAAACTAGCCCAGGAGGGTAGCATCCCTGGTGTCGGAGAATCCCTTGTTGAGCATACACGCTATCCTACTCTTCCTGAGCATGGGTGCTCTCAATCTGCCGCATGTACTCTGGGGGGAAGGCGATTTTGGGTCGCGAATAATACTGCTCAGGGCAAGCGGAGCAATAAGACCCCTGTCACGCTATCCGTGAATTTTTGCAACATCAGGGGGCTTCATTGCAACCTGATCCACTACCATCTAGGGACGGCGAAGCCGGCCTTGGTCTTTTTAACTGAGAATCAGTCGACGTCCAAACCAGACGACTCATCGACCGCGTCCAAATGGCTACAGATTCTTTGCTACAGCAAATCCCATATGCAGAGATCGTAATCCTTGGCGATTTTAACGTCCACCACGCCGAATGGCTCGGCTCACGTTTAACCGATCATGCGGGGACATCTGTTTATGACTTTGCCTCGGCATTTGGTCTTACACGGCTGGTTATTTCGCCTACGCGGATTCCAGATGTGGAGGATCATGCACCTTCCCGTTGGACTTTCTATTGACCTCTAATCCGGACGGATATCAGGTTTCCGTCGACGCCCCTGAAGGTTCGTCGGACCATAATACCGCAGGCTGCCGCCATGTTTGGCACTATAGGTCGGCCGATTGGGATAGGATGCGATCTTTCTTTGCATTCTTCCCTTGGGGACGGGTTTACTTCTCGCAGGACGATCCCAGGGTTGTTGCTGATTCTGTCGCTGATGTGATACTTCAGGGTATGAAACTTTTTATTCCATTCTCTGAGGTGCCCATCGGGGGCAAATCCCAAACATTATTTGTTAACTCCTGTAAAATAACATCACGCTATAAGCTGGATTGCTACCGGGCCTGGGCTGACGCATCAACGTCTCGGGATGTAAACGCAAGCACTCTTAAAAAGAAATATAATTCCGCCTCCAAGTTCTCAAAAGAGTAATTGCCAAAGCAAGGTCTGAGCACATCGGCAGAATTGGCGAAAAGCTAGTTCGCCTTCCTTCGGAAACCCGTGCATTCTGGTCTCTCGCCAAGGCTGTCCAAAAGAACTTCTATCAGTGATCTCTTTTTCTGCACAGAGAGGGCGACTCACTGGCCCATGTCGCAAAGGAGAAAGCCGATCTGTTACGCTCTATCTTTGCGTTCAACTCGACTCTCGATGACGGGGGGAAGACGCAAAGCACTCTTCTCCCTGGACGTCAGCAAGTCAAGTGGGTCTGATGGAGTCCTTCCTATTGTGCTAAAGTCGTATGCTCTGGAATTGACATCGGTTTAACGCGTCTTTTCCGGTACTCCTACTCCCAAAACGTAGTCCCGAATTCGTGGAAGACAGTTTTGGTCCACACAATCCCTAAAAAAGGCGATCGCTCAGACCCGTTCAACTACATGCCTATCACCATCACCTTTTATAAACTGCCAGCTCATTAAGTACCTTGAGAATCACCAGCTGATTAGAGACCTCCAATATGGTTTTCGTCGTGGTCGATCAGCTGGTGATTTTCAGGTCTACCTGACTCATAGATGGGCGGAGGCAATACAGTCTAAGGAAGAGGCATTGGCCATTAGTTTGGACGACATAGCGAAGGCCCTCGATCGGGTCTGGCACAAAGCGCTTCTTTCGAAGCTCCCTTCCTATGGGCTTCCCGAGAAATTGTGCAATTGGATCACCAGTTTCCTGAGCGATCGAAACATCAAGGTCGTAGTAGACGGTGCATGCTCTGATTACAAGCTGCGTGCTATCACCAACGCCGTTTGTTTCGAATCGTCGAGGACAGAGTTCTTTCTCATCGGCTCGATTCACTGGCGCTGCGTAGGATGTTGCATCCCTTTGCATTTTCTATTGCATCTACCACGGGGAGTGCTCTGAGGAATTGTTCGGATTAATTCCAGCCGCCAAATTTTACGAATCGCATCTAAATTCAGGATACCATTATTATCATCTAGCGCTTGGTGGTCCACCACTGTACGTCTTACTAGGTCTTTGCTTCCTCGTACAACTTCTCTGTGGAATTGTCTACCTTCAAGAAAAGAGCTTGCTCCTTTTTAAAAGGCTGGCAACGCACCTGCAATTCCCCTGGTTTTGCGGTTGTTCATGGGCGGCGGTAGTCACTTATTAACAGGTGAGCTGCATGCTTGTTCGCCCCCTATAAAAGAAAATTTAATATGATAATTATTCTATTTTAATATAAAATAAATTAAATGAAACTTTAAGTCTCATTGTAATGATTACCTATATTTCATTACACAATCATTATCAGCATCATCATCTGTAAATACTACCAGTTTCTCGACTTCACAGAGTCAATAATTCTTTCTTGGGGCAATGTATATGCTATTACAACCAAGTCCCAGAAAATATACAAGGTCTCTCTATTACCAAGTTTAAATATGTAATTAAACAAAAACTGTATAAAAAGGGTTATTATAATATAAATGAATACATGAATGATAATAACCCATGGGAATGAGGTGGTCGCTTCCTACCTCTTTTTAAAATAAATTTTGTAAATAGTTTGTAACCATCTTGTCATATTGTTAAATTTATTTATTTGAAGCCCTGCTGGGTTTCTTGCTGGTTCTTCCCAGGACAGAGGTTTTTTTCTGAACCAATGATAAAGTATAAAATGACTTTCAATAAGAATTACATATTATGATCTATATTGAATAAAAAATTATTCTATTCTATTCATCATCATCATTACAGCCTGACAAAGGTAAAAATGGGTCTCACCTTTGATTGCCTCATAAAGGAGATATTTACCACAGTTGCCACACTCGGCAGGCAACAGTTGTTTATTATTGGATTGTTATCAGAAAGAAACTGTTGCCCATCCATCCCTTGTTTTAATTTGCCTTTGTCACTCTTTATGACATTCAAAAAATTAGAAGACTGCGTCATGACATTTACCAGTACTAATAGTGTAGTACCCAGTAGTGTGACTTTTATTTTATTATTTACCTTTATTACTATCCAGTAAGGAATTAAATACTCATATTTATTTCAACATTCTTTATGTCCACAGCTGGACATAAGCCATTTCAAAAATGACACAATATTTGTTAAATAACTATCAGAAAATATATTTCATACAAAACTAAAAATACCATATTTCATACAAAAATAAAAATCCATCTGTGGTCTGAGCATGCTCATGCTCAGACCACAGATGGATCTGCTGCGTACTACAGGTCGATATCCCCGCTATACCACCATGGAGAAATCCCCGCAAGACAGATAAAACGAAATACCTCAATAGGCTGACATCTTCGCTCGTGGGTGTTGGGGAAACTAATACCATAGCAGATCAATCGCTCCTAGAAGAACAGGTAGCAGCTGTCACTAAAGCCATGATAGATAGCTACCATGAATCATGTCCAGTAATCACTCCACCAAAACATGCTGAGCAAAAGCAACAGTGGTGGGGTAAAAAACTTGACAGGAAACATAAGAAGGTAAGAAAAGACCTAAATAGGGCAATGAATACCTCAAAGGATGAAGACTGGCTTCTATATAAGAAAGCTAAGTCTGAATACAAAAAATGTATCAGGTATCGACGTTCAACAGGGTGGCGCAAATTCTGTGGTAGCATAGAAACCTGTGAACAAGCAAATCGGATAAGGAAAATCCTAGCTAAACAGAACACGCCGGGATCTATCTCTTTAAAGAAACCCGACAGAAGCTACTCAACATCGCCGGATGAAACCCAACACGGATGCGTTAATTAGGATTAATTGATACTCACTTCCCAGGTTGCTGTGTAGTTGAAAGGGTGAACCAGCATGAAGATGCACTGACACCAACAAAAGAAGACTGGGAATTAGCACAAAGAGTGGTCACAATGGACAAAATCCATTGGGCCATTCAGTTTCCAACCCTATAAGGCAGCAGGACCTGACGGCTTATTACCGGCACTTCTACAGTGGAGGGGTAAAGTCCTTATAGTCAGACTTGTTGCCATAATGAGAGCATGTCTGGCTCTTAAATATGTTCCTAGGGGATGGAGGGAAGTGAAAGTGACGTTCATACCCAAACCAGGTAAGAACGACTATACAGACCCTAAATCCTACAGATCCATTAGCCTCACATCATTTCTCCTAAAGACAATGGAGTGGATGTGTGAACGGGAGTTGAGAGGGTCGGCGCTAATTAACTTACCGCTACACGAAAAACAACACGCCTATAGCTTAGGTAAATCAACAGAATCGGCACTTCACCAGGTAATAACAAAGATTGAAGAGGCCATCCAAAACAAAGCAATATGTCTAGGCTCCTTCATATACATACAAGGTGATTTTGACAGAACAAATTTCTCCAGCATAAAAGGTGCCCTAAGTAGACATAATGTTGAACCGGCACTGATTGCCTGGATAGTTAACATGCTCAGTACACGAACAATAAAGATTGCTGGTGAATCTCAGACAAAAACCCAGTGGGGTTCTTTTACCTTTCCTGTGGAATATGGTCATTAATGAACTCATCAGCAAATTAAATGCTAACCATTTCTACACAGTCGGTTATGCAGATGATCTGACAATACTGGTCTCTGGTAAGATAGCACGCATTGTGTGCGACCTGACCCAAGCGGCTCTCCGTAATGTGGAGAGATGGCGCAGGGAATATGACCTAACCATTAATCCAAATAAAACGATTATAGTAATGTTCACACAAAAACGAATGCTGAATAACTATCATCTTCCAAGTCTTTTCAGAACAAAACTCCAGCTTTCCTCCGAGGTAAAATACCTAGGTCTTATCTTGGACAGTAAACTTAACTGGAACAAACACATAGACAACAAAATCAGCAAAGCTAGTTTAACTTTCTGGCAATGTAGAAACATGATTGGCAAACGATGGGGTTTAACGCCAAAAATTATACTGTGGCTGTACAAAACTGTAATTCGGCCCATGATCACAACGGCTCTCTGGTATGGTGGACCAAAACCACTGAAGCCACCACTATACAAAAGCTTCAGCATTACCACAGATTGGCTTGTATGGCTGCCACAGGCTGCATAAGGACTACACCAACAGCAGCTTTGAATGCTATACTGGAGCTAACAGCGCTTTATCTACATATACAACAAGAAGCAACTTTAGCTGCCATTAGACTCAAGACCCTAAATCTTTTAAGTAAGAGTAGAGTCCCCCATACAGATATAATCGATAGAATTTACTCAAAAATTCCTATTTTACAAGCCAATTATAATAGGATCCCAAAACAATTTGTATTCGATAAGAAGTACAGGATACAATTGAAGGAAACTGACCATCTGGAAGGATTGGGTCCAAGAGAGCTCAAAGTTTTCATGGATAGCTCTAAGACAAATGAAGGTGTGGGGTCTGGGGCTTTCTCTGAAGACCTTAATATCCACATATGCATACCACTGGGTACCCACAACACAGTCTTTCCACAACTGCCTTTTATAAGAATGCAGACTAAATTCACATACACATAGTCCAGGAACAGCATTTCATTCCCTCATACTAAAATTTAGATATTCACTATCTAAATTTTAGTATGAGGGAATGAAATACAATTACTAGTGACTAGATAATAATATAGCATATTTACTTTTGTTAAATAACTGGCTAGTAAGTGATATTTTTTGACAATCTCATGACAAACAGATGTTAATGCATTAATGTGACACATTAATGCAATATGTAAGTGTAAAAAAACAGCAAAAATTACAAAAATCCAAAAAATAAACAAGGAATATGAAAGGTATTTACACATTTTATGTATACATAATACTTGCTGGTTTCCTTTAGTAGTATGCAAATGAGGTGACATTTTCTTACTTTAAAACTATTATAATAATATTTTCAATACAAACCTTATTAATTTAGATTTAGTATATTATATATAATTATGTGGTTATTATGTAGATATAGTGTTAAGGCACAGAGACCAAACAAAGATACATTGTTTATTTTTATAACACATATAGTTCAATATTATAAGTAGTGTTTTTAATAGAAAATACACTTGTTTAAGATTAATATAAACACTAAAAACTGTATTTTTAAATAATACAATATAAAGATATATTGGTGCCACATATGCTATAACTTGACATGTATAGGATTTTAAAACATTATTATATCAACATCAAATAAAACTAATTCATAACATAAAATGCAATACAAATAAAAAAATCATAATTTACAACTTATCAATTATAATTATTTATTTATTTTATTTATGCAGTTAAGTCTTTGATATTAAACAAGTACACTTTTCCCGATAAGAAAAAATTTTCTCTTATTGAATAATGAGAAGTTAATATTGTTTAAAAATTTTAATATCTTACAATACTGTAGTTATTCAGGAATTTTTATCATTAGTTATCACTAGTGTACCAACAAACCCCGAAGCAGGCTTTAAGCCACACCTCCGTGCCCATTTTTTAAATTCCCCGCGAAACTAAAAATTGCAGTTTATATTATAGCTACTAAGTAATAGTAAATTCAGTTAATATAGTATAGCATATGATGATGAAAAATGAAGAATATCCACTACCGCATATTGGGTGTCATAAGAGGCGACAGAGGAAATTTAAAACAGCAAACAACTGCAGTATCAAACCCTGCCAAATGTCACAACTATAATAAAATACCCCTATAAGTCAATCTATCGGGGGCCTATATTCAACAGTAAACTTTTATAGACTACAATGGATGGAAGGATGGATGAAGTAAATATAAAAACCTGACGAAACAAATACATTAATAAACATGAACAGCACTTCTTCATATCTAAAAATTCCAAAAGAATAATTTGATATTGCTTATTATGAAAGATATACAATTTAACATTTACTACCAATCTGGGGGTACGGCAGTGCCAAGTCGAGCAAAAGAGCGGCACGACCGTACTATACTTTTCTCGAAGCAATTCAGGCCATTTTGAACCCCCTATAACTTCGTAGTGGATAAAACTAGAATCCTGAATTTTCAGTTACCTACTAGAAATTGTATAAACAAGGTTTATTTCAAATTTCATTCATTTTGATTCATCCAGTAGATTAAGAATTATAACTAGTCAAAGTTCCTTAATTTTGTCACTCACTGAGTGACCGATCATCAAAACTCTAAGGCACTTCTAGCAGACATAGAAACTTCAAAAACCAAAATAATTTTTAATTTCGGTCCAGTTTTCTAGATACAGCAACTGCATAAATAACTTTGTAATCCCATTTAAATATATAGAATTACAAAGTTACATTTGCAGTGAATGAATCAGTGTACTTGTATATGCATAATAGGTGTAGGTAGATAGGTATGTTGTTGGTATTTAAAAAGTAGAAGGTACCAGAAAGGAAAAAAGTAGGACTATCTTATCTACAAAAAGAAATGAGATGCCATCAAAAACATAACTTGTAAAAAAAAACCAAGTCTCGCAACTTAGTTCTTCTACTGTAAAACATTGTGAGATCCATGTGATACCAAGTCGGTTAATTTATTCAGTCCCTACTTAAGGGTCCTTCTGTTTTAAGTTATTACGTAATTAGCTAACCTAACAACATTTTACAGTGACCATATTAATGTTAAAAATCTTTTATGTTTTAAATATATAGGTTGACTTGGCAATAGCACTAAGCAATCTAATTTAATATAATATGTATTACTTGTGAGATACATTGTGTTTTCATGCGATGGCCAAGTCAATCTATTTAATTGAAACATAAAAAGATTTTTAACATTGATATGGTCACTATAAAATGTTGTTAGGTCAGCTAATTACGTAATAACTTAAAACAGAAGGACCCTTAAGTAGGGACTGAATAAATTAACCGACTTGGTATTACATGGATCTCACAACTTTTTACGGTAGAAGAACTGAGTTGCGAGACTTGGGTTTTTTTACAAGTTATGTTTTTGATGGCATTTTAATGTTACAATTAATGTAATGCGCTATTTACACTACTATTATTTAAATGTATGCATACATCATAAGTGGCATTTCTCAGTGCTGACCAAAAAAGAAACTGCCTTGTAAAACTGGTGCATAGTGTTAGCAAAATGTGGCTTCCCTTTAAAATGTGATGATCTCCTTACTGTCCATAACATTATTTCTGAAGAAAATAGGCTGAACCCATTCGTGAATAATAAGCCGAGAAAAAAATGGTGTCAGTCATTTCCAAGACAAAATCCTGAGTTAAGTGAGAGAACACCCGAAAATACATCTAAGGTTCGAGCTGCTGTAACCGAAGAAGGTATTCGGAAGTGGTTTGCTGAACTAATGAAGCACTTTATACATGGTAGAGCGATGCTGCAGCTATATTGTGGTTGTGGTATGAATGGGTCGGCTCGACCGGGGAGGGACCGCGCTCTCTCAGAATGCCAGCGTAAAATAGTAGTTCAGTGCTGCTGTATTTCATATGGTGGGTGTAGAGAACCGGAGACCCTTTTTACTGGAAACGAGGCATTTCATCTTAGTCCTCAATTCTCAATCGAAGATAGATGTAGATGTCTATAGGCCGCAGCATCTGCTTATTATCAGGTGGACTGTGTGCTAGTATGTCACCCACTTCCTATAAAAAAATTTTTGAAGAAATAAATGCGAGTGATATTTTGACTGATCCAGACCGAATATTTAATAGAGACGAAACCAGTTTGTGAAGAGGAATTGACTGGCGATACAGAAACTAATGACTTAAAGAATATTGGATGGGATAATTGTCTTGCATGGTATCATTTCAAATTTACTGAATTCGCTGGGGACATATATGAATATATAATTATGTATATGTTATATTCATATAATAAAGAATATCTATGTCAAATATGCAAGAATAAGTGAGAGGAGGCTGACTACAGGATAAGACATAGCTGACTTGAGGAGAAATGAGAGTGACTACTGGTGAAAAGTGCCATAATTTGTTTACTATTGATTTTTATTTTATATAATTCTATCATAAAGTTTTTCATGTTAATTTGTTTAGTAAATTTAATAAATAACTTTTTTGAAATAATGATTGTTTTTATTCATAGTGTTTAATATTAAAAATAAAATTGATTCAAATTTTAGTCCTCACTAAAACACCGACTACTGGGTGTTTTACCCTAACTCATTATTAAACGTACAAAAGTATCTTATTCCTATGCAAAATTGGCAAAATTCTAGGGCAGTGACGTCACAAGTTGAACAGCTTCGTGGCTAGCATTTTCACGTGATAATTTAAAACAATAAATTAAAAGTAATTTATATCCCCTCACCTGATGAGTGGGTAAGCGCTATGTTGTCATAATTTGATGGGCCGTTTTGAGATAACTTCGGGCAGTGAGACCTATGTTCTTTTTTATTAGTTTTACAGCCTCATTGTTCACAAATTCCAAACACATTGTATATCATTGGATTCCTAGATAAATTTCTTATAATATGAAAGTACCTTTATTCGAAACAATTATAATATGACCGAACTATATGTAAGTGAAAAAAGAAAAAGGGTTATTTCTGAATTTCCGATCTAAAAGAAAAATAACCAAACAATTTATAGTTTTATTTCTGCACTTTATTTCACCTGTTACTATCTAGTAATAAGTATATATACAAAAATATTTGCATCTATCATAGTGAAATGTTGAGAAAAATTACGATTTCTAAAAAGAGATTTTTTGTACATGAAAAAACATATCTAAAGTAGCTCAACTTTGCGCGTTAGTTTTGTTCACTCTGTTTATTCAAATCCAGCAAAATATATATTTTTAAAAGCTTGATTTATGATATATGTATTAATATATTCAGAGATTGGGTTCAAACCTTCTTTTATTTTTTAATAGAAGGTAAAAATTAAACCCTTGGTTTTAGTGTTCGGAAAGATGACCTTCAAAACTACGCCATTTTTATAAAAACTAAGCTAAAGAATTGAACAATAAACTTATATTCCTAAAGTAGACAAAATAAGCTTTCTATTACAAAAAAAATCACTCCAAATAATCCTTGAACATAAAAATGTTAAGCGATTCAAAAATATTAAAAATATAGTGTCCTGTCATATTATAACTGATCATCAAGCAAGATATGAATTGAAAAAATTCAAAAGCGTGCAGTGCATTTATTTTTCTAAAAATATGTAATGATGATATTAAAACAGGAAAAGAAAATAAAAATTAAAATTTAAGCAAAATTATGCAAGTAAAAGGTGTATCTATATTAACATAACTCTGCTTGATAGCCAGACATATCATGACCGGCCGGAAAACGTATTTCGTTTAGCTTGAATATTTCAAATATGAATGAATTTATGTACTTCTACACAATACAGATTACTTGCTTATGAAATTATTAACTTAATAAAACAAAAGCAATAGGAACAAATTTAAAAGTAATCAAAAAATCTTAAGAAATACGGCGGTCTGCGGATAATTTCTCGGTTACCCATGAGCATCATTCAATTTTACAGAACATTATCCATATTCATATAAATTTCTACAAAACTACCAAGGCATAGACCACAATAAAGTATACCTTATGTGAATGTGTACATAAAAGGGACTGAAGTCATAAGATATGTGTTTAATCAAAAAACTCCAACTTTTCTCCTTGGCCTCATTCTCTATTGTAGAATGACCCATTTACAAAAAGTATCTCATAGTAAAATAATTTTAATATATCATGTACGTTAAAATTTTTCTTTATTAATATATTATATCAAACATTCATTTTTTATTGGAGGAGTATAACAAAACATATAATTAAATTATATTTTGTTATAAATAAATAAAAATATATTGTGATTAATATGTAATTAATTACACAAATGAAGGCAGCAACAAATTTTTGATAAGTCCTTTTTTCCAAGCCAAATTTCAGTCCTTTCCAAAGTCAATCTAATGAAAAATAAAAAACAACCTAGTGAATTTGTAAGGTGACAAGAAAAACTTTATTAGTAAATAACTCATTTTACAAATTTATTTTCATAAGGGTTAATTTTTCAATTGTCCGTACAATTGTCAGATAAAAGTTATCCATCAAAGAAATTATAATCGGACTACTTAAATATAAAAGTCAAACAATATATAAAATATTTCATTTTATACATACTACTGTAATTTTAAATTACTTTGTAATTTATTTTATTCTCTAGATAAATTTAAAATCAATAACCTTGTTATTATTGTAAATGTCATATAATACACTAACAATATTTACGAAACGTAAAATTAGTTCTATGTACTTCAATTAGTTCTATAGATTTCATTAATACCTGACTAAATTTTAAGGTGATTTTATAGATCTCTGTCAAAACAATGAAATAGTTGTTTACTTGTTTGTTTCCTATAAATTCCTTTACCATTCATCCAGAACTTATTAATCCTTCTATCCCCAATGCATCCGTCAAATCCCGAGCGGTCGCATGTGACCGCACCCACCAACAGCACTTTAAACCATAAAAACTTATATTTAGAGACTACTTTTCTGTGGAGAAGTTTGGCATTGTAGAATCTATATGAAATTCTCTATCCTATGATCTTAACAAAATTCAGTTACTCTATGTATTTTCATTTTTAATCTACTGTAAATTTGATTTCATTTTTTAGACCACAGGATAGAGAATTTCGTATGGATTCTATAATTCCAAACTTCTTCATAGAAAAGTAGTCTTTAAATATAAGTTTTTATGGATTAAAGTACTGTGGGCGGGTGCTGTAGCATGCGACCTCTTGGGGATTGACGGAATAGGGTGGCGGTCGCATGCGACCACTTGGGGATTGAGTAGTTAAATGCAAAATATTGATTTTGCATTTAACCACTTTAAATACACATACAACAACACACCACCCGACCTTATATGATCAGCAATCACTCATAAAACCACTAAAGCAATAAGGCAATCTTCCCTAATCCCGCCGACAAACTATTACACAGTTTAGTGGATGTGAAAAATGTACAAAAGGTTTGGTCCAGAATAAATGATATATTTATTATTATTATTATTTAACCAATATTTACTGTACATGGCAAATCGCATCATATGAGTTCAATCAAATTTTGTTGTTTACATTGTTATGTTGTTTGTTTGTTTGTTATCCCTTTTTCTTCTATAATGCATGACTGAAGGATACAGAACGACAAGTGAATGCGGGAAATAGAGTAAATGGGGCCCTGCACTCTATTGTGAAGAGTCAAAATGTGTCAAAAAAGGCACGTATGGCAATTCACAATGCTGTGTTGGTCCCTACTTTAACGTATGGTAGTGAAAGTTGGGTGTGGCAGAAGAAGCACGAGAGTAGAATGAACGCAGTAGAAATGCGGTCGTTAAGGAGTATGTTAGGGCTGAATCTGAATGTCAGGGTAAGAAATTGTGTAATAAGAGAAGAGTGTGGTTTGCAAGATGATCTGACCAGGATTAAGGAAGGAATGCTTCGGTGGTTTGGTCATGTGGAAAGAATGAATGAGGAAAGAGTGACAAAGAAAATTTATGTTGCAGAAGTGAATGGCAGAGTCGGAAAGATATGTCTAGGTGAAAATTTATCGACCAAATTGGCGATTTATTGAAAACGGGCCAAATTTGGAGTACCCTTAACCGACGAGCATGTATGCATAGGTGTATGGATGTGAAGGAGGCGAGAGGTGTGTCAGGATCGTGCCAAATGGAAGTCTGTAGTCTCTGCCTACCCCTCTGGGTGACAGGCGTGAGTGTTTATGTATGTATGTATAATGCATGACTCATTCTCTTTTTTAACATATTATAAAATATTTGTTCACTAGTAACATTCTGCTTACAGCTTTTTTTGTATGAAGCAGTAGCAATTTTATGTTTTCCAATATGTAACAAATTATTAACCACACTAGTTTTATATTTATTTTAACTTTGTAGTGTTAAAACAAAAAGTAACAAAATTTTTAGGATACTAAATATACTTAATCTAATCATGTGTGAGTGACACAAATATATAAATTATAAAGATCAATTAAACTACTTTGTAGTAAATAATGTTAAAACTTGTTAAAAATATTTACAAAATAATGTATGCATAATCTGTCACTACGAGTACATGCATGATATTTCGATGTCAATATGCAAAAACAATCTTATTGCTTATTGTGATGTGATTGTATAGCATTTTCAACTTTAAAAACTACATTAATTATAAGCTTTGTTCAAGCAGTGCTTCTGATTGCACTTGCTCTACTAAAGATAACGGTAATTTATCCGATTGTCAAAAGCTGCACAAAAAATAAGGCAAAGCTTGTATAGGTTATGTCGGCCGACTATGGTCATTATTAAACAAAACTATTGTTTTTACACGTAACTACCATAGAATAGTAAATATAAATAAACATTCATACAGAATTGATTAATATACACGTAATAGTGATTAATATAACTGAAATTAAATAAAACAAAATCAACATTAGGTCAGTGACAAAACGCGCGCACTCAAACCTAACCTTGATAACGAAAAGGCAGATACAAGTTTCTAGTTCAAGGCCCCATGAAAAAACTGAAAAGTCACATGAAGGCGTTATACAAACAAATCTGAAATATCATTGAAACCCGCACAGAAATCTATTTTAAGACAAACAACAGACGAAAAAAGCACTAACCTTATACAACCTCAAGTGACGGCTATATCCATGTAATTCGTATTTATGCTTTTCAAGTATATATCACAATCACTCCACTGGAATAACATACAATAATTATATTATAACACTTTCAGGCACAGTTCAGTCCAAATTTTCAATACTTTCTTCGTATAAAATTAAATTATCACTACATGAAACATCACATGCTACAAACTTCACGCACGACAGTAAAAATTCGAATCTCATTGTTGCCATTGTAATCACGACAGATAAAAATATTCATAGAGGATATTTTAAGCATAGAAAAAATTATTTAGAACATTAATAGTATCATAAATCAAGCGAATAGTTAGAAACTAAGAAACTGGTTATAATAGGATATTCTTAATAACTATTTCTTTATTTGTTGTGACATTGGCTACAAGACTTTCAGTGAAAGTATACAACAGTGTCTAATATACTCTAAGCCTTACTCTGTGCTCTATAACCTATATACACAGAATAAATAATAGCTATATATTACACAACTCATACATTATATCTTTACAATATGTTTATACGTAACACTGCGATGATTTTGTGTCTCACGTTGCTACATATTTATATATCTATGGTCTCGCGTACGCCAACAATTATGTCATATTATTTACGTCGTCGGCGGGTGAGCTACAAATGGCTACAAAAGATGTTTTTTTTTTACTTTTATTAGCCAGCTCTTAACTAGGTACTTTCCACATGATTGTAAGTAGTGATGCAGCTGAAAATGATAAAACGCACTAACTTAGCTTAAAAAGTCTATTTACTTTCGCCTTAAAAATACCCCGATTACAATCGAATGGAAAGACAGATGCTGGTAAATTGTTCCATACTTACGCTACGTACTCCTATGCTACAACGAGGTCACATTAAATACCCCTATTACACTACCATGAATTAGGGTCACTATGTCCTTAATCAGGGTGGTGTAATAGGACAAAGGGAGTAAGGGTCCCTAATTAGAGCGTCAAAAGGGACCCTCTTTGCAGTGCCCTTGCCACAGTGCAGTGTAATAACACTTAGGGCAGTTAGGGCACTTATTCGATATGTGACTAGGGATGCAAACAATACATCGATTCTTTCAAACATTAATATATCGTTCATAAACATGGTTCTTCATGAGCTATGTTTTACTTTTATGAAAAATGTTTTGACTTGCCGTCAAAGGTTACGAAATAATCAACTATTCGAAGATAATAAATTTCCGTGTGTTAAAAGTTGTGAACGGTGATTATCATGAATTTGATGTCGCCTAAAAATATATCAAAGTTAGATAACTTCTAAATTTTTAAAGTTAGAAGGTATTTAGCAGAAATAATTCAATCCCGAAAGTTTTAATTACAAATCAACAAACAGCTGAATGGTATTTCAGCCGAAAATAAATATACTTGAACTTCAGGACTCCGAACTCCGAGAATCCGCATACTTGAGTGATTATTCCTAAGCTTTAAATATTCTTTCACCCATATCTTACATTTCCTCCGCTTTTCCTTATTATTGATTGTTGTAGCAATGACAGCCATAGCAATAGCGACTTTTTTGTTTTGATAACATAGGTGGCAGCGTAGATCAAGAAAAAATATATATATGTATATATATATATATATATTGGACAGGTGACTTGACGTTCAGCCGCTACAAGATTCCCTCTCAGACTGAGTATAAGTTGGCTGGCTTGGGTAAATTATATCGATATTTATTTCAGAGTATCGAGGTCGTATCAATTTCGATATATTTTAAAATTTTATATTTATTTTATAATTTAATAAGACAAAACATTAAATAAAAAAATCAATCATGTGCTGTTGTCAAACGTCTATAATTAAAATTTTAGCTTATACCCTAGTACATCGTATCGATATTTATCACGCGATATATTATATTGATACTGTTTAAAAATATCGATATATTTTTTTTCACTTGCCTGTCCCTATGACTGAGTTAGGGCGTTAAATCAGTGTAGTGTAATAACTGACCACCCTAAGGAGGGGCCACGCCCACCCTTCATTCAGGGCCCTGATTAAGGGTAGTGTAATAGGGGCATAACTTGACGCATGACTTTGATGACGTCATTTACAACAGTGTAACAGAGATGCTAACCATACTGCCGATTGCCGGGCGAGCTAAGGGAGTGCGGGGGCTAGCGGGTGGGGCCTCGCATTAAAGCGATGCGTCAAGTTAATGTGACCGCAATATACATACCTAATAAGAAAGACGAAGCAAGCCGTTTCGTTCGAATGCGTGATATGTCGACAACTAAGTGCTGGAAACCAGCCGAGCGTCTGGTGGTCTAATAATGGAATGAAGAGGGAGGAATTAATTCATGCAATTCCTGCAGTATGTATATAGTACGTGAGGGTGATATGGTCATCCGATTAATAGTAGTATAAAAATGACCATTTCTTATGACTCAACAAACACAGCCTTGTTTGAATAGATGGCTTTGTGATACGATAGCTCTCCATCAGCTAATCAAATAATAAAGGCTCAAAAGGGTGCTGCTTTATCGACACCACTTTGACAGTTGACATAATAGTAAATATTGTAGTCGATTTTAGTATGGTGTACTGTAGTTAGTTTTTTTAAGTTGATATTTTTCCTGTGTTGTGTTCCTAATATTTTCAAAGCTTGTTTGCTATTAATATATTGTAATTATATCATACGCCTTTGTGTTTTCGGCTCTGTCCTCCTCCTAGTTTTGGTTTTATAAAAGAAGGATTTAGGGTGAGCTGGCTCCTTTTCGGGGTGAATAAGACACGTTTGTGTTTTGGAGGCGTTGAATTTCACGAGATTGGTATCGCTACATTCGAAAACTGCTGCAATGAGAGATTTACACCCTCAACCATAGCTGCTCTTTCGGTCTAGATTTGATCCCGACTCCGTAGTCCGAGTACTCAGCTACCATAGATATACCGGATAGATCATTGATATAGTATAATACGAATATAATAGCATGAAGAGAGTTGCAGAGAAAACGAACCATTTTTTTATAGTATCGGGTGACAAACGAGCACACAGTTCACCTGGTGGTAAGTGGATGCTGTGGCCCATAGACATCTACATTTATCATTAATTAAGAATCAAAATGCAAATGCGTTGTCACCCCTGTGGACTAAGATGGAATGCCTCGATTTCAGTAAAAAGGGTCTCCGGTTATCTACTCACCATACGAAACACAGCAGCGTTATGCTGCTATTTTACTCTGGTATTCTGTAAGAGTCGGTTGAACCGACCCATTTAATTACATTAATAAACGTATCATTAAATGAGGTGGGGGATATGGGAATCAGAGTGAATTCAAATGAGACGAAAGTGATGGATATTAAAAGAGAAAAAAATAAAATGGTATGTGAAATACAAAAAATAAAGGGAGTTGCGTTTTTGAAAGTAGTAGGTAGTTTTCTCTTAAGCCGCGACTACTATATATACGAAACCAGCTTGCCAAGCAGACTTTGTTCTGCCCTTTCCGACGACCCTTCATCCTTTATAAAATCTTTAAATTCGCAATAAGATATTGACGGTCACTTAACGAGATTAAAACTATCCTATCTCTCAAGTATTGAAGCAATCAATACGCATTTACAAAAATTTCATTAAAATCAATTTAATGGTTTCGGAGTTCATCGTGGATAAAATGACACGTAATTTTTATATATAAAGATATCTACGAAAAAATATATACATTTTATAAAACAATTTACAGATGTCTCGAAATTCAAGCCACGAACACTTCATTACAGAAAGTGGAGATGTGTTAGAAGTAATCAGGGAGGAGCAATATTTCACGACTGTCTCATCAGTTAAAATAGATGCCACTGGCAACACCAAAATGGATGCCACTGGCAGCACCAAAATAGAGGCAATGCCAGGAGATCTCACAGCTGAATGCACCTGTGCTAAACGGAAAGTGAAGGAAGAATATATTTCTAACAAGGAAGATATCAATAAATTGCTCAAAGAAAAAGAAGATTTGTTGAAAGCGAAGTATAAGAAAGATTTAGATAATGAAATCAGAATTTTAAAGAACAGATTCGATTTTATTTTACAGTATGTTATCATTATATATTAAGTTTTGGTCTAAATTAAACTAAATTAAGCCTTACTCGACGTGACACCACACCCTGCAATTGACTCACAGAATGTCTACATAATGTATTATTACTACGTGTACGAAGAATGTACGGATAAAGAATAAACGTGTACGGATTTCAATAGATACTAAAAATTAATAAAAGTAAAAGTAGACTTCAAAGAACTAAAAAGAATAAAATAATTTATACACGTTTATATGACGGGCAACCAGGCCACGCAAAAAGTTTTGTGAAAAAATGTATTTTTTGCATGAGACACTGAGATATTTACAAGTAAAAAATACATATATCTAATTATAAATTTCTCTTCACACTACTTACGAGTTAAATAGAAAAAAATATCGTGTTTCATTGAAAAAAATTCTGCGTTAGAAACATTTTCGTGCGATGATCGATGATCACGATTTTAAATATTGCCCTAAAGCAGGACAAATCGTTTGAAATACTTCAAATAGTATTTTAATGGTAATATGTTGCGTACGTGCGTAGGTACGTGCGTGCGTACGCATGTACGCAAAACTAGTTTATAATAATTAACCAATTTAATTAAGTATAAATGGATTAAATATTATAAACTGGTTAGAAATTAACTTAGGTCCGTAGACAACCAAGCAGGTTCAAAGATGGAAGCAGACTGAAGTGGCCGAACTGCTCCACTGCAATACTCACTGAACATTAAGGCCAAGTCAACATTATTAAGAGGCAGTGCAGCACTAAGGCTAACAAATACAGGGTATAACGGTATGCGTGTGCTTGCCTGTATTTGTGATAAAGTTCCTTTTAAGGTACTCGTAACCATGCACCGCTGGTATAACAAATTTCAGCACGGTCGATTAAGAGCGGTGAAAAATGGATTGATTGCCCTTTGACGGCTATTGAATAGTACACATTAACCATTAAGAACTAATCTTTAAAAAACCCTATGATATTTTAGCCTGATCCAATTCAACTTCAAATCCAAAGTATCCAAGCGTAAGTTAAACAATATTTTTCCAATCAGTTCAACAACTAAGACAAAAAACTAAAAATTTTCCGATTATTGACGTTAAAGGCTGTTACTATCATTATTCAAAGTATGAAGAAAAGCAAACACATTGAAACTTACAAAGCCTGGATTTTTTTGAGTTAGGGTGACATACGAGCGTACAGTTTCATCATCATCGTCATCATTACAGTCGTTCACAAGTCCACTGCTGAACATAGGCCTCCCCCAAGAAATGCTACAAAGCACGGTCTGAGCCACCTGCATCCATCGACTTCCTGCATGTCTTACCAGGTCGTTACTCTATCTAGGGGGGGGGGGGTGTCGCACTAAACTTTGCCTACCGTTATGAGGCTGCCACTCGAGAACCTTTTTTTCCGTCGGCTGTCGGTTCTTCGAGCTACATGGCCGGCCCATACAACATACAGTTTACTTGACGGTAGGTAATTACTAATTACATACTGTGACCCATAGACACCTACATCTTTCCTTGATTAAAATATAAATTTATTTACTGATTTCTACCAACAAGGGTCATACAATTATTTGTAGGCCGTACGGCCTACAAGTAATTGTTCCGGGTCTGGATGTTTGTCCTAGTGCAATTTATGTTTGTAAACTGCCCCCACGATACAGGAGAAAATCCTAGTATAGGGGTAACGTTTTTAAAAACAAAAATTAATTAAGGAATGAAGAAATACGCACTTCCTACATGCTATGCGAAGCGCACAGAGAGCGGAAGGAGAAAATTAGCGCCCTCCAAACCCAACTTGAATGTAAGAATCTGGCTGGACTCATGTACGTGCTATGCTCTGAGCGGAGAAGATGCAAATATGAGAAGCTACAAATGGCTCAAGGTTATTGCAATATTTAAAAAACTTTTTTTTATAGAATAAGGGTAACAAACGAATACACAGTCCACTTGATGGTAAGTGGTTGCTGTGGCCCATAGACATCTACATCTATCCTCGATTACGAATCAAAATGCAGATGCGTTGTCACCCCTGAGTGAAAAGGGTCTCCAGCTCTCTACACTCACAATACGAAACACAGCAGCGTTAAGCTGCTATTTTATGCTGGTATTCTGTAAGAACGTGATCCTTACCTGGTCGAGCTGATCCATTCGTACTACAACTATAATACTAATATAGCCGTAGTATAGCTCTACCACGGAGACACACTTTTGACTGTCTGCTATATAGTGGAAATATACAGGGTTATTTTGCAATAGAGGCAAATTTGTAAAGAAGGTTCAGAATAAGTAATACCGATGAATGGTGACGAAAAAATTAATAAAAAAATCTCAGTATTCTGTCCTTTTTATCTTTTAAATTCAGAATGCGCGGTAATGTATTATTTTAATTGATTGACATTCATAAATATCTAACGCCTACTACTACAATGTACTATTTTACTACGAATGCACAAATTCGCTCGGTTACAAATTTACAGAAGCGCTAATACGTGACTTTGTTGCCCATAATATCCAATTTGGGATAATTTCAAAGACCTTTAAGTATGTAGGTAGTTAGTAATAGACCGGACATCAACAACAAAATTGTCGTCTGTAACTTTTGTCCTATAGGATATATCTCCGATTTTTGTCATTAAGTCTAAGTGACATCACAGAAAGGTCAAGACGCATTCGTTTCATAAATTTTTCGTTTCATAAAGAAAATATGCCCGGTTGTGCATTAAGGTATAGTAAGTCACGATATGGAGCAAAAAATGGACATGATTTCGGTTATTTATCCTAAGAATAATGTATATTTACCAAATAATCTTTAAATTTTATTATTTCGGGCAGATTGTTCTAGAAGAAAGAAAAATTATTGTAATAATTGTCCTCTGTTATCCAGTAACGTCACTATTTATTTACAAATATGTTAGTGATTGTCGACGTGCCTAAAACCAATTTTTACCTTATGTTTAGAAGCGTCACCTAATGGGAAACAGCTAAAATGTTTTCTAAATATATATTCAGCATAGTATTGCTATTTTTCGCTAGAGGGCCTAACACACGCGCGTGCTCACAGTTTTTGTATGCAAATAATAATAATAATAATAATAATAAGTGCTTAACAGCCTTTTGTCCGGTGTGAATAAGACACACGCATATAATGGTTGGGTCATGCCTGTCCTTATTTATACCTTTGGCATACTCAGGTAGACTCAGACTGAACTTAACGCCCTGGATAGAAAAGTCCGCACTACCATGACGTCCCATAGGATGCATCATCCGAGATCGTCGCTAATGAGGCTGTACTTGCCGCGAAAGCATGGTGGGCGTGGCTTTCTGAGCGCGCTCACCATGCATAATCGTGAAGTGTGCAGCCTCTGCCTTTACTTCCTGGCGAGATCGGATGATCCATTTTATAATGACGTCATTTCTAGTGATAAAGGGCTTACCCCTCTATCCTTAGCCAACGAGCAATGGCAGGACCCAGCAGTGCTTAGCATTTCCGACCGGGAGACCGTATGGAAGGAGAAGGAGCTTCACGGGAGGTACTACAGGGCTCTACATGAGCCCTTCGTAGATACAGTCGCCTCCCTCAACTGGCTACGTTTCGGTGACCTCTTCGGGGAAACCAAGGGTTTTGTCTGTGCAATACAGGATCAGGTTATTAAGACCAACAACTATCGGAGATACATCCTAAAGGATGGCGACAAGCTCGACATCTGTCGAGCTTGTCGCCATTCCGGGGAGTCACTTAGGCACGTCATCTCCGGTTGTTCGGCGCTTTCTAACTCTGAGTACTTGCACAGGCACAACCTAGTAGCCAGAATTCTACACCAGGAGCTCGCTCTGAAATACGGTCTCGTGGACCGGAAATTGCCGTATTACAAGTAATTGCCGGAAGCCGTGCTCGAAAATGACCGCGCCAGGCTCTACTGGGACCGGGCCATCATCACAGACAGGACTATTCTTGCGAATAAGCCTGATATTGTGCTCATGGACCGGGCACAGTCAAGGATATTTTTGGTCGACATTACCATTCCGTATGACGAAAATCTCGTGAAAGCCGAAACAGATAAGGGAAAAAAATATCTGGACCTGGCTCACGAGGTGACCGACATGTGGGGTGGTCGGCCGACCGAAATTATTCCTGTAGTCGTCTCTGCGAATGGTCTAATCCCAGTCAGCCTCTCGGGTCATCTGAGGCGACTGGGACTCCGTGACGGACCGCTCCGGGCTCAAATGCAGAAGGCAGTGGTCCTCGATACCGCCCGCATCGTCCGTCAGTTTCTTTCCCTTTCCCCCTAACTCTCGGCCGTTTGGTCTCCTCTACCGAGGGCTTCCATCTGGTTGGATCTTTATTTATTAGTTTATTTTTTGTATTTATTTTATTTTATTGATATTTATGTATATTTATCTTTTCATTTTAATTTATAATTATATATTTTTAGAAACCAACCAGATGAGAAAACTATACAGATACCCCAATAATAATAATATTCCACAACTATCACACTACACTACTACTATGGTACTAGACAACTGATAAACATACTTATATATTTCTAAATACGTAAATATTATAGATAAATAACACCCAGACACAGAACAAATGATCGTGCTCATCACACAAACATTTGTCCTGGGTGGGAATCGAACCCACGACCTCCGGCATAGCAGTAAGGGTCACTAACCACTAGACCAACAGGCCTGTCAAATGTTTCCAATGTAGAAGCCTTATTTACTCGTATTTTCAAAAACTGCAATAATAGTATAACATTATTTATATAATTAAATATAAATATAAAATTTGGATACTCTTTTCAAAATAACCCTGTATAGGGGGTATGAGTAGCACGTGCTTTCATTTCAAATAACTCCCTCAGACGACCAGCAGCGACAAATTATAAACTTTTGCATTCTTTTTACTTGTTTTCAACTGTCAGTTTTTTTTAAATTAGTTATCTTATTAATTAAAATTAACTAATATTTCCTTTAACCACTCCTGGTATGCTTGAAACACTTATGTTAGGAGTGGTTCACGACAGTAGTCAAATGGCGGATTCGAACCCACGACCTTTTGAGTTCGCGATCCGCGCCCTGCCATTAGGCTACTGTCGCTTAAATTAAGTGGATGCAGTTAATGCATGTGGACCAAAAATATAATTAACCTAATGATTTATCTTCGCAGAATATACGAAATATATAGAAGTTCTTCAAGATGCTTTAGCTGACGCGCAGGCATTGATCCTTCGACTCGTGCGAGGCTATAAGATTGCTTCAAAAGTTGATGACGAGTGGCAAGTGAAGATAAGAAGCATTATCAAAGAAGTGATTGGTTGAAATTATTTTATATATTTATTTTTATATAATAAGGGTGACAAACGAGCACACAGTCCACCTGAGGGTAAGTGGATGCTGTGACCCATAGTCCACTTCTATCCTCGATTAAGAATAATAATAATTCTTTATTTCATTTGTTGGATTATTAAGTATTGTTAGATTATTAAGTAGAATCAAAATGCAGATGCGTTGTCACCCCTGAAGATTAAGATTGAATGCCTCGTTTCAAGTAAAAAGGGTCTCCGATCCTTTACACTCACCATACGAAACACAGTAGCACTGAGCAGCTACTGTACGCTGGTATTCTGTAAGAGCGTGGTGCTACCCCGGTCGAGCAGATCCATTCGTGCAACCATTATATAGCTTCAGCATGGCTATAACACGTAAAATACATTTTTAATATAGAATAACAACACAATACTAAGATCAAAGCTGTAACCGGAATGTGGTAAACCCAAAAAATGACAACGAAATTATTTAAAAAAGAACTTATTAGAGCACTGCAATATAACCTCTGTGGTATAACTTTTTGTCTTTTATATATTTCTTAAGAGTAGGTATATCAAATATATAGCTTGATATATATTATTATAATCTCTCTCTCCGAACCCGAGCCTGTGTCCTGTGATTACAAGCGTTTAGCTCCTCCAAGCATATTTTGGCCACGAGCTCAACGGTAAATGTAAACATCGTGAACCTTCATGTGTGAGACAGCTGTAGCAGCGCTGGTGAATAACCATATACATCACAGAAATGTGAAGAGGTCTATACCCAGCAATGGGACGTGTAGGTGCATCTTTATTTTTACTTTCTGTGATACCGTACCACCAACCTTCACCAACCCAGACTAACGCTGTAAATAGGGGAAATTCTTTCAAATTATTCAGGCCCGTAGGCTCATTCTTGCCAAGACCTTTACCTAGTACTATAGATTAGGAAAGGCTATTATAGAAGAAGATTTCATTTGCTCATTATTGATTTGAAGGTTGTTTTCAGTTTTTGTCAGATCATGTCCGCCATATTTATTTTATACTGACGTCATATAATCTATTCTACCCACTTTACTTTTAATCGATTGACATAATATATTTGTCAATATCCGACGCGTTAGTTTGGGCTATGGAGTGTAGAAGTAGGAGTACACACTGTGTATTAAAAAGTGTCCATGGAAAACCATTAAATAAGGGTGACGCCACTATAGCTACGGGCTAAATTTTAAAGAACGCACCGAAAATATTAGTGGGATAGACGACTTTTTCGAGGTTATATTTACTAAATAAAATTATTTTACATTTTAGAGCTATTGAGCAGTGCTGAGCAGTTTAGCAGCACACTTAAACCGTCGACAACTGCTAAGTTCATTTCATCCCAGTAGCTACTCCAGCGCTGTTGTGGTGAGTTTTTGATAGTTTTTGAACTGTTATTTACTGCTTACAGATGGCCACTTTTTCAACTGTTCTACTATGGGAGTTGGTACTACTTACTTCTACACTCCATAGTTTGGGCTTAGAAGTAACGGGTGGACTTAAATAAGTACTTATGATATACGCAGATAGTTTTTTGATCATCCCTATTACTTCCGCCTATCGCGTCTCGTGCCTCAAGAACGTGCTATTGATAATTATCTCGTAGATGATTCACACTAACGGAGTAATATAATACGCTCACGCCAACGCTCATGCGTAACACGCGTTCCATTTTGCTGTACGTCCGTCACGTACATCATGACCACAGAGTACTTAGAAGTCACGACTTACGACGTACGTCAACTTACAAACAATTAATAGTAGGTATGTAATTGACGTATGCCAAGCCTACGTTGCCGTTTTTCATTATGCATCGTATATACATGGTAGAGCTACGCTGCAGAATGATAGTACATGGAGACCAGGCAAAATAACAGCGTAAAGTAGTAGTAGCTTATTGCTGCTGTGTTTCGTACGGTGGATTTGGAGAACCGGAGACATATTGAAAACGAGGAATTACATCTTAGTCCTTATGGGTGACAACGCATCTTCATTTTGATTTTTGCCTATAGGTCACGGCATCGACTTATCATCAGGTGGAATGCGTGCTCGTTTATCACCATTATTCAATTTTGAAAAAATGTGCATGAACCTGGCTTGGCGATATGTAAGGTTAGATACGTGGTAAATGTAAGGAAGGTAAAGGAAAGGAAGGAAGGTACATTTCGGAGAGTATGCACAGGAATTTGCTGACAAAATTCCTCCGTCTCCATTCCATCATTGGATAACCAGACTCTCGGCTGGCTTCCCCCTTTTTGGTCGACATACCACGCATTCGTAGGTTTTCCTCATTCTTGATAATGCGTACAGCAAAGGTAATTTGTCTTTTCATCAGATTATAATGTCACCCACATTCAATTATTTAAGGCAGGAGTGAAAAGACTTTTGTTAAACTAAGTCAATGCGCTTTAGCAACTTCGGCTCCATCGACATTCACCATCAGCAGGAATCGTTGTCGACATAGAATACTATACATACATAATAGAAGGGGAAGTGGGCGGAGCCCGTGTAGCTACTAACATGTCACTAACACGTCAATTCACACGTATAAATGTCAACACAATCAATCATTTCCAATTTTCGTGTCAAGCGTAGCTGCATGCCAATTATTTAACAAAATGGCAGGTTGTGCATCAATTACGTGTCGAAAGAACAGCGGGAAATGGAATTTAAATTAAGGAGACATATTCTACAACCAGTAAGTCGAAACTATTTATACTCGTATTTTGTGAATATTAGAAACAAAATTAAATAACATTTATGTGTCAAAACATTAATCAAAAGTCTAAAATGTGTTTGTAGTAGTGATAACTGATAATACAACGTAATTGCTTGTGTGTGTGCTCCCGGCGATGCCAATCCTCCTACAAAGTAAGGTTGGCAGCCATTCTATTGTGTATTATAGTATTCTATGGTTGTCAAGCACTGGCTTATGATAGTAAAAAATTGTATGGTACATCTGACCATAGGATTAAGGAGTTGCACGATTAAACGAGGGCTGCGGGCTTGACTAACGTACTGAATAATTGTTTGTAAGGCCGATATAATATAATTGCTCCGAGTCTGGGGTGTTTGTCCCTATACAATTAGGTAATATTTTTTAATTTTCATACTAATTATGTATATTCTGTTTTTCGTAAGTTCCAAAACTTCGTGTATAATTTCGCTGGTGGTACACCGGAAATGAATCAATACTTCTTCGATTTATCTGAGCTCTTTAAATCAGAATTGCCAGAAGCAGAACTTGCTACGGACGACTCTTCGGAATTGGACGAAGAACCCAAAGGTTTGTACTTTATACTTTGAAAAACACGCATACAAATATTTACGCAATTATTATTTATAGTAGTTAAGTAAGTAAATATAATCTAATTTGAGAAGAATCTGCTATTAGTTAGCGTCAGCGTAAGACGTTTATCATTCCTGTACTTTTATATGGCGCAGAGAATGGTGCCTTTACAAATTGGACATAAAAACTCGCCACTTAACACCTAAGGTGTCTAAGATCTCTATTAAAGATCAAGTACCAGGATCGTAGTAATTCTGGGATTTTACTCAGCTCTGGGATGTATGATATGAAAGCTCTTTTCATGCTACGATAGCTCAAGTGGTACTTTGTCGTCGTCGTCGTCGATGTCCGACGTTTATCTTAATGCATATTGGGAGGATGTTGCAACAGAAAGGTCATCTTAGTGATCTGGGATCTTCAAAAGCATTAAATGGTTTAAGGAATGCCTCCCTATTACTCAGTTAATTGTGCAATTGGATCACCAGCTTTCTTGCGGATCGGAGCATCAAGGTCGTTGTAGACGGTGCATGCTCCGATTACAAGCCTATTAATGCTGGCGTGCCACAAGGCTGCTATCACCGTTGCAAACCGGTAACATTTATTGCTATGCAGATGACAGCACTGGTGATGCTCTGTACACTGGCCGTGCCAATATTTCTTTTTTTTTTTGTAGGAGAGGAGACAAACGAGCGTACGGCTTACCTGATGGTAAGTGATTACCGCCACCCATGAGCAACTGCAACACCGGGGGAATTGCAGATGCGTTGCCGGCCTTTTTAAAAGGAGTAGGCTCTTTTCTTGGAGGTCCCTAAGTCGAATCGGTCCGGTAAGAAAAATCTCTGGTGGTAGTCGATTCCACAAGGAAGTTGTGCGAGGAAGAAAACTCTTTTAAATCGCACGGTGGTAGACCGCAGTCATCCAGATGGTGTGGATGGTATCGCGAGTTTTGTCTTGATGAGCGATGGTGAAATTGTGCGGTTGGAATCAGTCCGAACAATTCCTCAGAGCACTCCCCGTGGTAGATGCGATAAAATACGTAAAGAGATGCAACATCTCTTTGCAGTGCCAGTGAGTCAAGCCGATCGGAAAGAGCTCGGTCGCCGACGATTCAAACAGCTCTGCGCATGATGCGATCAAATGGAAGGAGCTGGCACTGGGGAGCCCCGGCCCAGATATGGGAACAGTATTCCATGTGGGGCCGCACCTGCGCCTTGTAAAGGTACAGGCGGTGAGTCGGCATGAAATGCTGTCCCGCTCTGCTGAGCACGCCAAGCTTTCTAGAGGCCATTTTGGCTTTCTCTTCCAAGTGACCACGAACTGCACGTCACTCGATATGTCGACGCCGAGGATTCAATTCGATACTGGCTGAGGCAACAAGGGAAGTGCCTTGAAACTGAGGAGATACGACGAAGGGGGTTTTTTTAGCGGTAAACGCGCAAACTTGTGTCTTCTGGGGATTAAACTCGACGAGATTTAGTCGCCCCCAATCCGAGACTCTGTTCAGCAAAGACTCGACTTCAGACCCCGCACTGTGCTGTCCCGGCACTCGGCGACGTTTTCCCGAGAAATTCCGGTACCTTGAAGATCACCAACTGATTAGTGACCGCCAGTACGGTTTCCGTCGCGGTCGCTCGACGAGTTTCGATCGAGTTTCATGGCACTCCCCTTGTTGCCTCAGCCACTATCGGAATCATTGGCGTCAACATATCGAGTGACGTGCAGTTTCGTGGTCACTTGGAAGGGAAGGCCAAATTGGCCCCTAAAAAGCTGGACGTGCTCAGCAGAGCGGGACAGTATTTCATGCCGGCACACCGCCTGTAACTTTACAAGGCGCAGATTCGGCCTCACATGGAATGCTGTTCTTATCTCTGGGCTGGGGCTCCCCAGTGCCAGCCCCTTCCACTTGACCGCATCCAGCGCAGAGCGGCTCGAATCGTCGACGACCGAGTGCTTTCCGATCGGCTCCATTCACTGACGCTGCGAAGAGATGTTGCATCTCTTTGCATTTTCTTTTGCACTTAGCAAAGGGAGTGCTCTGAGAAATTGTTCGGATTAAGCCCGGACGCCAAAGTTCATGAACGCACATCGCGGCAAAACTCCCGATACCATCCACACCATCTGAATGCTTGGCGGTCCACCACTGCACGTTTCACTAGGAGTTTTCGTCCGCGTACGACCTCTCTGTGGAATAGTTTACCACCGGCGATTTTTCCGGACCTATACGACTTAGGCACCTTCAACAAAAGAGCTTACTCCTTTCTAAAAGGCCGGTAACGCACCTGCAATTCCCCTGGTGTTCCAGTTGTTCATGAGTGTCACTTAACATAAGGTGAACCGTATGCTCCTATATAAAAAAGTTCAGACCAAACTAAAGAAAATATCCTAATTTCTAGCCACCACCACCATCAAAATTTATATAATTTTTGGTCTTAAAATTCGCCACAAAGCAAATTTTAAATTGTTTAGAATAAGGTGACAAACGAGCACACATTCCACCTGATGGTAATTGGATGCCTATAGACTTCGTGGCTAATCTATCCTCGAATAATAATTAAAATATAGATGGGTTATCGCCGTGTATTTAGATATCTGAAAGGTCTTTAATTTCATAAAGAGAAGTCGAGCAAAAGTCACGTTCGATATAAAGTAAACCTACAAACTGTTCAGAGCAAGTCGCTATTATTAATTATCAATCAAGACTTTAAAATGACATTAACTCCTCACTATATTTTATGTGAGTTGGATTGGATCCTTGTAAGGATGCTGTAGCACAAGCATAACTACGTCCAGTTACTATTAGTTCTTATGTGTGTCGCCCAGAAACAACACCTCGTGTAATATAAATTACGTTGTGATACTTGAGCGACTAGAAGATTTTTGGAGAATGTGTGCAGGAATTTTCTTCCATCCCCTTTAGAAAAAGAGCCAGTTGGCGGGTCTTTAACCGTTTGTTGTTTAATATTCCATGCATTCGAATCAAAACGTTTGTTTCATCTTTCGTAATGCGTTCAGCAAAGGAGTGAATAATATGCCGGCACCTGTCTTTATGTCCGATTACAATTTGGGTGTCTTCAAGGCGAGTGTTTTCTTACGTCAACGTCATGATAACAGAATATTTTTCCAGAACAAATAGCAGATAAATCGTGGTGGAAGATGTTAGAAGGAGACGACGTCCCTTTGGTCATGTTCGGTGATATGGCGGAGCTTAAAGCGCCGCAGAGGAGAAACGTGTTGAAAGCCGCAAAATCAGGCAAAACAATGCCAAACGAATGGAAACGTTATGGTATGTACGATATACAGATAAAATGACTGCCTCGTTGGTCAAGTGGTTATAGTAGTGCGACTGCTTATCACGAGATCACGGGTTCGAATCCCGGGTCGCGCCAAAAAAAAATCAGTTATTGAGATTTTAAATAAAGAAATTCTCAGTAGCTGCCCGGAGTCAGGAAGTTGGTGGTGTCTCACCTCCGTGCCTCGGTAGCACGTAAAGCCGTTGGTCCTGCGCCTGATCTCTCCCTAGTCGTGTTTTACCGTCCCATCGGACTATGAGAGTGAGGGAACAGAGAGTGCATCTGTGTTTACGCATAAACTTGGGCACTATAATCCTGTCCTGCGCCGATGCTAGCCTCCGTTGAGGCTGGCCACCATGACCGAAATTGGGTCTGGAGTACGTTCTATAGTTGACAAGTTGTTAGCGATTAAAAATGAGGGTAGTTGATACAAAGCTATAGTCAATATTTTTCAAGCAGTTATAAATTTATAATACTCACGGAATACCTGCGTAAAATAGTAGCTTAATGCTGTTGTGTTTCGTATGGTGAGGGTATAGAACCGTAGACCCTTTGTAGTGGAAACGAGGCATTCCATCTTAGTCCTCACGGGTGACAACGCATCTGCATTTTGATTCGTAATCGAGGATACATGTAGATGTCTATGTGCCACAGGAACCACTTACCATCAGGTGGACTGTGTGCTCGTTTGTCACATTATCATTTTAAAAAAAATAGCGACGCGAGTTGTGAGCACCAAGTGACAGCATTTGCGTTCTCCAGTACTATACATTAGTCTATGATTTGAGCACATAATTTGGAGTAATTACAAATGCGCAAGTCAAGGTTGTGCTCACGACTCGACTACGTGTACTGTTTATGTAAGATATAAGATCTTAGACACAAACAATTTATATACAGATAAGTAACAATATTTGTAACAGTTCACAAAAATAATTGGTACTGCCAATTTTACCGTTCGGTGACGTCGTGAGAGAATCTACTCTTTTTCGTCTCGTGACGTGGGTTTCGTATAAGTGTGTGAAATGCCAGAACGATTGAATATCTGATAGATGAGTAGATGATGGTATACTATCTCGTTTAATAATAATAATAAATCGGAGATACATCCTAAGGAATGGCACCGTCGGCATCTGTCGAGCTTGTTGCCATCCCGGTGAGTCACTTAGTCATGTCATCTCCGGTTGCTCGGTGCTTTCTTACTCTGAGTACTTACACAGGCACAACCTGGTAGCCAGAATTCTTCACCAGGAGCTCGTTCTGAAATATGATCTCGTGGACTGAAAATTGCCGTATTACAAGTGCTTATCGGAAGTCGTGCTCGAAAATGATCGAGCCAGGCTCTACTAGGACCTGACCATCATCACAGACAGGACTATTCTATCGAATAAACCTGAAATTATGGCACAGTCAAGTATATTTTTGGTCGAAATTACCATTCCGTATAACGAGAACCTCGTGAAAGTCGAAACAGTTATGCAAACAGAATATCTGGACCTAGCCCACGAGGTGACCGACATGTGGGGTGGTCTGCCGACCGAAATATTCCTGTATTCGTTTCTTCAAACGAGCTAATCCCAGTCAGCCTCTCGGGTCATCTGAGGCGACTGGGACTCCGTGACAGACCACTCTGGGCTCAAATGCAGAAGGCGGTGCTCCTCGATACCGCTCGCATTGTCCGCTGGTTTCATTCCCTTTCCCCCTAACGCTCGGACGTTTCGTCTCCTCTGCTTCCATCTGGTTGGATTTTTATTTATTTATGTATTTTTTGTGTATTTATTTTATTTTATTGATATTTATGTATATTTATCATTTTCACTTACAATAATTTTGAATTCAAATTTATTTCTTTGTTTATATTGAAGTTACAACGTTCAATTTATATTACAAAAATTGTAATAAAGAACTTAACTACAATAATAATTAAAATTATAATATTAAAGATTAAAACTAATTATATACAACATAAAAGAAAAAACTATAATATAGAAAATCTAAAACTAAAAATTTAAATCGTCAAAAAGACCTGCTCCCCGTGGTATAGTGCCAAGAACGCTGGCTGCGTTTCCTCGCTGAATAGCTATACTTAGCCTTTGAGCGAGGAAAGAACCAGCCCTCTTATCACCAGCAGCGACGACCAGTCGTGAATACAGTTCCTTTAGAAACTTCATTGCACGTGGACCCCACAGACCGATAGTCTCTACAGCAAATGGCACAAATATGTAGTCATTTCTCAAAGACTCATATTTGCGCCATTTACTAAATTCGGCTGCCTCTGACGCCGCCCCGGCTCTAAAAGAGGTACCCTTGAGATGAGAGGCCGCCAAAGTGTCAACGCAAGTAGCATCCCACACTAGGGCTTTACCTCTATCCCAAGGGACCAAAAAGTCATACCGTCGGGTCTCTTGCCATCGTCTCTAAATATCCCGCAAGGCTCTAAAACCGAGGGGATATTTATAGAGACAAGAGCCCTTCGGATGATTTAGTTCAAAGAACCGTGACGGGAAAACCTACCTGTACTTCCCCGGTCGAGCCGACCCATTCATGCTACAACCATAATATAGCTGGAGCGTGGCTCTACCATGTACCAGTTTAATTACAGGCAATGAGGCATTTCAGCGTAACCTTATTTTTTGAAGTTGTTTTTAGGTGCCCATAGTCTACAGGGGTCACTTGCCATCACGTAACTGTAAGTTTGTTTGTCACTTGAGTTTCATAAAAAAGGTCCTAGTCATTGGACTGTAACACTCTTATACTCGTAAATAAGAAAGTACAGTTCTTCTACTGTCTTATTTTGATAACGACAGCTACTTCATAATACATCGAATTATAGTGCCATAAGTACCTATAAGTAGTAATCTTCGAAACCGACATTTTCAATTTTGCCATAAATGTTCGCTCTCCGGGGTTAATAAAAGAGGAAAGTTGAAATAATGCACTATCGTATTCGTACAAATTGTAATAGACATAAAAATTTAATACGTCCGTAATTTTATTGTCCATGTATTTACCGAGTAGTGGGGGTTTAAGAATCCATATAATCCCGTGGGTGTCGTAAGAGGCGACAGAGGGAAACAGATCAGGACTGCGGTTGCAGGCAACTATGGCACATATCCCCCCCTTTAATCTACGGGGGAGGCCTATGTTCAGCAGTGGACGTTAATGTGCTGTAACGGAATGAGTAACATTAAGTTCCTTATTTAGGACATCATATCAACAATATAATCAACGTATATATAATGTATATATTCCTTCTACAACAGTTTTTAACGACAAGATCCTAAACTCGAAGTGTCCGAATGCTGGTGATATTAAAAATGAATACTTGAAACGCTTACCAGGGAAGTGGGAATGGTGCAATGGACAGATGCAGGAAAGGGAGGTAGGATAGAATTTCATGGAATAACTTTTATTAGTTGTATAAATTATGTAAAATTGTACTTTTTTAGACTTTAATATGTTTTTACCTATGTTTTACAAATACATTATTATTATTTAATTTAGTTTGATAATTTACTATTTGAAAAGAAAAGTTGAGTTTGAATATACTTTATATACGCTATATGCCACGCAGAATATTTTTCAAAATATTTTTTATTTATTAAAAATAATATTTCTTTTATTATTAAATATGTTCAAAGAATTCTCCACCAGCATCTATCAAAGAAGTTTCAAGCATCTGAAACACTTTTTCCAATCGACCTCAGACACCTCTTCTATCATCAATTATCTTCTATATATTCTAGCATCTTCCGGCGATGAAAATGTTATCCCTTTCGGCTGATCTTTTATTTTTGGGAATAAAAGAAAGCCACACGGTGACACATCATGGCTATTAAAAGAGTGACCCAAAACCTTAACCGGTTTGCAAGAGTATTTAAATCTTTGTTTGCAAGTCCAACACTTTGAGCGCTGATGGCGCGTGCCTTTGTTATGGAGAAGCAGTAGTTCGCTGAGCTTCGTGTTCGATCATTGGGCCTGGCACTTCTGGCCATTTGTAGCAAAAATATTAACAAATGGCCACAACAGTGAACACTTATAGCATCATTTGTTGAAACGATTTGGTAAACATTTTGTATTTAGGAAATATTTTATTTTCCAGGTTTATACAGATTTTTTTTCTAACGCCGAGCAAAGCTCCATCGTATAGGTACCTACTATGTATTTTGTTATTTATATTTCCAGAGCCACTCCAGCCATCGTATGAAGCAAGCTAGCGTGGATATCAGAGGCAATATGGGCTCTATTTTAAGGATCATGTAAGCTTTTTATAATAATAAAAGGGTAAGGAACATGAATTTGGTTTTCGTCGCCAGAAAATAATCTGCAACCCTACTAGTTTTTCACCGTTTCTAGAACACACACGCACACGCACGCACGCACGCACGCACGCACACGCACACGACAAGCGCACGCGCACGCGCACGCGCACGCGCACGCACACGCACACACACACGCACACATACACAGACACACACACACACACACACACACACACACACACACACACACACACACACACAAATATTATACATTACACACATAATTTAAATTACACATTATCTTAAATAATAAGCATAATAAATATTTGATATATTTATAGGTAACTAGAAATGTAATGATTTGTTAGATTTACGCAGACTTACATTACAGGATCTTATATTTACACATTTAGTGAAACTAACTTTACGAGTTTTATTGTGTTTAATTTTTTATTGCCGACGTTTCGGTGCATTACAGCACCCATGATCACGGGGACTAAGGTGTTTGATGTCCCTGAATGTCGAAGTTAACCCGGCTACCTTCAGTTTTAGAATATTAATTTTTGTTCCGATCTATAGTATCTTAAAGACTTGCAATATATTGAAGTCTTGAATTATAGCATTTCAAGCAGATATTAGCACCCATCTATCTTCTCTATTTAAAGTAGGATGTTCTAATTAAAAAGTTAAAATTAAATGCAATAAAATCCTTAAAATTGTTTAATTTCATTAGAAATGTATTATTATTTTACGAGAAACACGTCAGATAATTAATAGGCCTAAAATTTTAAACGTTAGAGATGATACAACATATTATCTACATTATACATATATTGTCTACGTTAAGGTTGTCCAAATATTCGAATACATTATGCATATACATTTATCACCTCCGGTTACGTCAACCAACTACTCAAGCTCTCCTGTACCCTTTTCCATTTCTTTATTTTAGTGCATCCTCCGGTTACGGTCAACCAGTGACGAAAGCAACTTTACTCGGTGCGAGAGACTCCATGGAGATAGCTTCTACTCCGAGATTGGTACCATTTCATTATCCCAACCATTTCATATTGTACTATATTTTAACCTTAAATGAAAATCGTTAGTTTTTAAGTAGTTTAGGATTGGAATTGGCGGCAAATATCTCTGCGGCGTTGGTTACTTACTCGGTATTAATTGTATTGCGGGCTTGTTTGTACATGAAAGGGATGAAATCATTAGTAAATACGATAAACATGAGCGGTCCCAAAATGGAGCCATGTGGCACTCCTCTATTTAATTCATTATAATTTAATTAATTTTATATAATTTAGATGTATACGTCTTTTCATACTTACCCTCGGTAAATTTAAGTTCAACATAATATTTCTTTCTTTTTTCTAAATAAGACTTAAATACTTAGCTGCAAAAAAATGAAATGTTAGTATTTATTTCTTCGACTTCTTTCCGACTTAAAGAATTAAAATTTCGTTTGTCCAATAACATTTTTTTCAATAAGTTACTTTGATGAAAAAAGCCGTCCGCTCTTTTTGTATTCCCAGTCACGTGGACTTTTAAAGGCTAATGGCTACAGTTATACAATTTAAAATTACATTTATTATATGTTTATTATAAACTAAGCTAACCTAAAACATCTTAATACCTTAACTTAACTCAATTGGTATTTAAACTTGTGCATACATCCATCCATCCCTCTATTGCAACTTATAAAATTGCACTGTAGAACAAAAGCCTTCCCCAAAGATTGACTCATAGGGTGGGAGGGGGGGGGGGTGTTGCCATAGTTGTCACGCTTGGTAGGCAGGTTAGCAATCGTAGTTCTCTATAATTTTCGGTTGTTATATGATGTCGCCTCTTACGACATCCACAGGACGATATGGGGTTAGTGAATCTTCTTCGCCATTACACGGTTAATACTAGTGCATTGAACAAATAAATCTGTTTGATTAAATTCAACATTAAATGTTACAACTTCATTGTTTTCTTTTACAGCGCGAGCGGCGAAGAAATTCGGATCCAAATAAAGTTGTTCTCGATATTGGAAGCAAGCGAGTAAGTATAAATTAATATCAATCACGATATCATTATCATCACACGAGCAGCGCCGTTGACGACTATGCTAACCATACAACACGTAACATAATTAACACACTTTGAGAAAGTAGTTTGTTTATAATCGTTTACTGAATCGATTCCTATCATTTTTAATATAGGTAATGTTTATCCCAAAAATAATTAAAACTACGTAAATTACAGTCACACTAAATCTGTACACTCAAAACAAACTGAAATGGACCGTAACTTAAGGCAATAAGACTTTTAAGAGTGCAGTTTTATTTGCATTATTACTAATTCTGTCATTCAATAAAAAAAATTAACTTTATTTCAAGCTCGTTAAAGTCTTTGCGTTCGTGGATTTGTACTGTAACCAGAACATTCTTCCAGAATTAGTATAACTAATTTGATAAATAATCAGTGCATAAAAATGTTTAACTAAAAATTCAGTGTATGTATTATGATTATAACATAATATACTAATTGGGGTGTCTGAGGGTGTGCGTTAATTACGTTACATATTATATACGAGTACGTAGTACTAGAAGAACCCAGACTTGGTTCAACTTACTAGTTTGTGCAATAAAAAGGTACTCGGTCCCTCCGATTTCAATGTCGTATTTTGTTTGATTAAAATTGAAGAAATAGAAGATACCGGTGCACCGGTGCCTCGCACCGTCCTAGAGCCACCGTATGCCTGCAGCACAGAGTAATAGCTGAAAATAGCATTATATATATATATATACTAGCTGGCCAGGCAGACGTTGTTCTGCCCTTTTCGACGACTCATTGTCATGTGCTATTAAAAATTCTTAAATTCGCAAAAAAAGAATATTGTGAGTCCCCATGGGCAAAAAAACTATCCTATCTCTCAAGTTGGACCAAACTGCACACGGTGTGCAAATTTAATTTAATTCGGTTAATTAGTTTAGGAGTCCATCGCGGACAAACAACGTGACAGGCAATTTATATATATTTAATATATATAATTTAATAAATCTTTTTATTGGGTTAGTGAGTTGTTGCAAAAACAATATCTTTAAATTTTGGACCTTTTTTAATAATAATAATATTTTAACACTATATATATATATATATATATATATATCATCATCATTACAGCCCTTCACAAGTCCACTGCTGAACATAGGCCTCCCCCAAGTAATGCCACAAAGCACGGTCCTGAGCCACCTGCATCCATCGACTTCCTGCATGTCTTACCAGGTCGTCACTCCATCTAGTGGGGGGTCGCCCTACACTACGCCTACCGGTACGAGGCTGCCAGTCGAGGACCTTTCTTCCCCATCGGTTATCGGTTCTTCGAGCTATATGGCCGGCCCATTGCCACTTCAGCTTACTAATCCGTTGGGCTACGTCGGTCACTCTAGTTTCACTGCGGATATCCTCATTTCTGAGTCTATCACGCAGTGAAACTCCGAGCATAGCCCTCTCCATAGCTCGCTGAGCGACCTTGAGCGTCCTCATACGGCCAGCGGTGAAGGACCACATCTCAGATCCGTAAGTCATCACTGGCAACACGCACTGGTTGTACACTTTAGTGTTCAGAGATTGAGGTATACCTGATGAGAAGATGTGTAGTAATTTCCCGAACGCTGCCCAGCCGAATTCGAATCGTTTACTCTCGGTCGAAGTTGGACTTACCTAGTCGGACTATTTGTCCTAGGTAAACGTACTCGTCAACAACTTCGAGCATAGTGCCCCCAACAATTACCGGCATAGGTATGACATGGACATTAAACATGGTCTTTGTTTTGTCTATGTTCATCTTAAGAACTATCCGTTGGGAGACAACATTGAGGTCATTGAGCTTAGTGCTTAGGTGCTCCATCGATTCTGCCATAAAGACTATATTGTCGGCAAATAGAAGGTGAGTGATGTACTCGCCATTGATGTAATACCGTATCATTTCCAGTCCAGTAGCTTGAAAAAGTCTTCCAACGCAGCGGTGAAGAGTTTCGGGGATATAACATCACCCTGTCTTACATCTCTCTGCAGTTGGATAGGTTTCGTACTCTGGTTCTGTACTCGGATAGCCATCGTAGCCCTACTGTACAAACACTTCAGCACTTCAATATACCGACAGTCAACTAGGCACCGCTGAAGAGACTGTAGCACCGCCCAAATTTCGACGGAATCAAAGGCTTTCTCATAGTCCACGCAGGAAAAGTGGCAGATTGTACTCTTCGGACTTCTGTACAATTTGCCGAAGGGTATGTATGTGGTCTATGGTACTGAAGCCTTTTCGGAAACCGGCTAGTTCGGGAGGCTGGAAGTCGTCGAGTCTGCGTGCGAGACGATTCGTAATGACTCTCGAAAACAGCACGTAGACGCGGCTCAGAAGGGAAATCGGTCTGTAGTTCTTCAAGAGAGCGTTGTCGCCTTTCTTAAAGAACAAGACCACCGCGCTTCTGCTCCACGCCTCCGGAGTAATGCCACCATGGAGGACGGAATTGAAGAGCTTCTGAAGGACTTCAAGTACCGGTGTTCCACCCGCTTTCAGAAGCTCCGCTGTAATTCCATCCTCGCCCGGGGCCTTGCCGTTTTTAAGGTGGTGGAGAGCCATTCTAATCTCGCTCAGACTGACGTCCGGGATATCATCGGAATAGTGTCGGATAAGACTTGCTCTTGGATCGTTACTCACACTTGCGTGTGGCTCCAACGATGATGTGTACAGCTGCCCATAGAACTTCTCAATCTCACTCAGAATCTCAGGTGTCCCGGAAACGATGTTGCCACACTCAGTCTTCAGCCTTGACAGTTGGCTCCTTCTGGCAGACAGATCTCTGGCAAAGACTTTGGAGCCCTGGTTCCGCTCGATCGCTTCTTTAATATGAGCAGTATTAAAGTTGCGTAAGTCTCGCCGCATGCATTTGGAGATCTGTCTGTTCAGCTGCCTGTATGCTGTCAAATCTGTTGACGATTGCAGCCTCATCTCCCGTCTAACAGCCATGAGATTAAGAGTGTGATCGGAGAGTTTTTGTGTTCTTCTGCGGCGGGTCTTGCAGAACTTAGCTCCGACCGCATGGACAGTTTCCACGAGCTAGTCATTCATATCGTCCACTGCATTGCAATCCTCTAGGCACTGAAAGCGGTTTTGTAACTCGAGCTGAAAGGTTTCGGGATTGTGGATTAGAGCACGAGGGGGGACGGAGCGTTGACTTCATTAGACGAGACCTCTCCAACTTAACGTTTAGGTTCAGTGTGCCTCTAACCATTCGGTGATCGCTGCCAGTTTTCACCCTTGCGATCACTGAGACATCACTGAACAGTTGACGTCTGGTCGTCATAATGAAGTCAATCTCATTTTTTGTCGAACCGTCGGGGCTCGCCGCGCTTCTGGAAGAAAGAGTTCATCATAAAGAGTCCCTCTTTCTCCATAAAGTCGGCCTGCTGCTGGCCCCTTCGGTTAAGTTGCCCGATTATATATATATATATATATATATATATATATATATAATATATATATATATATATATATATATATATATATATATAATTTGATATGAAAATATAAATATTAATGATGTGATAGTGCAAATAATAGTTAATGTTTTTGTTTTATTATGTCACTTTCTAGTTTATTAATTAAGTTTTTAGTTGGTTAATTATTATCAATGTTTTTTTTGTAATTTTAATTTATATTGTACTTAATAATACTTAATGTTTTTAAATTTCTATCATTTTGTGCATCACAAATGGTAATGTGTTGTAATATTTTTTTTAAACTTTAAAACACACTTATTGTGCAAAATAATCAAATAAATAAATAAATAAACTGCTGTGCATTATGGTGTGTGTAGATACTGTACTCGTAGAAGCCTATGAAATCCTTTTTACTGGAAACGAGGCAATCTATTTTAGTTATTATTTTTTCTTAATCAAGGAATGTAGGTGTCTATGGGCTGCTATTCGAGTTAGTCCTTCATCCTTCATCACCCTTATTTGTATAAAAAAGTAATACATTAAAATACATAGTCCGATTTATAGGCTTCCAGATTTGATGACTATTATCAAGAAATACCGTTGAACGACATTGAAGACTTTGATACTTCGCGAAGGTACTTACTGATTACTTTCCTGTTTTATTTTTAATTCAAGATTTTAGTATTTTTATACACATACAAACACACATACATGGAGTATGAAACTCTGGAAGAAAGAGATAGAAAAAGAAACCAAGAAAAAGACCAAAGAATTTAGATCTTTTTTCAAGTTATTATAAGCCAGTGCTTGACTACAATCCCACCTGATGGTAAGTGGTTGGTAAGTGGTAGTAGATAAATATGTTTTTTTGTCGTTGCGAAACTAAAAGTCCCGAAATTACTGTGAACGACGGCGAAAAGAACTTTATTAATTTTATCAATGCAATATTGCTTTTGTTAAAAATTTTACAAAAGAAAAATACATTTGTCTATGATTGAGTCAATAAATACCATTGACTTATAATTTCATTCAAAACAGCCAATCAAAGACCTCTGATGAACATAGACTTCCCCATAAATTACCTCATAAGGGGAACATTTGCTATATTTGCCACGCTTGACAAGCGGTTTTCATTTTCTAGTTCTTATTAAAAAGACGCTGCTGATTTCTATTTTCTAGCTCTTATTAAAAAAACGTTGCTGCCCATCTCCTGGTTCTTTTCCCTCTGCTGCTAACGGCACCGACAGGACGATAGTGCATATTCTTGCACCTACACAACACGGTCTAAACACGATGGAAAAAAATAGTCCAGCTGGGTTTCTTGCTGATTCTTCCCAGGACAGAGGTTTTTTTTTTACGAACCAGTGGTAAATGAAAAAAGTGACATTCAATAAATATTATTATAATCTACATTGAATAATGAGCTGTGAGGGTGATCGCTACCAAGCTATTTCTAATTTGTCTTGTGTTGTTGATTGTAAACATGATTGTAAGCTATTATTGAAAAAAAAATTGTCCCTCTGGGTTTCTTGCTGGTTCTTCCCAGGACAGAGGTTTTTTTTTGCGAACCAGTGGTAAATTAAAAAAGCGACTTTCAATAAGTATTGTTATAATCTACATTGAATAAAAAAGTTTCTATTCTTCTATTCTGTTCTACAGATTCAAAATTCAATTTAACAAGATCGCTAAACATTGGCTAGCTCTTTTCTTAAATATTACCTAAACGATAAGCGATTTAGTTAGATAAACTTTATTTATACATTTAAATGAAAGTGTAGACGACATGCGCGTTCTGTACGTGCTCATTTCTACATAGGTTAAATCATTTACTATATGGTTGATAACGATTTCGATATTATGTAGAAACATATTTATAAGCAGTGTGCCAAAACAAAAGTATTTAAAAATTATTAAATTATTTTTGGATAGTTGGTTGGCGGCTCAGTCGGTCAAACACTTCAATTATACTTAATGACGACGCGCTTTATTTTGACGGTTTTTATAAAAAAAGAATTCTGGCGTTTAATTAACCGACCAACAGTCTAATAAGGCATGTCATTGAACCAAGGGGCTGTATCATACAGACTCAATATGATTATCTTTTTTTAGACAGGAGTCATCACAAATTGAAGAAGAAGAGATCATCGAAGAATCATTTTCTACTCTTGGGTAAATTAAAAATTATTTAAATAATTTACAACTAATCAAATAGTTTTATTATAACTATTATTATTTGTTTACATACATAAAAAACAAGCAAGCATACAGCCAGTGCTGCCTATGCGTAAACAGTACTATACATATAACAGATCATTATTTTGAAGAATGAGGCTGACAAACGAGCACATAGACCACCTGATGGTAAGATGACCTGATGGATGCTATGGGTCGTAGACATTTACATCTATCCTCGGTTAAGAGTTAAAATGTGGATGTATTGTCACCGAATATACCTAAATACGTTACCAAAGAAAGTGGCTAGTTCTCTACATTCACCGTACGAGACACAAAAGCATTAAGCTGTTAATTCATACTGGTATCCTTTGAGAGCGTGGTTCTTCCCCGGTCGATCCATTCGTATTACAACCATAATACAACTACAACGTGACTCTACCGCGTATAAAAAGCACATAAATTATCCCATAGATAGGATCTGTAGGATATTTCTAACCTACTTCATAAAGAACCACATTAACAATGAGATGTCATCCCCGAGTAATTTATCAATGTTCGTGTGCATCATGTATGTGTAATGTAATCTTCATACAATCATCATCATCATCATCATTACAGCCCGTCACAAGTCCACTGCTGAACATAGGCCTCCCCCAAGTAATTCCACAAAGCACGGTCCTGAGCCACCTGCATCCATCGACTTCCTGCATGTCTTACCAGGTCGTCACTCCATCTAGTGAGGGGGTCGCCCTATACTACGCCTACCGGTACGAGGCTGCCACTCCAGAACCTTTCTTCCCCATCGGTTATCGGTTCTTCGAGCTATATGGCCGGCCCATACAATAATGGTTTCCAACTCACGCACACAGGCGCGGCTTCACCTACAGTAGCAGACAGAGAAATGATGGCGATATTTAGTAATATCGCTACTTTAGGCGAACTCCTCGCTTGTGTGAAATCGTGGGAGATTCTTGTATGAAGCCTCTCCTAATCTCGTTCACACTGTGTACTGTTCAATAGGGTAGTTGCCACTCAATTCCATTGAAATACTTTTTAATACCTATCAAAATATTTTATAGTCAACTAGCGATTCGCCCCGACTTGCCACGGGTGATATCATTTTTTTTAATTATTATCTCTAAAACAGCGCCGTCTACTCAGTTGCACACAAACAAAACGACTCAGTTAAACACAAACAAAAATTTCATCATAATCGGTCCAGCCGTTTAACCTCTCAAGCCCCTAGCGGTCTCATGAGACCGCGGCCATATTCCGTCAAATCCCTAGCGGCCTCATGAGGTCGCACCCACCCACAGCACTTTAACTCATAAAACTTGTGTATAGAGACTACTTTTCTATGAAAAAGTTTGGCATTATATAATCAATACGAAATACTCGTCGCACTCAAGCGAAACACTTCGAAGCCTAAATCGTGCTATCAAAGTTCTGAGGTAAAATCAATATACATAGAACTGCTCCGAACCACCACCCTCCCTGGGCTACGCTCCCTGGGCTGAACACTTGCCCGGTAAAAGATCACCCTTTTCCTCACACAGCCAAAACACTTATAAAAGAATTATATATAAATGATTTATTAAATCTTACTTATAATGGAAACCGACTAAGTTAGTGACACTACTAAAAGAAGAAGATTCAAATTATTTCTTTCATTCGTTCATTAAAATCCCTTTACATGGTATCGTATTATTTATAAATAGCGTCAATTAGATAGTCAATATTGCAATTTTCTATTGCTTCCGCTTCAGGAGTATTCACAAAGACAGCCTCGAAATGATTCCAAGCCATGTGCCCGATAGAGACGCTAAAATTAACAATGAGAAGGTATTTTGCTTTATATTATTTGCTTTTATTACTATATTAATCACTTTTTATCTTGCTTAGTCTACTACGGTAGTTAGCTTCGAAAGTATATAATTACTATCACATATCTATATAATTTCTTTTAATTACTAAGAGCCGTGTTAGTTCAGAAGCTACGCTTTCATAAATTTCACGTAGATAAGGAACTCAGAGAAAACTTAAATGTCTAAGATATAAACATATATAAAAATATCTCGAAGACATGTCAAATAGAAGGAAATGCTAACACTGGGGGGCAGTGCGGTGGACACATTATTGCCCTAAAATTTCTTTCAGAAATGAGAGGAGGCCAGTGCCTAGTTGTAAGTTTAACCATTTTTAGCTTCAATTAGTAACATTACATTTAACCCCTCCATCTCAGCGCTAATGCATGTGGTGTGTCAAGAATTATGACATTTATTGTTGGTGTTGTTTGTAGCCAGGATAGAAATATGTCGCTTTAGGATAAATTTATCATACCTTAGAATATACAAGGGCATCATACTGGACAAGGGCATTTAAAAAACTGCCCCATCAACAAAGTATTTCTTAAAAATTACATTTTGGTTGTTTTTCTTAATTTTAAAAAGCTCAGTGGTTAAAAAATTAATGAAAAATAACCCGATTACGTAAAACAGTTTACTGAAAAGTGAATAATTATTTTTCACGTTGGTAAGACCTTAAGGGTTAATGAGATTGTAAGTTTTGAAAATTTTAGTAAGAATGGTTGCTCACCAACTTTAAATCGTTATATATCCTAAATGGCCTTTAAAAATGAAAGTGATTACAGAAACATAAATATGATTTTTAAAGACCTATTCAATGATACTCCACCTGTCATACTTCCTTTTCGTTTCTCATAATATGTCGTCTGGTTGTTACCATATTGAATATTCGTTACTGATATATCTTTAGTGACACTAAAAAGATTAAGACAAATCGATTTACGTAAGAATCGTCAAAACCGGCCCACGAGTTTGGTCTCTGGAGCACCACAAAGGAACAAATATGAGACTGATAAACACATTAACCTCCTTTGCGTCGCGCAGTCTGGTAAAAACATCATTCCTTCAGTAATGGATGCCATACACAATCCAGTTTACCGTCGAGTTTGCAGCGCGCTTGAAGCGGTGTCTAGTTTGCAGTGCATTCATATAGACAACTCATCCAGTCATCCGTTCCAGTTTGCATGCCGCACCAGTTCAGACAATATCATCATAAGTGACGGAGGACAACGCGTTAGCCATTACAGGCTTATTACTTGCAATTAAGGAAACAAAAAAGGAAGATCGTTCAGTATGGTGCACATGTTCATCATCATCATCATTACAGTCCTTCATAAGTTCGCTGCTGAACCTAGGCCTTCTCCAAGGAATGCCACAAAGCATGACCCTGAGCCACTTGCACCCATCGATTTCCTGCATGTCTTACCAGATGGTTACTCCATCTAATGGGGGTTGCCCTACACTATGCCTCCCGGTACGAGGTTACTACTCAAGAACCTTTTTTCCCCATCGGTAGTCGGTTCTTCTAACTATATGGCCACTTCATCTTACTAATCCTTTGGGCTATGTCGGTCACTCTGGTTCTACTGCGGATGTCCTAATTTCTAAGTTTATCATGCAGAGAAACCCCAAACATAGCCCTCTTCATAGCTCGCTGACCGACCTTGAGCATCCTCATACGGCCAGCCGTGAAGGACCACGTCTTAGATCCATAAGTCATCAAACAGGTTATGGAACGAAAAAATTGAGGCCTGCTCAAGCTGACCAACATCATACATACTTGACCACTCATACACACGTTCAAGTTTACATAACGCTGCAAGCTTGATCAAGTTGGCAGAATGGAAATTAAATTTTTGCTTCAAGTAGACTTGTCATGGACACTGATAGTCATACACCGTCAAGTTTACTGGACGCCGCTTCAAACGCGCTGCAAACTTGACGCTAAACTGGAACGTGTATGGTATCTATAAGATGTTTTTCTGCATCGTGGAGTTATGTAATACTTATACATAAATTGCCCATGGGTAACCAAAACATAATCAATGCACTATCGAGTTGTTGTCTTTTACTTGTATTGATGTTCCATCTGTGGAATTTGAAGTCGGCCTTTTTGGTTCGATTTCTGGCGTCATCAACAACCATCCGAGACTTGTCGGTCAAACAACCGGTGATGCACCACACGCAGGTAAGTAAAAATAAAAATGCCATCTGATTAAATGCAAAAATAAAAACATTTCAGGTGTGTCCGATGGAGAAGTGTCAGAGAATGCAAGTGGACTCTTTTGTTCGAAGCCTGCCACCGTACATGCGGGCGAACCCTTTTACGCACTTCGAGAAGTCATATGAAGAATATGAGCTTTGCACGCCTGGTGCGCTTTATATTGAATTGCTAGCGGTTTCATTGATTGAATTTGATTTCTATATGACCTTCCACCCTACTGAGATGACTTCCGCATAGCCTAGCCATCAAAGCACCTGGATACAGCGTTGCAAGTCCCGGATTTTAAATCAGACGCCCGGTCCATCCTGTCCGATTTATGACCGTCTCTATGTCTTTTAGTGTTGCCCAAAATCGGTCTTGGTCTTGCAGTCTTGGTCTTCTTTTTGCATTTTTGCAAAACCAAGACCAAGAACAAGACCGCCTAATTTTAGCAAGACCAAGACTAAGACTGACCGTGCAAGATTTGAGCAAGAACAAGACTAAGCCTGCGAGACTCTTGCGTCTTGCAGTTAGGAATGAGTGTCATTTCAGGGAGTATAGGAGTTCGGGTATACGCTTTGGGACTCTATGAGACGCAAAGAATTATATTAAAAAAAATTGGAAAATTGGACTTATGCGCATTACGAACAATACCATAGACATACATAGCGGATGAAAATATCCATTAAAAGAAAAAACAGTGCATCCCTAGTTTTGACCATCGGCACTTTGATGGTGCGCGGCGTCTTGTTGTCGGCATCATCAAAGGTCGAATACTGACCTGTCAAAGAAATTTTGCAGCTATTCGGAAGTACAAGGTCAAGATACACGCGCCGGCGGCTTCTATTGATATCGCATTCAATCGTCGCCGCCGCGCCGCACGCACTACATTTGACACTGTTTGAATGCCGCCACAGAGTACATGTTCCAAAGAATAAAATAAGTTTCCGGGTGCTCAGAATGGACACGAATACATTATGCTGATCTCGCAAGGAATATTGTAATTAGATAATGGTAAGGATAGGTAGATACCATAATAATTTATACTAGTAAGTAATTATTATAATATTAACTATATGGGTTTATAATAATTACTTACTATTATTATTATTACCTAATAGATAAACATGCTCAATAAGTTCACTGCAAATCTCGATTTTTGGAAGTGTGTGTTTTTGAACACAAAGTGTTCGAATATGTCGTCACCCATTTAATAAATATTGTAGACACTTTTAACACACTTGAAACGTGTAAATATTTTGTACAATGCTAATCAAATAATATAAAAAGGATGCATATTAAATAAAAAGCGTAAAATAAGATCTATGTACTTTTTAGGAGCCCGAGTATCTCTTAGAGAACCGTTTAAAGAAATTGATTGCATCGAATTGATGTAAATAATAGTGATTTGCACAATTTTGTTCCAGTTACACGAAGTATATAATGCGTTCTTGGGTAGCGATATACGCTTTTATAATAAGATTCCAAAAGAAATGTTAGATCTTTCGCCTTTTCAATTTAAGTCAGACAAAAATGCTTGGAACTGACCTCTCGTACTATACAGGACTAACTAGAAATTTCTAAACCGATTTGGTATCTACATATACATTTGACATTTTATGTTTGACTTATCGCTTTACATAATTATAGAACTATTGTAAAAATATTTTGAAAAGAGCAACTACTGAGTTTCTTATTTTCTTCCATGATTCTTCACAGTAGAATCAGAACCCCTGGACATGGAAAAGAAAAAATTGGGGAAAACAGTGATTATATGACTATTCAAAAGTGTATTTTTAATGCCTACTTGAATAAAACATATTTGAATTTCAAACGAGTGAAGGCAAATTTAATTTAATTAACGTAGATTAATTCAATCACAAGAAGAACATAATATACACAACTTTATTTACATAATTACAATTCATTTTTACGTAGGCACACTATACCTATCTGGCAACGCATCTACTTTATTAATCTTCTGAAGAATCATTAATTTTATCAAAGGATGCCGAACTTTCCTTTGTCGGTCTTTCTGCGTGTACTTACAAATAGTAGTATTTATTTTAATTCCAGTCATTCCCAATTGAGCTTTACTTCGAGTCTAATGTATTAATTGTTTTTACTCTAATCCTTGTTGTTGTCGGAGTGATAAATTTACAATTTGACATGAGTGACGAAGAGTCGAATAGTTCTAGTCGGAGTAGTGAGAGTTGGAGTTATAGATCTAAAAGACCTAAAAGTAAATTTGATGAGTTTTTCGACATAATTCATGCATCCCAAATTGCTTTGTGTAAATTATGCCAACATAAAAAAGGTTGAAATAAAAATGAAAAACAGAAACACTTCAGGCTTAAGGAAGCATCTAATATCTTTCCACAAAAAGGAATCACAAATATTTCTTCCTGAAAAACCAAAATCAAGTGGAGATATCACAAGATTTTTAATAACCACCGGAAAAAGTTGACAGGTAAAAAAATGTACTTATCACACAATTACATAACACATATATTATGTAACTAGCGGCCGCCTGCGACTTCGTCCGCGTACAATATCTGATTTCCTATGAGATTTTGAAATTTTCTCGCTGCAAAAGTCTTACCTAAGTATAAAGAGGCTATATAGGTAAAGCTTAACTATGCAAGTATTTATTATTTAAAACTAATAAAGTAAATGTCGATCTTCATATCTACACTTTAAAAATATAGGACTTGCATGTAACCATTTTACCCCAGTTTCACCCCCTTAGGGTTAGGATTTCGTAAAACAGCTTATTCAGGATTTTATTATTGAAAACTTATAACTTTAATGCCGATTTTCGTGTATCTAACTTCAAAAACGTAGGACTTTCATACAAACTTCCAACTCCCATTTCACTCCCTTAGGGATAGATTTTCTCAAAACCGTTTCTTAACTGATCTCTATGCCATAAAAGGAACCCTTACAAACTTCAAGTTTGTATGTTTTATAGTTCCTGAGATATCGTCATAGTCGAGACACATGATTTACTGTTTTATTTCAGTCTGAAAATAGCAGTGACAACATCACGACAGCTACAGTTGATTGGATGGTTAAAAAATATCTTCCCTTCTCATTTTTCGATGACGAAGCTACACAAGTATATTTTCGACCAATTTTTTGCCCACATATGTTGTTTCCTAAAAGGTCCACACTTAGAAGGAAAGTCAAAGGACGGTTTGAAGAGCTTCAATTGAATCTTAAGAAACGACTACAACAATTTTCATCTAAAATGTCATTTACTATTGATGGATGGACGTCAATTGCTGGTAGGAGTTACTACGGGGTCACTATTCATTATATAGACAACAAATGGAAGTATCGATCTGTAGTCCTTGATTTTATACCATCACGCGGTCGACATACTGGGGAAGATATTGCAACGACTTTCCACTAATGTTTATTGGAATATGACAATTGATAAAATACAGGGTATCACGGTCGACAACGCAACTGCAAATACCAAATTTATGTATGAATTGGAGACATACATTCAAATTCAGACAATCAACATTTCCGGTGCTTTGCTCACATTTTGAACCTTGGTGTACAAGATTTATTAAAGACCTTAGCATTACACAGTGAAACTGACAATAAGGGACAAGAACAGCAGTATGAAGATAATGAAGACGAAACTGAGGAAGATGAAGAATATGCGCCAAATATTGCTGACTCACGTACAGCTATAACAAAATTACGCAGTATTTCCAGTAAAATAAAAAAGAAGTGAGATATTGAAGAGGAAGTTTCAGTCTGCTTGTGAAGCAGCTGGCGTGCCATCAAATCTGAACCCCATACTCGACTGTCCAACGAGATGGAATTCCACACATGATATGATTGGATTTGGTTTAAAAGAGAGAAACATAAATTTCTAATAAACTTTAAACTTCTATCAACGAAACTTGGTGGAGAAAAATATGTTACATTACCGCTAGTCATTGTATCATTCAATCTCTTGCTCGATAAAATTGAATCCATGTAAAACAATTGGATGAGAAACCTAATCGATCCGAAATGGATGAAAGGCTCATTCTGGGTTTTCAAGCAGCTCGAGACAAAATGCTTAAACATTATAAAAAGAGCAACTGGATTTATTGTACCTGTTTAATTTTAGACCCAAGGCATAAGACTCAGACTTTTGACATGACATTATGGGGGAAGCAAATTAAAACAGAAAACCTGCGCAAATTTAATGAACTTTATAAAGAATATAAAATTCTACACTCAGTGAATACATCTCTAGAATCACCAAGAAATGAAAATAAAGTATGTGAATATGATGAAAATGAAGACGTAATAGACTTTGAGAAATTGTATGCATGTCCCTCGACGTCATCTGGATCTGGATCTTTTCATCAAGGCTTAGTTATAGACGAGTTGGAGGAGTACCTAAGTAAACCCAGAGCTGCCAGTTCGGAAGACATTTTAGAGTGGTGGAGGACGCATGAGACAGAATATCCGACTTTATCGAAGATGGCCCGTGATTTTCTTTCAATACCTGCAACTTCAGTACCTGCTGAGAGATTATTTTCTAAAGCATCATTAGTAATTAGAAAACATAGAAATAGGTTAAGTGATGAGTCTGCCAGATGGTTACTTTGTATTAATTCTTGGTCAAAAGAATTAATATAAAGTAACAGTAATGTCAAAGCTGTGGTGTACTGTTATGTAATTTAATTTGTATTGTATTTTATTTTTTTATTTAAATAAATGGTAAATTGTATAACTCTTTTATTCCATTTCATACAAGGGTCTATCCATCTCTTTCTAGACAGATAATGTTCTTTATAATACAGTCAAGTTAATGTCATTAATTTGTTTTTTATATGTTTTGACTAAGTTTTAGCACATGTAAGCTTATTAAATGTAAACGATATTAAGAAACAGACTAACTCCCGTGGCCGTGAGACTTGGTAGACAGCTCAGTTGGTTAGAGCATCGGCACGGATCGCTTAAGTCGTGGGTTCAAACCCCACCCGGTATTAGTTGATTTTTCGAATTTCTCATTAAATGTTTAGACATTTATTTATTTGGTTGGTCTTTCTATGGATATGTTATTTCAAGCTCAAAATGTGCCTACTCTGTTAAGTTATTCTATGATCTAAAGTAACGTTTAATAAATAACAATAGGCTAATAGGTAATTGCGAGACTTGCGAGACTCTTGCTGCAAGACCAAGACCAAGGACAAGACTGAGAGCGCAATACCAAGACCAAGAACAAAACCAGGTATATTTTCGCAAGACCAAGACCAAGACTGGCTAAGTCTCGTCTTGTTCTTGCATTTGGGCAACACTAATGTCTTTATTGTCTTTGACTTGGCATTCTAGCCTGCTTCTGATACTACCACAGTGTTAAATTAGGTGCAAGTTGATTAGGATTTGTAAGTCCGTACACTTCTGGCACCAAGAAGTTTAATATTTTTTCCACAAAAAACAAAAATGCGTTTAGAAAATAAAAATATTTTTTTAAATATTTTCTCGTGCAGGGAAGGCAAAGGTATCTTAGCACTCACAGCCATTCTACCATCTATTCATTACAGTTTATCAAAGTCCACCGTTGAACATAGACCTCCGCCATAAATTGCCTGTCTATGTCTTACTTTGTCAAATATCTCGTCCTTCTCTGGGGATATTTGACATAGTAGCCAAGCTTGGCACAGCAGTTTTATTTTTTAAACTAATTATCAGAAAGATACTGGTGCCATCTGCTGTTTAGTTTCTTTCTGTTCCTCTTACCACATCTACGCGGTTATACAGTAACGAATTCGCCGCAATCATATTATCATCGCTTTCAAATCTCTAAAACTTAACTGTTCCCATTGCAGAACAACTGGAGATCTTAAAACAGCGTATTGAGAGCAAGAAAAAAGTAAACAAGGCTGATTTAGAACATGTAGAGGAATGTCCGCTTTTAGAATGGACCGAAAAGTTAACTTCAGTTGCGCTGCAGACATCAGAACCCTCAGTATCTCTTCCTCCATGCACTTGTCACGAGAGTATAAGTGAGAAGACAAATGGAAGAGTTTACAACAGTAGGCTATTCGATTTTTCTTAGAATTTCTTTCTAGAAGTGATAAGAGTTATCTACTATCTAAATTCTTCCGATTCATCGTTTCTGCTTCTTCACAACAAAGCAGCTATTGACAATCCCATTTGAAAGGTAGTATAATCGATATTCTCTTAGATACAAATTCATGAGCACTCATGTACTATGTGTAATATTCATGTACTATTTAGTCGACTTGTGATCATTTAATCTATGTTTTGTATGCCCCGAACGTTGTTTTCGTCAAACTAACACTAATTTTGTGTTTTTTTTTGGCTTTTTTATAGAATAAAGGGGACAAACGAGCACACAGTCCACGTTAAGTGGATGCTGTGGCCCATAGACATCTACATTTATACTCGATCAAGAGTCAAAACGCAAATGCGTTGTCACCCCTGAGGACTAAAATGGAATTCCTCGTTTCTAGTAAAAAGGGTCTCCGGATGTCTACACTCACCATACGAGACACAACAGTATTAAACCGCTATTTTACGCTAGTATTCTGTGAGAACGTGGTCCTTTCCCGGTCGAGCAGACCCATTCCTGCTACAACCATAATATAGCTACAGCGTGGCTCTACCACGTTGAAAATTTGATGTGACTAAGAAAACACTGTTATCATTTATGTGTTTCAACGTGATTTGAAGTTTATTTCAGATAAGTAATATTATTTCAGAGAGTAACTTTATTTCATATTTCCTTAAAAACTGTCGTAAATGAAATTACATCTGTGTGGCATTTTTACCGTGCCAGCTATTCATCCGTGCGATCCACAGCTGTAGCATAGTTTTTGTTCTAAATTACCGGTCTAGAAGTACACATAGAGATCCTTGGTAGTTTCACCGGGATCTGAAATTTACTGCAGATGTCCACGGGCTGCACCAGTAACTAACTATTAGGTTGAATGCGAGCACATCTTATCTTTTAAATTAAAAATAAAAATAGGGAAATTTATATCAGTAAACGATAAATCTATCTATCTATCTATCATCTATCATTAAAAATTGAAAGTGCATCCTTTCACATTGGTCTCGTAGAAATTACAATTATATACAAATATTGAACAAAACGTAATTTACGTTCTTTTCACGTAAATAAGCGTAAAATTTCATCCTTTTTTCAATTTCCGTCATTTTAGGTGCCACTGTTCACGGGAGGATTGAAGTGTTTGACGTCCGGATGTCATAGTTGACTCGGGATACTTTCAGCTTTTAAATCATATTTTTTTGATTTATGCTAAAAGAGCTTAGAGTATCTTGCAGTGAAATGCTTGGGTTTAGATTTAGTAGCATCTACACCAAAGATTCCCAAACTATTTTGGGCAAGAGACCCCTTTTCCAAAATGAACTGATACCTCAGGTGTCCATAGCCACTTTACACACAACTACTTTCAAAATATCTAGTCTAGTTTTATCAATAAGAAAAAAGACTCTTAAAGATCTCTAGTCTTTTTCCTATTGATAAAAAATACTTGTGTACGCTTATCGACTTATTGGAGTTTTTTAAAAGTACAACAATGATACTTCCTACTAAAATATTAGTCGTTCCTATAGCAAGTTGGTACACGTAACACAACTTATACAGTATCTTTAAGTTACAAAAAAAAACTTGTGTTAATTAATAGGGGTCCATTTTTAGACCTCATCGACCCCCAAAAAAATTAGGACGTAAATCTTAGCAAAAATAACAAAAGATGGAGATAGCCCGGGTTAACAATGTCAACAGGACGTCCAAACTCTCAATCCCCTAGCGACCATAGGTACTAGAAAGCACAAACATTGGGAATTAAACGTGATGAAATCCATAAAATAATTTTACTTAATGTGTAGTCATCACGGAGGTACATCTAGACAGACTGCTTTTTTATACAATTTTATTAGCTTCGCGTGTATCTATCTAAGTAACGAAATATTTTAATGTAATTTTTACCAACTTGAAGACGGCCGAATGACTTGAAAATTGCCTTGAATCTAGGACCAATAGCAATATAATAGTTTAATAAGTTTATCCTAGTGTTACGATCAGGATGACTAGGACAAAAAAATTTTAGGGAACAGCTCGATCATAAATGCGTGTTATTTAAGTTTTTTAAATTCATATTATTTTTTAAACTATCTATTTATTAAGTAATAAGTACTTAATAGTTGTTCGTTAAGTTTTCTTTTTCTATGTTAGTTGAGGACCTTATACCAATCAAGAAAGCGATAAACGAAATCGACAAGAAATTATTCTACAATAGCAGGATTGAGTTTAACAGGTTCAAAGTTGTCGGAGAATGTGACAGAAACAGCGTGTAAGATTATATCTATTATAATTTTTAATACCGTAAAACTTTTTTATCAACCAAATCCAAAGGATCTACTTGTTGGAAAGAATCTCAACATTTTCTTCCCATTTAAATTTCGCTGCTGAACTGTTCTCTGGCATTCAAAAGATAATTTACTATAATTGCCACTCGTGGTACTAACGTACTTGAGCTGCTTCGTCACCGGCCTATTTTATATCAAGCATGAGAACACTATTTTTTAAAGTAGCTTCTTAGGACGCCCTATATACTGAAATGGGATGGTCACCGCCACACGGTAAGTGAAATGTCAAAGAATGATCGGTCTCATTTACCATCGTACAGAAAAAAATGTCTGAAAACACGTGACTGGCCATAGATTCTTTCCAGCACAAGCAGATATTTTTACAAAAACACAAGTTTGTGATTTCCGGTTCCAGTTGTGTTCTTTCAAAAGCCTCTGACATCCTAGCCTATATACAATTTTATCGGATTAGTTTTAAATCATCGGGTTTAATTATTAGTAAGGGATACGCCCATTATTTTCAAATGTGGTATGTTTTGGGAGAGACCATCATTCGGCAGTGAATTTGTATTCGGTGAATAAGGTGATAACGATGATGATTTTTACATGTATCAGGTATAACGTGGGGTATTTCCTTCAGTACAACATTCTTCATTTACAACATTTACAGTTGTCCGATTAAGCTTACCACCTTCTTCATGTTTCAATTTATGCATTCAAAATCAATATCCTCAATTATAAAAATACAACTTTTAACTGTTTCGTGCTAATGGTAATATTTTTACAGACACGAACAACAAAAGAACGACAGAGCGCTCGAAATACAGCAAATTCTACAAGATCGTCCGAGTCTGTGTGATATCTTTCAAGGAAATACACATTGATGAAACCAATTACTGTAAAAATTTTGTAAATTTTTATTTTAATACATTTTTAACAAAATTAAAAACTAAAATTGACTATACACTAAACTCAAACACTGGTATAATTTAATCCTAAGCAAGCATGATGGAAATACAACTTTCATTGGACGTTGAAATTCAACTTTTTTATCACAAACTTTTTCTTTAAACGAACTAAACCTTATTTATAATAAATAAATCTATACCAAAATTAAAATAGGTATCTCAAAGGTTTTTTTAAACATGATTTACCAGACTAATTTAAATTATTAACTTCGGGTGCATTTTCTATACAATTATTAACAACATCTTGATTATTCATAGACTCCGCACTTATTATCTCATCTCCAACATCTCCTAAACTGTCTTCAAATTCTTCCAAATCTTGAAAATTCTTGCCTTTCATTTCAATAATTTCTATTTCTTTACAGTCGTCTATTTTTATTTTGTCAATTCGCCAATTTGGTTCATCAACGAATTCACCTTTATTCATATCAATTATAGGTTTTGAAACTGATTTGACCAATTCTAACCTGGGTATTTTTGATTCCTCAAGTCTAGGAATTTTAGAAACATCTAAAACTTTGGTTGATGCAATCTTAACGGGGAGTATGAGAACTTCGTCCTTCTCTTTTGGAGATGGTGGTAAAGAAGTATCAAAAGGTACTGATAAACTGTTTTGCAATGCTTCTACTTCTTTACGTCTTGTTTGTTTCCTCTCCAATTGCTTCTGTAATTCTTCTATTCTTTCATCTTTTAGTTTCAACAAACTATCAAGATGATCCACCTGTTTTAAAATAAAAATGGATTAAGTACTTGCAATGTAAACTTATTGTTACTTGCCACTAATCTTTCCCTAAAGTTATGTATTAGATTGTTCATATCAATTAAAAACGACAATATTTAAGCATTTTCCCGGAAAATAGATTTAATTTATAGATTTAAAATATTTATTTTATGTCAAAAAACTTGTGCATACAATTATTGATGGCCTAGATCCTAGACCGTTACAAATTCAAAAATGTCCTCTTTTCAAAACGGTCTTGAAACTCGCTCGCAAGCAACTGGCGAATATATCCTTAACCTTCAGCATTTTATATTTTCGCATTTTCAACATTTTACTGCATAGCCTAAAGTTTGCAGTGCAAGTGAGCACTAAAATGTGCCTACAAAAACTGTATAAACCAATCTAATCCACTCTTCCATTTGATAAGTATCCCAAATTTTAATTATTTACTTGACACCTGAGCTTGAAATACTCAGAGAAAAACCTCTTTACAGGCAGACAGATAGGAAGCCGGTATGATATTGTTAGTTTTATGATTAAACTACTAGGCTAATGTTAGATTTACGCATTTAAAAAAAATATCAAAAATAAATCATCTCAGCTGCGAAAATTATATATTTTTTTCTAAAGGCAATGGACAGGCAGTGGGGCAACTGCCGTTCTTTTAATTATTGTTAATACAATGAGAGGGACACAAACAGGAAATGCGCAAAAGCCCATTTCCCGTTTGTGTCCCTCTGCATGAACTTATATTTGGGTAACGGCTTTTACAATTCAGTTCAAATAACATTAGGAACGTCATTGACCTCGAATGTTCGAGATCTGCCAATTGTCACTTGAAAAGTACGGCTTTCAAAGAAAATTAATTTTCCACATTTATTTATCTGAGTCTTAGTTTTACTAAATCATTTGACGTCATTATTTTTAATAAAAATAATTTACACTAGCTTGCCAGGCAGACGTTGTTCTGCCTTTTTCGACGACTCTTTGTCATGTCCTATTAAAAATCCTTAAATTCGCAAAAAAAAAAATGTGGGTCACTCATGGGCAAAAAACTATTCTATCTCTTAAGTTGGATCAAACTGCACACAGTGTGCAAATTTGATTAAAATCGGTTAAGCAGTTTAGGAGACCATCACGGACAAACAACGTGACACGTAATTTATATACTATATTAAAATTTACAAAAATGTTCCACAGTTAGAAAGCCTTTATACATGTTACAACCATGCTGCAGCTATATTAGTAGTATACTTGTTGCACGAATGGGTCGGCTCGACTAGGATACCAGCGTCAAATAGCAGCTTAATGCTGCTGTGTTTCTTATGTCAAATGTAGAGAACCGGAGACCCCTTTTACTGGAAACGAGGCATTCCATCTTAGTCCTCACGGGTAACGACGCATCTGCATTTTGTTTGGGAATCAGTGGTAGATTTATGGGCCATAGCAACTACTTACATTCAGGTGGACTGTGTGCTCGTTTGTCACACTCATTCTATAAAAGAAATTAGTCTAACGCTGGAAGCGATTGCTTCAATTACCAGTGAGGATTGAAAAAAATAAATAAACCACGTCAAGACAGTGACAAATTTAGTTTTAGTATAAACACGGGTAATAAAATGTTTATTTTGCTTTTAAATAACAGTCGATGGAATATTTTAAATACACACACCAGCTGATTAGTGATCGTCAATACAGTTTTTGTCGGGGTCAATCAGCTGGTGATCTTCTGGTCTACCTGACTCATAGATGGACGGAGGCAGTAGAGTCTAAGGAGGAGGCATTGGCCGTTAGTTCGGATATTGTGAAATCCTTTGGTCAGGTTTGGCACAAAGCGCTTCTTTCTAAGCTCCCTTCCTGTGGGCTTCCCGAGAAATTGTGCAATTAGATCACCAGCTCTTTTGCAGATCAAGGTCGTTGTAGACGGTGCCCATTTTTTTGGGAGTACCGGGACAAATTTGTGTCTGAAGTCGAGTCTTTGCTGAACAAAGTTTCGGATTGGGGGCGACTAAAGTCTAGTCCAGTTTAATCCTCACGAGACACAAGTTTACGCGTTTACCGCTAAAAAGAACCCCTCTGTCGTATCTTCTCAGTTTAAAGACACTCCGTTTGTTGCTTCAGCCAGTATCGGAATCCTCGGTATCGACATATCGAGTGACGTGCAGTTTCGTGGTCACTTGAACGAGAAGGCCAAATTGGCCTCTAAAAAGCTTGGCGTGCTCAGCAGAGCGGGACAGTATTTCATGCCGGCACACCGCCTGCAACTTTACTAGGCGCAGGTTCGGCCCCACATGGAATACTGTTTCCATAGGTAGGCACTTAACATCAGGTGAGCCCTACGCTCGTTTGCCCCTTCTACTATAAAAACATACATAATACATGTTCTATGTTTATAGGGGAAAACAGCAGTGATAATGATGATGACGATGATGACTACTGAGACTGTGTGCCATGACACTAAATTAAAGTGCTAGATTCCGATTGAAACTTTTTTCGCGATTCTTTTGTATTTATGTTATTTCAAAAATATTTTTTTTGCTCGCCATACCTAACTGGTTGGAATTGACAGGTATGGCATCACAATATGGTGCCAAGTCAGTCCTATTTTTATTTGAAATTTGAATCGCATATTACATCGTCATTAAACGGCGGATTTTGTTTTAAATTCACGCTGTTCTTAGCGGTCAAGAGACATTGCTAATAAGTTTTCGGACAGTTTCTTAACACTCAAACGGACTGGGTGCCGTGGATAAGAGCCGTGGGAGATCCGATGGTTAGCGCTAGCTATAAATATCAAAGTACGCGAGCAAACCGGGTTCGATTCCCACCAGCTAATCAAATTGTTATTTACATTTTTAAGTGCTAATTTATCATTTACGGTGTGAAACCTGCATATCTGAGAAATAAGAAAAAAATATTTCGAAGACATGTAAAGTTCACCGACACGCAGTGTGGCAGCGCGGCGAACAAATACTTGCCCTAAAGTGTACTCTCAGAATTGAGCGAAGGCCTGTGACCAGGAGTGGGACGTATATAGACTGAAGAAAAATGTTAAATATGTCATACTCCTCACCTTTTGCTTGAGAACATCGACGACCTCCTTCGCATCCTTGAGCTCTTCCTTTAACGTCAGATAAGAATTATGGCTGACGACTTTCTGCTGTACAGTCTCAAAAACTCCATTTACTCTGGTCTTTAGTGGTACAACCAGTACATGCTCTATATCATAAAATTTTATATCAGGTAAGTTTATCGCCACGTGATGGCCTAAAAAAGTCACATAGGTGTCCTAAAAGGTGACTATGAGAAACATAGGTGTAGGTGGCCATAGAGATATTTTGGTCTTCGAGAGATGGTGGTATAATACGCATCTCGCTTACATCAGGCATAAAATTCCGAAACCTGGAAGAGGGTGCAGCGACAAATATGCAGTGATCATCATTACGCTTATCAAGCGTGACCACGCCATATTATCTACTAATTTTGTGCATAAGAGTTTAAATGAATAATTAATAAAATAAATAAATTTCTTAGATTAACGCAAGTACTAAGGTACGTGAGGGTAATATGATCACCTTAAGCTTTGCCGTCACATAAAACTAAAACAAGGTGGAGGGTAGAGACAAAAATACAAAGTCTTATACTATAACTAATATATTAAGCAAATAATAGCAAATAAGTTTTGTCAGTAATTAGGAACACTTTGAAAAATCAACTTAAAAAAATTGGCTCACTGAAGTTAGCCCCCCGAAAATGTTTATTTTTTTATTTTTCAAATTTCGTTAAATATCACATATCGTTATTTCGTGGTTTGTTCTTGATTGTGCTCTATCAATAGTTATTGTTTGTTCGTCAATAATTTATTTATAAAAAAATAATTAATAATCTGCCTTATAGTTAGCCCGAATAGAATTATAATTTCTTTCGTTATTATGGGTCTTTTATATTCATTAATATTTGTTCGTTGAAAAAATACGTTTGTTCTATCAAATATATCTATTTTTGGTTTAATTAACAATTTTTATTTAGCTACATAATTATACAGACGTACCTGTACTACGCATGCGTCAATATTAAGTTTGAAGCGGTTCCGTTTAAATAAAATTTAAAACAAATTATACCGATAAAAAAGAAAGTGTTAAAAAATTAACTACACTACACCTTAATAAAATCGACTAAAATATTAACTATATAATGTCAATTGTCAAAATGGCGTCGATAAAGCAACGCCTTTTTGACACATATTTATATTTTCTGATTGACTTATGAAGAGCTATCGTATCACAGAGCTATCTATACAAACAAGACTGTAGTATTCGAGTTATAAGAAAGTGACCATATTACCCTCACGTACCTAATTGAAAAATGAATTTAAGAATTAATTTCAACGCGATATAATACATTTAATAAATTAGTTTTATTCAAAAACATTAATTCGTTTCAGTTTCAGGGCTATCTTATTTTCGGTTTTGTGCATAACTTTTTATATTTTTAAAAACTATAACCAGGCACACAGTCCACCAGAGGGTAACTAGATATTGTATTCTTCCTCTACTAAGAATCAAAATTCTTAATAGAATGCCTCTTTACCATTAAAAGGATTTCCGGCTCTCATCACTTACCATTCGGAACACAGAAGCATTATGCTGCTATTTTATAATTGTATTCTGTACGAGTGTGGCTCCTCTCCAGTCGAGTCGAACCATTCGTGCTACAACCACAATACATTGCCATTGCCATGAATACCCTATAAATGTTAAGTCCTCGAGATTGAATTTTGGTCACGGCGGCCATTCTCAACGGAGACCAGCCAGCCATCTGCACAGCATTGCAGTGCCCAAGTGTATACGCAAGCATAGGTGCGCTCTCTATTCCCTCACTCTCATAGTTCGACAGTACGGCAATCCGACACGACCAGAGAATGATCAGACACAGCTTAACGTGCTTTCAAAGGTACGGAGGTGAAACACTGCCAACATGCTGACTCTAGGCTACTGAGAATTTTTTGACAGGAACCTCAATAACAGATTTTGCCCGACCCGGGATTCGAACCCGATACCACATGATAAGCAATCACACTTACTACTAAATCAACAAGGCAGTCAAACTCTCAAAGCCTCTCCAAGTAATCATCATCATCATCATTACAACCCTTCACAAGTCCAATACTGAACATAGACTTCCCCCAAGTAATGCCACAAAGCACGGTCCTGAGCCACCTGCATCCATCGACTTCCTGCATGTCTTACCATACTAGGTCGTCACTCCATCTAGTGGGGGTTGCCCTACACTACGCCTACCGGTACAAGGCTGCCACTCGAGAACATTTTTCCCCGTCAGTTATCGGTTCTTCGAGCTATATGGCCGGGCCATCGCCACTTCAGCTTACTAATCCGTTGGATTATGTCGGTCACTCTGGTTCGACAGCTGATATCCTAATTTCTGAGCTTATCACGCAGAGAAACCCCGAGCATAGTCCTCTCCATGGCTCGCTGAATGACCTTGAGCGTCCTCATACGACCAGCAGTGAAGGACCACGTCTCAGATCCATAAGTCATCACTGGCAACACGCACTGGTTGTACAATCTAGTTTTCAGAGTTTGAGGTATAGGTACCTGACGAGAAGATGTGTCGTAATTTCCCGAACGTATGTGTAGTAAACTAAGATACGACTATAGTATACTCTTCCAAGTAATGTATACTCGTAGAAGTAATTAATAAGCATCTGCATTTTGATTCGTAATCGAGGATAGACGTAGATGTCTATGGGCCACAGCAACCGCTTACCATCCTGTGGACTGTGTGCTCGTTTGTCACCCTATCCTGTAAAAAATAGAATATTTATAAATCAAAATACTGTACTACCATCATCCCCACATGCCTCATAGTAACTGCCTCCGCTAGATAAATTCTGCTCGTTTTCCTTCATACTCCTGTTTGCATCCTCGTCGCATCTTATCTTGTCACGCACTGTAGTGACAATAAGTACATATAAGTAAATTAGATTGATTGTTTTATTTTCGAATTTAGCTTTTGTGCATAGGGTCTGGATTTAGAAAAATAAAAAATATAATATTTGTAAAATTTGTAATATTATTTATCATAATCACTAACTATCCTTTACCGTGGTACACATACAGTTAAAAAAATGCTATTTTGTCACACCATGTATGTAAATCATTATGTAAGTTGTCGCTACGCGAACCGATTGAACATGGTCGAAGTTACGAATCGGCGGTACATGGAAAAACTTTTGTAAGTTTATTTGTACTGTCGGATGTTATTTAATAACTATATTTTGTAAAAATAAATAAATAAATAAATGTAAAGCACATGTCGCAAGTTGTGAGTCGTAGATCCAACTCCCGAAAAAGTATTTTGAATATTTTTTTAAAACCACCGACAAGATAAGTAGTAGGCTGTACCATACAATACTATACATGTACAAACCTCACTTAAAAGGTAGCCATAGCATTGTTATAAAAATAATAAATAACAGTAGGGCAAAACAGTACTAACATATTAGGTACATTAAAAACAACGATAAAATACGAACAACATTACATTATTTTATATTACAACTAGCAAGGCTTCGCACGGGTGATTTCTGGATTTCGACCATTCGACAACAGCACAACGTTTTTCACGAAATTGTGAATCTAAACCATTCTCGAAACAATAACACACGCACAAAATTTTATCAAAATGGATCCGGCCAATTAGGAGGAGCTCAGTAACATACAAACGGACAGAAGTTCAAATACGTACATTAAATCACAGAGGGACCCACTCAAATACACATAAAAATCATCAAAATCGTTCGAGCCATATATATATACTAGCTTGCAAGGCAGACGTTGTTTTGCCCTTTTCGCCGACCCTTTGTCATGTCTTATTAAAATCTATAAATTCGCAAAAAAAACTCTCATGTGCAAAAAACTATCCTATCTCTCAAGTTGGACCAAACTGCACACGGTGTGCAATTTTGAATAAAATCGGTTAAGTAGTTTAGGAGTTCATCGCGGACAAACAACGTGACACGTAATTTATATATATTAAGAGATATTATGTATTGAATTAAAGATAAAATTTATAAAGTATGCTATAGTTAAAACGAGCATCACTGGGATAATAAATGTCCTTTCTGACGTCGAGCAAAGGTTGGTCACCCAGGCAGAAAATTTGAAAACAAGTTTTTTAGCAATCAGTAAAGTACTTTTGAATTTATTATGAATAGCCTAAAAATTATTGTTGCCGGTCAATACGTTTGTCATGTTCACGTTTTCAAGTCAGTAAAAACTCTATGATACATCATATTATGTTTCCAATTTGAAGAATTTTTTGTAGAGAAAAATAATATAAACACCCAACAATCATGCCTCTATCGGGCAACAATCATGATCGGGCCTCTTAAACAAGGCTACTACTTATTTTTCTAACCCGTCTAAGTTTTAGGAATGTAAGTGTTCTTGATTAAAACTAACTTTACGGATTTTATCGCGTTTAATTTATATGATTTTTAATTCCCGATACTTCGGATGCTTTCCAGCACCCATGGTCACGGGGGATTGAGATGACTGACGTCCCGATGTCAGTGTTAACTCGGAGTACCTTCAGCTTTTTAATTATTGTATACGGTCCGATTTACGCAGAATGAACTTACTGTTTCTTGAAGTCTTGCAAGGGTATGCTTGGGTTTAGTTTTAATTTTATTAATTACAGGGTTCCAAGCTGGTGGGACTGCTGACTTCCCGGAATCACGCAGTCTGTGATCCTATCATAGGCGGCCCCAGCCGTTACATCACATTTGATAGACCACAAATCCTCGCGAAAGGACATCGATTCCTACCAAGGAACGTGACGGACGTGACACTAATGAAATTTAAAAAAAAAACATCTTAATTTCAACAGAGAAGGAGGCTGGGTACTACCACCAGCTTGGGACCATGTTTTTAATAAGATTAAAGCTAAATCCAAGCATACCACTGCATGACTTCAAGACTCACTAAGTTCATTCTGCGTAGATCGGCCCATAATTAACAAGTACCCGGTTGACCGAGCTTTGCTCGGTATTTTTCGCTCGGTTTTTTTTAATTCGTGTGTTTTGGAAATTATATTTAGATACAAATTACATACTGATGAAATACGAATAATATTTTTTGATCGTAGCGACATAATAGAAAAAAACTGAACTGGTTATTTGAATAAAAAATCATGAGTGCAATTAGTTTAATTTAAATTTTCGTGTTTTTAAAAATACTAAAAAAAAGGGCACGAAAAAATAGATTTTCTCAAAAAAAGAAAGGAACTCGAAAAAAAAGTCAGTCGGTCGGTCTGGGCTCGAACCATGGTATTACGATATGACCGCCCAATATACCAATTAAGCTATTTGTAATCATTAATAAAGTGTCAAAATTTACCTTCTTATTCTAATATATATAAATATATATATATATAGAGAGAGAGAGAGAGAGAGAGAGAGAATTGCTCGTTTAAAGGTATAGGATTAAAAAGCTAAAGGTTAACAAAAGCTAAGGGTTAACACTGACATCGATCGGTCGTGACGTCAGTCACCTCAGATAAATTAAGCGCAATAAAATCCGTAAAAGTAGTTTTAATCAATGTGCAGTGTTCGCGTAAATATAAGAAATCATTATTTAAGTGTTCTTTTATAAAACAAGTGACAAAGTAACACACAGTCCACACGATTGTGAGTGTCTACAGCAGTGACCGGATACCTGCATATAACTTCAAATGAAAAAAGCTACAAATGAAATGCTTTATTTTTACTAAAAATGGTCACCGGTACTCTAAACTCACTTTACGAAACACAGCAGCATAAAGCTGCTATTATTCGCTGGTATACTGTGACAGCGTGATCCTACCCCGGTAGAGCCGGCCCATTCTGGCTACAACCATAACATAGATGCGGCACGGCTCTACCACCTAGTGTTGCCGTGCGGTAGTGACGTAACAAAATCCATCTCCCCATTTCGTCTCATGGGTGTGGTAAAACTAAGCCTTGGCGCCTTCGATCAACAATACCAACATTGTTGATCGAAGCTTGGCGCCGTGATGATTTTACGGTCTCCGATAGATGGCGGTGTACTCAATAGCGATTACGGAAAATCCTCCCTACTTTAAGGCCTGTATCTGTGCCTAGCAGTTTGCAAAAAAGAGCTTTTTACCAAACCAGTGGTAAAAGTAATAACTTTCACTTATAATTATTAATGATCTATATTTACCGTTACAAGTCCACTGCTGAACATAGACCTCCCCCATAGATTGCCTCATAGTTGGTATGTATGCCATAGTTGCCACGCTTGGCAAGCGGTTTGGCAACCACAGTTTTTTTTAGTCGTTATTGGGAAGACGTCCCATTTAACGACACCCACGGAATAATAATTATTAATAATTTATTTTATTTTGATAAGCTGTACAAATTATTCCAATAAGTCTTAACTTAAAAATAGTCTACAATAACAGACATCTGAACTAGGATAAACCTGTGTCTCAGGTGTATGTGCTAAAAGATGAATAACGTACTAACTAATAAGGGTTATTTCGGTAAAATATTTAATGTATGACAAATTTTGTAACCATGTTCGAATTACATTTTTACAGTCTGCCATTTTTAATGGATATATGTACAAAATTGCATTGACTTGATTATACAAAAAAGGGCCGAGGAATGTAAAAAATCTATGCATGAAATAATGCCTTATTCTAATGTTAGTTTCAATTACTTTACTTTTGCGTCTTTTATCGAATGATACGGGGTAGAGGATATTCTTATTTCTTACACCTTTACTACACAAAAATATATCTTATTCTATTGTTTTCTAGTGGACTGTTTACGAGCTCTAATTGTTAGAATATTAACCTACAAGAATTAAAAAACAAAGAATTCTCACCCATTAGGAGTACCCTCTCAATAACGCCAGGAGTGTTGTTAGCGAGTTGCTCCATAGTGTTGCAGCACAAATTCAGCTTGAGCTTCTTGAGAACCTTCCTGTTGAGTGTCATCCAGTTGTTCAGTTTTAATGATTGGCTATTGCGTGGAGGGTAGTTGTGCATTTCCACCAGTTTTGGGTAATGCACGCTTAGGATTTCGGCAAGGAGCACTGAAATATTAAAGGAATAGGTATTTCGTGTGTAGTAAAAACATTGAAGTAATAATATGTACTACATACTAACTTGCTATTATTACTACTCATGTACTTTTTACCTGGCAGAGCCACGCTGCAGCTACATCAGTTGCAGCACGAATGGATCGGCTCGACCAGGGCAGGACCACGTTCTCACAGAATACCAGTGTAAGTTAGCAACAAACGTCTGTATTGTTTCTTATGGTGAGTATAGAAAACCTGAGCTCCTTTTTTAATGGAAACGAGGCATTCCATCTTAGTTCTCAGCGGTGACGCCGCATTTTGAGTCTTAATCGAGGGTAAATGTAGATGTCTACGGGTCACAGCTTCCACTTACCATCACATGGACTGTGTGCTCGTTTTCCACCCTTATTCTATATAAAAATACTAGAAAAGACGTCGAGATTTGTCTGCTGACGGGCTCAAACTAATGTATACTCTGTACACTCTGCGTCTCCGACTACGCGCCCCGCATTACCGATTATGTGCGCGATTATTTTCTAATACGTAGCACTTAATACTTTCATGATTGAAAGTGACTTTTTTTATTAACAATTAGAAAGTTCCCTTCGGGGCGTTTAACATACATAAATTCCACAAGGACACCAGACTCGGAAGAATATTCCTTTTATTTCTCGGAATACGGTGATATGATAGGGAACAGCAAAAACACTCAGACAATAATAATGTCCTCGAAAACTAGCCATCTTCGCAGGACAGGATTATAGCTCAAACCTGCTATAAATCAATATCACGCTACAGACTATAAACTATAAATTTCTAGCACGCTATTAAATACGCTATGTTATAGCGCGCTATTTATAACAAAGCTTGTGGGAGGCCGTCATGCGCGTAAAGTTTTGCATGCAGCACGCGGTCTATCCGATGAAACATGTGGTTCATTGGATAGACCGCGTGCTATATAAAAATATTATCTCGTAATAAGTCGCATTTTAGATTAAAATAAAATAAAACCGTAACGTAAAGTCAATGAACAATCTTTCATACTTTTTAGGCTTGCGACTGTCTATAAACGATGTAAACGTTATTTTAACCTTATTGTAAATTATAAATCAATTAAAGGCGTATTCGTAAGTTTATTAATTTATATTAAAAAGTCAACTATTTACGAACTATTATATACACTTTTATATCTATATTTTATTTACATTTCAAAACATGAGTTAGACTACTTTTGTAGCAGACAACCATGTCATTCGATATACTTATAAATATATAGTATACACTAACTAACCAACGTCTAACACTAAATAAGGTCACGCGCGATGAATAGCCTGCTACTAGACCAAATTTGCGTCACATTTCCACTCTGCTGGTAGAACGAGTTGCCGCTAGATATTAATAGCGTCAAAGCGCCATAGCGCTGTGGCGACTACACGTAGCACGCGCTATGGAACGATAGCTCGCTATGCGCCATATTAACCACAATTAGATTATAGTGCCCTTGTATATGCAAGTACGGGTGCACTCTCTATTCCCTCACTCTCACAGTCCGATGAAATGCCAAGCAGTCAGGCGTAAAACTAACGGTTTTTGTTTTATGTGCTTTCCGAGGTACGAGGGTGAAACACCGCCAACTTCCGGGCTGCTACTAAATGTTTCTTGAAAAAAAAAAGCCAACAACTAATTTTGACCCTACGCGGGACTCGAACCCTCATGACCGGCAATCGCATTTTTACGACCACTAGACCAATGCAACAGTCACTAAAACAATACTAGTGTATTAGAGGGAAGGCCCCAAAAAGGGATTTAGATCCTTAAATATTGAGTCTTTTTTTCTACTTAATCTTGCAATATTAAAATTCAGGAAATAGTTAGAGAGGAAACTACAGAAGACGACAAGGGAGGACTAACTGCACTTTTAATTACAAAATAAAAAAAAGCAAAGGCTATCAAACAATGTACGGTTTTTAGATACAACTTAGCTAATAACGTATTTGAGAGGATTTATAACATTGATATTATTAATTCGACATTTAATTTTTATTTGTATTTAATAATGTACTAAATGCGCGGCGGCACACAATTAGAACATTGTAATTATTGACTCCATTAACGCGTGACCTAATTCACTATTAATAGAACATTTTTACTTAATTTGATTATAAAATAACTAAAATCAAAAGTTATCGTGTTTAACCCTCCACGCGGACTTGATAAATCTACACCATAAGCCACTAAAACCACTTTTTTAATGTAAAAATAGCAATTAATCGATTTAAAAAACAATAAGTTTACCAATTATTTATCTTTCTGACAAAGTGCTTTTTATATCACTTATAAAGAAAGAAAAACAATCTTTATTTTTGACACATGCAGAACACAGAAACAATATTAAAACAAAAAAAAACAATTTCAAGAACGAACACGCGGCGAATTAAAATTAGGACAAAATATTTAAATTTATTTTTTATAGTATTAGTGTTATATAGATTTTTATGCGCAAGCAGAACATAATATAGTCTACGCGCTTTGCGCCTTAGGCTTTAGGCATGGAATAGATTAGATTTTGAACAAATCTACGTCATCAAATAGTAACTCCCAATTAAAACTGCTGTCTATCGAAAATTCCTAAGTCCAATAACTATAATAAAGCCACCGCTCCAGCTTCATACGGGTGTTTTTAGATATCGACAACACATGCCTGTATTATTCATATAAACCTTCCTTTGCTGTAGCGAGCTAGCGAGCGGTAACCCGACCGTGCGGCTGTTTTAAATCGAAGCTCTATATATTTTTTTCGTAATTAAAAGAAAAGTTACATATTAACAGCTAAATTATAAATATACGTGAAGCTAAGATCAAGTACCGTTAGAAAGTAATTAAAATTTTATAATAAACAATTAAGTGACGTGATATTATCAAAAATAACATAAAATTTAATCGTTGTGAATAGTGTCTGTGAAGGTAATTAGCATTTCACGAAGACTAGGGTAAGTGACGCGTGGTGTATTTAGTGAGGGCGCGGTCTGCAAACGAGATAGGCTTCAAATCCCTCGAATTAACATTTTTTTATCTATTGTAAAATTGACCAATATTTTTGTTTTCTTTTTTATATAAATTTTATAAATAAGAAAAGTAACAAACATTAAACAAGAACATTAAAAATGGACGGAAAACAGAATAATGACATGAAAACTAGCCGATATCAATCTGTTATATGTGATAAATGCAAATGTAACAAAGAGGCAAGAGATACGATATTATGCTCGCAACGCAAAAAAAGATTCGACTTTCATTGTATTGGCTTGTCAGAAAAGCTATATCGATTAATGCAAGCAGAAAAAAAAGCTGCGTGGAAATGCAAAATCTGCTTAAAAGCCAAAAAGAATTGAAATCTACACGTTCACACATGGAATATAAAAACATCACATTAAGAAAAAAGACTGTCTCAGCAGCTAAACAAACTGCGTCACCTAAATCGGAATCAGTCGTAGATATATCATCTCCTCTGCTTGATTCATGCGGGATCGACACGGAAGAAGAATACGACGAACTAGAGGAATCCTCCTTGGAAATGCTATCAAAGAGTGAAGACTACTCAACTATTAAAATATACGAACTGCAGGAAATGAAGGAAGAAATTAAAGAATTAAAAATTAATCTCTCGAGTACACAAAATGAGCTAGAGAATACGATAATAGAAAACAATGAATACAAAAGAGAAATAAATAAGTTGAAAAAGGGAATTGAATTTCTAAAGAACATCAGTCAATCTCCAATAAGTAAAAGCACAAATGAGATAAATAAGGGATTTCACGTCTCACTTACCCCTTCAAACACTTCTAAATATAGCCACACATCACACTATTCTCCAATTTCTTCAAAGAAATGTGATAAAAAATGTAACAACTTGATAATTTCCTTACAGAACAAGATAAAAGAATCGCAAGAACAATTGTTGAATGCCAAAAAAGAGATCACCGAGCTAGAGAATCAAATACGAGAACTTAGCATCAAGCTCACTACTCAAAGGGATAAAGGACAGCTCGCGACAAAACTGAATACAATAAAAAAATAATGCATTCACCAAACAAAATATCTTCATTATGGGGACGCAACAGTGCATTGGTCTCGCGGCAGAACTCACTAAGTCAAGAATGAATAGAAGATACGAGGACTACCAAGTAACAGCGTTCATCAAGCCATTTGCATCTAGGGAAGAAGTCCTAAAGCTATGTACCAATTTAAAGATAGACACACACGATAAGGTAATTTTATGTGTAGGAGAAAACGATGATGATCCGGTAACAGCCATAGCAGAATTATATGCTGCATTGAAATTACTAGAGCATGCCACCGTTATTGTAATAAATGTAACTAATAGTAAACATTTAAATAATAATTCATTAAACACGCAATTAAAATTAATATGTAAAAAGTTTAAAAATAGTCACTTTGTTGAAACTAAAAATTATTATCATTGTTATGTAAAGAAGGCCTGTCATAGTATTATCATGTTTATTGATTCATTGTATTACGAAAAAACATTTCTAAACTATTCTTTTATCTAGAACCATGTTCAGAGGAGCGGATGTAACGGAAAAGTGTTAAAGAAATCACAACAAAAACTGACAAATTGTGGATATAGACACAAGCAGACTTCCATATTAGACTTTTTCATTCCCTTACGGCAAAATTATCTTTTTCGTTCCACACAGTAACCTAAAAACATCCTGCAATGAAACTGTTAAAGACCTAAACAAAAAACGTGTTATTATTTTGCACCAAAATATTGCGGGTTTGCTCTCAAAGAAGGACCTTTTAGAAGTGACGCTCTCTGAACTGAAAGATTGTGATTCAGAACCTGATGTATTATGCTTCTCAGAATCATTTATAAAAAAAAGAGAGGAGAAAAATGCTACTCTCTCAAATTACAAACAAGCAGCAAGCTATTCTAGGAATAATAAACGGGGTGGTACCTGCATCTTTCTGCAGAAGGGCTTTACTTGCAACGACCTCAAAATTTTTGACAAGTACTTATTACCAGAAGTATTTGAGTGCTGCGGAATAAGAATCCCTAAATACAATAATTGCTCAATCATTTTTAACGAGGCAGGAAGCGGTGACCCATGAACTGTTAAAGACATTTACACATTATAAAATTATCATCACTGGAGATTTTAATATAAATACATTAGTGGAATCTAGAGCATCGCAACAATTAAAAGATATGGCTAAATACTTTAATTTAAAAATTCACATAAATGAACCTACTAGAGGAAATAACTGGTATAGACCACATTTTAAGTAATATTAAACAAGCTAAGGGCGTGACAATGCCGCTTCATCTATCTGATCATAATACTGCCCAAATATTGTCATTCTCAATAGAAAATATTCATAGTCTACAATACTGGTTTTTACACAAGAGAGACTATTGCAATGAAAATCTTCTAAAGTTTCGTGGCTACTTACAGTCATTATCTCTCTCAGATGTTTACAACGCGAAAAACATGATGCAGCATTCGATCGATTCCATGATCTTTTTTGCACACTTTATAAATCTTGCTTTCCGAAATTAAAAATTAAAATTACCAATAAAAATTCAAAGCCAAAATGGATCTCCAAGGGCTTAAAAGTTTGCATAAAAACTAAAAGATCATTGCGTTTCAAGTATTATAAACAAAAAACTAACGAGGACAGAGAAGCTTACTTGAGGTATTCAAAAATGCTTAAGCATATCAATAGCCCAAAAAAATTACAATATCAAATATCTCCAGAACAGTCAGAATATTTGTAAAGCTTCATGGAAATTCATCAAAGAAGTAACGGAAAGTGAACTCCCACAAAATTACATAACACATATGAAATACGAAAATAATATGATAACAAATGGGACAAAAATAGCAGAACTATTTAATGATTACTACGTAAACCTAACTGATGGAAAGTATATGTATGATATGGATAAAAAGCGAAAGATACTATCAACGATCAATTATATATCAAAGTCAATTTTTCTTGAGCCGGTGAATTCAACAGAAACTACTCGTATTATACAATCACTAAACAATTCTAGCTCATGTGGGTATGATGAAATCTCAACAAAAGTGTTAAAATTCTGTAAAAACGAACTAGCCCAGGTATTAACATATCTAATTAATTTATCCTTTGAAACAGGATGCTTTCCTGAGGCTCTTAAATTCTCGATCGTGAAACCTATCCACAAAAACAGAATAAATCTGAAATCGATAACTATCGCCCAGTTACATTAATACCGGTGTTATCAAAGGTATTTGAAAAGGCCATACAAAAAAGACTGCTCAATTATTTAACGAAATTCAAAATCATTACACCGGAGCAAAATGGGTTCCAAAAGGGAAAATCAACTATCCTCGCGTGCTTTAATCTAATACATAACGTTATTCTTGGACTCGATGATAAACAGCGTACTACTGTACTTTTCTTCGATATGTCTAAGGCATTCGATTTTATAGTTCACAATGTCTTGTTAGATAAGCTGGAAAAGTATGGGATTAGAGGTCTTTCTCACTCTTGGCTTAAATCATATCTAGAAAATAGACATCAGTGCCTAGAAAGAAATAGAATAAGCGAGAGAAATACAACTAAATCCGATCGTTCTAATTATAAAAGTTTGGAGTACCACAGGGGAGCGTTCTGGGTCCTATATTGTTTTTATTATATATAAATGACTTACCAAGAGTGACTAAACATCAATGCATAATGTTTACAGATGATAAATCAAATTGTAATGACAATCTAAATAATTATGAAAATGACATTAATAACGCAATTAATAATATAGTTCAATATCTTAAATTAATTAATCTAAAAGTAAATCTGAATAAGATAAATTTCATAAATTTTAACATAAAAGGACGAGCAGGAAATAATCTTAATGTGCTGCACAAAAACAAACCTATTGAAAGGACTACCATGGTCTCATTTTTGGGTGTAGTACTTAACGAGAACTTAAATTTCACTGGCCACATTGATAAAGTTTGTAATCAAATTAATAGGTTTGCTTTCGTCTTAAGGCGTTTAACTAAGATAACGTCTCTTAGCGTAACTATGTCTGCTTATTATGGTTACGTCGCGTCCAATATTAATTATGGTCTGGTTCTGTGGGGCAACAGCGTTGAAGTAAATAGAGTTCTCATGTATACGTGCTATATGCGGTAAAGGTCCATTTGATACATGCAAGCCCCTATTTATTAAGCTGGGTATATTAACAGTCCCTGGCATGTACCTATTAGAAATATATAAATATATCCACGAAACACTAGAGATAGTAAACGGCTTGTCTTAGACCATAAACCAAAAACTTCTATCTATCAGAAAGGTTGTTACTGTATGTGTGTAAAAATATTTAATAAAATTCCAAAGCAGTTCAAACACGGCTCTATGATTCTCATGACCAAAAAGTTACGTGAATGGTTAATAAGAAAATGTTATTATAGTGTTAAGGATTTTCAAAATGATAATAATATGCATATACATATGACATATGATAGACGAATTGCTGTGTATTACTGCGTATCACTATTTTATCAGACCTTTATTTTTGATTGAACGTATTTAAATTTTAATTATGATACTGATATAGTAAATTATGATATTTTGAATAATATAACTTACATTTAATAACTTTACATATTAGAATCGACTACCACCTATATTATTTGGTAATTTAAAAAAAAGTTTGCATGCCATAAATAGGTCTTTAAGCAACTTATTTTTATTGTAAAAACCTATCACTTACCCTATTTATGGCAATTAAATAAATTTGAATTTGAATTTGAATCATTCTGTCTATTGACGAAAATCGCATCGAAATCCATTGCGTAGTTTAAAAGATCTCAACGTACAGACGGCGGGAAGCGACTTTGTTTTATACTACCTAGAGATAGTGCTCATTTTTACTTAGGCAGTTATACAGAGAATGTATAATATACACTATGGGTTATTCCAGTGTTATATAAGACCATTATCGCAAGACAATTAGGTTATTCGCTCAGTCTGCTTATATTTTAGTTAAAAAAAAGTAAAGATACAGCCTATATACGTCCCACTGCTGGGCACAGGCCTCCCCTCAATTCTGAGAGGGTTTAAGGGCCAAGGAAGTGTCCGCCGCGCTGCCCCAATGCGTGTTGACGAACTTCACATGTCTTCGAAATATTTTTTTTTATTACTCAGACAAGCAGGTTTCCTCACGATGTTTTCCTTCACCGCCGAGCACGTGGTAAATCAGCACTTAAAATTGCCATTAACAATTTCATTGGTGCTGGCGGAAATCGAACCCAGGTTCTGTTATATTTACAACGAGCGTTAACCATCTGAGCTACCGCGGCTGTTACATTTTAGTACAAGCTTCATTATAAGTTCTTGCCCCCATACAATAGGCACATGCTATGGGCATTTATATAGCCAACACTATGAAACCTACACAGAGTTCATAGTGTTGGCTTTATAGTCTTTGACAGTGATACACAACACACCAGCATGATATATCCCTACAGGGCCGTACACAAAACCGGTGGCAACACCGAGGTTAATGCGTGCATCAGCGTATATCGTCTTACTCAACGAATACCGCCAATTTGTATTTGATTGGACCCCCCACTGCACAGCGAAACTAATAATTAAAAATAAAATATTTCTAAACAGTACGCAGCATTTACCGGCATCAGAGAAATCTCTATTGATCTTCTTCGTTGGTCGCGATAGCTTGTATGTGTCAACCCAAGCCAGTACTGATTCTATCTCCGACATCGGAATAGGTGAGGAGAAACTAGGCATGTTTACGTTGTAATATTTACTATAAATGTCGATTTTCAAAATGTTTATTTTTATACGATTGTGAACATTTGACAAATGAATTTAACATGTACCCAATATTACGTCATAAGTGAAAGTTTTTTTTTTACTTTTAACAGTTGTCTTTTCAGTGGCCAGTGCTTTAAAATGAATTCATCTAGTAAATTAATAGTATTCCCCATATTGTAATGGCTCAAGATAATCCATCAATTCGTCGCCTACGCCGCAAAGGGAGAACGTCATACAACCGGTAAAAAAATGAGTTAAATATACAAAACTGCTCCATAGTTCGAGATCTATGTCGTCACAATCGGGCTAAGCTACACGACTAAAAAAAAAATAACGAATTTAAAGTGACGTCGTATGTCGAAAATACGTCATGTGAGATTTTACGATAGGACGAAGCTCGTAGATCGCCTTTGCACAGTGACCCAGTGACACCTTACTAACAAAATGGGTACTATATAACTGAGCATGCATTACACATAACAAAGAAAATCGTACCCACAAAAGTTATTGTTGCATACTGTAGTGTAGCTACGTGGTAGAGCCATGCTGCAGCTATATCATAGTTGTAGCACGAATGGGTTGACTCGACCGGGGAAGGACCACGCTCTCACTGAATACCAAACGTAAAAGAGCAGCTAAATACTGCTGTGTTTCGTATGGTGAGTGTAGAGATCCGGAGACCCTTTTTAATAGAAATGAGGCATTCCATCTTAGTCCTCATGGGTGATAACGCATCTGCATTTTGATTCGTAATTGAGGATATATGTATGTGTCTATGCGCTACAGCAACCACAGTAGTTAGGTTGTACCAGTTCTGGCGCACTTGTAGAAAGGTTGTACCAGTTCTGGCGCACTGAGTCAGAAGTGGTACAAGTACGACGTTCGTTGACTCACGTTCCTAAAAAAAAAAAAAAGTTTTGGCATGCTCTGATCACGAATCTGCGGTCCATTTTTGCGTAGGATGCACGGTTCCGGAGATGTGCAGATCAATTAACTCTTATCTAATTGATATCCGCTGCGAGCCTCCACCGTCATTAGCGGTCCATTGTCCTTATCTACTTATCTATTGTTGATTGACTACCGTCATTATCTATTATTCGTCAGCGTGTGGGTCGGCTTATGCTATTGTATTATACTCCTTTGTTCCTATCTACAACACTACTACACATTAGGACTGTATAATAAACATGCTCCTAAGCGTGTTGTTCGACTGAAGCGTCCTCCTGTTCCATGGATCACGGTTGGGGTAAGATTGGCTATGGCTAAACGCAATAGAACTTTCCGTGCTTTCAAGAAGAATCGCACTGAGGTAAAGTGGCAAGCATATAAAGCAGCAAGAAATCGATGCAATCAGATGGTGAGAGCTGCTAAACGCCGATATATCCACGAACAACTACTTAATTCATCTTCGGGTGATATATGGAAGTTTCTGAATACGCTTGGATATGGAAAAACGCAATTTGACTATAATAGCGTCACCTTTTCTCCTGACGATTTTAATCGTCATTTTCTGTCTTCTCAAATAGTTTCTGATGCTTCTAGAGCTAATGCCATCTCTTTTATATCTTCCATGCCTCCTTACTCTCATGAAACTTTTACTTTTACTCCTGTAGACGAAGACGAGGTACGCAAAGCACTTTCCTCTATTAAATCGAAAGCCGTTGGATGTGATGACGTGAGTAGGGTAATGGTTTTGCACGTGCTGGATTCTGTTTTACCCGTGATAACTCATATAATTAACTTTTCGCTGATGAATGGTGCTTTTTCAACACTCTGGCGTAAAGCCTTTATTATTCCCATCCCAAAAGCTACTGAATGCAGCTCTTTATCTAATTTCAGACCAATTTCTATTCTGCCTTTTCTTTCTAAGGTTCTGGAAGCTGTCGCTCATAAACAGATTTCTGCTTTTGTTTTCTCAATGAATATTCTTTCCCCTTATCAGTCTGGTTTCCGCCCGGGTCATTCTACTACTACTGCTCTTCTCAAGGTTACGGAAGATATTCGTGAGGGGATGGAAAAATCAAAACTCACCGTTCTCATCTTAATTGATTTTTCTAATGCATTTAATTCTGTCGATTATGGTATCCTGTTAGCTCTTCTTTCTCATTTGAATATCTCGTCTTCAGCTCAGGAATGGTTCTCAACATATCTTCGGGGGCGCCAACAGGCTGTGCGTACTGGTCATATACTATCTGACTGGCGTGATGTGTCAGTTGGCGTCCCTCAAGGCGGTATTATCTCTCCTCTTCTGTTTTCCATTTTTATAAATCTCATCACACTAAATCTCAAGAGCTCTTACCATTTGTATGCTGATGATCTGCAGTTATACGCGCAAGTGGAGCCTTCAAATATCCTAAGTGCTATTTCACTGTTAAATGATGATTTAAAATATATCTCAGAATGGTCTACTGTGTATGGCATAAACGTGAACCCGTCTAAATGCCAATCGATAATCTTAGGTAGCTCAAGATTATTATCTAAACTGGATATTGCCACCCTACCATCAATTATGTTTAATAATAATGTCATACCATTCTCTACTAGCGTAAAGAACCTTGGTCTGTACATCGATGGTTGCTTAACATGGAACAAACATATACAGGAGGTGAGTCGCAAAACTACTGGAACTTTGCGATCTCTATATCGATTTAAAAACTTTCTTCCCACCAATACCAAGATTTTACTTGTCCAGTCACTTATTCTTCCAATTAATATTGGATATGTCTATGTGAGTTGCTCAGACCTGTCTCAACTTCATCTTAATACATTGGATCGTCTGCTAAACAACTGCATCAGATACATTTATGGTCTTCGTAAATACGACCATGTATCTTCCTTTCGTACACAGTTAAACTGGTTGCCTATCCGTCAGCGCAGATATGTTAGAATACTCTGCACCCTTTTCTCAATTTTGAACGATCCATGTGCTCCCGAGTATCTGAAATCTAAATTTCAATACATGGGAGATTCTCATAATTTTTCTCTCCGTTCCTCGGCCAATCTTAAGTTACTCACTCCTTTACACCGTACTGGTTATTTATCTCACTCTTTCGCCCTCGTGGCCATCAGACTCTGGAACGACATCCCTCTTGACATTAAAAAAGCTCCCAACAAATTCGTCTTTAAAAATCAAGTCCGTAAGTATATGATTAAATCGTTGCAAGTTTGAATTGACTAAGCGCTCTTTTTCGTATATATTTCATATTTGTTCTGACATATATAATATTTATACGAACCTATTGTGTATGTATATATATATATATAGATATATATTTATGTATTTATGTGTATACAGTGTATGTATGTATGTATGTATGTATATATATTCTATTATATATTATATATGTATATATATGTATGTATATAATATCTATGTATTGTTTATTACATATATTACTATTTCTTTTATCCTCTCTATTTGATTATTGCTGCACCGCCTCCATAATGTCTATCTCTGTTTAGCCTAATGGTTGACTGGGAGAGAATGCCCTATGGCATTAAGTCCGCCATATGTACTTTTTTTGTGCATGAAAGTATAAATAAATAAATAAATAAATAAAACACTAATCTGAATCATCAATAAAACACATTACCTAATTTTGTTAAAATTTTTATTTATAATACAAAATCTTATTACTTATTATCTATAAAATAGGAGCGAAACATCTCATCCACTAACATATCGTTGTACAATGTGTTCTCTGTAAATATACTCGTAAAACTATGCATTGAACATCCCTGAAACTTATATAGCAAATACATTAAGCAATATTCGCCACAAACTGAAGTCCTATCAACATTCCAGTTCCATCTTTTACAATTTCGTACAGGTGCCCGTCCACATGATTCAAAATATTCACCGACGTCATTCGTATCGATATATAAAGCTACCCAATGTGACCCTGGTTTATCATCTGTACCCAAATTGCATATTACCTAGTCAGGTCATAAATTCTATCACATGTTTAATATAAAATAATTGAAACAAGTTTATTCATTATGTAACCATTTATATACCAAAATGAACTTAACAAAACATAGATTCTTATGACACTATAGTTTATTCAAAATGACCTCCGTAATTTTGAATACAGGCCTTCAATCTGCGCGGCCAGTCGTCTATCTCACCACGAACGAGGTCCATATCATATCGGCGGCTGCCTTAATTAAAGATGTCTTGAGTGACTCGAAATTGGGATGAGGCTTTGAGCACGCCTTTTCCTCCAAGTGTTACCATATCTTGTAATCTAACGGATTCAAATCTGGACTGGTCTTTGTGTCGGATGAAGTCGATTTCACGCGCCGCCAGCCAGTCTTTTTTTTTGTTTTTAAAGAACGTTACCTCCACACTAGGTTTTTCTCCTGTATCGTGGGGGGCAGTTTACAAACACAAATTTCACAAGGACAAACATCCAAACTCGGAACAATTACTTGTAGGTCGTACAAATACTTGTTCCGTGCGGGATTCGAACCCGCGACCCCCAAGCGCAGTCACTCATTGCTAAGCCACTACGCCACGGAGCTGTCAAAAGTCTTGTGTGCTCTTCGCTCTATGAGCTGACGCCGAATCTTGTTGGAATACCCAGTGCCTGTTATTGAACATGGTATGAGAAACAGGTTACACAAGGTTCGTCAGGACTGTATTTTGATACACAACTGCATTCGTTTTTAACCTTTCTCACAAAAATGTACCTCTGTAAAGCCCCAATAAGAAACTCCCAACCACACCATGAGCGAGGACGGAAAATGACCCCGTTGGACACGCGGAATACGGTTGCTCGCTTCTTCACTACTGTGTGCGTACACCTTATCATTTTGTTTGTTGTAGCTCTCTTCTACGGTAAAATTTTTTTTATCCGAAAAAAAGAATTTCCCGATATTTTTATCCCGCGTACCGCTTCACCAAAGCGCGGCATCTCTTCAGTCTCAGATCCATTAGACGAGCATTCAAACGATGTCCTGTTTTTCTTCGATATGCCCGAAGCCCTAAGTCTTCATTTAACGCCGTGGTTCTGCTTAACCCCATCTGAAGGGCCAACAGTTTCTGCTTACGTTTGGGATTTCTTTGAATTCGCACCTTTACAGCTTTTATCACTGCTGGAGTCCTAACAAATCGAGGGCGACCACTTCTTGACCTGTCATCTACACTAGAGTCTTCATTGTATCGTTTGATGGTACGATAAACGAATCTTTTGGTTATATTCAAATTTTTCAGTATATCAAAAAATTTAATTGGCGCGTAATCGCAACTGCAACACGGTCTTTTTTAAGCGTCCACTCCATATGTAAAAATGAGTAAAATTCTAAAAAGTATACAGTTTTATTTTCATGAACAATTCGAATTCAATAAACTTTTTTGTGGCCAGCATTCTAAAAGAAAAGTTTTTACTGTGTGACAATACTTATGACCTGACTAGGTATATACGTTGGTACGTGGGTGTACATGGGCAGTCTGTTAGCAGCATAAACATTATTTTCTAGACTGGGGTGAATCTTTTTCAGGTGTTGTTGTACATCTAGTGTATCCATGATATTACTGCTATTAGTAGATTACTACAGTACAATCTACTCAATGACTAACATAGGAATGATCAATTATGTGATTTCTAAATATTAAATTGCATTTTTTCTGTTATACAAAACGTATTTGAGTCATCAATACACTGAATAAGACGCAACATGAAGAATGTGAGATAAGGTTGTTGACGCATAAAGTTATTATCAATTCTACTGTAGAAATTCTTTAGATTAGAATTATTACTTACTGGTACTATATAAGACCAAGCAACTGCAGTCATGGAGTTAGTGTATGGTCGTTTGACCGCAGTGTATCTATCAATAATACATTTGTGTTACTTCAACGCATCAAAGGCCATAGATGTAAGTGTTTAATCTATTGACAAACTTACTTTTCTTTCTGTTATTTTTTTACGTGTGTATGATTTTGAACGACAGGCCTGTTGGTCTAGTGGTTAGTGACCCTAACTGTTATGCCGGAGGTCGTGGGTTCGATTCCCACCCAGGACAAATGTTTGTGTGATGAGCACGATCATTTGTTCTGTGTCTGGGTGTAATTTATCTATAATATTTATGTATTTAGAAATATATAAGTATGTTTATCAGTTGTCTAGTACCCATAACACAAGCTCTGCTTAGCTTGGGACTAGATGGCGTTGTGTGATAGTTGTGGAATATTATTATTATTATTATTATTATTATTTAGTGTAAACAAATTATATTTAAATATTGTGTGTGTATATGATTAAGCCGTGGTAGCTCAGATGGTTAGCGCAAGCTGTAAATTTTACAGTACGTAACGCGGGTTCGATCCCCGCCGACACCAATTAAATTGTTAATTGCAATTTTAAGTGTTTATTCTATTGACACACTTACTTTTCTTTCTGTTATTTTCTTACGTGTGTATGATTTAGTGTTAACAAATTATATTTAAATATTGTGTGTGTATATGATTAAGCCGTGGTAGCTCAGATGGTTAGCGTAAGCTGTAAATTTTACAGTACGTAACGCGGGTTCGATCCCCGCCAACACGACTTAAATTGTTAATTGCAATTTTAAGTGCTGATTTACCACGTGCTCGGCGGTGAAGGAAAACATCGTGAGGAAACCTGCATGTCTGAGAAAATTTCGAAGGCATGTGAAGTTCGCCAACACGCATTGAGACCGCGCCGCGGACATAAATACAAAGACAATAGCAGAAAGTAAAAAGTTAAAAAATACTTTTTTAACAATGACAGTCATTAGTTGATCATTAGTGAATGTGATTCTGTTTTCTTAAATTACAGGAAGAAAAGAGCAGAAGGAAGAAATGGGGCGATGGGAAGTAATGAAGAATGAATTGTTATGTGAAGTTTGTTGGAACAAACGTATTTTAGTCACGTGTAAATACTTTTAACATTTTGGTTCAAAATGACACAAAATCTAAAAAATATTAGATACATCATCGACATGGACGGATTTTACATTACATATCCTCATAAACATTTTCAATGTAGAAAAATGGCTATTCTAGACGTAAAACTATCTAATAAAAATGATTCGTTTATCGATCATTATTTGTTTCAGCCAAGTTATCCTTTCAATTATTTGTCGCCAAAAGACAAAAAAACTGTTCGTTATTGTGAAATACACGTGCACGGCATTCCATATTTTGATGTGACCGAAGAATTAAAATGTGCCTACAAACAAGAGAACATCATTCCCATATTAAATTGGTATATTAGAAATTTGTGCAAAGACGAAGTGATCGCATACAAAGGTGGTTCAACAGAAAAACAATTTTTAAAAATGTTGACGACGAATGATAGAATTTTTAATATTGAAGAATACAAATGTCCAAAATACAATGATTTGGTAAATGTCATAAATTTAAACAAACGTTATGTGTGTAATAATCATATATTTGCAAAAAATAATCACAAAATTTTACATTGTTCTTGTGACGAAGTGTGGGTTTATAAGTAGATTATTATATAGATAGTATTAGTAGATAATAACTTTATGCGTCAACAACCTTATCTCACATTCTTCGTGTTGCGTCTTATTCAGTGTATTGATGACTCAAATACGTTTTGTATAACAGAAAAAATGCAATTTAATATTTAGAAATCACATAATTGATCATTCCTATGTTAGTCATTGAGTAGATTGTACTGTAGTAATCTACTAATAGCAGTAATATCATGGATACACTAGATGTACAACAACATCTGAAAAAGATTCACCCCAGTCTAGAAAATAATGTTTATGCTGCTAACAGACTGCCCCATGTACACCCACGTACCAACGTATATACCTAGTCAGGTCATAAGTATTGTCACACAGTAAAAACTTTTCTTTTAGAATGCTGGCCACAAAAAAAGTTTATTGAATTCGAATTGTTCATGAAAATAAAACTGTATACTTTTTAGAATTTTACTCATTTTTACATATGGAGTGGACGCTTAAAAAAGACCGTGTTGCAGTTGCGATTACGCGCCAATTAAATTTTTTGATATACTGAAAAATTTGAATATAACTATGTACACGATCGAAGACTCTAGTGTAGATGACAGGTCAAGAAGTGGTCGCCCTCGATTTGTTAGGACTCCAGCAGTGATAAAAGCTGTAAAGGTGCGAATTCAAAGAAATCCCAAACGTAAGCAGAAACTGTTGGCCCTTCAGATGGGGTTAAGCAGAACCACGGCGTTAAATGAAGACTTAGGGCTTCGGGCATATCGAAGAAAAACAGGACATCGTTTGAATGCTCGTCTAATGGATCTGAGACTGAAGAGATGCCGCGCTTTGGTGAAGCGGTACGCGGGATAAAAATATCGGGAAATTCTTTTTTCGGATAAAAAAATTTTTACCGTAGAAGAGAGCTACAACAAACAAAATGATAAGGTGTACGCACACAGTAGTGAAGAAGCGAGCAACCGTATTCCGCGTGTCCAACGGGGTCATTTTCCGTCCTCGCTCATGGTGTGGTTGGGAGTTTCTTATTGGGGCTTTACAGAGGTACATTTTTGTGAGAAAGGTTAAAAACGAATGCAGTTGTGTATCAAAATACAGTCCTGACGAACCTTGTGTAACCTGTTTCTCATACCATGTTCAATAACAGGCACTGGGTATTCCAACAAGATTCGGCGTCAGCTCATAGAGCGAAGAGCACACAAGACTTTTGACAGCTCCGTGGCGTAGTGGCTTAGCAATGAGTGACTGCGCTTGGGGGTCGCGGGTTCGAATCCCGCACGGAACAAGTATTTGTACGACCTACAAGTAATTGTTCCGAGTTTGGATATTTGTCCTTGTGAAATTTGTGTTTGTAAACTGCCCCCCACGATACAGGAGAAAAACCTAGTGTGGAGGTAACGTTCTTTAAAAACAAAAAAAAAAGACTGGCTGGCGGCGCGTGAAATCGACTTCATCCGACACAAAGACCAGTCCAGATTTGAATCCGTTAGATTACAAGATATGGTAACACTTGGAGGAAAAGGCGTGCTCAAAGCCTCATCCCAATTTCGAGTCACTCAAGACATCTTTAATTAAGGCAGCCGCCGATATGATATGGACCTCGTTCGTGGTGAGATAGACGACTGGCCGCGCAGATTGAAGGCCTGTATTCAAAATTACGGAGGTCATTTTGAATAAACTATAGTGTCATAAGAATCTATGTTTTGTTAAGTTCATTTTGGTATATAAATGGTTACATAATGAATAAACTTGTTTCAATTCTTTTATATTAAACATGTGATAGAATTTATGACCTGACTAGGTAATATGCAATTTGGGTACAGATGATAAACCAGGGTCACATTGGGTAGCTTTATATATCGATACGAATGACGCCGGTGAATATTTTGATTCATATGGACGGGCACCTGTACGAAATTGTAAAAGATGGAACTGGAATGTTGATAGGACTTCAGTTTGTGGCGAATATTGCTTAATGTATTTGCTATATAAGTTTCAGGGATGTTCAATGCATAGTTTTACGAGTATATTTACAGAGAACACATTGTACAACGATATGTTAGTGGATGAGATGTTTCGCTCCTATTTTATAGACAATAAGTAATAAGATTTTGTATTATAAATAAAAATTTTAACAAAATTAGGTAATGTGTTTTATTGATGATTCAGATTAGTGTTGTAGATGGGAACAAAGGAGTATAATACAATAGCATAAGCCGACCCACACGCTGACGAATAATAGATAATGACGGTAGTCAATCAACAATAGATAAGTAGATAAGGACAATGGAGCGCTAATGACGGTGGAGGCTCGCAGCGGATATCAATTAGATAAGAGTTAATTGATCTGCACATCTCCGGAACCGTGCATCCTACGCAAAAATGGACCGCAGATTCGTGATCAGAGCATGCCAAAACCTTTTTTTTTTTTTGTGATCGTGAGTCGACGAACGTCGTACTTGTACCACTTCTGACTCAGTGCGCCAGAACCTGTACAACCTTTCTACTAACCACTTACCATCAGGTGGATTGTGTGCTCGTTTGTCACCTTAACCTATAAAAAAGTCAAATTGTAAAGGGAAAAATCGTCACTGTTAACGTTTATAGATATTGACCGCAAAGTTATTTACACCGAATTTCATGGTACATGTGATACGTCTTTGAAAAAAATTTATGAATGTGAGCCAAAACAGCGAACGCAACTACCAGGAGGCAAAACTTTAAGGCATACAAGATCACTAATAAATATGACCTAACTCTTGAAGGCCAAATATATCAGGTGTACAGTACTTCCTAATTGAGCACATTTGCTATGTCTGCCTTGTTCGTATTGTTTTATTTATGTCTAGTCAGTCAGGAATCATGCGCCAAGATAATTGAGGTAGTGATAGATGTGTAGAGTCTCAAACACAAAGATGTTTACTTAGTTAAATGTAAAAAATATGTTCCATCATATGTTACCTGACCAACTTGAATCAACACTGAATGGTGCCCCAAGTTCGACTTGTTATAAAAAAAGGATTTTCATTAATATTTTTTTTATTGACCTAACTTGAGGCAATGTAGCCTCTTTACTGCTTATCATGATGGACCCCCAGAAAATAAAGTGACTAAAGACTTGTGATATATAAGCACATCGTTGAAAAGGATACAGTTCGTCGTGTTAAAGATCAAGAAAATAAACAAGCTTACGATTAATCCAAAAAAAGTTGTGCTTTATTCATTGATATACAAAAAATGTAAATCAATAGCTTTATTTGATTTACATCAGATTGTTTTAACCTATTACTAAAGAAGGAGCAATAGTTTATAAAGAACAGTTTTCGGTATACAATTTTACATTATATAACATAGCAAATTGATACTTTTATTGTTTCACGTGGCCCTAAATAGAAAGTGGACGTAGGACGATAGAAATTGCCATAAATGTATCTATCTTCTTAAATAAGCATGATGTAGAGACTTTTAAATCAATCAACTTGTATGGTAACGAATGTGCGAGATGAAATAAAAATCTATTGTCGCTTCTGCTTAACTATACTGTATTGATAATGTTAAACATTTGCAAAACGTCACCCTTAGATTACTTACTCCCAAGCACAGTCAGAATAAATATCATAGATGCGCATAGTGCCATAAGTCAGTCCATCTTAGTGGTATCCCATTATCCAGATGGCAAGATCTTCACGCCCATACATTATCGAACTACTGCAACTACTTTGAATTTAAAGACTACATAGAGTTATCTCAAAATAAGATACTAAGTCTATGGAAAGAAGATGAATCTGGTACTTTCATTAATTGGACAAAAGTAGTAGAGCTTAGAGTAGACAAAGAAACGTATATATAAAACATTACACTGATGTTTCATAGGTACAGGTATATCAAAGTCAAGAGAAAGCATGCTAAATTCTCAAAGGAACCTTTAAATATATTCAATAATTCTTGAATTAAGATACCAAACGTTCTCCAGACTGAATTTCGGTCTAGCCATCGACGCGGGACAGAATTAGTGCCCAAATATACGCGCAAGCACAGGTGCACTTTATTCTCCTTCACTCTCATTATCAGAGATCAGGCGCAGGACAAACTACTTTTTGGGTGAGACCATATGAGTAGATAAACGGAACTACTCATGTGTGTGAGACACCGCCAATCACCTATTAGTATTTTAATGCCAAAGATATAATTCGTATTATTCTATATGTAGGTACTAGTAAGTCGGTAAAATTACGTAACTCTAAGAGAACAGTAGATTAAACGAGAGCCTGGGCAGAACGAAACGCGACGATAGGTATCTTTTTTCAGAGCTTTTTTATAATAATTTCAGGACTGTAATAAATTAAAGCTGTATTCATCGTCTAGTTCTACTATCATATAATACTGTCGTATTTGTAGTTTTCCATTATACAGGGTGTTAGAGTAAACACTGTTATCCTTGAAACCCGTGGTTTGGTTTCACTTATAGAACGTAAATTCAATGAAAAATAACAAAATTTTTTAGCAAAATCTCAATTTTTCCTTAATTCCTCAATTTTTGCCTGTCCTAAGCCAGGATGAAAGTATGAAGGAAATGTTACATCACAGGTTATGTGTACCCATTGTGTTTTTATTGGAATGTTGTGTAGGTAGCTAGCGGGGACGGTGATCTTTACAGTGATTACGTCACTCAGGCGCATAAGAAGCATCCATGAATTTACGGACGGTGTCGGACAATAACTTTTTAATTTTTATGAAAGAAAATAGCGTTTTTTTTAAATTCATTAAATTTACGTTCCATAAGTGAAACCAAACCACTAGTTTCTAGGATAACGGTGTTTACACTAACACCCTCTATTTAATATTTAATATTGTCTGGTGAAAAAAAAACGAGTAATCGAGGAAAAATAAACGTTTTCTTGCTCTCCTGCAATGTTTAAAAATTGAAGTTCACGCTCTTTGCGGCGTTAGCAACGAATTAATCAAATTATATGAAAATTGGCAAATCTTTCTTCAGATGTGGTGGTACCATCTTGTATTTTCGACACTCGTTACAAATCATTTCGATATTCATTTCGACATAGACATTATGATTTAATAAATACCGATCGGCTCGATTCACAGGCGCTACAAATAGATGTTGCATTTCTTTGCATTTTCTTTCGCATATACCACGGCAAGTGCTCTGAGGAATTGTTCGGATTAATCCCAGCCGCCAAATTTCGTAAACGCACTACGCGGCAAACGTCCCGATACCATCCACACCATCTGGATGTTTGGCGGTCCACCACTGTACGTTTCAGAAGGAGTTTTCTTCCGCGTACCACCTCTCTGTGGAATAGTTTACCACCGGCGATTTTTCCGGACCGATACGATCTAGGGACCTTCATGAGCTTACTCCTTTCTAAGCGTCCGGCAACTAACCTGCAATTCCCCTGGTGTTGCAGATGTTCATGGGCGGCGGTAGTCACTTAACATCAGGTGAGCCGCATGCTCGTTTGCCCCCTCTTCTATAAAAAAAATCGTCTCACACACAGACTTGACGATTTTTAGCCTCCCGAATAATCTGGATTCTGGACCATAGAGCACATACATACCCTTCGAAATGGTATTTGTGTGCTCTAGGACACTACCTAAATTGTAAATTGTACTGAAGAGCAATCGACATCCAAAGAGAAGATATAGATTAGGCGTGGGAAAGGTTTTGATTTTGTTTGTTTTATACGTGGTAGACCCATACCACAACTATATTGTGGTTGCAGCACGAATGGGTCAGCTCGACCGGGGAAGGATCACGCTCTCAAAGAATATCAGCGTGAAATAGCAGCATAATACTGCTGTGTTTCGTATGGTGAGTGTAAAGAACCGGAGAGCCTTCTTACTGAAACGAGGCATTCCATCTTAGTCCTCAGGGTTGACAACGCACCCCCCCGAACGGGTTCCCGCCTTGTCGTGGCGGGGGGGCTAAGTAGCCGTGGCTTGGTCTCCCACGGTGAACAAAGAGGAACCCACGTGGCTGGCCCGAGGTGAAGGGCCGGCCTGAGGTGGCCACTCCGAGTGGGCTTGGGGAGCCCACTTCGGATGTGTGCTGGTGGACTGCACCGAGTGGGGACTCCGCACCCTCTACCGCTGCAGCCGAGGTGGAGTCGCGGAGGAAGAGGAGTGTTGGTATGGCGATGCGCCACTCGCCCTATCCTCCGCGACTCAAACGGGGCCGCACCGTTGATGCGGTGGTGATGGGGCTGCGGGGGGGAGAGGATTGTCGGTATTGCGAGGCGCCGCTCTCCCTATCCTCCGCAGCCGAATCTTGGTTGGCGGCGGAGCCATAGACCAGATCCGCCGCTGGGGTCGGGAAGGCTAGTACTTCTAAGTGCTCGTTTTTCCTGGCCCTGCGTGGCCATGTGTTCTGGTGCGCCTTACTTGGGAAGGAGAACGGGGAGGAATATCCCTCTCCCGAGGAGATGCTGCCATGGGGCGGCAGTCGCTGGTAGGGCCGCGGATCAAAGGCCGACATAACCCGTCCTTGCCCCCGCGAGGCGGGTATGCGTAGGCATTTCCCCATGTTAAAAAAAAAAGGGTTGACAACGCATCTGCATTTTCATTCTTAATTGGGGATAGATGTAGATGTCTATGGGCCACAGCATCCACTTACCAACAGGTGAAATGTGAGCTCGTGTGTCATTCCTATTTTATTAAAAAAATTGGCTGTGGAACAGTCCCTTTAGCGGTGCCAGGTGGACTATCAAGTATATAGTGGCACTGAAGTGTTTGAACAGTAAAAATATGATGACTATCCTATATAATATAATAAGGCAGAGTCATGTTATATTCCCGAAGCTATACACCGCTGTATTAGGAGATGTTTTCAGTCCATTATCCTGGAAAAGATAATTCTTTATTTTGTTGTTAGTTTTGTTTGTGGCTGAATGTTTATCCTTGTGCAATGTATCATACCTTAGAGCTGAATATACTCTAATTATCTTAGCCACCTTTTGAAATTACCACTAGCTCTACAACCTTGCTACAGCTTACAGTAATTTACGAGGAATAGAGACCCAGTTACATGTAATAAGGCATTCTAGCCGATGGTATGTGGATGCTGTGGCCTATAGACATCTACATCAATCCTCGATTAGGAATCAGAATGCAGATGCGTTGACACCCCTCAGGACTAAGATGGAATGCTTCGTTTCGCATAAAGAATGTACGCAGTTCTCTACACTCATAATACGAAACAGCAGTATAAAGTTGTTAATTTTACACTGGTATTCTCTGAGAGTTCGAGCCTTCCCCAGTTGGTCCAAACTTTTCCTACAACCATAATATAGCTGCAGCGTAGCTCTATCATATACGTATAGATGGGAATGTGAGAAAAGATATTTGCTGCCCACAGCATTCACTTACCGTCAGGTGGGCTAAGTGCTCTTTCTCCAACCTTACGCAAATTTAAAAATACATTAAATTCAAAAGCTAAACCGGAAAATTAACCTTAGACAAACAAAATACATTCACAATCTCAAACAATGAGTTGCTAACAAGTTCCAACACTTAACGTAGGTTTTAGAAAGTGTCGTCGCATCAACGTCTTATAGGGATAAGTTATAGGTAACTTACGACGCATACGTTTCTCCAATGTACATTGAACCTCTATAAAAGTGACAAGGCAGTTATGGTAATCACAGAGTAATGAAGATACGCAGTAGTTTAACTTCATGTACTATATGCCTAGCAAAAATTAAGACAGTGATTCTTGATTTAAAAAAAAAATTATCATACAGAATGTAGACACGTTTCATTTTTTGTATTGCATTGCATTTGCTGTAGTTCTCAGGGTGTTACTTAAGCTTTAATCTTAACTTATGTTTAATTCCCAACGTTTCGAGTTCTTTTCTTTGCAAAGACTACAATAGGTGTTTTAAATCCTAACGTAACGATGAACCCAAGTGATTATTAGTTAATTATTATTTTTAATGTACCCTGAATGAATTTACAGCATATTGTAGTCTTACAGTAATAAATACCACAAAAATATTTATGTATTTTTACTATTTGATATCTTAAAAAAATAGCATTATTAGCATTTATACGTGGGAGAGCCATGCTGCAATTATATTAGTAGTACAGTTTTGGCACGAATGGATCGACTCGTCTGGGGAAATCCTACGCTCTCACAGATACCAGCGTAAAATAGCAGCTTAATGCTGCTGTTTCGTATGATGAGTGTTGAGAACCGGAGACTCATTTTACCGGAATCGATGCATTCCATCTTAGTCCTCAGGTGTGACAACGATTCTTAATCGAGATTAAATGTAGATGCCTATGTGCCACAGCATCCACTTACCATCAGGTGGACTGTGTGCTCGTTTGTCACCCTTATCCTATAAAAAATTATCTCTTTAAGAAAGAACAAAACTAGCCTCTATATTATGCTGACCTGAGACAACAAAAAAATACTAGTGTCTTAAAGCACAGATCAATATATTATTTAAAAATGAGAACCATTTCCACATAACACATAATAGCAGAATTCTGTGTTAAGATATAGTATGTAGAGGTACACGATTTTCTTTTGTCGATTATTTCAAGTTGGGTTTTCAATTTTTATTTTAAATGCTAATATTTTGACTTTTTTGAGTAAACTAAGAAATATCACAAGCTCGAATATCATCTAAGTAGTTCCCTTTATAGAATAGTAGTAGAATTTTTACTTGAAATTTATATGGAACAACCCCTGAAGTACTTTAACATAGTTCAATAGAAAAGGATCATTATAATCGGTTCTTTATTTACAAAACTAAAAATTTTGTTCAACCGACTTCAATATAAATAAAATAGCTATCACCTCATCATCAAACCAATGCACTCGAAGTCCATTTGATACGCATTATTAAGAATAGGTAACTGTAAAACTACTAGTCATAGTCAGTTCATAGTCAGAGCTTGATCAAATTTATATGAGACCACGCCAGTAATTATGAAAATCTGTTCTCCTAGAAAAAAGTTCTGAGATAATACACATTAAAAAACATAAAGTTGAATTGAGTACATTCTCGTTTTTGAAGTCGGTTGAGAAACAAACAGTCGAGCTGAGAGCTACCTCCTCTTTTGGAGTCTGCTAAAAAGTTTTTGAACTAGAAACTAACCCTTTTCCGCTCAACATACATTAGATTTTTCACAAATTAGATTTTATTTTATTTTTATTTTTTAGGTAAACTTACAGTTATTTTTATACATCTAAATAGAAATTAACCACTTGAAACATGTAGATTAGAAAATAAAAGGTGGAGTTGCATGCTAAGAATGTTTGCAATAAAGCCAGGCAACAAATTTTCTTTAACTTAACCTACTCGTAGTATAAATAACACTTATAAGTTATGTATCCTCGAAACAATTAAGAAAGTATGATTTAAAATAATAAAAAAAAATTATACTACCACTCGTATTTATTCTGTGGTATAGGCCGCGGTATTGCAAAGCTTTTTGTAATGGCGTGTCAACAAATGTATAGGCTCCTATGTGTGTTCGTTTTGAGAAAAGTAACTTTCTATAAATATACAAAGCATTGTGTTATTGTACTCGTATATTTACATGTACATATTACGTTTTCGTATACTTAGCATGCATACGTTAATTGCCTGTTGTAATAAAAATTTGTATGATTCCCATGACTCAGATTATAAAACAAAAAAGAAACAAATAGAGTTTCATTGCGTTTCCAATAACTTATTTATATACATTAATAATGTCCTCCAGACCGAATTTCGGTCACGGCGGCCTGCCTCAACGGAGGCTAGCCATCGGCGCAGGAGAGGATTATAGTGCCCAAGAGTATGCGCAAGCACAGGTGCACTCTCTATTCCCTCGCTACGCTGTTGTCTTCTGCGTGAGCTGAATGCCCAGCAGGTATCGGGCTTCGGGGTAAACCCCTTTACCCGGATATTCCTCACGGCACACTACAGTGTGCCGGTCCTGGGCGCCTTTGATGGTAAAGGCGTTATGCTTATAATAGCGATTTTTGCCGCTGTCGGGTAATCTTATAAAAAAGGGAGGTTATCTTAGTAATTGTGTATAAACACAATTATTTAGTCGAAGTTGGCCTTTCTGCGGCGTTGTGGGATTTACTCGACTCCCTAATCTATATAGGGAGGAGTTCTCTTGGATAGGGTCGCCCGTACGGGGGGCCGTGAGTGCAACGGCGCTCTATTCCCTCACTCTCATAATCCGATGGGACGGTAAACCGACACGACCGGAGAGAGATCAGGCGCAGGACCAACGGCTTTACGTGCTTTCCGAGGCACGGGGGTGAGATACCGCCAACTTCCTGACTCCCGGCGGCTACTGAGAGTTTATTGACAGAAAAACTCAATAATTGATTTTTGGCCTGACCCGGGATTCGAACCCAGGACCTCATGATCAGTAGTCGCACTATTACAACCTCTAGACCAACGAGGCAGTCAAAAATATAGTATAGTATTTAGTTTCGGCCGATATAAAAGCCTTAATAAAATAATTAGGCACTTTTGATATTTATTTTTGATTTTCACTGCCTCGTTTGTCTAGTGGTTGTAGTAGTGTGACAGCTGATCATGAGGTCCTGGGTTACGAATCCCGGGTCAGGACAAAAAAAACAATCTATTGAGTTTTCGGTGTCCACTCCCGTGCCTCGGAAAGCACGTAAAGCCGTTAGTTGGTATTTTCCTAGGATAAGTGTATGTAAATTGTATTTAAATTTGGACGTAATTGCCTTTTTAGTTAATACAGCTTGAGTAGCGTTTTGCAAATTGTTTAATTCTCTTGGAAAAAAAGGCTTGATCCCGAGACTCGAAAAACGCTTCTACAGCACACGTCACCTCATCGTCACCGTCGAATTTTATACTACGCTTGCCTTTTTTAAGGTTACTAACCTTTTTAAGGTGAAAATCACTCAGAGATAGGTACGGAGAATATAATGTGTGCTGCATCAACTGAAACCCAGCAGGTTGGATGGCAACGCCTGCAACATCTGATCGATGAGCAGGGACATTATCATGATTAAAAAGCACTACAGTACGCAATTTTCCCCGAAGTTTATTTTTTAGTTCTTCGCGTGGTTTTTTTAATTCATGATGCGTAATAATCTCAAGTTATTGTCTCTCCTTTACTTAAATAGTCGATCATTATTATACATTCCACATCCCAGAAGACAGAGGCCATTATTTTTACAGCGGACACAGACACCTCGAATCTCTTCGATGGCGGGGAAGACTGTCTTTTCCACAGCTTGCATTGGTATTTCGTCTACGTGCCAAAGTGTTTCTACATTTATTAAAAGAGCCCCAAAAAAATCTGGATCTTCTCCAATTATTGTTAAATTAATCTTTGAAATGTCAAATCTTGCTTTCTTTTAGGCATCTGTTAAGATTCGACGAACCCAAAGCGCGGCCACCTTTTTGAATTTTAAGGTGTGAGTTAAAATAAACTGAATTGTCCCAAACGAAAGCTTTAGAATCTCAGCTAAATAACAGATGGTCACACGTCGATCTACGTTAACAATTTCTTCGATTTTTTTAACGTTTTCTTGCGTAACGGTTGTCTTTGGCGGCCCCCGGAGCGAGTGTAGTCACAGCAGTCAGTTCTGCCACATTTAAGTTCGGCGTACCGACATGCCACTGTAAAATAACACGGAGCATTGTCTGCCACAGTAGACTACAATTCTCCAAAATCACTTTTGTAGAAAAAAAGTACAGACACAAATATTTAATAACCGCACGAAGTTCGATTTTCTCCATTCTGGATACGAATCAAATTCCCGCCAAAAGTTAAGTTTAAAAATAATTGGCTGTAGTTTTTCATTTAGTTTTTTCTGGCCTAGGCTACTAACGAAATTAAGATTCGAAACAATAGAACGCATTTCTATAACTCATTGGTGTCCCATTCCGAAAATGTATCAAAATGTATAAGACGTGGTAGACGCCTTTCATGCGTGGTAGAGCCACTCTACAGCTATATTACTATTGTATTTTAGTATTGTAGCACGAATGGGTCAGCTCGACCGGAAAGGACCACGCTCTTATAGAATTTCAGCGTCAAATAGCAGCTTAATACTGCTGTGTCTCGTATGGTGAGTGTAGAGATCCAGAGACCCGTTGTACTGGAAACGAGACATTCCATCTTAGTCCTCAGGGGTTACAACGCATCTGCGTTTTGATTCTTAATCTATGGGCCACAGATTCCAGTTACCATCAGGTGGACTGTGTGCTCGTTTGTCACCCTTATTCTTTATTAAAAAAAGATCAACCTAATATAAGAGTAGAGAGAGAGAGTGTGTGTAAGAGTAAGAACATAGTATGGTACAATTGATAAAATTTCGTTATGAAATAAGACGAATTTTTAAATACTCTGGTGAAACGAAGCGAAAGCGACAGAAACCAGGTATCCATTTTTTGTAATTATTCTTTGAATAAATATTACAATAACATGATAATTATATTAAATAATTTATTCTACAAACTTATCATCATCATCTCTCATATATTTATTTATTTATTTATTTACACTTTATTGTACGAAAGGTACAAAACGGGGGACTTAATGCCATATGGCATTCTCTACCAGCCAACCGGAAGTTTGTGGGAGATGTGTGTACTGCAGTGGGCTAGAATGAAACCTAAAATTGATAAATTTCACATACACATACACCCTCACCCCCCTCCACACACCACACACACACACACACACACCCCACACGTACATACTCGTAGCTCAAACTTAATTAAATATATATAAGGATCTAATAGTTTAAATGTTATAGATTATTTATATATTTTTGTGTCAGATGAACCCAAATAATGTTCCTTTACCTTTGTTTTAAAAATCCATTTGTTGGGGGATTTTCTTATTGCTAGGGGAAGCGCATTCCAGAGTCTTACAGCTGTAACAACGAAAGAGTTTGAGAGGAAACCAGTACGGTGAGAGGGAGTATGGAGCACGAGATTGTTACGAGAGCGAAGATTGCAATCATGGGAAGAACCCAGGTATTGAAACTTACATTTCAAATACTCTGGGGCCAATGGATCGTTAAGAATAGTGAACAGAGTGCTAAGAATTCTAAGGCTCCTGCGTTGTGGGATATTTAACCATTTAAGTTGAGAGCGATAGAAAGAGATCATTACAGCCCTTCACAAGTCCACTGCTGAACATAGGCCTCCCCCAAGTAATGCCACAAAGCACGGTCCTGAGCCACCTGCATTCATCGACTTCCTGCATGTCTTACCAGGTCGTCACTCAATCTAGTGGGGGGTCGCCCTACACTTCGCCTACCGGTACGAGGCTGCCACTCGAGAACCTTTTTTCCCCAACGGTTGTCGGTTCTTCGAGCTATATGGCCGGCCCATTGCTACTTCAGCTTACTAATCCGGTGGGCTATGTCGGTCACTCTGGTTCTACTGCGGATATCCTCATTTCTAAGTTTATCACGCAGAGAAACTCCGAGCATAGCCCTCTCCATAGTTCGCTGAGCGACTTTGAGCGTCCTTATACGGCCAGCAGTGAAGGACCACGTCTCGGTTCCGTAGGTCAACACTGGCACCAACCACTGGTTGTACAACTTAGTTTTCAGGTTTTGAGGTATACCTGACGAGAAGATGCGTCGTAATTTCCCGACCGCTGCCCAGCCGAAAGTTATGTAACAAACCCAATTCCAAGAACGTCGACATACGGACAGCAATTATTAAAATTTATATGGAAATATTATTTAATCTTTTTTTACGTCGTGGCCTACCCATCTCCTTTTTTATCTCATATGCGTTAATCTTCCGATAATATTTCCTGCGCGATCGATTCGAAAGTTATATCCGCGGTCGGAAACCACAGAGTATATAAATTGAAAACGGCCAGAAACAAAACATGTGTTAGACAAATTTAAAAACTAACTTAGTAAGTTAAGTTTATTTTCATAATTTAGAAAGTAATGTTGCAAAAGATGTAAGATAATGAGACTTCGTTTATCGCCGATTTGTTGCCACTTACTGTCAGTCTCTCGTGAGAGAGTGTTTTGCCAGTCCATAGATTACTGTGTATATATGTGCCAGTCGATAGGCACCCGCGACGTGATGAGCACGCGTACCAGATAAATAAATTAAACAGGTGTGTTCGAAAGTGAAATTTTGTCTCGAGTCGGATATTCACCGCTGCATAACGCAAAAGGTAAGGTTGAAACTACAGTGAGCCTTTGTCTAAATTCAACTAAGTTGCGTTCATTACTTTTTATTAATTCGCCTTTATAATTATTTTAGTAGATATTATTTTTTTTAAACTACATTAAAAAAATGTGCGTATAATTTTGTACATACGTACGAAGTGAAACTTTTTTAAGACATATTCTACTTTTATTTTGTATTTTACATAAATAGGTTAAATAATGGTATACGCAGCCTCGGCTGTGAAAGGTAACAAGAAAACGTGACGTTTTATTTATTTTTCATATCGTACTATATTTCTCCACTAATAAAGATGTTTCAATTTAAAAACTAAAATATATATTGCATTTTAATTTTTAGAGATAATTTAGTAACGAAGGCAGACAAGTATTATTAAATAGCATTTTAAAATTATTAAAAAAAATAGTTTAACTTACCATGACGGCTCCGTGGCGTAGTGGCTTAGCAATGAATGGCTGCGCTGGGGGTCGCGGGTACGAATTCCGCACGGAGCAAGTATTTGTATGACCTACAAATAGTTGTTCTGGGTCTGGATGTTTGTCCTTATGCAATTTATGTTTGTAAAATGCCTCCACGATACAGGAGAAATCCTAATGTGGGGGTAACATTTTTAAAAGAAAAAGAAATAAATGAAATATCAGATGCATTAACTTCAAACGTTAAACTTCAGCCATTACTAAACATACTTTGGTCCCCCCCTAAATTGAGAAGCACAGGCAAAGACTACAATAGTGTACTGGGGCAGGCACAGGCCTCCTCAGAGCTATGAAGATATAGAATAGGATAGAATCATTTTTATTCAATATAGCTTACAACAATACTTATTGCAAGTCACTTTTCACTTTTACCATTGGTTCGGAAAAACCGCTGCGTTTCTTGCTGGTTCAGAAAGAAGCTCCATACCGAGTTCTGGAGAATCCTCCAACGTATGAACGAGGAGAATGGGCTCCTAGTAACCTTTCCTCTGGAGGCTGTAGAGTCGTCCTTGGCTTTAAAATGATAATTTTTAAAGTCAAGAGAGGTTCTGACGCGACAAAGGAGCCTGAACCGCCCCAACTCCAATCTCTCAACCCTTTACCTTTCGGGGTGAGACTTGAACGGCGTCAGTGAGAGTGACGAAGACCCAAGCAAGAAACGTAGCGGGACTTTTTTTAATGAAATTAATTTAGAATATATTATTTTGTACAGTTGGTATGAAGACATTAGAAACAGCTAAGTAGCGATCACCTCATTCCCAGGGATTATTATCAATCATGTACTCTTTAATATTTTAATAAACCTAAGTAAACAATTTTAGCTTAATAAAAATTTCTAACTTTTTGATAGATGAAGGAGTTATTGACTCTTTGGAGTCGAGGTATAACTAACTTGTGCTTGTTCCTAGTATTTACCGAACGTACAACAATATTTTTAATAAAACTATTTTTGTTTTTGTATACTCGTATATACATTAAATTTTCGTAAATATATTGAGAAGTCAAAGTTAATATATTTATTTCTTTAAAATTTTATCTAAGATTTTCCTTCGGACCCATAGTCCGCCATGCTGCTAAAGTGCTCCTTGTCCTATACTAGTCCTTACATATGAAATTAGCGTTTCGTCGTACTGACCACTTTGATCTGAAATATATCTCCTCTTTGGTTAAGAATTCCAAATTCGAATTTATAAATACATTTAGCTGGTACATTTGAGTTTTGAAAACAGTCTCCAAAGGAGTAATAGTGTCTCATTCACATCGATACTATTTATGTACTACGCACTAGATATGGCATTCCGAACACTCATTATGTTCAATTACTGAACTGTACTGCAATCCGTACACCTGTTATTGTGGCTTCGATATTCATGCAATGCGGAGCGAAGCTAATAGTATATATGCAACATTAACAAAAATTAAAAAAAATTACTCGATTAACAATACAATCTAAATAAACAATTATTTATTATGACAATTTTGGCGCGTTTATATCAACTGCGCATGCGCGACTCTACTTTTTCCTGCGCATATGCGGATACAGAGTAGCGCACATTTTTCCTTGGAATAGCTTCTCTAGTACATAGTCAAATATATAAGTCAATGTACGTAGTACATATAACTCAATGGTCATTCTTTATTTTTCCTTATTATTTTTTTTCTTTGGCGTCGCTTATTATCGCACAATGGAAAACACGCTGCAGGCTTCGGGGCAAGTGATAAAACTGTATTAATCCGCAAATTGAAGCAAATCGGGAAAGTAAAAAAACTTGAACGATGGGTACCTCATGAATTGAGTGAATCTAACTTGCAAACACGCGTTGACTGCTGTGTTATTTTGCTCAACCGACACAAAAATGAAGGGATTTTAAATCAAATCATTACTTGTGATGAAAAGTGGATACTGCACAATAATCGGAAGCGCTCGTCGCAATGGCTGAACCCTGGAGACCCAGCCAAATCCTACCCTAAACGAAAATTGACTCAGAAAAAGTTACTTGTGAGTGTTTGATGGACTAGCGCTTTTTTTGGTGATCGTTCACTACAGTTTTCTAAAATCTGGCCAAACGATTACGGCAGATATCTATTGTCAGCAAGTGCAAACCATGAAGGAAGAACTAGCTGATAAACAAACGAGATTGGTCAATCGCTCTAGGCCACTGCTGCTTCACGACAACGCAAGACCACACACTGCATAACAAACAACCACTAAGTTAGATGAGCTACAATTGGAATGTCTGCGACATACACCGTACTCCGCGGACCTTGCTCCAATAGATTACCATTTTTTCGGGAATTTGGATAACTTCCTACAAGGAAAAAAATTCAACTCCAATACGGCAGTCCAAACCGCCGTCAAAGAGTTTATTGATTCTCGCCCCCATGGTTTTTTTTAGTAATTTTTTCTATATAAAAAGACAAAACGTCGAATTATGTTTATCTTTTTTTAATACTCTGTAACCGAATATTTTCATGTAATTTTAACCAAATTTTAGGCGGCTGATTGATTTGAAAATTTGCGTCTCGTATCAAGGACCGATGACCTAACAAAAAAACGTTCCCTTTATCGTTTTAAAAATCTCTTACCCTTTAAAACGAAGCTTTTGTTAATTTATTTTTACTTCCTACTATAGACTTTGCAGATGTGTTCTATTGAGACCTATCTTAAACTCTTCTTAACAAGTTGAAGCGCTTTCTCAACAACTGTTTAAGATTTATCTTTAATTTACAAAAATATGACCACATCACTGCATTTTATTCCAAGCTTCAATGGCTTTCTATTCGTACGGAGTGTTGCTCCAAAGTCTTACTAACCTTTTTTTTCTGTATGAAATGATCCGACTTCCCCTTCTTATTTCAAAGTCTTGACCGTGTACTTTGTTCTTCTACCGTCCTTAAAAACCATATACCTTAGCATAGCACCGCTTTCTTTAATTCTTCGTTTACAGTGCTTCTATGAAACGCCCTGCCCGTTGATTTAAAAAAAGCACTGTATAAGAGCCGTGGTAGCTCAGATGGTTAGCGCTCGCTGTAAATTTCACAATACGCTAGCAAACCGGGTTCGATCCCCGCCGGCACCAATGAAATTGTTAACTACAATTTTGAGCGCTGATTTACCACGTGCTCGGCGGTGAAGGAAAACATCGTGAGGAAACCTGCATGTCTGAGAAATAAGAAAAAAATATATTTCGAAGACATGTCCAGGATCACGAAACAGACAAAACCCCAAACAAAAAGGGGAAGTTAAGGATATTATTACTACCCAGAACCGATAAGTATACATGAAAACGGAATATACTGATCAAGAACGTCCAGCAATTGCTCAACCACGCCAACACGCATTGGGGTAGCGCGGCGGACACATCCTTGCCCTAAAACCCTCTCAGAAATGAGAGGAGGCCTGTGCTCAGCAGTAGGACGTATATAGGCTTAACTTTACTTTACTTTACTTTACTGTATAAGCATACGTTCAAAAATCTGGGTCGAAAACTTTATCATGAGGAAAATCCCATCTGACCTTCTATTTTATTTTGATTTTTGTTTATTTTATATAAAATCCACCTGCCAAACGTGGCAAATGATCAAATGTTTACTTGTAAAACCAGTCATCTGTAATTATTTGTGATGATGACTTAAACATTACCTTTATTTTTCTGGTAAAATCGACTATTCGATGTTACCATTATTTATGGAAATTTTTCGTGGCATTACCGTGTATTAGCATAGTAAGTTTAAAAAATGTCCACGTAAAACAGTTTTAAGCCTTTTTTGGTTCAAAACATTTTATTTCTTACGATGATAATCTTGTAGTAAGTCTAATGTTGTAATTTCATAACTTATGTAACTGTATACAAAAGTTCCAAAATGTTTACTTGATGAATCACTTATGTACTTTTAATTGCTTTTACTAGAAACCGGTGGCAAAATGTTATTTAACTTTCTTTAGCAAAATAAAACCCGAATAATACTCATAGACGTTAAGCTACGTTGTTTCTCTTTAGATAGGCGTTTATAACTGTTTTTACATGAGACTTGAGAGAAAAAGTTCGGATAAATGTCAGGTCAAATAAATACAAAAATTAAATAATAATAGTAAAGGAAGTGCTTATGTCATAGGAGATTAGAGCAGGCAGCCTGCCTCAATTGATGGGATAGAGCAAATTGATAAGCAAATTGAGAAGGAGGATGTAAAGACTTCCTACTTCTTCTTGAAAGATGGTGAACTCTTTCTTCCAGAAGCGTACCCACAGAAAGTGAACCTGGTCTCGTTCCGAATTCTCGACGAAAAATGAATTTGACTTATTAATGACGACCAGACGACAACAGTTCCCACATGTCTTAGTGACTTAGAGAGTGATTACTGGTAGAGAACACCGAATGATGAGAGGCACTCTAACCATAACGTTAAATGTTGAGGTTGCGTCTAATGAAGTCAACACTTCGTCATCCTTATGCTCTATTCCAAAGCCTCCGAAAACTACCAGCTCGAGTTACAAAATCGTATTCATTGCCTGAAAAGTTGTAAAAAAATTACAATATAAATAATAAGTTGAAAACTGTCCATGCGGTAGGAGCTAAGTTCTGTATTCCCCGTAGCAGAAGAACACAAAAACTCTCCGATCCCATGGCTGTAAGGCGGAAGATAAAGTTACAATCTTCAACAGATATGAAAGCATACAAGACACTAAACAGAGAGATCTCCAAAACGACTTACGCAACTTTAATACAGCTCGTATTAAAGAAGGTATTGAGTGGACCCAAAGCTCAAAAGTCTTAGCCAGAGATCTGTCTGCCGGCCAGAGATAGAATCAGCTGTCAAAGTTGAGCACCAACTGGGGCAACGTCGTAATATGGAAGACCTGAGATTTTAAGTAAGATGAAAAGACCTACACTTACGTGTGAGCTACGATTCAAGAACAGGTTTCATCGAAATCTATTCCGAAGATATCCGAGGCAACAGTCTAAGCGAGATAAGATTGGCTCTTCAGCATATTAAAAACGGTAAGACAAACGGTGAGGATATAATTACAGCGGAGCTTCTGAAAGTGGGTGAAAAACCAGTACTTGAAGTCCGTCAAAAGCTCTTTAGATCCATCCTCCATGGTGACACTATTGAGACCATCGCACTTCTGACTATCCTGAAGGAGTGGAGCAGAAATGCGGTGGCCTTGTTCTTAAAAAAGATAACAACGCTCTATTGAGGAACTACTGACCGATTTTCCTTATGAGCCGCTTCTACGTGCTGATTTCGAGATTTACTACAAATTATCTCGCAAGCAGATTTGACAAATTTCGGCCTCCCGAACAAGTCGGTTTTCGAAAAGGATATACATAGTATCCTAAGGTAAATTATATAAAAGACATAAGAGTACAATCTACTACTTTATCTTACGTAAACAGGCTATGAGAAAGCCTTTATTCTGTCGAAATTTGGGTGGCGCTACAGTCCCTTTAGCGGTTCTATGTCGATTATAGGTATACCGAGGTGCTCAAATGTCTATACAGCAGTCTACGATAGGTCCAACAATCCAACTGTAGAAGACAGGGTACGTTATATCCCCAAAACTCTTTTACGCTACATTGCAAGAAGTTTTCAAGCTACTGGACTGGAACTGGACCAGGTAAGAAATACAGTAAGTCGATGGATGCAGTTGACTCAGTATCGTGTTTTGCGGCATTCCTAAGACTTTTTTGATGATAGTAATAATGATGATATAAGAGGCTACGCGTTGGAAGAAAATGTTCCATCGACGTTTACTAGAATTAAGACAAAAACAATTAATTAGCGAAATTACTCAAAAGAATTGTTATACAATAAAAAAGAGAGATCTTGTATAGCTTTATTAAAAAGATTCATACCTGATGTCTGATAAAAATGTATTTTTAATTCCATGTTAATAAAACTGCTAATACGTTGACTTTGTTGTTGACTAGTCAGATGGAAAATAGACAGTTTGTGTCTACTTTTCCAAGACTTTTCAGGTATCAAAAGTACTAAATTTTGTAAGTGAATAATTATATAAACATGTTGCACAGATCGTGTAATGTATGAGAATGTTCAAGAAATATCTTTAGAACACGCGAAAAGCAGAATTTTAATATGAACTTGATGAAGATGACATTTCGCCCTTTTTTAAATTTATAATTAAAACGCCTTTTTAGGGTTCCGTAGTCAACTAGGAACCCTTATAGTTTCGCCATGTCTGTCTGTCCGTCTGTCCGTCCTCGCTTAATCTCTGTGACCGTTAGCACTAGAAAGCTAAAATTTGGTACCAATATGTGTATCAATCACGCCGACAAAGTGGTGAAATAAAAATTGGAAAAAAATGTTTTATTAGGGTAGCCCGCCCCTATATGTAAAGTGGGAAGTGATTTTTTTTTAATTTCAACCCTAACGTGTGATATATTGTTGGAAAGGTATTTAAAAATGAATAGGGGTTTACTAAAATCATTTTTTGATAATGTCAATAATTTCGGAAATAATCGCTCCAAAATTAAAAAACAATGTGTCCCCCCCCCCCCCCTCTAACTTTTGAACCATAAGTTTAGAAAATATGAAAAAAAATCTGAAAAGTAGAACTTTATAAGGACTTTCTAGGAAAATCATTTTGAACTTGGATGGAAACAACAGTACCCACTACCGGGAGCATTTGCAAGAGCGCGGAGCGCTGCTGGAGCGCGTACATAATGGATACCCACCTTTAAGCTCATAAGTGGGAACACTTATTGTGACGGACGGGAAACTACGGAACCCTACGCTGAGCGTGGCCCGACACGCTCTTGGCCGGTTTTTTTTTCTTTCATATAGCTTTACCTCTCTACCTTAATAATCAACTTATCATTAAACGTTGTTATATCAACATTGCACTATGTCTTTAATTAATTATAAATTTTCAAACTTTTGGAAGTATTTTATCTGTGTATTATATATGTGAATATATTTAATGTTTATTTCATTATGTGTTTAGTTATTTTAATGGTTTTTAGCAACTAATCATATTTTCAAAATCAAAATTAATTAAAAATCATAAAAGTAAATTATCGAGGTAACGCCATACCTACCTATCTACTCTTTTTTTGAAGTCAACTAAAAAAACGTTAAGATTTTGTTTTAATTTACTTCAAGGCTTCAATCTAAGATGCTAACCTACCTTTAGGTATAACTTAACCGTGTAGAGACGGTGTAAGAATATCTACTACCCCATATCGCATAATTACAACGCGGTAACATCATGGACGAATGATCATTGAGGCAAACTTACGTAACCGATAATTAAACGTAGAGTACGTTTGGATTTCCCGAGAAACGTATGTCATGTCATCCGAGAGAATATTAAACGGTGACTTACGTTACGGTTAGAAAAAAAATGGTTTTTTAATCTTTACGTTTGGGAGTTGATAAATGCAAATGACTCAGGATCGTGCTTTGTTAGTATCCTTGACCTCCCCGGAGTATGTTCAGTGGTGGACTTGTGAAGGTCTGTAATGATGATTATGATCATTATAATTTGTTAGATGTGATGAGTCGGATATTTTTTTTAAATAAGTTACGTGACGGTAATATGGTCACCTTAACCTTTGCCGCCCTATAAAACCAAAACTAGGAGAAGAAAAAAGATACAAACACAAAGTCGTCTATTGTAATAACAAATAAGTAATATATTAAGAAAAAATAATTGCAAACAAGCTTTGGCAATCATTAGGAACACTTCGAAAAATAATCTTCAAAAAAAAACTAACTACACTACACCATACTAAAATCGACTTATCGATATTTTCTACAATGTCGACTGTCAAAATGGCGTCGATAAATTATTGCCCTTTTGACCTTTTATTATTTGATTGAATGATGAAGAGCTATCGTATCATTATGCAAACAAGTTTGTAGTTTTAGTGTTATAAGAAAGTGAGCATATTAACCGGATGACCACATTACATTGAAGTTCATTTGTACGAAATATGTAAAGGTTAATATTTATTTCTGTACTATTAGCAATATTTTGTATTAATTAGATTAAAAATATATACACCAAACTACAGATATTTATAAAAGTAGAAAAATTAAAAAAAGGGATTAAATGTGCAAAAAATTAAAGAGCAAACCACTGAGTTAGTGTTTTGTATATTAATTTAACATTTTAGAAACTGATAAACTTTTATATAAAGCTAACTTCTCAATTAAATGACATTGCGTAACAAAAAACTTTACCTCATTGTCAAGTAGCGACATCTAGCGAGTGAATTAATATTAGCCCTCATTATCACTAGCTTACGTACTAGTACTATTTATTTTTCCAGATGGCAGATCGCTCTTTCTACCTAAGATTCCGTCTGGCTAGGCCTCATCCACTTACCTACTTCCATTTCCAAATAGCAGTGCATCCATTGCTGTTTTCTTGTGTGAAGGATAAATTATACGTGGTATTTTAGACGTGGTAGAGCCAAGCTGCAGCTATATTATGCTTGTAGTACGAATGGGTTGACTCGACTCCCAGAATACCAGCGTAAAGTAGAAGCTTAATATTACTGCGTTTCGTATGATGAGTACCGGAAACGTGGCATTTCATCTTAGTCCTCAGGGATGACAGCGCATCTGCATTTTGATTATTAAATGAAGATAAATGAAGATGTCTATGGGACACAGCATCCACTTACTATCAGGTGGACTGTGTACTCGTTGTTTGCCAACAAAAAAAAATCTAATTCGTTTTATATTGTTAATTGTATAACTGCTCTTTTTTTTTTTCAAAATAAAGTCCCGCTTGGTTTTTTGCTGGTTCTTCTCAGGACAGAGGCTTTTTCGGAACAGTGGCAAATTTAACAACAGAGTGACATTCAATAAACATTATTTATAATCTATATTGAATTAAAAAAAGTTTCTGTTTCTGTTTGTGTCTATCTTCCAGAATATCTACCAGCGTAAAAGTAAGAAATAAAAAACGGCAGTATTATGATGTATAATACTGTTGTTTCTTATTGCGAATGTCAAGAACAAAAATAACTTGTTTCATTATTAAATAACCGCCTTCAGACAATTATTTCTACTTATATAACACGCAAACTTTCGTTTTCGCCACGCCTTGTTGCTGTCTCCGCAAGTCAGTAACTGACCAAGGGTAGTGGTTCTCATCTTTTTTTTTTCACTATTTTAAACTTTATATTTGTACATATGTATTATTTACCATCCGTTAAAGATTCTATAATATAGATACGATATCTTCCTAGCTTTTATGGTAAGGTACTTCTTATGTATTTTTGTCTAAAATTTAATTTTTCGAATGTAAGTATTTTTGCATTATTATCTCAAAAGTCAGTGAATTGTCATGAACTATTAACTATTTTTATATTTGGCAAAAATATTGTGGATTAAAACAGTCTTTTATACAAATAAATATAACTAATGCTGGGTCATTTTGTCATTTACGCGTTCCCCTGAATGATTTTAAAATTTTTTCCACTGTAAGGACACAATATTATAATACAATCTTCAAAACAGATACTTTACATTATTTACTTCATGTACCGCAACAAATTTAAAATAGTTTGAGAAACGCATGGTTACCGCGACCTAGAAAACTTGTAGATAATGGCTTCATAGCGTAGTAGTGTTAGTGATTAAACGTGCTTGGAATCACTCTATATCATCATATAAATAAATATATATATATATATATATATATATATATATATATATATATATATATATATATATATATACTGCGATAACCGACCAACTTTGCAGAAAATGTTCAGAACAAGAAATAAAGGCAAATGGTGAAGACAGATTAATTTGAAACAATATCAAAAATTCTGTCCTTTTTATCTTTTAAATTCAAAATGCTTGGAAATGCATTATTTTAACTGATAGTAATGCGTACGCACACATTCTTATGGGTCGATCGGCAGGCGAAAACGTTGTTGCCCACAAATTACATTCAATTTGGGACAGTTCCAAATAAAAGTAGAAGCCTTATTTACTCGTATTTTCAAAAACTGCAATAACGATATATCATTATTTATATATATGAACTTAAGTTTACAATTTTCCCACTCTTTGAAAAATAACCCTGTATTTATACATATATATTGGATGGCATTAAGTCATCCATAACCATTTTTAAGTTTTTGCTTGTTTTTAATAAACAATTTGGACGTATTAAAAAAAATATAAAATAAATGTGTTTTGATTACCTAAAATCTAAATAACTCCACATTAATAGATGTTACCCAGGTAAAACCGGGAGGGTGGCTAGTATGTATAATAGAAAATAGGCTCGGCATCTAACGTAACATACATACAAAACAAGGAACATGCATTCTCACCGGCAAACCATCCCCACTTTAGCTCAGAATCGCACTGCTCTCTGTCCAGAATTCCGGGTATATCTTACATAAATTATGAAAGCATAAAAATATGAGTAATGTCTTCCGTGTAAATTTGTTTCAACTTTGCGCATTAGTCTGACGGAATTATCTTCCGGTATATACCGGTATATACCAGAAGACAGAGAAAAGTTATCCATGGATCCATCAAATCCTGTAAATCATGATTGTGGATCCAAGTGATCGTAGTGGAGCTAAAGCTCAAATCACAACAGGATACTAAGGTAGGTGGACCATGGAAGGCCATGCTTCTTTGAAGGCCAATTATTAAAATGTTATAGTTATTGCCATGTGATGACAAATTCCTTCTACTTACACAAACACCCGTCGAACTGAAAATCACAGACGCGGCGGCGAATCGCTCGTGCTACTATTTTGACAGTACGGTCCCTCGCTTCATTGATTTCGGGAATCGGCGACGTTAAAATAAGGTAGGTGTACCATGGAAGGCCACTCTAACAAATAAACAGTTATTATTCGTTTATTTACTGGATATATGAAACTAACAAATATTTAAGTAATACTTTGTTTTATTACGTAACATATAAACCACTTCTTTTTATTGTAGATTATTCGCTATTTATTAAACTTTAGTGTTAAATGACTGATTTATTATAATGGCTTTCTGGCCATTTGGAAGAATTCAATGAAACTTAAGTTCAATATTGATTAAATCTGCAAATTAAAAAAGTGGGTTATATGTTACGTAACAAAACAAAGTATTAGTTAAATATTTGTAAGTTTCATTTATCCAGTAAATAAACGAATAATAGTTGTTTATATGTTACACCATTACATCCATGGTACACCCACATTATATTATATAGTATACAGTACGTAAGGGTAATGTGATGGTTCGGTTAAAATGGTCACTTTCTTATAACTAAAAAAATACAGCCTTGTTTGCATTTATGACAGCTCTTCATTGCCATCGTTTGCCACTGTGAATGATTCTATGAAGAATAAAAGCTGTATTCATCCCGTGAGTGTGGTAAGAAGCGACCATAGGAAATGCCAAAAAATAGCGATACAATCATCTTGTTTACATTATTATAATATTATATTTTATAAGTATTTATGCATCTCAAACAAACTAAAAAAGAGTAGAAATATCCCCACATAATAATAATGTCGTCCAGACTAAAACTTCGGCTATTCTCAACAAGACTAACCTACGCAAGACTGGATTACAATGCACGAGTGCGTGCGCAAACACAGATACACTCTCTAATACTTCACTTTTATAGTCTGTTTTGGCGGTAATAGATCAGGCGCAAGACCAACGGCTTAACTTTTTTTCTGAGACACGGGGGTGAAACAAAGCCCGGAAATTGGCGTTTTAGCAAGGCTGATGATTTGATTTGAACACGAAGTCTTCGTTTTTAAAACGAATCTAAGTGAGGCAACACATTTAGATCATGTTGTGAATTTGAAGCACCTTGTATGCATTATGCATGTACATGTAGATTTATCTTTTTTTTATATCGAATAAGGATGACAAACGAGTACACAGTCCAACTGATGGTAAGTGGATGCTGTGGCCCATAGACATCTATATACATTTATCCTCAATATGTAATCAAAATTCATATGCGTTATCACCCGTGAGTACTTAGAAGGAATTTCTCTTTTACAGTTAAAGGCTTTGAAGTTACACATATTTAACCTCGATTACGAATTAAAATTCAGATACGTCGTGACCCCTGAGGATTAAGATTCCAGTAAAACGGGTGTCCCGTGTAATGTGGGGAGATTCGGGGAATAAATATAATAAATACGTCTAGTGGTCTTGACTGTAGATTTATTACTAACTCTCTCTCCTATTCTATCCTACATATATATAAGGACACACTACAGTACACACTACACGCCCATCGGCAAAAAGAAAAAAAAAAGGATTACAAAAATATTTTTTTTCAATGAATTAAAACTTGGTGTAAAACATCAAAAAAATTGTACATTATTTTAAAATATTAAAATTCTTACACCTACTATATCATATTTATAACATAATAAAATTAAAATAAAATATCGTAAACACCGTAATTTAAAAAAAATAACTTTCTATCTCTGTATTTAAATTTATTAAATAATCATCAAATTCCTTACGTAATTGTATTGATTCTTTAAGTTTTTGTTGTAAAATAATTTTAGTTCGCCTATCATAACTGCATAACTTTTAAAATTTTCATATATAACTATTAATTCACTAGACATTAAAATACAGTTTTTAAAACAATATAGTTATCAAAAATATTATAGGATGTTTACAATTTTATTATATTCTTAAACTTAAACTATATTATTCATTTTAAACCTTAACAAATGTAAAAGAAGCTATTGCCATTGAAATAGTATCCTTACTTTTAAGTGGATAAACTTCAGCATACTTATTTAAATCACACTGTAGTGTGAGTATATAAACATTATTAAAACTATTCTTACATTAGGACCCTACTAAATCTAAATAACCTACATCAAAGCGGAATATCTCGTATCGGTTATAGCCGTTGGTTCCTTTATATATTTATTTTAGTGTTTACATCGCAAACACTTGTCACATCAATTTACATAATTAGTAGGATATTACTAATTACGTATGTAGTCTCTAACTCCGGTCAAAATAATCTTTTCTTTGCATTACATATATTAGACCGTTAGTTGGCAAAAAATTATAGTCGTTTAATATTGCACGTTTTGTGTCACGGCGGTCCTAGTGCAACATATTCAAAATCATTAACAAACTACAAGAATCAAAATACAACTTGCAATCGCAGCCGCGTAAGCGGTTTGTGACGCCTTTGTTTTAAATTTCTTAGTATGTTCATGGGAACGTTTTTTCGATTACGTTGTATAATGGTACCTAGTTTTTTAACTATGCAGTAAAATGATATCGTAAATAAAATTAATTTAACTTTCCCAATAGTTTGTACCTCTAAATATAGATTGTTACATTCAATTTTAAATTCATTTTATAAAAGTATTATATTTTTACATAGGTACATTAACAAAAAATCATTATTTAAGTTATTTATAATTTCGAAAACTCTATTTTTCATGACATGAAATTTATATATAAAAAATAAACACTACTAGGTACACAGCTCAAGTTTGTTTTACAAAATATTTATTAACATTCGAAAAGGCAATTTTATTTCAAACAGATAACATAATTTTAGGTTCCGTTGTCTTTTAAAAAAGAAAAAAACGTAAAAAGAGTACTATTACAGTAATAAATTTATAATAATAGTGTATTGATAGACTCTGGACTTTACTTTATGAGCAAAATATAAACCAAATATAGTTTAAAATGTACAAATTTTACATAAAAAACATATGACAAAAAATTTCAACCAGATTTATTGTAAATATGAATCGCCGTGTAGTGGCGGTTAAGAATATCCACTACCCCATATCTTCCCGTGGGTGTCGTAAGAGGCGACAGAGGGAGGCAGGCAGGAGATGGGCAGCAGCATCTTCCTGATAACAGCAACTGTACGACAAAAAAAACTGCGGTTGCCAACCCGCTCGCCAAGCGTGGCAACTATGGCAATATACCCCCCATGAACATTTACACAAATAGACGGCCCCCAGTTCCCCGGCGGCCCCGCTATTCCTGGCTACGGTGGCGACCATGGTAACGGCGGGGCAGGGGGTGCTAAGAATCTCCGGTGGAGGTTCGGTTGCCACCTACGACGACTCGACCTGGCAACATTTAACGCACGCACACTGAGGACTGACGAGAAGATCCTGGAGCTGGAGGAAGAGATAGACAAGTTGCGCCGGAGTATTATAGGATTATCCGAGGTCCGAAGAGAGGGGGGAGGACACGGTGATTCTCGAATCCGGCAACTTGTTCTATCACCGGGAGGGCGACCATCTGTCCCAAGGAGGTGTCGGATTTATCGTCCACAAGTCTCTCGTCAACAACGTTGTACAGATTGAGAGTGTGTCGACGAGGGTCGCGTACCTGATACTCAGAATCACCAAACGGTATTCGCTGAAGGTCATACAGGTTTACGCACCAACGTCGGCACATTCCGATGAGGAGGTGGAGGAAATGTATGAGGATATTTCCAAAGCCATACATTCCTCCAAAACCCACTACACGGTGTTGATGGGAGACTTCAACGCAAAACTAGGCACAAGAGAAAGCGGTGAGCTGAAGTTAGGGAAATTTGGAGTAGGGCAACGGAACCGAAGGGGCCAGCAGCTGGCCGACTTTATGGAGAAAGAGGGACTCTTTATGATGAACTCTTTCTTCCAGAAGCGGCCCCACAGGAAGTGGACCTGGTCGAGCCCCGACGGTTCGACAAAAAATGAGATTGACTTCATTATGACGACCAGACGCCAACTGTTCAGTGATGTCTCAGTGATCGCAAGGGTGAAAACTGGCAGCGATCACCGAATGGTTAGAGGCACACTGAACCTAAACGTTAAGTTGGAGAGGTCTCGTCTAATGAAGTCAACGCTCCGTCCCCCCTCGTGCTCTGATCCAAAATCCCGAAAACTTTCAGCTCGAGTTACACAACCGCTTTCAGTGCCTACAAGATTGCAATGCAGTGGACGATATGAATGACAAGCTCGTGGAAACTGTCCATGCGGTCGGAGCTAAGTTCTGCAAGACCCGCCGCAGAAGAACACAAAAACTCTCCGATCACACTCTTAATCTCATGGCTGTTAGACGGGAGATGAGGCTGCAATCGTCAACAGATTTGACAGCATACAGGCAACTGAACAGACAGATCTCCAAATGCATGCGGCGAGACTTACGCAACTTTAATACTGCTCGTATTAAAGAAGCGATCGAGCGGAACCAGGGCTCCAAAGTCTTTGCCAGAGATCTGTCTGCCAGAAAGAGCCAACTGTCAAGGCTGAAGACTGAGTGTGGCAGCATCGTTTCCGGGACACCTGAGATTTTGAGTGAGATTGAGAGGTTCTATGGGCAGCTGTACACATCATCGTTGGAGCCACACGCAAGTGTGAGTAACGATCCAAGAGCAAGTCTTATCCGACACTATTCCGATGATATCCCGGACGTCAGTCTAAGCGAGATTAGAATGGCTCTCCAGCACCTTAAAAACGGCAGGGCCCCAGGCGAGGATGGAATTACAGCGGAGCTTCTGAAAGCGGGTGGAACACCGGTACTTGAAGTCCTTCAGAAGCTCTTCAATTCCGTCCTCCATGGTGGCACTACTCCAGAGGCGTGGAGCAGAAGTGCGGTGGTCTTGTTCTTTAAGAAAGGCGACAACGCTCTCTTGAAGAACTACAGACCGATTTCCCTTCTGAGCCGCGTCTACGTGCTGTTTTCGAGAGTCATTACGAATCGTCTCGCACGCAGACTCGACGACTTCCAGCCTCCCGAACAAGCCGGTTTCCGAAAAGGCTTCAGTACCATAGACCACATACATACCCTGCGGCAGATTGTACAGAAGACTGAAGAGTACAATTTGCCACTTTGCCTGGCGTATGTGGACTATGAGAAAGCCTTTGATTCCGTCGAAATTTGGGCGGTGCTGCAGTCCCTTCAGCGGTGCCAAGTTGACTGTCGGTATATCGAAGTGCTGAAGTGTTTGTACAGTAGGGCTACGATGGCTATCCGAGTACAGAACCAGAGCTCGAAACCTATCCAACTGCAGAGAGGTGTAAGACAGGGTGACGTTATATCCCCGAAACTCTTCACCGCTGTTTTGGAAGACGTTTTCAAGCTACTGGACTGGAAAGGATACGGTATTAACATCAATGGCGAGTACATCACTCACCTTCGATTTGCCGACGATATAGTCCTTATGGCAGAATCGCTGGAGGACTTAAGCACTATGCTCAATGACCTCAATAGTGCCTCCCAACGGATAGGTCTTAAGATGAACATGGACAAAACAAAGATTATGTTTAATGTCCATGTCACACCTATGCCGGTAGTTGTTGGGAGCACTATGCTCGAAGTTGTTGACGAGTACGTTTACCTGGGACAAATAGTCCGACTAGGTAAGTCCAACTTCGACCGAGAGGTCAATCGACGGATTCAACTCGGCTGGGCAGCGTTCGGGAAATTACGACATATCTTCTCGTCAGGTATACCTCAATCTCTGAAAACTAAAGTGTACAACCAGTGCGTGTTGCCAGTGATGACTTACGGATCAGAGACGTGGTCCTTCACTGCTGGCCGTATAAGGACGCTCAAGGTCGCTCAGCGAGCTATGGAGAGGGCTATGCTCGGAGTTTCTCTGCGTGATAGACTCAGAAATGAGGATATCCGCAGTAAAACCAGATTGACCGACATAGCCCAACGGATTAGTAAGCTGAAGTGGCAATGGGCCGGCCATATAGCTCGAAGAACCGATAACCGATGGGGAAGAAAGGTTCTCGAGTGGCAGCCTCGTACCGGTAGGCGTAGTGTAGGGCGACCCCCCACTAGATGGAGTGACGACCTGGTAAGATATGCAGGAAGTCGATGGATGCAGGTGGCTCAGGACCGTGCTTTGTGGCATTACTTGGGGGAGGCCTATGTTCAGCAGTGGACTTGTGAAGGGCTGTGATGATGATGATGATGATGATGAATCACTGTGCCTAAAATATGAAAAAAATGTCTCGTAAATTCACATACACACATAACACATTTTCGCGTAGTTGTGTAAATCGATCCCTATAGTTATTACATGTGTAACTCGTTAGTCGCATTTTGAGTAGCATTAGTAGTCCTAATAAAGAAATGCAAACTAGACACTTTTTGATTTGCTCGGGCCTTTTTTTCCATAATTCTTGTACGTACTTTCTTTCTTCTTAATATTTTTGACCTTTAGCTAGCTCTCTTTCTCTCTATTCACTTATATATTTTTGAATAAAACTATTATTTACGGATTTTATCGCGTTTAATTACTTTAATTTATTTTTATTATTATGCCGACGTTTCGGGTGCTTTACAGCACCCATGGTCACCGGGGGGGGGACTGAGATGTTTGACGTCCCAATGTCATAGTTAGTCCGGCTACCTTCAGTTTTTTTTAATATTAATTTTTGGTCCGATTTACGCAAAACGAGCTTATAGTATCATGAAACTGAAGGTAGCCGGACTAACTATGACATTGGGACGTCAAACATCTCAGTCCCCCCCGTGACCATGGGTGCTGTAAAGCACCCGAAACGTCGGGATAATAATAAAAATAAATTAAAGTAATTAAACGCGATAAAATCCGTAAATAATAGTTTTATTCAATGTGTAGTGTTCGCGTAAATTTAAGAAATCATTATATATTTTTATTTATTTATTAGATACCGGCAATCGGAGTATTAATTCATTTCATTTATATTTCATTTCGTGATATTTTTCACGCGGGTACTTTATAAATATGGGCCCCCCATTTATTTGGGTATTATATTACATTTCCGTAACATTCATTTCATTTTATTGGTACATAAACTTTTTATCGTAATTATATCAAGGTAAAAGTATACCTTGCGCGCACAACCTTGAGGTCTACGTTTGAGTCATTAAAAAGACTCCAACAATTGTCACGAAGGAAAACTAAGTTCACACTGTGATCCAATGAAGGATATGACCTCTATGTACCATTATTAAGGGTAACAAATTTAAGACTTCTATGGTCCCTAACACTACTAATATGTGTAAACACTTGTACTGAAGGTACTGTTCCCTAGTACCCGTTACGCCCGACTTTATCATCCAATCATGGAAACATACCCTGCTCGAGGACTATATGTTATACCAGTGATGGACGTTCCCGTATCTCTCCATTACCTATTTATTAAGGTCAATTATTTTCTTTTATATCTATTCTTCCCATGCATAATTCTTGCTCCTAACGGCTTCAATACTATTAGTTTAAGCATCATCAAATATTTGGGTGATCAGTCCAATATTGACGAAACTTAACCACTCAATCATTCGTATTCCCATTTTTTAAACATTTCTATCTTTCATTCCTCGCACCTTTTAAATACATCCTTGCTATTTTTTGTACAAAATGGGATAATATTTTTTTAGTCAAAGTTTAACTTAGTTAGGAAACATTACTATTAAATCTCTCTTAGGCCGGCGACGTACATACTTTATAATAGAATAGCATTTTTCTAGTCAGTTTCCCCTTAAATTTTATTATAATGTGCACCCCGTTTAAGAATATGGTGTTATGTACCTTTTGTTGTTATTCTTATTGTTTATTAGGAGAAGTTATACGATAACGTCGTTCTTAGTAATAAATGTTTTTTTGAACATTGCTTAATAAGGAATTAATAAATTTGACATATATACTGAAACAAATTAATGATAATTGGTCGTAACATTTTCACTTTATAATATATAATGATTGACAAATTAATTATTATAACAAGTATATGACATTGAGATATAATAATATTCTTACGTTGGTATTTTCTCTGACGCTGTTACATAATAAATTAGAAGAAAATTGATATGGTATATCAATTAAAAAAATATTTGAATAATTTATACATATATGTTGTTAAAATTTCGATAATTATTGTTATAGTTACTTGTCCATTAAAATTTACACATTACTATGGTAGAATATGTAGAACTAAATTATACTTAAACACCATTGCAAAAAAATATTATTATTATCATTATTAAGTAGTTATTTACCGATTAATTATTGCAGTATAATACATAATTTTGAATTTTTCTGTTAATAGCAGTAATGTTTTTCCTATTTTTTAATGAATGATTTAAAAATTTTCTTTCCCCAGTTCTGTGTATAACATTATATATAAGTAATAATATAATTTGACAATAGACATCGACACTATTTTTTTTTATGAAACTTACAACTATCATTACAGGATTACCTAATGCGATAGTGTAGCTGTCTTAACTGATTTGTGTAGATTTAAGTGTTAGATTTTATGTAAGTTTAATTATTATATAATTAAACTTACATTCGGTGCTTTCGATATGTCCTGTACCTGCCACAGAACTTGGCTAGTCACTCGTTGTACCCCTGACTTCTTTCTGCTGCTCTGGTACTTGAAGATGTTCTTAGCTCCTCGATGTGGTTGGGCCTGGACTTCCTCGTACTCTTCTTTTTTCTTTCATATTTATTTTTGATAAAGTTGGTACGTACTCTTCTCTTGAGGGAATTTTGATTAAGGTGTTTTCTGTGTCTTGAAATCTTCTTTCTTGGAAATTTTCTCTCTTGTCTTTTTGATTTAATACAAATGTTACTGGAGCTTCTTGTATAATTTATTTTTCAGGTCTTTTCTTAATTTCTTCTATAACATTTCTCAAAAAAAAAGTTGTAGTCTCTTCTTATATTCTTAATTAAAAATTTAAGTGTCACATACGGTATAATGTTCTTTTTGTTATTATATATTAATTTTGATTTAATAATTAATTTATCTTCTTCGATAAATTACTTTATTTTCTATGCAGGTCCCGGCGGTGCGCTTGCATTGTAGCAGCGCAGCGCCTGGCAGGGTCGCCATGTAATGTAGGGAGATTCGAGGAATAAATGATAATACGTCTAGTGGTCTTGACTGTAGATTTATTACTAACTCTCTCTCCTATTCTATCCTACATATATATAAGTACACACTACACCCGCTCTCTACACTCACCATACGAAACACAGCATCATTAAGCTGATATTTTACACTGGTATTCTGTGAGAACGTGGTCCGTCTCCGGTCGAGCCAATTAATTCGTACATACAACCATAATAAAGCTGCAGCGTGGCTCTACCACGTATAAATGTAGATTCATCTAAGTGTACGTTATATACATACGGTTTTCCTCAACGTACGAAGTTTTAGAGTTGAAAGACAAGTTCATGATATTCCATAAAGGGATCACGTTTCTTCCTGTTATGAATTCAGAATTTTAAATAAGTATATTATGCCTTCCAACAACGAATAATATTATGTTCAAATCAAGTCAAATCAATGAAATTAAATTATAATATTTACAATTAATACTAATTATACACAATATATAAAAAAAGAAACTATAATATAGAAAAACTAACACTAAAAATTTTAATTATCAATAAGTCCTGCTCCCCGTGGTATAGTGACAAGAACGCTGGCTGCGTTTCCTCGCTGAATAGCTATACTTAGCTTTGAGCGAGGAAAGAACCAGCCCTTTTATCACCAGCAGCGACGACCAGCCGTGGATACAGTTCCTTTAGGAACTTCAAATGTATGTTTTGTGAACTTAGATAATTTTACAGATCTTGATATGTACATAACAAAATATAAGGTAGGTTCTCTATGTCTCGCCAGTACAACTTTAATTAAAATTAACAACGTGATTATATACTGAAAGTTATATGTTGTTAGGTTGTTATGTTGGAAGGATTTCTACGTGGTAAATCCACGCTGCAGCTATATTATGGTTGTAGCATGAATGGGTCCGCCCGACTGGGAAGGACCACGCTCTCACAGAATACCAGCATAAAATAGCAGGTTAATGCTGCTGTGTTTCGTATGGTGAGTGTAGAGAACCGGAGACCCGTTCCAGAAATTAAAAAAAGAGAAGAGATAAAAATTGTATAATGTAATAAGCGCTTTAATATAATGTAATAAGCGCTTTAAGCGCTTATTACATTATACAATTTTTAGGAAATCTAATTAGGAAATAGGAAGGTGTAATCGTAGTTAGAACAGTTAGGATCCGATTTAGTCAAATTGGAGGTCCCAATCGCTCTACTTCCTAAATTGTTTACAATTTAGGACAGTGTAATCGCAACGTCACGATTTAGAACAACCAGTCGGCGCCCGCGCTTTGATACAAGCGCATACAAGTTTTGATAGAAGAGAGCAGTACTTTAAATCTTAATATTAATTTCCGGTGGCTATAAAACGTAATGTCACCATCAAACATTCTTTGGTACTCACACTTTATCGAAATGTCGTGACTTCTTTTTTCAATATGTTTGGATACCAAACTTAACAAATATTCAAACTGTTTTATAGGTGGTAGAGCCATGCTGCAGTTATATTAGTAGTATAGTTGTAGCACGAATGGGTCGGCTAGACCGAGGAAGCACCACGCTCCCACAGAATACCAGCGTAAAATAGAAGCTTAATTTTGCTGTGTTTCGTATGGCGAGTGTAGAGAACCGGAGACCCTTTTTACTGGAAACGAGGCATTCCATCTTAATCGTCACAGGTGACAACGTATCTGCATTTTGATTTGTAATCGGAGAAACGGAGAAAGATGTGGATGTCCATGGGCCGCAGCAACCAAGCTTTAAGCGCTTATTACACTATACAATTTTTAGGAAATCTAATTAGGAACCTAAATTGGAAGCTAGTGATCACACTACACTAAATTGAATTCTAAACCGTGACGAACCGCATTCGTAAAGAAGTATCGACGGGGTTGCACGTTTGATCGATGGCGCCGTATTTATCAAAACAGCAGAAAATAGGACTTGCCTTAGTCATGGTGGGAACAACGGATATTAAAAAAAGAGAAAAGAGTACTTGTCATTGAGAAAAAACTGTCCAATATGAATATACATATATTTTTAGATTCTAAGCAGTTTTTTTATAGGATAGGGTGACAAACTAGCACACAGTCCACCTGATGATAAGTGGTTGCTGCGGCCCATGGACATCTACATCTATCTCCGATTACAAATCAAAATGCAGATGCGTTGTCACCCGTGACGACTAAGATGGAATGCCTCATCATCATCATCATTACAGCCCTTCACAAGTCCACTGCTGAACATAGGCCTCCCCCAAGTAATGCCACAAAGCACGGTCCTGAGCCACCTGCATCCATCGACTTCCTGCATGTCTTACCAGGTCGTCACTCCATCTAGTGGGCGGTCGCCCTACACTACGCCTACCGGTACGAGGTTGCCACTCGAGAACCTTTCTTCCCCATCGGTTATCGGTTCTTCGAGCTATATGGCCGGCCCATTGCCACTTCAGCTTACTAATCCGTTGGGCTATGTCGGTCACTCTGGTTTTACTGCGGATATCCTCATTTCTGAGTCTATCACGCAGAGAAACTCCGAGCATAGCCCTCTCCATAGCTCGCTGAGCGACCTTGAGCATCCTCATACGGCCAGCAGTGAAGGACCACGTCTCAGATCCGTAAGTCATCACTGGCAACACGCACTGGTTATACACTTTAGTTTTCAAAGATTGAGGTATACCTGACGTGAAGATGTGTCGTAATTTCTCGAACGCTGCCCAGCCGAGATGAATCCGTCGATTGACCTCTCGGGCGAAGTTGGACTTACCTAGTCGGACTATTTGTCCCAGGTACTCGTCAACAACTTCGAGCATAGTGCTCCCAACAACTACCGGCATAGGTGTGACATGGACATTAAACATGATCTTAGTTTTGTCCATGTTCATCTTAAGACCTATCCGTTGGGAGACACTATTGAGGTCATTGAGCATAGTGCTAAGGTCCTCCCGCGATTCTGCCATAATCTGAGTATCAGGTACGCGACCCTCGACGACACACTCCCAATCTTTACAACGTTGTTGACGAGAGACTTGTGGACGATAAATCCGACACCTCCTTAGGACAGATGGTCGCCCTCCCGGTGGTAGAACAAGTTGCCGGACTCGAGGATTGCCGTGTCCTCCCCCTCTCTTCGGACCTCGGATAATCCAATAATATGCCAGCGCAACTTGTCTACCTCTTCTTCCAGCTCCAGTATCTTCCCGTCAGTCCTCAGGGTGCGTGCGTTATATGTTGCCAGATCGAGTCGTCGTAGGTGGCAACCGAACCTCCACCGGAGATTCTTAGCACCCCCTGCCCCGCCGTTACCATGATCGCCACCGTAGCCAGGAATAGCGGGGCCGCCGGGGACTGGGGGCCGTTTTTTTGTGTCGTTAATCAAGGGTGGATATTTGCCATAGTTGCCACGCTTGGCGAGCGGGTTGGCAACCGCAGTTTTTTTATTGTATCACTGTTGTTATCAGGAAGATGCTGCTGCCCATCTCCTGCCTGTCTCCCTCTGTCGCCTCTTACGACACCCACGGGAAGATATGGAGTAGTGGATATTCTCAACCGCCACTACACGGCAGATGGAATGCCTCGTTTCCAGTAAAAAGGGTCTCCGGTTCTCTACACTCGCCATACGAAACACAGCAAAATTAAGCTACTATTTTACGCTGGTATTCTGTGGGAGCGTGGTGCTTCCTCGGTCGAGCCGACCCATTCGTGCTACAACTATACTACTAATATAACTGCAGCATGGCTCTACCACCTATAAAACAGTTTGAATATTTGTTAAGTTTGGTATCCAAACATATTGAAAAAGAAGTCACGATATTTCGATAAAGTGTGAGTACCAAAGAATGTTTGATGGTGACATTACGTTTTATAGCCAATTGTATAATGTAATAAGCGCTTGTAATGGTCTGAAGAGTAAAGAGAATCTAAAGCATAAATGTATAACGCTTCACAGTCTGTAACAATATTAGTCACAGGTTTTGTTTTTATTCTTTTTAATTCAGGGACTTACGTTATTTTTAACATGTCAGTCTCATTGTGCCTTATAACTAAATAACACACTACAATTTATTAAATTACTTACACAAAATGCTAACTAAATTATACACCATTTGAGCAGCATTTGACAGTGGTTCAGACAGAATGCTTTGATATTTACGTATGTTACAGGTTGTGAAGTATTCCATCTTTACTACGAGTATATCCCCATCTTTTACCATATATACGTGGTAGAGCCACGCTGCAGTTATATTAATAGTATAGTTGTAGCACGAATGGGTCGCCGCGACCGGGGAAGGACCACGCTCTCACAGAATACCAGAAAATAGCAGCTTCACGGTGCTGTGTTTCTGTGTTAAGTGAAGATAACGGGAGACCCTTTTTAGTGGAAACGAGGCACTCCATCTTAATACTCACGGGTGACAACGCATCTGCATTTTGATACGTAATCGAGGATACATGTAGATGTCTATGGGCCTCAGCAACCACTTAACATGAAGTGGACTGTGAGCTCGTTTGTCAACCTTAACCTATAAAAAAAGTTTCACCTTTACTACTCCATATTGAACTATATTAGTTATGAGCTGTGAAGCATTCCATCTTAGTTTTCAGAAGTGATGTATGTAGCTCCTAGTCCATGGGCTGCAAACTTACCGTCAGATGGACTGTGTGCTCGTTTGTCACCCTATTTCTATAAAAAAAAACCTTTTTGTTAAGGAAGGAAATACAAAACTTTAAATTGAAAACTATGTTTGTTGTATGCCACCCAAAATTACTAAAAGCAATTACTGACATTGTTCAAACAATAAACAATGGCTTGTTGGGAAATATTTTGTAAGTGCAATGACCTTTGCGAAACGACAGATTAAAGCGGTCATCTTATTGTTTCAATGAAATACTTAAGTATCCATGTCGCAGGCGGATGATTCATTTGGACCGCTAGTATTTGGAAAATAAAATAATTGACGGCTCTGTGGCCGAGTGACTTAGCAATAAATACGGCGCTGAGAGGCGCGGGTTCGAGTCCCGCACGGAACTAGTATTTGTAAGGACTATAAATAATTGCACCATATATGGATGTTTGTTCTTGTGCAATTTATGTATATAAACTGCCTCCATGATACAGAGGAAAATCTTAGTGTGGGATAAAATTAATTTTTAAGTCAAATATATGCCTAGCCTTTTTAGGGTTCCGTAGTCAACTAGGAATCCTTATAGTTTCGCCATGTCTGTCTGTCCGTCTGTCCGTCCTAGCTTAATCTCTGTGACCGTTAGTACTAGAAAGCTGAAATTTGGTACCAATATGTGTATCAATCACGCCGACAAAGTGGTAAAATAAAAATTGGAAAAAAATGTTTTATTAGGGTAGCCCCTATGTTAAAGTGGGAAGTGATTTTTTTTTAATTTCAACCCTAACGTGTGATATATTGTTAGAAAGGTATTTAAAAATGAATAGGGGTTTACTAAAATCATTTTTTGATAATGTCAATAATTTCGGAAATAATCGCTCCAAAAGTAAAAAACAATGTGTCCGCCCCCCCTCTAACTTTTGTACCATAAGTTTAGAAAATATGAAAAAAATCTGAAAAGTAGAACTTTATAAGGACTTTCTAGGAAAATCATTTTGAACTTGGATGGAAACAACAGTACCCACTACCGGGAGCAGTTGCAGGAGCGCGGAGCGCTGTTGGAGCGCGAACATAATGGATACCCACCTTTAAACTCCTAAGTGGGAACACTTATTGTGACGGACGGGAAACTACGGAACCCTACACTGAGCGTGGCCCGACACGCTCTTGGCCGCTTTTTTTTTTAATAATAACAACGTTCTTGCTGACCGAAAGCTAGCTTGTACGGTTTATAATGCAAATCAAGACCCGTCATACTAAGATATAGGTAGGGTTTTTAATTAAAGGGCTGATTAAACAATCGGGCTGCGACATAAGTACATAGAATGCTATAATATAGTATTATAGTATTCCATGGTAATGTCACAGTGTCTCTTTAAAGTTTAAACTGTGATAACATCGACCCTGACACGTCTGATTTATAGACTGATGAATATGTTATACTTTGAGTATATAAAAATTATATTAATCACGATATCATATCTTTAAGTTTTCTGTTTTAATTTAACCGACTTTAAAAAGGAGGAGGTGTTCGAGTGTATATATTTTTTTGTATGCAGGTTATGCGATAGCGTCGCAGATATGAACCAAATATTGATGATTATTTTTGTAAATAGGTTACACTTCAAGAATGGACCCATATAAATTTGAAGGAAAATTTCCACCCGTAACGGTAGTAAATAAAAAAAAAACTTCTTTTTTATCAATTTGAAGTCGGTTTTCACTTTTTACATTTTTTTAAAAGTTATAATCATTGTTTTTTTTATAAAAAATATTAGTAATCTTATTAATTAACATTACTAATATTCCTTTTAAACACTCTTGGTAAGCTTGAAACGCTTGTGTTAGGAGTGGTTCACAACACTAGTCAAATGGCGGATTCGAACCCACGACCTTTTGAGTTCGCGATACGCGCCCTGCCATTAGACTACTGTCGCTTCATTGTTAAAACTGTTGTTATTATAGTGCAATAAATTTTGTTTGGTTTTTATTTAATAGCTAAACAATAACAGCTTTGAAAGTATAACAATTTAAATATGATTTGTGTGGAGTAGTATATTAATTTAACAAATTGCTATCCACTTTTTTATATGTGGTAGAGCCAGGCTGCAACTATATTTTGGTTGTAGCACGAATGGGTCGACTCGACCGGGGAAGGACCACGCTCTCACAGAATACCAGCTTAAAATAACGGCTTAATACTGCTGTGTTTTGTATGGTGAGTGTAGAGATCCGGAGACCCTTTTTCACTGGAAACGAGGCATTCCATCTTTGTCCTCAGGGGTGACAACGCATCTGCATTTTGATTCTTAATCGAGGATAAATGTGGATATCTATGAGCCACAGCATCCACTTACCATCAGGTGGACTGTGTGCTCGTTAGTCACTCTTATTCTATTAAAAAAACCACTTTATAATATTGCAGTTGGTATACCAAAATCAGTTCCTTGGCAAACTAGCAGTATAGGTATAGGTAATATAAAAATAACTTTTTTTTTCAATTTTATGATAGTAGGTAGTTATTAAAAATAATATATTAATGCGTGTAGACGTCTGCCAGCACCAATACAAACCGTTTTGCGGTTTGTTTTATGTATAATTGAAATAAAAAAGGTACCTTAAGCCCGGTTTACATTTTGAGAAGTGACAAGTGCGAGCGGCAATGACAAGTGACAAATGACAAGTGACAAATAGCAAGTTGGTGCTCACACATGTAGCAAGTGGATGTCATTATTATGTGAAATCTGCGAGTGTGAAATTGGGTAGGTAATTGTCAAAGAGGCGCTAGCATAGTTTTAAAGTTTAAAACTTTAATCAAAAAAAGGTAAAATTGTATGATGAGATACCATAGATGTGTGAAGTGCCTTATTGCAAAGATATTGGTGCACACCAATTTCCTAAAAACGCTTAAATGAGAAAAAGTGTATTAAAGCAAAAAATTTAAGCCTGAAAATAATATGGCTCCAGCCCCTGACCTACAGGAGTCTTTAATTTTCTGCTTTTCTTGGTAATGTGTAGCTTCTTAACTACTTAACTTCGCATATACCCACTTCTTTTGCGCCGAAACCGGCCATTCCCGTTGAGATATTGAGATATTGAGGGCATAGCAGCGTCTCGCATCATATTATTTTTTTAATTCTGCGATTTAATATTGTATAAACATTCGTGTTTCAATAATTCCTTGACAAATTTAATGTTATTGCTATCTGACCACTTCGTAATAAAATAAAATTACTATAAATACGAGTATGTATACAATATATGTAACAAAAATATTTGATTAAATAACTATTATAAACAATACATGTATGTTCTGACGTCACGGCTAGAACGGGGGCGGCAGAGGGAGACTGAGGAGAAAGCAAGGTTAGCGCGGGGCAGAGATAGAGAGCGCGGGAGAGAGAGAGAATAGAGCAGGCCGCTATTCACTTGTTACTTTTCATTTCGCACTTATCACTTGTCACTCGCACTTGTCACTGCCTGTTCACACGCACTAAGCACTTGTCATTTGTCACTTATCATTGTCACTCGCACTTGTCACTTCTCAAAATGTAAACCGGGCTTTAGGCCCGGTAACACTTTGAGAGGTGACAAGTACAAGTGGCAAGGGCAACTGACAAATGGCAAGTGCTTAGTGCGCATTTTATTCCCACTTATCACTTGTCACTGACTGTTCACACGCACTAAGCACTTGTCATTTGTCAGTTGCACTTGCCACTCGCACTTGTCACTCCTCAAAATGTAAACCGGGCCTTAATTTTGCGTAATTAAAATTGTATTGATTTTGAACCACAACTTCTTTCCCCATTCTATTCATCAGGCCGTAAAGGAATGAATTGGCTAAATCGATACGAGTACTGGTGATAGCACCAGACGTTTCCCGTAATTGACGCTGCTTCCTATCGCAACTCTGGGTATGTCATTATTACATCATCATTAAGGCCCTTCACTAGTCCGCTGCTGAACATTGGCCTCCCCCAAGGAATGCCACAAAGTGTAGGTACTTAAACTATGTAGGTATAAGTGTAGGTATTTTAGTGGTATGGGTTGATGCTGCCTGGGGCTACTAAAACCATAAATGCTGCCCTTAAATCCCCCCATTTTTGCAAGAATTTTAAAACATAAATATGTAAAATCGGCAAAATTATTATATTTAGCCGATTTTTATAGTACGTTATATACTCTTGTCATATATGTATCAGTTACAGGTATATATCTTTGCCCTTACTAAGTAAGTGTGCAGACAAAGTATGAAAAAACAATTATAAAGTTTTCGTCATTTTCCCCTTAGTCCAACGACATCCGTAAAAAAATCCATTACTAACATATAAGTGTAGCTATAATAGCATGTTAAGGTAATATGTTTTTTGTTTCAGCCATGACTGTCGCCGAATATTGGAAGGGTGATTACCTCTACTGGTTCTTCTTTGTGATCATAATTATCGGTTTCCTCACATTCCTCGCTTTCGTCAGTGTGCTCTACGCTATCCGACTATACGCAAAATATACTTGCGGTATCTATAAAGGGAATACGAAAATGGATGGAAAGACTGTTATAATAACTGGATGCACGAGCGGTATTGGTAAGGAAACCGCAAGAGAACTGGCGAAGCGAGGGGCAAGGGTAATAATGGCGTGCAGAAATATCGAGGCAGCGGAGGAGATCAAAAGTGAGTAAATTGTGATACGAGATACTTCATCTTTGTCTCAACGAGCACAAGAAATCATTTTAATAATTATTTGATATGCCTAAGTAATATTATACTTATTTTAAAAGGTAGCTGTATATAGAAATTACAAACATAAAACCAATAGCTTCCGTCGTTCATTCAGTTTTTTTTTACACTTCACAGTTTTATTTTGGCCAGTATATTCAAATGTTTTCAATATTTCAATAAAATTTGGTTACATAACTGCACAGTTAGCACTTATGTGGGTTTTTATGACACTAAAATCTTAAACGAGCTTCGCAGTTCACTTGATAAGATTTAGACATTGCAGTCAATTACCACCTGATGCTAACTCTAAACATAGAAGGCTATTAGTGCATTTTACCCAAACATCACTTTCACACTAAATAGTCATCAATACTGGGAAGTCGCCGACTTGTCGCTGTGATCAAAATCAGCAACGAAAACAGCTCTTCTACTTTATTACCCTGTAACAGTACGGTATTCTCTATTAATCCTATTATGACTGCCTCGTTTGTCTAGTGGTTGTACTAGTGCGACTGCTGATCATGAGGTTCTGGGTTTGAATACCGGGTCGGGCCAAAAATAATTACTGAGTTTTTCCGTCTAGATATTCTCAGTAGCTGCCCGGAGTCAGGAAGTTGGCGGTTCTCACCCCCGTGCCTCGGAAACCACGTAAAGCCAACGGTCCTGCGCCTGATCTCTCTGTGGTCGTTTCGGTTTACAGTCCCGTCGGATTATGAGAGTGAGGGAATAGAGAGTGCACCTGTACTTGCGCATACACTTGGGCACTATAATCCTGTCCTGCGCCGATGGCTAGTCGTCGTTGAGGCTAGCCGCCGTGATCGAAATTCGATCAGGAGGATTATTAGTCCTATTATTGTAGGCAAGATTTGCTATAGGTGTTTGTTACGCTTGGGATGAGCATTCATCCATTAAATCATTAATCCTCCTGGAATTAGCATTCGCAGTACGAGAAACATCTTAGCTTTTTCACTGCTCTCCGTTGCCGGCTTGAGCTATTTTCTTGGAATAGAGAAGCTACTTCTAAACATCCACGCTGGTTGAGGAGAACTGAGTTAGCATTTCTGAACCGTAAACGCTGCTTCAATACGTCTCCAGACGATGACGTTCTAATACAGGATCACGGCGTGGGTATTTAACATCTGTTTTATAAGACGTGGCAAACCGTCACCTACCGAGGCTACGAGTTTACTCTGATCGTCTATTCGCGACACCTGTGGGAAAAAAGATGGAGACTATAAGTATCATTTACGCGGCGTATTAATTATTGTTTTTTTTTATAGAATAAGGGTGACAAACGAGCACACAGTCCACCTGATGGTAAGTGGATGCTGTGGCCCATAGATATCCACATTTAACCTCGATCAAAAATCAAATTTCAGATGCGTTGTCACCCCTGAGGATTAACTATACTATTTCGCGCTGGTATTCTGTGAGAGCATGGGTCTGCCCCGGTCGAGCCGACCTATTCGTGCCACAACCATAATATAACTGCAGCGTGGCTCTACCATTACTGAATCATTCAATTTGATTATAATAGGGCCATTTGACTGGGGAAAGACCACGCTCTCACTGAATACCAGTGTAAAAAAGCAACTTAAAGCTGCTGTGGATCGTTTAGAAGTATTATGTACTAGAGCCTTTCTTTACTGGAAGCGAGGCATTCCATCTTATTCCTGTAACAACTTTCTCTAGTATTGTAGGTGACAACGCATCTGTATCTTAATTTTTAATCGACGATAGTTAGGTTTTCATTAGGTGGACTGTGATCTCGTTTATTATCCTTATTTTATAAAACTAGTGTAAACGAAGCACCTATGTTTTAAAGCAAGAATGGGATTTTATAAATCTTTAAAAAAGTTTTTTCAAGTTAAAACACCAAGTAGTGCAATACCGTTCAATTATCAAGTTCACTGATTCTTATTTTTTTTAACTTAATGACTTACAAGATATAATCAAAGTGACCTTGTTCACAAAAAATAATTATAAACATCTTTATTCCAGGAGCCGTGGTAGCTCAGACGGTTAACGCTCGCTGTAAATATAACAGAACGCGAGTAACCCGGGTTCGATCCCCGCCGGCACCAATGAAATTGTTAACTGCAATTTTAAGTGCTGATCTACCACGTGCTCGGCAGTGAAGGGAAACATCGTGAGGAAACCTGCATGTCTGAGGAATAAGAAAAAAAATATTTCGAAGACATGTGAAGTTCGCCAACACGCATTGGGGCACCGCGGCGGACACTTCCTTGCCCTAAAACCCTCTCAGAAATGAGGGGAGGCCTGTGCCCAGCAGTGGGATGTATATGTATAGGCTGTGTACTTTACTTTTTACCTTTATTGCAGATGAGATAATCGAGACGACGAAAAATGAAAATGTATTAGTCAAGAAATTGGACTTAAGTTCTTTCGCCTCCATACGCGAGTTTGCTGAGGACGTCAACAAGAATGAACAGCATCTTGAAGTCCTTATCCATAACGCTGGTTACGCAGAAAGTTTCAAGAAAAACAAATCAGTAGACGGCATTGAACTCACAATGGCCACCAACCATTACGGTCCCTTTCTTCTGACGCATCTCTTGATAAAATTATTGAAGAAATCCTCTCCATCCAGAATTGTTGTGGTTGCATCATCACTGTACCGTTTCGGATCTGTCAATTTGAACAATCCAAATCCAGTTGATACTTTTCCTGGATACTTGTACTACGTGTCTAAAGAAGCTAATATACTCTTCACGAGGGAATTGGCGCGACGCTTAGAAGGAACGGGTGTCACAGCTAACTGTCTCCATCCTGGATTAATTGACACTGGGATATGGCGTTCGGTTCCAAGACCATTGAGCTGGGGTCTTAATTTAATTATCAAGGGTTTCTTTAAGACGCCGGTCCAAGGATGCCAAACGTCAGTTATGCTTGCAGTCGACGAAAACCTTTTAAAGGTAACTGGAAAATACTTTTCAGATTGCGAAGAAAGTTCTTTGTCCAGCTCAGCAAGCGACATGGGCAGGGCAAGAAAACTTTGGGAGATTTCTGAAAGGATGGTCAAATTGGAAGAAGATGATCCTAGGATCTGATAATTTTTGAATCTGTTTTTAATAATGTATTCAATTTTGTGTAAATGTTTTTGTAAGACATTTTTTTATTTAACGTACATACTTTTAAATATTGTTTTTATAAATAAAACTAATTAGGTATACAATGCGTTTATTTTTTTAGATACTATGGTGTGGCGATGGCGGCATAAGACAATACATTAAATTGCATCGATTCAAAATCAAATCAATTTCAATTCCATTAAATTGCATTTGTAATTGATAGCGATTTATTTAAAAGTGCATTACCGAAAACTAATCTGGAATTGCACATTATGTAAATATAACGTGTATTAGTATTTAATAAAAATAATACTTTTTATTAGAAGCTAAAATGTTTGGCCCTTTTTAAGTGGACTCATTCTGGTGTAAGGAATGTCACAAGTTCAAAGTAACAACTAAGTTATCGACTGTCATCTAAATAGTTACATTAAAAAAAATTGAATTTATCTCCATTCAAATGTATATGTGACCACAGCTGAAATATAACCTATTTAATAAAAACGTAATAATAATCGATTGATGAAGATATCGCGTAACTTACACATACATACAAAAACATAGGTATATATCGCGGCACGTAACCACAGATTAATAAATAGTTGACGTAACCACGGAGCAAATACAAAGATTTGCTCCGTGGTTACGTCATACGTATATAATATATATATAATATATATATATATATATATATATATATATATATATATATATATATATATATATATATATATATATATAAACATATATTAAACACAGCGCTTTGACGCCTGTTGGTACTACCATGGCGCTGCTGCATTCGCGGATATTCAGACTGATGGATTTCACGCCGCTATGCGAAAGAAATCACTCACAATATTACAGGATCTGCGAAACATTAACAAGAGCATTCACAAAATGATTTCGACGATGCCAGATTACTCCTTCCAGCGATACTGTATAGAATTGCCAATAGGCTTGAAATAATGATGAAACAATTGTGCGTATGATTGCGGACACACGTAGGTACGAAGTGAAAATTCTTTACGACATATCATTCTTCTTTTATTATTTTTTATAGAATAAGGGTGACAAACGAGTACACAGTCCACCAGATGGTAAGCGGTTGCTGTCGCCCATAGACATCTACATGTATTCTCGATTACGAATCGAAATGCAGATTCATTGTCACCCGTGAGGACTTGCTGGGACTTGGATGGAATGCTTTGTTTCTAGTAAAAAGGGTCTCCGGTTCTCTACACTCACCATACGAAACACAGCAGAGCTAAGCTGCTTTTTACAACGGTTTTCAGAGAGCGTGGTCCTCCTTTAGTCGGGCCCACCCATTCGTGCTAAAACTATTCGAGCAATATATTTGCAGCATGACTCTACCACGTATAAAAAGATATTTACGTAAATATACAAGGTGTGTGTAAGCACCTATGGTTTTAGTGACAACGGTAAAAAAATGCTATTTTCTTTCATAAAATTTAAAAAAAATTCTGTACCACACCGTCCGTAAATTCATAGATACCCTATGCGCCCGAGTGACGTAATCACTGTAATGTCGCCTCTGCACGTTGGCCAACACAGTGGCGAATGTAGTAGCGAATATATTGGCCGAGAGTTGGTGACGGCGTCCACACGTTGGAAGGTCGTTCATGCGGACGAATTTATTTTATTTTCGACGACGGCTCCGTGGGCAGTGGCTTGGAAATGAGTGGCTGTGCCAGGGGTCGCGGGTTTGAATCCAGCACGGAACAAGTATTTGTATATCCTACAAATAATTGTTTCGGGTCTAGGATGTGTATCCTTGTGCAATTTATGTTTGTAAGTTGCCTCCGCGATACAGGAGAAAATCCAAGTTTTAGTTTTCGTTTTTATAAAATAATTATAAAAGAATAGTGAATATTAATGGGGCTGTAAATAGATATACGATATACGATTAGCTTCATTTATTCTTTACATGCATCAGAAACTGGAATAAATACCATTAATTAGAACTTAACTTATTTTAAAGTTAAAGGAGTTATAATCGATTAGTCTATGTTTTAAAATTGGGTTTTGTTTTTAAAATTTAGCAAAACATATACTTGCTTTTCTATCAGACATTTGATGTATATAAAAAACACCTTATAATTTATTTGGTAATTTAATTATTTTTTGAGAAAGACAAAAACAATAGCAATAAATATAATTAACACTGACTTAATAATAAGTACTAATTATAACTTAGAACATAAATGAAAAACTCATGACAAGGAAAGTGGCTCAGGACTATGCTTTGCGGCATTCTTTGGAGGAGGATGTTCAGTAGTGGACTTGTGAAGAGCTGTAATGATGATGATGATTCGAAAACTTGCATGATTAAATTACAAGAAATCGACGCTTTTTTATATAGGATAGGGTGACAAACGAGCACACAGTCCAACTGATGGTAAGTGGTTGCTGTGGCCCACAGACATCTACATCTATCCTCGATTACGAATCAAAATGCAGATGCGTTGTCACCCGTGAGGACTAAGATGAAATGCCTCGTTTCCTTTAAAAAGTGTCTCTGGTTCTCTACACTCACTATACGAAACACAGCATCATTAAGCTACTATTTTACATTGATATTCTGTGAGAGCGTGGTCCTTCCCCGGTCGAACCGACCCATTCGTGCTACAACTATACTTCTAATATAACTGCATGGTTCTACCACGTATAAACGACGTGCTTCATTTTATTTTTTTTCATTTTAAAATTATTCTCGTAATAATCTGATTGTAAATAAATGTTAATTTTTTTTATAAATAGCTTATCGATTAAAACAAATGTTTAAAAATAATTAAATCGCGCTAATTAAAGTAGTAGGAATGTTTAAAGTTGAAATTGGCACTAAAAGGCTGGTAATTGGGTCATCCACCCTACAAAGCGTGAATATAAAATTAATCAGATGCGTGTAATCACTCTGGGAGCTTGTAGCAAACTAAACTCGCGGCCAACGTGTGGACCCGGCGACCAAACTCTGCCAACAATCCTTTGATCTTTTGTAAAAAACCGACACCACACGGATCTCGCGCCAACTTGCGGGCCATCGTTCCAATACATACCAATGAAGCCCAAACACCCCGTCTACACGTTGGCCAATGCTATTGGCCACTACATTCGCCACTGTGTTGGCCAACGTGTAGAGGCGCCGTTAAGATCATCGCCTGCGCTAGCTACCTACACAACATTCCAATAAAAACACAATAGGTACACATAACCTATAACGTAACTTTTCCTTCATACTTTCATCTTGGCTTAGGACAGGCAAAATTGAGGAATTAAGGAAAAATTAAGATTTTAATAAAAAAATGTTGTTATATTTCATTGAATTTACGTTCTCTAAGTGAAACCAAACCATTGGTTTCAAGGATAACGGTGAGGTAAACACTAACACACGGTATTAAATAATTGTATACTGATAGCCTGGACCATGGAGGTTAAAGAACCTGGACGGTGAAACGTTACAAGAAAAAGTGACGTTTTTGTTTTTTAATACCGTACTGAATTTCTCCACTACGTCGATAAAGAAGTTTCATTCCATTTAACTTTTTATTTTATTGGCAGCTGTACACGCTCGTCGAGACACCACGAGACAGAGCGAGTACGGTTGTGTACATGGTGTTCTAGTCGCGTCACGTCGCGTCGCGTCTCGTGCGCTCTCGGAAGCGTGTCGGTTTTTTGCGCTCGACTCAAAGGGTCTCGTGAGTCTCCCGATGAAAACGAGAGCGTACTAAATTCTATTCACCATACATAGTTCAGTTACAAATAAATACAAACCATCTATTTATTATCTTCTTCTTCGCCGTGGCTTATTAATTTTTTTTTATAGTAAGTGTATAAAAAGTCATAATAACTAATAGCACAAAGGCAAAACGCATCAACAGTTTCATCTAGGTCCATCTCAGCGGGCATACGGAGTTCAAATGATGCGAGTGTGTACATGGTGTGTTCTTGTGTCGAGCTTCAACACGATGAGAGGCACGTGAGGCGACGAGACGAGCGTGTACACAGTCTGTTCAAAAAGTATCGCGAATTTTGTATTTTTTCAAAAAGTGTTTATTTATTCATGAATATCTATTTTGTCTCCTTCAAAGTAATCCCCCTCGGATATAATTCACTTGTGCCAACGTTTTTTCCAATCCTCGAAGCACTTAAAAAAATATTTTTTCGTGATCTTCTTCAGTTCCTCCTTCGATGCCGTCTTTATTATCTCCTCAATCGTGGCGTAGCGCCGTCCTTTCATGGGCCTCTTCAGTTTTGAGAACAAGAAAAAGTCACAGGGGGCCAGGTCTGGGAAATACAGTGGCTGTGGAACCATTATTGTGTTGTTTTTGGATAAATATTCGCGGACAAGCAACGACGCAGGGGCGTTATCATGGTGCAAAAGCCAGTTTTTGTTCTTCCACAAATCCGGGCGTTTCTGGCGGATTGCTTCGCGCAAATTGCGCATAACTTGCAGGTAATATTCTTTATTGACTGTACTACCTTGTGGCACGAACTCATGATGCACCACGCACCTGCAATCAAAAAAAAACTGTGAGCAAAACCTTCACGTTTGACCGAACTTTGCGCGCTTTTTTCGGTCTTTGCTCATGCGGCAGCTTCCATTGGGATGATTGAGCTGTGGTTTCCACGTCATAAACATAAACCCATGATATGTCACCAGTTATGACCCTCTGGAGCACATTTGGGTCGTCACGGACCGAGTCCAACATCTCCTGAGCAACGTTTGTGGTCGAAATTGAGCAATTTTGGCACGAATTTCGCGGCGACCCGACTCATGCCCAAATCATTACTTACAATCGAATGGCATGAGCCAATCGATATGTGTAGATCCTCAGCAACTTCTCTAATGGTGATTCGACGATTGGCCAATAATATTTTCTTCACTTTATCAATGTTATCGTCTATTGTTGACGTGCTCGGCACGCTGTTCGTCGTTCACATCTTCTTGGTCCTCTGAGAACGTTTTGTACCACCGATAAACGTTGCTTTGGTCCAAGGTAGCTTCACCATATGCCACAGTCAACATTCGGAATGCGTCCGCGCACTTTATTTTGTTTTTCACACAAAATTTAATACAGATTCTTTGATCCATTTTTTGGAATAGGCAAAAATCGTAGACGAGCGAAAACACATCCAAGCAAAACAGCTGTCAAAAATTAACTAAACATTCAAAATAGCCGCCCTTATCAGCATAAGTAAAGGACATGAGTACCAATATAAGGCTACAAAAAATCAAAAATACGTCGCCCGCGGAAATTCAAAATTCGCGATACTTTTTGAACGGACCTCGTACAGCCGGCATATAATTCTTACTAATATAGCCATAGCCCATATCGTCCCGTGGGTGTCGTAACAGGAAACACAGGGAAACAAATAAACAGGAAGCAACATCTTCCTGATGGAAACAACTCAAAATACATACACAACCATGCCTTTATATTATTTTTTTACTGTTTTATTCAAATTAATATGAAATAATAACGTAATTTTGTATTTTTCTGATTTTATTTATTCAATTGCACGTTGACGTAATATTTGCATACCGATAAACCGATTTATACTATGTTATAAGACCTAAAAATGTATCACGTTTTTTTTTCAAATAAATATTTATTATTATTAAAAAAACTGCGGTTACCAACCCCCGCCTGCCAAGAATATCAACTATGGCAAAGTCCTCACTATAAGGCAATCTATGAGATGTATATATGAGATGTATATGTAGACTTTTATATGTTGTAATGGAATGGACGGATAGACTATAAAAACATTTGATTGTCCTTTTCTGATGTTTTTGTATCAATGGGTTCAGGATTCCGCAACACAGGCAGTGATCTTATGTGTTCACTTTATTTTTACAACTACGAAAAAAACATCCACATGTGCCGGCAAGTTATATCGAATTCTTAAACTACTGGTTTAAATAAACAAACTACACAATATTTAAAATCTTTTTATTTATAATATGCATAAAACTACATGATGAAATGGAAAAAAATATATGATGTTTTAAAGCTACAAAAAAAAATTAAAATGTTGAAAGGGTGATTTTTTGAATGAAATGAGATTATTTACTAAGAACTATATTATAACGAGTTTTAGTTATTTCATTTTACAATTTGTTAAATAAATTATATTTCAATTTAATCTCAATCTTTACATTTAGGCATGCTAAAATTACAAAAACATCTAGAACTAGATTTAGAAAGATTTATTTTTATGACAAATAAGCACACAGTCCACCTTATGGTGAGTGGATGCTATTGCCCAACATTTCCAGTTGACTAAACTCACCATATGCAATACAGCACCATTGAAGTGCAACTTTCACTGGTATTCCGTCAATACGTGGTCCTTTCCCCGGTTGAGCATACCCCATTGTGCTGCAACATTAATAAAGCATCTGAGCCATGGTAGCTCAGATGGTTAGCTCGCTGTAAATTTCACAGTATGCGAGCAAACCGGATTCCATCCCCGCCGGCACCAATGAAATTGTTAATTGCAATTTTAAGTGCTGATTTACCACGTACTCGGCGGTGAAGGAAAACATCGTGAGGAAACCTGCATGTCTGAGAAATAAAAAAAAGAAATATTTCGAAGACATTTGAAGTTCGCCAACACGCATTGGGGCAGCGCGGCGGACACTTCCTTGCCCTAGAAGAAGGAACCCTCTCAGAAATGATAGGAGACCTGTGCCCAGCATTGGGACGTATATAGGCTGTAACTTTATTTTTTTTTTATTAATAAACCTGCAACATAGCTCTAATAAATACACCGAGTGACAAAAGATAATAAACTTCTACTTTGTTCACCTCATTACAACCCTTCACAAGTTCACTGCTGAACATAGGCCTCCCCCAAGAAATGCCACAACACGGTCCTCAGCCACCTGCATCCATCGATTTCCTCCATATCTTACCAGGTCGTCACTCCACCTAGTTGGGAATCTTTTATTCGTATACACGAATATCTTACTTAACGTTAAATATATCAAGTGTAATTGGCATTTCAAAACAGCCAGTCAAAGTCAATTCAAGGAAGCTAAGTTCCGACACGTAAGATAGACAGTTAAAGACATATAAAAAACCAACCAGTAAATGAAGTGACGACCTGGTAAGATATGCAGGAAGTCGATGGATGCAGGTGGATCAGGACCATGCTTTGTAGCATTCCTCTGGGGAGGCCTACTTTCAGCAGTGGACTTACGAAGTCTCCGAAGTAGTAGTGGTTACATGGAAAGTTGTAAGAATCAAATGAATCCTTAGAACAAAAACAAATTATTAGGAAAAAGAATAGAAGATAAATTATTTGCGGAACATCCTTAAAGATTTATTACAAGGCAATTAAACTATTTCAAATATTTAGTTCAGACTTTATCCTTCCATATATGCAGTTTTCTTTAAAATAACATATCAGTCAATTAAATCAAATTGATCTAAGAATGTATGGTCCACTCCTAAAGCAGTACCAAGGCTTTCTCTAGGTCTCCTAGGTTGTTGTTTGTCATCAATATCCAGGCAGATACTGTCTACAAAAGTAACAGTTGTTTTTGGCAATGTATTAAAACTTAGACTTATAAGATCAGGTAATAAAGTTCTATTTTCAGAAAACACATCCACATTGACAGTATTAAAATTGTTTTCTTTCTCTTCCACAATTGTTTTAATATTTTTTGGTGATTCAAATGACACAGATTGTAAAACATTTGCACGGACTTTCTTAAAACGATTTATAATTTTCTCTAAAGAACTTGTTTTTCTAATGAGCTGTGCATTTGTTTGGGGTGTTTCAACTTTTATTTCAGGTATTTGAAGTTCCAGACATTTTTCATCATTATATGACGATATTTCAGAATTTATACTACCATCCCCAATTTCCTTATTTAAATCAACTTGAATGTTATCTAAAATATTATTCACTCCCTTTTCAGAATCTTTTACCATAGATATTATAGGCTGGCTTGACGAATCAAATTTTGTGTTTTCCACGCCACCGCCACCCTGAGGTGTGCTAAAATTACTATTTTTATCTAATGCAGCTATACCAGAGACTTCAAAAATTGAATTTGGACTGTCTTCTTGCATTATAGACAACTTTCTTGCTCTTCCTGTAGTTATAGGCTTTGTCTCTCTATTCTCAATTAAGTTTGGAGATGAGTAACTCCGAAACAGACCACTGCTCTCATTAGAAGTAATGGACTCATTGAACAAACCACCTTTTTTCACCTTAATCTCCGGCCTTTCAGTCTTATATTTGAACTTTTTGGAGCTGCTTGATCTTTTAGTTGAAAGTAACCTTAAAATTTGCTGTTTTGTAAAGCCAGATGAACATTCAGCTATAGTTTCATTAGCTTTCTGGGCCTGCGAGATTACAGACATATTGTGTATGTTTTGAGTATTATTGGATCTATCATATGTGCTCACTCTACAGGATATAAGCGTTTTGAGGAAATCATCTCTGGGAGCAGTAAAGTGGTTCATCAGTAAAGACCTTCTTTGTGGTTTCAAGAAATTTGGATTGAGTTTCCTTCTCAAATTAAATTGATGTTTTGTTAGACTCAATGGTGTGAATGAATCAAATAGAAACTGTCCATCTCTGTGTGCCTTTAAGTTTGATAAGTCAGGTAAAGGTGGGATTTCAATAATTTCCTGAGATGGTGAATGGCTTCCACTAACTTGGGCAACCTGTGATTAAAATAATTTAGAACATTAAAGATTTTAGAAAGTAACATAAATTACACAAGATTGATAATTTTAGTTTAGTTAACGACGGGCTGTTTTTCACAACTCCATGTCTAAGCGCGTATTTTGCGTGTGGGCTGAAATAATGTGATTATTCGAGCCATGAAATCTCCCCGAAGAAGTTCAACAGTTCTTTGATGTTGCAAGCAACTTCGGGGAGTGATCCCCGGTTGCCGAGATGTTTAGCTCCGTATGAAGTGACCTCCGGACATGTCAGCAACACGTGATCCACCGTTTCTTCCTTCCCCTTGCATGCCCTGCACTAGGGGCTATCGGTAACACCTATGGTAAATAAATGTTTGTTAACCCTTCAATCGGCACACGGTTGGATACGACCAAGGCGATGTTCCGTCAAAATTCAAGCGGTCGAATTCGACCGCACCCACCCACAGCAATTTTACTCATAAATAATTATATTTAGAGACTACTTTTCTATAAAGAAGTTTGGCATTATAGAATCTATACAAAATTTTCTATCCTGTGGTCTAAACAAAAGTCAGTTACACTATGTATTTTTACTTTTGATAATAGAACGGGGGAGTGGGTGGAGCCCATGTAGCCACTAAAAGCCACTAACATGTCAATTCACATGTATAAATGTCAACATGAGATGTGTTTTGACATTACAATAGTTTCCAAATTTTGCATGCAAATTATTTAGAAAATGCCAAATTGTACCCTATTTACAAATAAATAAGTATTAAAATCCATCTGTCAACACAGCGAATTGGGTTTGTAGTAGTGATTAACTAACTTGTATGTGTGCTCCCGGCGATGCATATTGTCATACAAAATAATGTTGACAGCCATTCTATTGTGTATTATAGTATTCTATGGTAAGAAATATTTGAAATACCTTTTTGAGATTTTATTTAAAAGTGATTACCTGAAGTTTAGACTCGGCATTTAAAACTCTCTCATTCACTATTTTCATGGCAGATTTAAGTTCGGAATAATTCTGGAGTCCTCTGTCTAAATATTGATTGAATTTATAAATTTCATCTCCAATCTCATTGTTCCTTAAAATGAAACAAACAGCTATGACAAAGCTGCGGACTAAATTAGGGAAATTCAGATAACCATTCTTTTCTATGTTTTTCAAGATGTACTTCTGTTCGCTGTTAACCAGATGCTGAAGTTCTTTTGTACAAATTGCATCAGTTTGAGGGCTATACTCAATTGTAAACAAACTTCTGTCAATTTCTCCCGTATGTCTGCCTATTAAAGCTTTACTATTCTCTAGTGCTGCAGTAGCTGCATTTAACAATGGAGTATGTAATTCATCCCAGTTAGATTCCAATGTGTCCATTAATCTATCAGTTTCATTTAACCACATATCAAATATCTCACAAGATTCTTTAACATTTTTAATTTTCAATAACTCCATTTTAACTATTTCATTAGGATTGTATTTGTTAATGTATGCATCAACTAAACCATTTATATATTTTTGCGAATTTGTTGCCCCTAATTTAGCCTCCATTTCTGATATTCTGTTTCTGAATAATTCTGCAATTTTTTCCAGGGTCTGTCGTTTCTTTAAATAGTTGGAAAACTTTAATAACATAACATGAGTTTCATTCTCAATATATTCAATAAAATCTTCATCTTTCAGAGCTTTATATTTATCTGTGACCTCACTGTATAATTTTTTCTTAGGGTCCTCACTCATTTTAGGAATAAGCACACATTGCACGGCCAGCTGGGATAATTGAAAAATAAGGATAGTTACTTTGTAGCAACCTGGATTAACAAAATATGATGACATAACTGGCGCGATTAGTCCCTTGCTGCTATAATCACTTACAAAATTAGATAACTCATTTCTATATGCTCTTTCATTCTTAGTGTCATACAAAGGCCAAGGCAATGATGCACAGGCTTGAGGGTCGATGATATTGACCAAATAATAAGAAAGGTGATTGAACAAAGTTTGAGTTGGTTTCTCAAGTCCATTTTCTTTAAATATTAATAGATGAATCTCTGAAGTCATCGGCTGTAGCTTATTTAAAATCCCTATGTTCAAAATCGTCTCTTTTTTAAGCGTCACAAATAAATCTTTTTGTTTTAGAATCGCTGCCATTATTAGTTTACACTTAAAACAACATAATTAACTGGACACTGACTATGACGACATTAGCACTAAAATAATATTATTTATTTGTCAGAGAAGTAACAATAAACGCAAAATTGACGAAAAACAGATCATTTTTCCAAACCAACTTTAAAAGTATTTGTCAAACAAATCCGTTAGCATCAGTTTTTTTTTAATGATGGAGGCATTGGCTGCATGGTTTTCAGCCAAAAAAAACCAGTATTTAATAACACAATGACTATAGCATTTTAAGTTTTCGAAGAACGTAAGCTGATCTTAGAATAGGTTACAAAAGCGTTACCACGGGGAGTGCTCAGAGGAATTGTTCAAATCAATTCCAGCTATCGCGTTCCACCGTCGCATGTTGCAATTGACGATACTTTGCGTTGGACCACAGTGTGATTTACTAGTTTTGGTTCTGGAACGTCTTTTTTATCAATTCTAAGGCAACTTGACGATAAGATAAAAAAATATAGTTTTTTTGAAAAGGCAACACACCTCCATTCACCTCTGGTTCTGCAGTTAGACATGGCGTTATAGTACGGCCGCTGAGTTATTACCGTTATAATAATATAAAAAAAATAATAGTTAAATTTATTTATTTGTTAAAAGTTATTTGTTAATTTTTTTTAACAGATATAATTAACAGTTAAAAATATTACTTTTGTAGTGAATTTTTACTTTTAATCGGTTGTGTAATTTTATTGCTATTTTACGCATGGAATTTTAATTCAATAAACATTTCTTCATACTTTGAGTCTTTTTATTATTAAAGTCTAATTAATACTCACACACACAGTCCAATTAATTCAATACCTATATTATATTATGATTTATAATAATTTTATATTGTTTACAATGATTATTAGGTATTTAGTATTTATTAAATGTAAAAAAAAATACAAATTTTTCAAGATGGTCCCACAGCTGTGTGTGACGTCTCGGCATGATAAAAGGTGAAAATTAAACTCTAACCAAAATCCTATATTTTTGTACACTACACTTAATAATATAAGTAGTAACTAATTTCACTAAATCTGAATTAACTTTCCTAGTATATATTTTTACAGCTTTTTATACACCCTTGTAATATTTTGATGAAAAAGTAAACTACAGAAAACAATCACTCCTACTGGAGAAATAAACTCTAAATAAAATGATAATAAACTGACGCGCTTTGTTTAAACAGTTTAAATTAACACCAACCAATATTTTAGCCAATAGCATAACAATAAAATACATAAAAAGAACATCAACCACTAACGTATTCAGCCAATAGCGTTAGCGTTACCCATATACTTTGGGTATTCAGCCAACTGGAGAGGCCATGAGCGTTAATTCCTAAACAAAAATTCTGTCAACATCAGGGAGGCGCAAGAAAACCACACAACTGTATACTTAACTACAAATGCAAAATTAAATCGCGTCACTATAAACGCACACTACAGCATTTGTGTTTGTGTTCATCCCGTTTACGCATACCATCAAATTGTACACGTGTCGATACACTGATGGCGCTGTCTAAATTAGACGTGGGCGTTATTTCACGTCACTAGATACAGTAACTGGCTACGCGGCATGTAACCGAATCACTAGTTTCGAGTCATGTTACAAGTAGTGATTTTTGTAAATGCGTGATTATGATTACTGTTAACCATGATTATTGCGGGAGTCGACTGTCGGTGTGTCGGTCGCTCGAGCGCAAAGCGCACATGTGGCATACAACAATAAACAAACCATCGTAAGTAACTTTTACTGTACGTTTAATTTTCATACGTAAGACTATAGACATAGACAATAAAATAGTGTAATCTCTGTTTGTAAATATTTTCAACGGTTTGTGATTCCGGGAAGCGAGTCACATTGAATTTAAGTAAAATAATTTTTAAAACATTTTTGACGGAGTCATGAACTCGTTTATTCATAAAATTAAAACAAAACTAAAAAATGTGTATAAAAAATTTAAATGTTTATAATATTATAAAACTTAAAAATAGCCAAACAAAAAAAAATTAATTGTACAGTGTAAATAAAAGTGCAAAAACAAATGACAATGAAAACGTTGAAAAAGTGTAAATAAACTATAAATATCAATAATCATTGTACATACAATCAAATTGACTTGTAAATATGCCTGCATTAATAACTTTATGAAAATATTAGTGTCATAGTAAACGCAAATCAATGATAAATACATTTAATGCAGTCTGTTCTAAACCCGAATAAAGTATGAAGGGAAGTTAATTTATTGATTTAACAGTATACAGTTACTGTATAGCTACAAACACAGATTGTGATTAAATTTATTTTCGTTTCGTGTGTAACTGTATAGTTGGTGGTGATATTTATGCAAACAATCACAGTAGCCGAATAAAAATAGCCAGTTACAAAAATCACTAGTTTTGAAACAGGTGACGCCGATCAAGTCACTGGTCTAGTCTAAATGCGTAAGCAACATAAGGCGTGAACTATGTCGATGTTTTTTATCGATAAACAAATCACCATAGTCCGCATAAGTTTTTATTTGATTATAAGTAATACATAGATAAATAATACCAAGGTGTTATTTGAAATTCTTTTTTTCAAGTATTTAGAAATGTTCTTCGGAAAAAACTTAGAAATTATTGAAAATAAGTTTATTATTTTGCTACAGGTTTATTTTACATTATGCAGGATAAAATTTAAAACATTTAACAAATCGAAATAGGTTTAGTTAACTTATTTTAAAAATCAGATTTTTTGAAAAGAAAAGTCCTATCAGTTTATCGTCTTAGATGGTGTTAACCAAGTTTTTGTTTTTATTATAAAGCTCCAATCACAAAACCGCCAATTAAAAATAGTTGTTGATTTTCAAGAGTTATTAAATGAACTGTCTGGAAAATATTTAATAAATTAGGAAAACAAAAAAGTTTTACACTATACAATAGTTTAACAAAGTGAACTTTAAGCAGACGGCTGCTTAAAATTAAAACGTGACATCTAACTAGGGCTAAGTATTCCCCAGAAAGATGTTTTTCTTTAACTTTCCATTACTATTCACCGAAAGCTTAACAATATGTGCGAAATATCAAAAGTTTTGAAATTGGTCTGCCTTCATCACATACTATAACAAGGTGGTACAGTACAATTTATAGCCGACTTGGCTACACAAAAAAGCGTTAATTGTTTTAAAACTTAGACTAGAGAGTAACCCTGACAAAAAATTATATTGTATATTGGTGATAGATGAAATGAAAATAAAACAACTGACGGAGCACCATGCAAGTTCTAAAAGACATTTTGGTTATATACATAATGCATGGTATTCTGTCAATTGCTTAATTTTCATTTCATCCATTACCAAGGTACAATAAAAAAAATTTATCAGGGTTACTCTCCGCTTTTAATTTTAATGCCGTCAGCGCTTCTTGAGTAAAACCTGGTCGGTGATCGATGGTAGTGTACCACTTAGTCAATGTACGGGTGCAGGCAAACAAGTTCCAAAAGTTTTACGTACATAGCGATAGGCTTTTGGTGAGTAATAGTTAAGTGTTAGGGCATGGTATTTCTTGCAAACTTGTGAAGCCTGTTTATGCTATTTTTTATGTCAAGGCATATTTTTATATATTTAATATTTCTTTGGCCTAAGTAAGTTGGCGTCGTACTCGCAGTGGGAGTAAGGACAATAGTTCGGGCTATATAAGATTTTTTTTTCGAATTGTGGATTTCGAGGTAACTTATGGAATTTTGCCGGAACATCCAGCTTTCTTTTTCGATGTAGACGAATAAGCAATCACCACGATCACCCTAAAATAAATAATTTTAATTTTGGCCAAATTTACCAATTGCCAAAATTACCTCCCACAAGTTCAAGGTACAATCCAAGTGTGCCGCCTAAGAGGATCTCTTGGAAATCTGTAATAACAAACCAATAATAGAAATTTTTACTAATTTTTGTAATACATTATTATAAAATCTAAATAAAAACTACAAACCGGTTCGGCAAACCCGCATGGTTAATTAACTTATCGATAGCTAAAGTTGCGGCGTTCATCACTATAGTGCAATACTTTCGGTTCTATACCAGTATTTTTATAAAAATTGCACACTTTTGCTGCGAGGTAGCAAGTTTCGATTTGACTTATTTGGCCTGTATTTTGTATAATATTTTAATAAATACTAGTTATCGATTATATTTAATTACTTATATAATATTCAGTACCGTGTTAAAATTGAGCTGAATATATAAATCATTTAACAAAATCCACTACACATCTATATATAATGATTATTATTCATCACAAACTGATTTAGTTATTAGGAAATATATTTCCGTTAATATATATAACTTGTGTAGTAAATTATATTTATTTAATAATAGACTATTTTTCACTTTATGAACTATGATGGCCACACTCGGTATTGGACGATAATATTCACAAAGTACGAGTTTTAACGATAAAATTACTTTAATATTATGTTAAAAATACTCACAGATGAAAAGTCACATTGTCCTTTTGTATACTTGACGTTTTTGATTGTTGTTTTTTCATGTAAATACACTGCAATTCGGCATTTTGTCGGAGTTCGATTTACTGGCACGATCACTTCGAAATGACGCACGACATGAGCATCTAGTTTTATATAACGAGTACGAGCAGGTTAAGTGTGAAATTATAAAAGATATAAGTGATTGCAAACATGTCATCACTCTGCAATTTACCTTTAAGCTATTTTTGTCTCAATATCAGAAGCCTAGGAACAAACTTTGATAATTTAATGGTAGCCTTACAACGTTTAGAAATTTCCATGGATATTATAGTTCTGACCGAATGTTGGCTCAAACCTGGATATAACGCTTTTAAAACGCATAGGCACTAGGAATTAAATCAAAATAGCGGGATTGTCGTACACCTGAGTGATATATGACATGCCACAGTTCCGGAACTATGCCTTGATGAAGCCGATTGCCTATTTGTTCAAATACCCGAAAAGTTAAATATTCTTGGAATATATCGTTCATCATCTTTTAAGAATCTGGAAAAATTTCTAGCATACCTTGAAATGAACATTAATAAAATAAACAGTCTTCCCTACATCGTTGCTGGCGACATAAACATAAATATAATGAAAAATATATATACTCCACAAAGCTTAGAGTATCAGTGCTTTATGTCCGAACACGGATTAACTTCAGCCATAGTACATCCAACTAGGAAGTCTGCTTGCCTTGATCACATCTACGTTAGATACCAGATTATATAGATACGGATTAGATACCAGTCACCTTCAACATAATAAAAATGAACCCAAAGAATTGTTAATACTAGATGATCTAAATGTGCAAGAATCAATCGACTTCACAAATAATCATTTTTCTTCTGCTGGTAAAAAGCTCGCAGAAAATATTCTCTTTCATATGAAGCTAAATGAGGCTGATCTGGCAAGGTCCGTTCGAACTCCAAATGCACAAATGAATTCGTTTTTCATGTATCCCACCGATCATGACGAAATTGGAAAACTTATATATCAGTTGCAAGACAATAATGCACCGGGTATAGACGGAGTGAGCAATGCGCTTGTAAAATTTATCAAACAGAAATTATGACTCCGCTTGCGTACATTTTTAACCTCAGTCTTTCAAGCGGTACCTTTCCAGATAGTTGGAAAACCGCATCGATTTGCCCAATTTATAAAAAAGGACCTAAAAATTCTGTTAACAACTATAGACCCATCTCGCTTTTAGTTGTATTTTCAAAACTACTTGAAAAACTAGTAAATAAACGCCTTGTGAATTATTTGGAGAAATGCAACTGTATCTCAACAAAACAATTTGGTTTTCGTAAGGGTAAAAACACCGAAGACGCGGTAAACCTACTGATGACCACTCTGTCTGCGCATCTTGATAGAAAAAATCCTGTATTGGCATATTTCTGGACCTATCCAAGGCTTTCGATACCATATCTATTTTTATTCTCTTGAAAAAACTAGAAAACATAGGTAGTCGAGGGGTGGCCTTGGAGTGGTTTAAAAGCTACTTAACAAATCGCAAACAGTGCGTAAAAATTGGTAAGTCTATCAGTAGCTTACAAAATATCGGTTTTGGAGTTCCACAGGGTGGCATTTTGAGACCTACATTATTTATCTTATATATTAATGACATCCATGATATAATACTTGAAAATGCTGACATTATATGCTACGCCGATGACACCGCGGTCGTTTTTCACGGACCTTCATGGAAATCTGTTTGTTCTATCGCTGAGCGAGGTATGTTGCAAATTTCTCTGTGGCTACGGAATAATTTACTAGCATTAAACTCAAAAAAGGCGATGTACGTATGTTTTCATAAAACAAATGCATCCTGTCCGAAGTTCGATTTGAATATAAAAATTCATAAAGAGTCATGCGACATAAATCCGCGCTGTTCATGTGAGTCTCTTATGCAGGTTAAAGTTAAAATATCTCAGTGTACTTGTTGACGAAAATTTGGGATTTAAATCGCACATAGAAGTTCTTTCAAACCGAATCAGAAGGATTATCCATATAATGAGAAAGCTATATTATATAACAAATAAGGCAGTATTAAAGTCTGAGTATTACGCCCTTTGTCAATCGCTCATAGCTTACTGCATCACATGTTGGGGATGTGCATCCAAAACATATTTAATACAGATTGAGAGAGCACAGCGGACAGTTTTAAAGGCAATGCTAGGAAAACCGTATAGATACCCTACTGCAAGTGTATACGAAGATGCCGGAGTACTTACTGTACGTCAACTCTTTGTGCTGAATACGTCTTTAGCAGTACATAAATACATATTATCTTCAAATGACCACAAACTACTGACAAATCGCAGGGTATATAAACTATCCATACCTTCTGTCAATACAAAATTTGACCAACGTTTTAACGACTTTATCAAAAGACAAATTGATAATAAAGTCGTCAAACACGGTAATATTATAAATAAAAAATATGCATCAGCAAAATTAATCATAAAGAAATGGTTGGTCACCCTATTATATGAGGAAACAGAAGAATTGTTAAAAACTGACTGGCTAATTGATGATATTTGTGAAATTTTTAGATAAATATTGTTGTTGTTTTAATTTTATTTTCTTTTTCTTTTTAAATGTAAATACATATACAGTTAATACATTGCAGTTATATAAAACTTGGCTTGGTTGTTAAAGGTTTCTTTCTTTTTTTATGTTTTTATATTTTGAGCATTAAGCAGGTCTTTTATTGCTATTTTGTGTAGGTATATTAAGACAGATTGTCTGATAAGATGTATAAAATAATGGCTTGTGAACTTTGGTCTCAGGTTTCCTCGATACAGGCTTGCCTAGTGAGGAAACCAACAGATATTACCTATTGTATATATTTTTCTGTTAATAAAACATTTTTCATTTTTTTTTCAATTTCTAACATAATTTATTGTCAACCGTTCATTTAGTTCTAGTATTATAAAAAACAAATCAGCTGCTATAATAATGCCTATTCTAATCAACTACAGGTATGTCTATATAAAAATTATAATAAAAAATAAATATATATAAAAATTTATGTTTGTTCCTACTTTCTACGATGCTATACCGTTCATCAAATTGCAGTCAAACTTAGTCAACTTATTGGTTGCACTTGTGCGAAGGTTATACGCATTGTACAATTAACTGACACTAGGTGGCGTGTGTATTATACCGATAGTTTATTTGAAAGTTATATATCATTCTAATTCAATGATTGTATTATCATTCCTAATTATACAATATAACTGTTCCACATTTTTAACGCTATTTCCACAATTATTTCTTCTGCGGCAGCAATGCACCGGGTACGAGCTAGCAAGATAATATAAAAAAATATAAACTTTGAATTACATAGTTATCATTTATTTACAACGTCATTTTCGAAATTGAAATTACAATATTAAAAAAAATAACTGAAATTATCATAAAGTCCTACTTTCTGTGGTATCGTCCCAAGAATGCTGGCTACGTGTCCTCACTGAATGGCTATACTTATCCTTCAAGCGAGGAAACAACAAACTAAACAACTTCATAATCAGCAGCGATGATCAGTCGCAGATAGAGTTTTTTAGGAACTACACCGCACGTGCACCCTACGGACCAATAGTCCCTACAGCAAATGGCACAAATATATATACTTATCTTCCAGATACTCTGGGATATTTACTTGGTTCAGTTGCCTCTAATGCCACCACTGCTTTAGAAGAGGTACCCATGAGATAGGGTGCTGTCAAAGTGTTCGCAAGTAGTATCCCATACTAAAGCTTTATCTCTCTCTCTCTCTCTCTCTCTCAAGCAACCAAACCCATACCGTCGGGTCTCCTGGTATCGTCTCTAAATATTCTACAAAGATCTTAAACCGAGGAAAAATTTATAGAGATACGTGCTGCAGTACGGACTCCCCGAGCCCGATATGTGAATGGAGCCATGGAAAAACGAGCACTTGGAAGCATCAAGTGGTGCAGCCTCACCAAAGTCACGAAAGATAGTCAAGTAGCGCATCGCCAATCGCCATACTCCTCTTCCCTTACGACTCCACCTCGACTACAGCGGTCCAAGGAAAGGAATCTCCTCTAGCCGCAGCTCTCTAACAAACATATAACTTGGCTCGACATCATCGGGCGATCTTTCGACACTTGGCTATGGCCCTTGAGTTTGGTAGAAAATGAGGAAAGAAGAAATAAAAAAACATTCGAAATAATAACCTAATACTTTTATACTTACTGGTACTGGTACCAGAAAATATTGTCGGTATACTGCACACTTTCAAAGTGGTACAGTTCTCATGTCTAATAAAACAGTCGTCTGTAAAATGATTGCAACAAATATGATCATATTGTTTCGGACACCAATTCACAATATTTATGCTTTTAAGCCATAACTTTAGTCTAGGTTCAGTTGGAAACCTGTTAATTAATAAACATTTGATAATCATCCGTTGTTGGCGACTTTTTTTGTTACCACATATGAGTAGGAAAGAACATCGATAAGTATTATAGACAAGGAACTCGACAACCCTATCGAATTTTTTTGTTTTATCAAAACTCAGTAATATACACCCAAACATGTTGGTAAATATGATATTAAGTTTAGTAACAAATTTTTAAGTATTTATATTATCAAATAGTTTCAATTTGTTTAATATTTGCTGCAAATTCACTTACTTGTGAAATGTTATACCACTTCCCTTTTGGTAACGAGTTTTACAGATTACTTACACTCTCATTATTAATAAAAATAATTCTAATGACATAACTAATATTATACACAATCAAACAACAAAATACTCTCATTTTTTAATAAAAGTACAACAAATAGGACAATATGAATAAGACAACAGACTTTGGCATATTACGTGAATTTTATTTTTCAAGACATCCTTTAGCGGCACAGGCTTCAAATTGGCACAGTCATTTTGTATGGTATAGCCAGTCCAGCGTACTTGTATATATAGAGGTCAGTGAACTTAAAGCATTTCTTTAATTGACGTACATTTTTATCAAAAAGCCCTTAATATTTAATGTCACTAATCGCACTTCAGCGATTATATTCTATATCAGCAGTCAGTGTCAACATTGTAATTTTTCTAGTAACGCTCATGAGCTTATGCATTAATTTCTTTCCTACCATTGAACTATTATGTACTACGTACTAGAGGCGACACTGTATTCAGCTACTCTGTTCCACTCAACTGCGGTGCATACACCGCACTTTGATCAGTCACTCGCTAGGCGCTTATAGACACAGAACACTATTACTCCTATTTATAGAGTTGTCACGTGTTGTGACAACTCTATAAGCGATTTAACTCTATAAGTGATTTAAAAAAATCTCTTGATAAAAATATGCCGTGGTGTGTACTTAGATATCGCACAAATAATTCAAGAAATTTCAGTAAAAACCAAGGAATTACTTTTCATCGGTTAATAGACACTATTACCAAAACAAACGACACTTAATCAATAAAAAAGTATTATAAAAACTGTGCCATGTAATATAGATTATGAAATTAATTTGTTCAGATGCGACATGTCTGTGGGTACTTAGGTATAGGATAAATATATTATTATACACATTTTTTTTGTAGAAACATATGTGAGTTATCATAATTAGGCCAATTTTTTATATTTAGATCTGCTCATTATTCTTTTATATTATTTTTAGGTTTCCACATCAAAGTCAAAGTAGAATAAGTTCGTTCATTTTTAACTCTCGCGTGCCCAGCATTTATGAACGACGCTTATTCTAATTTAAATAAATATATTTTTAATTTAAATTTTATATTAATAAGTTTTGTTAAACATACATTTAGTATATTTTTTATATTTGACATAGATACCTTTTAAAGTATTCAGATAAAAATATAATTAAAATGTAATTGTGATATAATATTAAGTAATATTATATTAAATAAGCAAATATTAAATACGAAATAAATGACAAAATTTGAAAATTGTTCTCGATATAGTTTACCTATTTAACAATACAATCTATTATTACCTACTGATCATTCTACCTATGTTTATTCTATGATAAAAAAGCCAACCGCGTGAACACAGAGTAGCGCACATGTTTTGTTTCAAATAGCTGTTCTAGTACGTATTAACGTACGTACTAAATATTCTAAATACTTCTAAATGCGTGAAAATGACTACATCGATCTTTTTTTAAATCAAAACTCAAGTATTATGTTAATCCTATTAATCCTACTAGAATGAAAGAAATAAAAACTTTATTTGAAATCACAAAGAAAAAAAAATAATTCGAAATGTTACAATAAAAAATAAAATAGATTTTTGTGAAGTCAAATTGTGAAGTCAGCGCTGATTTTCAAATAGAGTCCAATATTCACTTCACGGACGGTCATACAAATTAAAGACAACCATTCTTAGAAGTGAGTGAGGAAGGAATCAGCATAAAAGAGGTATTATTTGGAATTAATAACACAATGTATAAGTGAACTGTACACTTGCTTATCACATACATCAATAAGCATACATCAATACATACGTATATACATCATACACATTTAAATGTACATACATATACATTATAAAGTGCTCAACAGCTCAACGTTATATAGCATAATATTATCTAATCTTAGTAAAAAAAATAACTGAATTTAATTGTAAAGACTTTACGATTCAACAATCATAAACAAAAAGAAACGAAACAGTGAGTAAACTGAAAAATTAGTGAGATAAAAAAAAACAGTAAGTTTTAACTTGGGTCTATACTATGTCGATGGCGACTCGCTGACGACTTATGACTTTTGTGTCTACATTATATCGATTTATCAGTATTCATTTCGCAGTAGACGTGCATACCGGTGATGTTTAAAAAAAAGCGTCGCATGTTGCTAGCCCTAGCAGCCGTTTGCATATATGACAAATGTCGCCTCTACACGTTGGCCAACACAGTGGCGAATGGAGTGGCGAATATACTGGCCGAGAGTTGGTGACGGCGTCCACACGTTGGAAGGTCGTTCAGTTTACTTCGGTTCGGGCCAATGTGCGGACGAATTTATAAGCACCGTGGCGCAGTGGCTCAGCAATGAGTGGCTGCGCCGGGCGCCGCGGGTTTGATCCCTCACGGAACAAGTATTTGTATGTCCTACAAATAATTGTTTGTAAACTGCCTGCACGATGCGGGAGAAAATCCTAGTGTGGGGTTAACGTTTTTATAAAAGAATTATAAAATAATAGTGGATATTAATGGGGCTGTAAATAGATATACGATATACGATTAGCTTTATTTATTCTTTACATGCATCATAAACTGGAATAAATACCATTAATAAGAACTTAACTTATTTTAAAGTTAAAGGAGTTATAATCGATTAGTCCATGTTTTAAAATTGTGTTTTGATTTTAAAGTTTAGCAAAATATGTACATATGTAATATGACATTTGATGTATATAAAAACACCTTATAATTTATTTGGTAATTTAATTATTTTTTGAGAAAGACAAAAACAATAGCAATAAATATAATTAACACTGACTTAATAATAGGTACTAATTATAACCACGACAGTTCACCTGATAGTAAGTGGTTACTGTGGCCCATAGACATCTACATCTATCCTCGATTACGAATCAAAATGCAGATGCGTTGTCACCCGTGGGGTCTAAGATGAAATGCCTCGTTTCCTTTAAAAAGGGTCTCTGGTTCTCTAGACTCACTATACGAAACATAGCATCATTAAGCTACTATTTTACGCTGATATTCTGTGAGAGCGTGGTCCTTCCCCGGTCAAGCCGACCTTCGTGCTGCAACTATACTTCTAATATAATTGCATGGTTCTACCACGTATAAACGACGTGCTTCATTTTTTTCATTTTAAAATTGTTCTCGTAATAATCTGATTGTGAAAAAACGTTAATTTTTTTTAATAAATAGCTTATTGATTAAAACAAATGTTCAATAATAATTAAATCGCGCTAATTAAAGTAGTAGGAATGTTTAAAGTTGAAATTGGCACTAAAAGGCTATTAATTGGGGCATCCACCCTACAAAGCTTGAATATAAAATTGAAATCAGATGCGTGTAATCACTCTGGGAGCTTGTAGCAAACTAAACGCGCGGCCAACGTGTGGACGCGGCGACCAAACTCTGCCAACAATCCTTTGATCTTTTGTAAAAAACCGACACCACACGGATCTCGCGCCAACTTGAGGGCCATCGTTCCAATACATACCAATGAAGCCCAAACACCCCGTCTACACGTTGGCCAATGCTATTGGCCACTACATTCGCCACTGTGTTGGCCAACGTGTAGAGGCGCCGAAAGAGAAAAAAAAGAAAAATAGAAGATGTTGGGCGAAAAAATGGTTACTTCAAAGATCAAGATATTCACATGTAAATTTAATGACTGAGTTAGCACTACAAGAACCGAATGATTTTAGAAACTATGTACGTATGGACTTTTGTTCATATCAACATTTGTTGTCTTTGTTGGAACCAATGCTAACAAAACAGGATACGTGCATGAGAAAAGCGATAACTGCTCACGAATGATTATCAGCTACATTGCGATTTCTAGCAACTGGACGAACTTATCAGGACTTACAATACAGCGTTGCAATATCTAAGCAAGCTCTAAGCAAGATCGTTCCAGAAACATGTGATGCGATCATAGCTTATACAAAATTTAAAAGTGTGTTAAAAGTACTAAACAACTTGGTAAGTATATATTGTTATTATCCACTAAAAATAAACACTTTATGGTTTAAAATGATTATAATACATAGTAACACCTCCAGCACCTTAAAAACGGCAAGTCCCCGGGCGAGGTTGGAATTACAGCGGAGCTTCTGAAAGCGGGTGGAAAACCGGTACTTGAAGTCCTTCAGAGGCTCTTTAATTCCGTCCTCCATGGTGGCACTACTCCGGAGGCGTGGAGCAGAAGTGCGGTGGTCTTGTTCTTCAAGAAAGGTGACAACGCCCTCTTGAAGAACTACAGACCGATATCCCTTCTGAGCCGCGTCTACGTGCTATTTTCGAGAGTCATTACGAATCGTCTCGCACGCAGACTCGACGACTTCCAGCCTCCCGAACAAGCCGGTTTCCGAAAAGGCTTTAGTACCATAGACCACATACATACCCTTCAGCAAATTGTACAGAAGTCCGAAGAGTACAATCTGCCACTTTGCCTGGCGTATGTGGACTATGAGAAAGCCTTTGATTCCATCGAAATTTGGGCGGTGCTACAGTCTCTTCAGCGGTGCCAAGTTGACTGTCGGTATATCGAAGTGCTGAAGTGTTTGTACAGTAGGGCTACGATGCCTATCCGAGTACAGAACCAGAGTACGAAACCTATCCAACTGCAGAGAGGTGTAAGACAGGTGACGTTATTTCCCCGAAACTCTTCACCGCTGCATTGGAAGACGTTTTCAAGCTACTGGACTGGAAAGGATACGGTATTAACATCAATGGCGAGTACATCACTCACCTTCGATTTGCCGACGATATAGTCCTTATGGCAGAATCGCTGGAGGACTTAAGCACTATGCTCAATAACCTCAATGGTGCCTCCCAACGGACAGCTCTTAAGATGAACATGGACAAAACAAAGATCATGTTTAATGTCCATGTCACACCTATGCCGGTAGTTATTGGGAGCACTAAGCTCGAAGTTGTTGACGAGTACGTTTACCTGGGACAAATAGTCCGGCTAGGTAAGTCCAACTTCGACCAAGAGGTCAATCGACGGATTCAACTCGGCTGGGCAGCGTTCGGGAAATTACGACACATCTTCTCGTTAGGTGTACCTCAAAACCTGAAAACTAAGTTGTACAACCAGTGCGTGTTGCCAGTGATGACATACGGAACAGAGACGTGGTCCTTCACTGCTGGCCGTATGAGACCGCTCAAAGTCGCTCAGCGAGCTATGGAGAGGGCTATGCTCGGAGTTTCTCTACGTGATAAACTTAGAAATGAGGATATCCGCAGTAGAACCAGAGTGACCGACATAACCCAATGGATTAGTAAGCTGAAGTGGCAATATGCCGACCATATAGCTCGAAGAACCGACAACCGTTGGGGAAAAAAGGTTCTCGAGTGGCAGCCTCGTACCAGTAGACGAAGTGTAGGGCGACCCCCCACTAGATGGAGTGACGACCTGGTACGACATGCAGGAAGTCGATGGATACAGGTGGCTCAGTACCGTGCTTTGTGGCATGCCTTGGGGGAGGCCTATGTTCAGCAGTGGACTGGGCTGTAATGATGATGATAATGATGATGATTGTTCATCTGCTGGGGAACGTGAATTAGTAGGCCACTCACGGGATCTATCAAAAGGCTTTGTGAAAAAGTATCATCATCAGTAACATTTGAATTATGGACACTTTGAACATTTTCATTCTGAGAAACTAATTGTGTATTTATTAATTGTGTATTATTTTTATTAACATCAATACGACTTTGACGAAAGAGAGAATTCATTCGTGCTTCAAACAAAACTTCGTTGATTAATTTCTCCGCAAAAATTTGTTGATTATTTGGTAAACTCTTTAAGATACCAGCCCATGATTTTGCTGTATGTTTTCAGCGGTCTGTCGGAGTGGGTCCGCTGAGATGGGCATTAATTTTACTAAGAATATCTTCTCTTGGCCTCTTCTTTATATTACTACCACGAGATGTCTTTGTAGATGCTGTTGAGGGAGCGGGTGATTGCGTTGACTCCGAAAATAAATCAGAATCTTCATCAATATTTCTATTTCCTTCTAAATCTTCATCGATAGGTACCTGAATTTAAAAATATTAATTAATATAAGTATCAATTTATTTACAGTTTCCTGAAACTGAAAAAGAATGGATTGACATAGCAAAAACCTTTGAAGAAAGGTGGCAATTTCCTCATTGCTTAGGAGCTATAGACGGGAAACATGTAAAAATTGTGCCACCAGCTAATAGTGGGTCATACTATTTTAACTATAAAAAGGATTTCAGCATTGTTTTATTAGCAATAGCAAATGCAAATTACGAATTTATAATGGTGGATATAGGAATTAATGGTCGAATATCTGATGGTGGAGTTATTAATAGAAGTATATTTTATGAGAAACTTAACTCAGGATCGTTAAATATTCCTAAGGCAGCAAGGATAATAAATAGTGAAACTATTTTGCCTTACGCCTTCGTGGGGGATGACGCCTTTTCTTTACACCCAGACTTAATGAAACCTTTTCCAGGTAAATATTTAAGCCCTCAACAAAGAATATTATATATCAATTACAGGCTATCAAGAGCCCGTCGCATGATTGAAAACGTCTTTGGTATATTAGTCAATCAATTTAAAATTTTCAAAACTTCAATCAATTTAGACTTGCAAACCATTGATAAAATAGTAACGGCGTCATGTATATTACATAACTTTTTACATCAAAAATGTAATGAATATATCAAAGTTGGTGTGGATATTGAAAATTTGGATGATGGAACCATTAATATAGGCTACAGAGTCAACAATGAATTGTTAAATTTACAAGTAACAAATCAAGGTCAAAGTCAAACCATTGCTAGACATGTTCGAGAACAATATCTCAAATATTTCAATAATGAGGGTGGTGTTTCGTGGCAAAACCATTTTACTAATAAAAATACAGTACAGTAGTTGATAATAATAATATCAATAAATAAATATTATAAATTATAAATAGTGTATTTATTTCATCAACTTACCCGAATATTGTTTCCTGTTTTGATATTAGTTATTGAACTTCTAGTTGTTTCTTGATCCTTCGAGAAGTTGAGTAAATCGTAATACCATAATGATGGTGTAGGGATATCTTCTACAGCCATTCCGGATTTCAAGCTTTTTTCGATTTTATCGTATTGTCTTCGCCAAACATCCCTAATATTTTTAATTTTTTTACCACAAAATCCCGATTAGCATTTGGCTCCACCTCCCTAAATTTTTCGACTAAAATATCATAACTTTGCGACTACAAATCTCTGTTTGAGTAATCTTTACTCTTAACCATCCATAATCAAGGTAAATCCCGGTATAATTCTATAAATTCAGTCACAAAAGACCGAGAGTATTTACGTAGGTCCGCCATTTAAAATCGCGTACGTGTAACCACGTCCACACTGCAACGATGTCGCTGGTGACTATCATGCGACTTCGACTTTTCAGATTTACACCGATTCGATCGCCGCAATTAATAGCGACAATAAATCGCGGTTAAGGTCTCGTCCACACACTGATTTTGACATCGCCAGCGAGTCGCTATCAACCAAAGTTGCTGCCGTGTGGACCCTACTTTATGTAGCATTTATTCCAGCATTAATTAGAGGACCTTTATATTGTGCATGTAAAACAAAAAAAAAAATAAAGAGAAAAAAAATAATTTTAAAATTACGAGGGATTTTGGTCTTGTTTTAAAATTGTTGATAGTTTTTTTAAATGTTCCTATAGTTTTTAAAGCACGTATTGGTGGAGGCAGATCGTTCCAGCAGCGAGAAGCTGCAAACCTGGAGGACCCTCTAAATGCCATTGTTCCACGTTTTGGAATAACAAAGACATTGGAACGTTTGCGTTTCGGATATTTTGACTGTTCGCTAACCCACACTAATTTGTCATATAAGTAACAAGGTGTTTTTGAAGAAATTATTCGAAATAATAAGGTAGTTCGGTGTAACCTTCGACGCGATGACATTTTTAATGGGCCTGCATGATTAAGGAAAGGAGTGACATGCGTACGTGGTGATATGTGAAAGCACAACCTCACATATGTATTTTGTACACGCTGTATGAGCCTCTGAGTCCTACTTAATAGACATGGTTCAAACACTACGTCACAGTAATTTAATTTGGACAAAATCAAAGACTCGCATAGTCTTAGCCTTGTTTTCTCTGTTAGGAATGGCCTGATTTTATATAAGCTTTTTAATGTATAAAAACAGTTTCGTACACTTTCTGTGACATGTGCTTCAAAACGCAGATGGTTATCAAGCTTATTTTCTCGCCTCGGAGATTTGACAAATTGGATTGTTTCCAATTTTTAAAACTATTGGAACATTTACAAGTTTAGCAATAATTTTTTTTTTACTCTATTAACATAAACTTTGATTTATCAGGATTTAGAACCAAAGAATTTAATTTTGACAGCAGAAATAGCCTCTAAATCGTAATTTATTTTATTAATAGCTTTAAAAAGGCCCATTGGCGATGGTTTGAATGAAGGGTACATTTACAGGTCATTAGCGTATAGGTGGTAATGACAGTGATTAATTTTCTTAACGATATCTGCAGAATATAGCGTGTAAAGGACAGGCCCAAGTACCAAGCCCTGTGAGACGCCTCGTGTAACATTCTGGGGGGGGGGGGCTGATTGAATCCTAGTACCGTCACTTAAATGATTTCTACACAATGTTGTCTTCCAGTGAGATAACTGTCAAATCATTTGACTACATTAGCATCAAAGCCATAGAATGCCAACTTAGGAGTAATGACTGATCGAGTAATGACTGATCGATCGAATCAAATGCTCGGGAGAAGGTCTTAAGAGCACTAAAATAGAGCACATACTACCATCTTGAGCCGCAAATAGATTATCGGTTACCTCAAGCAAATCTGTAGTAGTGCTGTGGCCCTTGCGAAAACAATATTGCATAACAGGCATTACGCCATTAATTTCAAGATAATCTGTCATCTGCTTGCAAACTACTTTTTTTAGTATTTTGGAAATGCAGTGCAATATACTAATAGGTCTTAGGTCTTGAATTGAATTAATCTTCTTTTTTTAAATTTTAATTTAATCTTCTTTGGTAAAGGTTTGACAATTGCAAGTTTCAATAAATTTGGAAAGCCGCACACTGGATCGATTATTAATGATATCAGTTATTGTCATTAATGATTGGGGTAGAGTCGTTAATAGCATCTGCAGAGAGATATTGTCTATACCTACGGAATTGGATTTTAGTTCTTTAATAGTGTTTAATATTAATTCTTCTGCTTCTGTAGACAAAGTAAAGTTATTAAAATTGTACCTATTTTGTTTAAAGTAATTAATATGAGTAATTGGTACAGTGTCATCCTCAGGTATATTTAGAAAATGTCTATTTATCAAATCAGGGTCGTTGAACTGATGTGGAAGTTCCTCAGCCTTATTTTTGAGATTTACTACGTTTTTCTTTTCCACATAGTTTTAGAATTCTTACTACTTTTATTTATGTACTGTTCGAAATATGCTTTCTTTTTATTTTGTCATGGCTTCTGTTACTATCAGCTTCATGTTTATATAACAATTTTTAAATGTGTTATTTTTTGATTTTTGTATTTAGCATGTTAGTCGTCGCGAATTTTGATCATTTTGCGTATTGTATCAGTAATCAAAGGGTGAGACGGTGATTTGAAATGAGTGGTTTTAAGTGGAGCATGCAAATCGAACAGAATGTTTGTAACAGAATAAAAATAAGTAACCATGTCATTGACGTCATCAAAGTGACCAATTAATGATTTCTAAATCACGAATAAATAATTCTGTAATAATATTATTTAGTGACCTATATGTTATATAACGAGGACTAGGTTTTTCTTTTTTTATATTAAATTCAGCAGTAGCAATGGCATGGCTTCCCAAATCGGGCAAGTATTTGACTATGGTGTTGCGTACTCGAGCATCTGAACAGATCAAATCTAGCAGTGTTTCGCTGTGGCTAGTGAAGTGTGTCAGAGTATTAATAACTTGTTTTAAGCTATGACATTCTAAGAATTGGTATAGCAATATAGTCTCTCGTCCAAAATATTAATATTGAAATTACCAACCAAGATAACCCTATCCGCGTTGGCAAAAGTGGAAACTGATTCAGCCATCGCATCCAAGAAAATATTAACATCTAGCCAAGGGGGTCTATATGCAGTGCCAACGATAAGGTTGACTCCTGAAATATTCATTTTTATCTACATCTGTTCTACACAGGGAGTAGAAGGATGTGGACAAATTTTAAATGCTAAATTTTTATGTATCTAAAAGCCTACTCCTCCGCCTCTTCCTTTTTTAAATTGCTGAGGTCTATGATTATGTCGCAAACGATATTCATCCAGTATGGGAGCTTTCGCCTTCTTCTCCAGCTCTAAGCCATATCTCATTGATGGCCATAATGTCTGGATTTAGCTCTTTCATGGCCACAATAAATTCCTCATGCTTAGAAACTAAGCCTGCGTTTAACAAACCAACTTTTAAGTATTTCAAATTACCCGTTCCAAATAGTATATGAATACTTTATTCTTTATTATAGAAGCTAGTAAATAACCAGTCTGTGCGTTATAAGTAGATACGGGTGTTAAGGTCGGTAACAAACATATTAATGGTGTATAAATTCTCCCGCAAATTAGTAGGTTGTAGTCATAATTTCAGATAAATAAACAATATAAATATAGAAATTGATGATTGTTTACGTTAATAGTGAATGAAAGAATATGTATTATAATATAATACAATGAATAAAAATAATATTAATAATTTAATTGTTGTATAAATTGTTCCAAATATATATTCCCCACATATTTGAAGAAGTATATACGTGCCAAATCGATTGAGAAAAACGGAAAATGACCTTTCGGTCGTTTAACCAGAGGCTACAAACCTTCAATATATAGGCACTTTTTATATGTAGTACCTTCTTTATTAATAATGATTTTTTATTACTTTTTTATAATGATTGATATAATATATATTTATCAACTATTATTAAAAAGTACCTATCTAAAGTACCTATTCTTCAATGAGTCAGAAGTGGTACAACGTTCGTCGACTCACGATCCTAAAAAAATAGAAGGTTTTGGCATGCTCTGATCACGAATCTGCGGTCCGTTTTTGCGTAGGATGTACGGTTCCGGAGATGTGCATATCAATTAACTCTTATCTAATTGATATCCGGTGAGGGCCCTCCACCGTCATTAGCGCCCCCATTGTACTTATCAATTTATCTATTGTTCATTGAATACCGTCATTTTCTATTTTTCCTCGGCGTATGCGTCGGCTTATCAGTGCTATTGTATTATACTTCTTTGTGGTGTACTATCAGTTCCACTGCAGAAATTCTTTAGATTAGAATTATTACTTACTGGTACTATATAAGACCGAGTAGCTGCAGTCATGGAGTTAGTGTATGGTCGTTTGACCGCAGTGGATCTATCAATACTACATTTGTGTTACTTCAACGTATCAAAGGCCATGGATGTAAGTGTTTATTCTATTGACAAACTTACTTTTGTTTCTGTTATTTTCTTACGTGTGTATGATTTAGTGTTAACAAATTATATTTAAATATTGTGTTTGTATATGATTAAGCCCTGGTAGCTCAGATGGTTAGCGCAAGCTGTAAATTACACAGTACGCGACCCGGGTTCGATCCCCGCCGGCACCAATTAAATTGTTACTTGCAATTTTAAGTGCTGATTTACCACGTGCTCTGCGGTGAAGGAAAACATCGTGAGGAAACCTGCATATCTGAGAAAATTTCGAAGGCATGTGAACTTCTCCAACACGCATTGAGGCAGCGCGGCGGACATTTCCTAGCCCCGAATGCAAAGACAATAGCAGAAAATGAAAAAGTTAAAAAATACTTTTTTAACAATGACAGTCATTAGTTGATCATTAGTGAATGTGATTCTGTTTACTTAAATTACAGGAAGACAAGAGCAGAAGGAAGAGATGGGATGATGGGAAGTAATGAAGCATTGTTATGTGAAGTTTGTTGGAACAAACATATTTTTAGTCACGTGTAAATACTTTTAACTTTTTGGTTCAAAATGACACAAAATCTAAAAAATATTAGGTACATCATCGACATGGACGGATTTTACATTACTTATCCTCATAAACATTTTCAATGTAGAGAAATGGCTATTCTAGATGTAAAACTATCTAATAAAAATTATGCGTTTATCGATCATTATTTGTTTCGGTCAAGTTATCCTTTCAATCATTTGTTGCCAAAAGACAAAAAACTGTTCGTTATTGCGAAACACACGTGCACGGCATTCCATATTTTGACGTGACCGAAGAATTAAAATGTGCCTACAAACAAGAGAACATCATTCCCATATTAAATTGGTACTTTAGAAATTTGTGCAAAGACGAATTGATCACATACATAGGTGGTTCAGCAGAAAAACAATTTTTAAAAAAGTTGACGACGAATTATAGAATTTCTAATATTGAAGAATACAAATGTCCAAAATACAATGATTTGGTAAATGTCATAAATTAAAAAAAAAACGTTATGTGTGTAATAATCATATATTTGCAAAAATAATTACAAAATTTTAACATTGTTCTTGTGATGAAGTGTGGGTTTTTTACAAGTGGTTATTGCTTGAAAATAAAATTTTAAATTAATCATAAATTTTGTTTGATTTCCCAAAAACATTGGTTATAGTACACAATATATATACGAGTATTAATTGTTTACCTACACCAACACTTTTTTTTATTTCACCCCATAGAACTTTAGACGTGTGTAATGTTTCACTTTATACATCCGTTTACTGCTATTGTGGCAGGACCAAGTGGATGTGGGAAGTCAAATTTTGTAAAAATTTCATAAAATCAGTTACAGAAATATGTAATTGTGATTTTAATCAGATCACATGGTGCTTTGATGAAATGCAACCTTTATATAATTTACCAAATGTTAGCTATCATCAAGGAATTCCAAATCTTAATATGTTTGATGGTGAAAACCCACATCATGTTATTATTGATGATCTAATGAGAGAGTCCGATGGAAGAATTGTAGATTTATTTACAAAAGGTAGTCATCACAGGAATCTGTATTTTATTTAACACAAAATTTATTTCATCAGGGTAAAGGGCAAAGAGACATATATCACATATACACATATCTTTAAACTCAAGTTATATAATATATTTTAAAAACCCTCGAGATAAAACTCAAATAAGATATTTAGCACGACAAGTGTCACCAGATAACCCAAAATTCATTGAAGATGCCTACATGGATGCAACTCCAGAGGCGCAAGGATATTTAATGGTAGATTTAAAACAGAATACCAATGATTTTTGTCGTATCAAGACAAATGTCTTCCCATTTAATGGTTTCTGCACAGTTTACGTCAAACAAAAGAGTTTAAATACACCAAGAATCAAACAATTCAAATCATTGCAAGCAATTCAAATCATTCAAAGCATTCACAACGCATAAACATTTGCTAAACGCTTTGCATACGCTTAAACCAAAATATCAAAGAGCATTACTTAAAACGTGTGATGAAGAAGAAATTAACTGTATTTGTGAGTGTATTCATAACGTTTTACAGGGAAAAGTAACTCTTAAAGATCAAGTTAAACAAAAATTGAATAAACACAAAAATATACTCCGTAAACTAGTGCGTAAGTGTAAACATAAACTAAGAAAAAATATAACTATACAAAAAGGAGGGGCTTTCTTACCAATAATATTAGGTGCAATATTGGAATTGGAATAGTGGTGGCTAGCAGTTAACATGGAAAATGCGAAGAAAATGATACTTATCGAACCTGGATTGATTTAAAAATTAAAACAAGAAAATAAGGTTAATAGTAATTTATCTCGATTAGATATTAAAATGCTAAATATTATGAATAGTAAGACGGAAGGCCGAAAGAAATGGATGTTATATTTACAAACACTGCAAAGATACCTTCATTTTACCGAAGAGGATCGTCAACCACTCAGATTACCAATTTATTCTGATACATCTAATGAAGATTCAAATGAGTCTAAAATTGGTTTTAAAAATAAAGATAGAGATCTAAAAACTTCAAATGATGCTGAATCTTTGTTGGAGGAGAATCGATTAATTAAAAGTAAAGAAAATGATGAAAATCCACTTTACACACCAGCTCAAATAGTCAGTTTAATACCAAAAACTTATAATAAAAAAGGACAGTTATTATTAAACTTAGTTGAAACAAGTAAAAGTAAAATACATTGGGATATGAAGGTACAGTCATAATTGATAATGAAAAAATTCCTGGAAGTAATATTGTTGATTTAATAAATGATTCACTAAGACCCTTAAAAAGAAGTGATACAGTAGGGTGGGATAGATTTGCGAAGATTTGAGAAAGATAAAGTCATCAAAGAGATGTGAGTTTATTAACCAACTTCAAACAAAAGATCTGAACAAACCCTCTGAGATTGAAGTTCAAGAGTTTTCTACACCGATCAGTAGAGATAAAAAGTCTACAATTAAAATACGTAAAAGGCTTGAGTGGGAAAAGTGGACCCCGTACTAGAAGAAATTAATAGGATTTATTATGATCCATCTAATCCCGCTGGTTTTGGTAGTATTGATAAATTATCAAAAGCCATGAAGGTTAAAATGAATAAAAGGCAAGTAAAGGAATGGTTAAAATCACAGGAAACATACACATTACATAAATCCATTCGAAAAAAATTCCCGCGTAATAGGTACATTCTAACAAATATTAATGAACCGTAGCAAGCTGATTTAAGTAATATGCGAACTTATTCTCAATATAATGATGGTTTCAAGTATATATTTTGTTTTATTGATGTATTTAGTAAATAAGCTTTTGCAAGACCAATGAAAAATAAAAACTCAGAAACAACTAAAGAATGTTTTGAAAGTATATTTACTGAAAGTAATTTAACACCTACTCACATACAATCTGATAAAGGTACAGAATTTGTTTCAAAAGATGTACAAAAATACTTTAAATCCAAAAAGATTAATTATTACTATACCACTAACAATCCTGACATTAAGGCCAGTATTGTTGAACGACTTCAAAGAACACTAAAAATGAAAATGTGGTGTTATTTCACTCATAATAATACTTATAGATATATAGAGTTTTACAAGATTTAATATACTCTTATAATCATAGCTTTCACTCTAGTATTAAGATGTGCCCATGTGATGTAAATTCCAACAATATTATGACAGTTTGGACTAATCTTTATGATAGACGGTCAAACAAACTTTCTATAGAAAATCCTAAACCAGATTTCAATGTGGGTGATAATGTTCGAATAACTAAATATAAACATGTTTTCCAGAAAGGATATGAATCAAATTGGAGTGATGAAATATTTATTATATCTTCAATAATTTATAGATCTCCATGGGTTGTTTATACAATAACGGATTTACAAAATGAACCAATAGTTGGTACTTTTTATGAAAGAGAATTACAGAAAATCACTTACAACCCCACCTCACAATATAAAATAGATAAAATAATTGACACTCGTTATTCAGGTAACAGAAAAGAAGTATTAGTGAAGTGGAAAGGTTATCCAGATAAATTTAACATTTGGATTTTAGCTTCTAGTTTAAAAGATATATGAATAAAGAAAGTTTTTATTTAACTTTGCTCAGCAATAGTTCAACGGAATACTTTCCTGATAACAAGACCACAAATTTTTCAACGAAATTACTAAAAGCTATTAAATTAGAAGGTGAATGGTGGGTTGGAGTTGTAGAGTTTCAATAACCATGTACCATGTTTACTGTTCAAGATCATGAAAATGTTATATACATTACAAAATCTATGTTAATGCCTAATGAAGATAAACCATCCATAGTGTACTACAAAAAACATATTCCAGCTACCAACTATGATAACGTTGAGCATATTTTAAGAGTGTTAAATGGTATCGGAGAGAACTTGAAATTTCGCTATGATGAAATAACAAAATTTGTGTCTATTTCTGTTTTGGATAAAAATATAACATCCGTAACATTATCACCCAAATTAAGTTTACAACTAGGTTATGAACCAAATAAAAATCTCCTAGAGAGAAAGTGTCCTGCTAATTTACACTTAGGGTTACCATATCAACTATTTCCATATTGCGACATTATCGATCCTCAGATTGTGGGTGATGTTATGACTCCTTTACTATGAGTCATTTCATTAGATCCTACAAAATACATTTATGGTGCGAATAAAATGCACGTTTTCTCTCAACCTCACTACTTACCTGTTATGCGAAGAGAGTTAGATACGCTGGAAATAGTAATAAGATCGAGCACAGGACAAAAAATACCATTCCAGTTTGGAACAGTGTGTATTAAACTACATTTCCGAAAATTATAATAATGAATTCTCTTCGTGATCATCATAAATGTCCATATGAAAATTATTATACACATCAAGCTGAGTCAGGAGTTGGAGTAATTTATAAGGGTTCACCATACCAAGGCGGTCATGGTATTGGGAACTTCTTAGGGGGGTTATTTAGATCAGTTTTACCTTTACTTTCAAGTGGTGCTCGAGTGATTGGTAAGGAGGCATTAAGCGCTGGAGTAGGACTTTTATCGGATATGGTTCAAGCGCGTCCTATGGAAGCCTCAATAAAAGATCGTTTAAAGCAAGTTAGTACGAATTTAAAGCGAAAGGCTGATGAAAAAATTGTTCAATTTAACCTGACAGGATCTGGGTATAAAACTAAAAGAAAACGATTGACCTCATTCATTCCACCATTAACTGCTAAAGTGAAAGCTGCGAAAAAAACTTGGTCTCAAACCAAAAAATATCAAAGATATATTTTCAAATTAAATATGTCTTTCCTTCATAATCATTCTTGCGAGTTTGTTAAGTCAGAATTGGATTTGTTTGCACTACCGTCTACATAAACTAGCATTGAAAATGGATTGTGGATTCATTATAAACCAATTTCATCTCGTGTTGATGATTTTTAATTAATGGTGTTGAAATAAGTGTCAAATTGGTTCGATCAAGAGAGAGGTTTTAATTTAATTGCTGGGTCAAACGATGTAAAGTTTAAAGTTTGCATTACGGACGCAACTCTTATTGTTCGACGAGCACGAATTAATCCAAGTGTATTACTCGCACATCAAAAAGTTTTAGCTTCTACCACTGCTAAATATCCTATTACTCGAGCTGAAGTAATAGTTTTAACAATTCCATCGGGTATTCAAGGAAAAACTCTTGATAAAATATTGTTAGGACAGGTACCCAAAAGATGTACAATTGGATTTGTGACCAATTCTGCATTTAATGGTTCCCTTACTAAAATCCATTTAACTTTGAAAACCATGGTATTAATTGTTTCAGCTTATATATTGATGGTCAACAAATACCTTCAAAAGCTTTGCAACCATCTTTTAATAATAGTATATTTACATCAGCATATCATACTCTATTCTCGGGAACTGGTATTCACTTTCTTAATGAAGGAAATGGAATCTCTTATGAACAGTATGCCAAAGGTTACTGCCAACTCATCAGTAAAGCTCAAAAGCATGGTAGTGTAAGATAAGAAGTACGGTTTGGAATCCTCACTAATATAAACAATTAACTGTATAGTTTATGCTGAGTTTGATAATGTTATTGAGATAGATAAAAACAGAAATGTTACTGTAGACTATAGTAGTTAAGGTTATAATATGTGTTGTGCGTTAGATTTTATGTGTTATGTGTAATGCATTTTGTGTGTATGTAACTACGAGAAACGTTATAAAATTAAATAAAAGAAATTGTATGCAATATATTATTTTTTATTTCTTTATAAATCTTCTATTTAATCTAATACAAAACACTGTTCGAGTTTAAAGTTACATCGGACTCTCTCATTAGATCGTCAATAATAACAAAATGTGGGTTTTCACCATATTAAGATTTGGAATTCCTTGATGATAGCTAACATTTGGTAAATTATATAAAGGTTGCATTTCATCAAAGCACCATGTGATCTGATTAAAATCACAATTACATATTTCTGTAACTGATTTTATGAAATTTGTTACAAAATTTGACTTCCCACATCCACTTGGTCCTGCCACAATAGCAGTAAACGGATGTATAAAGTGAAACATTACACACGTCTAAAGTTCTAAGGGATGAAATAAAAAATGAAAGTGTTGGTGTAGGTAAACAATTAATATATATATATTGTGTACTATAACCAATGTTTTTGGGAAATCAAACAAAATTTATGATTAATTTAAAATTTTATTTTCAAGCAATAACCACTTGTAAAAAACCCACACTTCATCACAAGAACAATGTAAAATTTTGTGATTATTTTTTGCAAATTATATGATTATTACCATTGAGTTATACAACACTAGAGTAGCAAACAACATTACCGCGCGTCGAAAAAAGTGTAACCACTATCCAAACGCGACGACGTAGCTTTGAAACTAATAACAATTTTAAGTAAACATATATCTATCTCACTTACACAAGTTGCGAAAACAATAACGTCGTCGTAAGATTAGATAAAGATAGACACACAAACATGCAATGGCGGGTTGGTGTGGCTTACTATATGAAATTTTACCTAAAATACGCAATAAAAAAATTTTTAAGCTGCAGTTAATTGTTTTTATATCAAAAAAGTATATTTTATTTTAAAATCTTTATTACGTCCCCTTAGAAAAAAGGGATACAAAGCTTATCAGATGAATAGAAGTAAACATAATGATGAAATAAAACGTATTTTTATGGTTCTAATAAATCAAACAATATAAAATAGGGATCTAATAAAATATAATTAATATAAAATTTATATGAAATTATAAATAATATAAAATTATTAATATAAAATAGGTAATAAAATATATTTAATAGATAATTCATGAATAAACTAAAATAAGAATAATTAATTATTTTGTATGAAAGTTAAAACGTAGTTTTTATTATAATTTACAAAATATTTAAAATCAGAGGTAACAAATTAACTTACTCCATTAATTATATAGTCTCCCATTAATGTAGAATAATCACAAATCCGGAAAAGTGGCAACATTGGACCTAAATGGCAGTATCCGATAATTTTATTTAATTATTTGAGGTTTTTTACGTTTATATGAAAACAAGAACTAAAAATTATGTGTTGAAAGTGATGCCGCTTGATTTATTACGTTTTTGTGACCTTGAATAGCATTCTTTCACTACGCATTTACCCATTTTTGTCGCGGCTCAACTCTGTCGGTGTCACATTGAACAATGAACTCACGTTAGCTAGGCATATGGCTGTGGCCATATGTGCAGTGGCAACGCTTTGGCGCGGTTATTACTGATCTAGTGTTATATAAATCAATGATTATTACACACATAACGTTTGTTTTTGTTTTTCTGCTGAACCACCTTTGTATGCGATCACTTCGTCTTTGCACAAATTTCTAATATACTAATTTAATACGGGAATGATGTTCTCTTGTTTGTAGGCACATTTTAATTCTTCGGTCACGTTAAAATATGGAATGTCGTGCACGTGTGTTTCGCAATAACGAACAGTTTTTTTTTTGTCTTTTAGCAACAAATAATTGAAAGGATAACTTGACCGAAACAAATAATGATCGATAAACGCATAATTTTTATTAGATAGTTTTACGTCTAAAATAGCCATTTCTCTACATTGAAAATGTTTATGAGGATATGTAATGTAAAATCCATCCATGTCGATGATGTACCTAATATTTTTTAGATTTTGTGTCATTTTGAACCAAAAAGTTAAAAGTATTTACACGTGACTAAAAATATGTTTGTTCCAACAAACTTCACATAACAATGCTTCATTACTTCCCATCATCCCATCTCTTCCTTCTGCTCTTGTCTTCCTGTAATTTAAGTAAACAGAATCACATTTACTAATGATCAACTAATGACTGTCATTGTTAAAAAAGTATTTTTTAACTTTTTCATTTTCTGCTATTGTCTTTGCATTCGGGGCTAGGAAATGTCCGCCGCGCTGCCTCAATACGTGTTGGCGAAGTTCAGATGCCTTCGAAATTATCTCAGATATGCAGGTTTTCTCACGATGTTTTCCTTCACCACCGAGCACGTGGTAAATCAGCACTTAAAATTGCAAGTAACAATTTAATTGGTGCCGGCGGGGATCGAACCCGGGTCGCGTACTGTGTAATTTACAGCTTGCGCTAACCATCTGAGCTACCACGGCTTAATCATATCCAAACATAATATTTAAATATAATTTGTTAACACTAAATCATACACACGTAAGAAAATAACAGAAAGATAAGTAAGTTTGTCAATAGAATAAACACTTGCATCCATGGCCTTTGATACGTTGAAGTAACACAAATGTAGTATTATAGATCCACTGCGGTCAAACGACCATACACTAACTCCATGACTGCAGCTGCTCGGTCTTGTATAGTACCAGTAAGTAATAATTCTAATCTAAAGAATTTCTGCAGTGGAACTGATAGTACGAGTAACTTTATGCATCAACAAGCTTATCTCACATTCTGTTGCTTATCTCAACATTCCTTCGTTTTGCGTCTTGTTCAGTGTATTGATGACTCAAATACGATTTAACACAAAAGAATGCAATTTTATATTTAGAAATCACTATAATTGGTCATCCCTATGTTAGTCATTGAGTAGATTGGTACTGTAATAATCTACTAATAGCAGTAATATCATGGATACACTAGATGTACAACAACATCTGAAAAAGATTCACCCCAGTCTAGAAAATAATGTTTATGCTGCTAATAGACTGCCCACGTACCAACGTATATAATATACAATTTGGATACAGATGATAAACCAGGGTTACATTGGGAAGCTTTATATATCGATACGAATGACATCGGTCAATATTTTGATTCATATGGATGGTCACCTGTACGATATCATCTAAACTCTGATTTTTCATTCCGTAGAATTCTGACAGCTATCATTTTTTGACATGTCAGAGATTACAAACCTTTTTGGCCGGGCACATTTTTCAATTTCAATACGTGTCTGAACATCTGAGTCTATACATACATTTTATTTGTTAGTAAATGTATCCATTTTATTAAGTGCGGTACTCTACATGGTTTTACGGCGAGTGATAATTACGTCCCTTTTCATTACAAACAGTAAAAAATGCACAAGTAAAAATAACATATTTTTATTAAAATCTTTAGTCATCATTAATACTTATATCACTATCTTCATCATCGTCATCATCGCTGACATGAATTATTAAAGAGTCTGCGACTGTGTCAATGAAATCGTCGAGAGTGCACATCTTATCTTCTTCTTTGATTGTATGGCTGATACATTCTTGCCATTTATCAGGAGTAATACTACTTATACTTTCCAGTAATAGTTTTTTAACTTCCGCCATTTTAAAACTTCTGTTGTGTCTTGCGACATGCCCCTTCACTTGAGCCCACACCAATTCAATAGGGTTGAGCTCACAATGATATGGGGGCAGTCTAAGCACAGTAATGCCTTGTGCTGTGGCCATCTCGTCTACAATACACTGTTGATATTTGTATTTCTCCTGACCCACAATTTCCAATAAATTAACTTTTAGCATTTTTTCTTCAAAATTTAAATTTTTTGAAGTCAACCACGCTTGGATATCGCCTTTTCTCCATGCACTCGTTGGTACTTTTTCGACCTTCCTCGAATGATAGGGAGCATTATCCAACACTACTACCGAGTTTGGTTTTAATTTTGGAAGTATTTTTGTGAACCACTCCTCAAATACTTCCCCAGTCATCTCCTTGTGGTAATCTGCCAAGCCTTTTTTTGCCTCAAAAACTAATAAACCATCTTCCAAAAATCCTTCTTCGCTCCCTATATGGCTAACTATAAGTCGCCCCCCTTTGCCTGTTGGTGCCTTAAGCCCTGTTGTCAAGCCATCGAGGAAAGCTTGTCGTGAAGATTGAATGTTGGTATCACACCACACTTTATTGACGGTATGTCCTGAAAATAAAAATATATTTAATATTTCACTTATACATGAGGACAGTTATATATGCATATAAATTGAAAAATATTACCTGTAAACATGGATTTCTTTATTTATTTATTCATTTTGGTAACAAAAATTTATTAACAAAGTTAATTTAAGTATTACATAAGTACAGAATTCGATTTCCGACTAATACTTTGAAGAAAAGATAGGTTATAAAAAGTTAATTACCACATAATTCAATACTTGCCTTCGTTTACCCACGTTTCATCCTGGTAATATATAAGCCTGCCTTCTCTTCTATATTGTTTAATTTGGTGCAAGTATTTTTGACGCCATAGTACTATCTCCTTGCGATCTGTTAGCGCACTTCGACGTTTGCGACTTGTGTATTTAAAATTTAAATGCTTCAATACTTTTCTTAATGTTGATTTCGACATAACAGGCATGTCTGGATCACCAGTTATCTCTTGGTGAATCTGAAATAAGCATTTACATTACAGTTAAAATGTAGACAGGCAACACAGGTTAAAGTATAGTTTTAAAACAATGGGGGATGTCAGCAACGAGGTGTTAAAGAATTAGCAATAACTTTACCTTTTCAATAGTCGGAATCTCGTTCCTGTAGAAAAACGCGTGAACCTTTCGTCGAGTTGCGGCGAAAGTGAATTCGTCAAATTTTTGTATGAAAGATAGTTGAGGTCCACTCTTTTTTCGGCTTTTGAAATTCTTTTGTGTCTTTATATTCTTTGGTAATTTTATAGACACTTGACAGACCCACGCCAGTCATCTCAGAAGTCTTTTTAGCACATTCCGTTGCACTCCAATCAGTTGTTTGCGGCCAATTTTCTATATTATATTTGTAAATATTTAGAATTATGGTCTTTTCGTTGGGCGTAAAAGCACCACGAGGACGCTTCTTTCTGGGAGAAAGAAAGTCTAAGCCTTGTGCTCTGTCAGATGGGGCTGCTTCCCGGGAAGGGCCAGGTTGTGGCTCCATAACGTTTATAAAAATCAACAAACGATCACAAAACGAAAGGTCAACAAGAAAAAACTTAACAGAATAACAGAAACTTAACAAATATAACAAGATAATAACAACAAATAGCAGCAAACACCGAGAACACATGCGCATTCGAGCATTCAAAGAAGTCGAATGAAAATCAATCAATGTGACAGACGCGACGTGACAGCTAACATTTTTTTAAAAGGTTTTTTAAACCTGGAATTAGTAGACAGTGATGCCAGCTAAAGAATAAAATATTAAGTAATTAAAGTTAATTAGATATATTGTTCGTGATATTGAAATATTTGTTATTTTTGTATTAGGTGACTTGTATAAGTAAATATTTAGATTTACCTTTTTGTAGGTGAAACATAAAAAATACGTAGCATTTTATTATTTATTGCCCTCAAATGGTTCAAATTTGTCTCTTTTTCGGTGGAGAACTTTTTTTAGTAGCAACACTTACGAAATGTCAGAATTCTACGGAATGAAAAATCAGAGTTTAGAGTTTTTTAAAAGGAATTGTAAAAGATGGAACTGGAATGTTGATAGGATTCAGAATGAGTGGACTTCAGTTTGTGGCGAATATTGCTTAATGTATTTGCTATATAAGTTTCAGGGATGTTCAATGCATAGTGTTGGCGACGCGTCTATAAGAATATTTCAATTTATTAGTTAACCGATTACGAACAGCTTCTAAAAACAAATTTTCGAGCAATAATATTCTAATAAGAAAACACTTATTTGAATCTTAAAGAAATCTCGAATTAATGATTTGACGGTCTTGGGTTCGATTCCCAGGCCGGACTAGTTTGTCGTTTTCTTAGTAATATTTTCTTAATAAATTCATATAGGGAATTTTTAAGATATAAATTATGTTTTCGGGTTCAGTTCCCCGGTTGAAATCACCTTTCCAATAATGTTAATTTAAAGGAATATTAAAATAAAGTTGGAGACCAGGATTTGTTCCCCGGTCGAAATGATCACTTTGTGAATAAATAAAATTAATGGAAATTAATTGCATAAGTATTATCTTATATGAGTTTGATATGTTTTGTATGAAAACAAAATGTTTGTTTTCAATGTTTGATTCATAAAATGTTTTGTCTATGTTATCTGATAAGAGACATGATAACTGATAAGAGTCTGGTTGGAAATAGTCTCCGACCTTTGAGATTCGTGAAGAATCAGTTGTTCACCTAGTATTGGTTGATAACAGTGTGTGCTAAATTTGCCATTTTTGCCGACAATTGAAAGTCATGTGAGAATTAGTTGTTCAAATAGCGTGAGTTCATAGCCGCGCGTTAACTTAGGAGGTCAAAATAAGTAGAAATTTAATATTTGCAAATTTCAGCAATTTATGTAAAATTGACTTGTAAAATATTCTAGACTGTATGAACAAAATAGGTGAATTCTGTGTTATTTTCATGGGAAAATTCTTTTGGATTAGTGAAATACTGATAGTTTTGTGTAAGAAATTTAAAAGTGTTTTTAATAGTAAAATGTATAGGGAAAATGTAAATTAAGCTATTGTTTTAGTTAAGATATTTATAATTTCAAGTGAAGAACATTGTTTCAACCTTATATGTTGGATATTTAATAACTCTAACTTGGTGCATATGTTGTAAAATGGGCATATTTTGTTGAATAAATAAAAGGTTTTTTGTGATATAAAAATGTAATGTATATCATAGTATAGATATTTTTTTGTGCTATCTTTATAAATAAAATGTATAAATGTATGTCTTATACAAATAAACATATTGGGCAAACCGTGAGAGAGTGATAGTACAAATTGATGTAATTAAGTGGCGTAATCGCACAGAGAGCGCGGCTCTATTTCGCGTATAGTTTCGAGGTAGCTCATTAAACGAGTTTTCTTACAAATCGTTCGGGACAGTTCGGGACAGTTCGGGACCAGCAGTATATATAATAATCAAGAAAGAAAAAGTGCATAGGGAAGTGATAGGGAAAGTAATTACTCTCTCACGGAACGGTTTGAAGATAATTACTGTTTTATTCCCAAGGAATCCTTTACCTGTAAAATACAGTCCACTGTGTGTGTGAAGAATTAAGGCGTTGGGACCGGGACGACTTCGGAAGACCCGTAATCCCCCGCCTGAACCTATTCGAAGAAAAGGAAGAGGTCGACGCCCTTGTGTGTTACTCCGTTGCGGGGTTCACATACGTTGTTCCCGAACCCAACGTAGGTGTCATAGGAGGTTAGGAAATCCGCTGCTAAACCAGCCGGAACAATCGACCTCCCTCCTCCTCTGGTTCCTTTTCAATTAGTCCTTCGAGAAGCGGGATTTAAGGAACCAGTTGTGAACCCTGTTCCTTTTCAAGTGGTCCTTTGCAGCCGGATCAAAGGATCAGCTGTGAACTGCCGGATACCATTCAAGTGGACCTTCGGAGCCGAGTGAAGATCAGCGACCGAAGGAAGCCGGAGGTTTGAGCTGAAGCAACAGGACCAAAGGCAAGAAGACCAGGCTAGTGCAGTAGGCCCATCAGGGCTTAGGCAGGACCGGACCTGAAATACTGGTAGCTACCGGAAGAAAGAAAACCGGGATTGCGGCTGGGGACGTGTGCGCGCATGGGACACGTATCGCAGCCAGGCGCAGGTGCCTTTTGAAGGCGCTCATCGTGACCAAGCAGGGCTTGGCATTTTTTCCTGTTGGGCAAGCGTACTCGGCATTATTTTCCACTGGACGGCCAGTTGTCGGCATATCCTGTCGAACGACCGTCTCCGGCATTTCCTGTCGGGTCATCAGGCAAGGGTGCAAGAAAGAAGAAGAAGCATCCACCGCTGCTGCTGCCAGGCGATGGTGCTCGTGTGGGCACCTGACTGCATCGCGGCCGGAGGAGAGCGCCTGGGCGAGGCATCACCGGCGACTGGGCAGTGAGCACAGCATACATCCCGACCCCCTAACGGTGCCAAACCAGTCGGGCTCTGGCACAACACCTTCGGGTGGAGCAGTTCTCTCAAGCGAGACTGCGCTTGCACTACTGGCTCGACTGTTTCGCCATATTCCTTGGCGGGACAGTTCCTAAACCTTTCCTCCATTCCATTCCTGCACGACTCCATCCCTGGACGACTCACCACGGTAGGCCCCGATAGGGCTGTTACGGTGGTAGTAGGGTTGTAGCGTTGGGAGATAAAGGGGGGGAAGGGGTAGTGGGGTTAGGTTGGGGTATAGAAGGGTTATAGATAAGGGGTTGTAGGGACCGTAGGGACAGTTAGGGACCGTAGGCCAACTATCACCTTCCTGCAAGATGAAGAAGGCACAAGACCAGACAGAGAGGAGCGAAGGAAACAGGACAAGAACAGGGCTCTCAAGAAAGGCTAAAGAGATGGAATCATCTGGAGCGACCACAGCTACTGCTTCGAGTGGGGCAACTCCTTCAAGTGGAGCCACCACCGATACGTCCACATGCACGTGGGACTCAGGGGCGTTCGTGGCAACGACAAGCAACAGGACGGACTCCAGTGGTACGCAGACCAGCACCGCACAGAAATCCGTTATATCCAGGAGTGAAACGATAGTCGAAAAAGTTGGTCAAGGGACCGAAGAAGCGGCATTGTTAAGAACAGTAATCGGGCACACTAGTGACAAAGGGTCACAGAGAGGTAGTAGGTCATCGCGATCGGCGAGGCTGAAAGCCGAATTAGAGGCGCGGATTAAATTCGAACGCTCAGAGCTCGAACGAGCACAGGCAGCTGCTGCCTTAGCCAAGTCTCAATGGGAGTTGGCACGTCTCAACCGAGAAGAGGAGATCGACTCGAGTGAGGATGATGAAGAGCGGAATACTCAGGTGGAACCTTTCGTAAGGAGTTGAGTTCAACAGACCATAATGAGCGCGCCGGTTAGTGTAAGGCAACCCGACATTACTGATAAGGGAGCGTGTAAGGGATCACGCGGCAAAGGGCGGAGGTTGAGCGCAACCTAGGAAATGCACAGAAAGCACACGCGAGTGAGGTGTCAGAATTGACCGAAGCGATTGTGAGTGCAATAAAGGTAGCGGGTAAAGATAAGTCTTCCCAAGCTTCATTTCCTCCAGGAATTACCGGTCTTCGATGGAGACCCGGGTGAATGGATAATTTTCAAAACGGTGTTTGAAGACACAAGAAGCCAATTTTCAGGGGTACAGAATGTCGCACGCCTTAGGAGGGCATTAAAGGGCACCGCTAAGGAAGCGCTTAAGTCATTGTTGTTTACTTTGTGTGAACCTGAAGAAATAATGAACTCTCTCGAAAGAAGATTCGGTAGGGTTGAGATGCTCATTCTAGCCGAAATCGGGAATGTAAAGCGTATCCCAAGATTGGCGGAAGATTGCCGAAATATAGGTTCTTTTGCAAGTCGCATTACGAACGTGGTTGCTGTAATACAAGCGTTGAACCAACCACAATATTTATACTCACCGGAGTTAGTAAGCCGTATAGTGGAGAAACTTGGAACTATGATTAAATTTAAATGGTTCGAATATCGAGCTCAACATCCTTTGGAGCCAGAGTTACAGAAGATGGCCAAATTTTTGAATTCATTGAGTGAACAATTTGGAACGTCCTTAAGCAATGAAAATGTGCCTGAAAAACGGTAACGTCCTGAATTCAGGAAGCAAACTGTACACACTGCAAAGGGGTTTGTACGCAACCGTTTTAAGGGCGAGCGTTATAAACGCCGAAATAATAAAGGGCACAACCGACAAGTGGTTATGATAACCGAGGATAAGCCTGTAAATCGAGTAACACATAAGTGTGTTATATGTAACAAGGAACACTCTATAGTGAGTTGTTACAAATTTAAGGATATGAATAATCGCGAAAAATGGGAAGCGGTTAAAAAGGCGAAAGTATGTTTCCAATGTTTGTCACCTAACCATAGGAGGTTAGAGTGCAGAGCGAAAATGTGGTGTAGAGGGATGTAGAATGGCACATCATCGAATGCTACATCGATACCCCAATAAAAATACCTCACCGCAAGGGGTCGAGGGGGGTAAAGAGGCTCAAATTACAACTGTTAGTACAGTGAATGTGGACTGGCATGTGCATCATCATTATCATTACAGCCCTTCACAAGTCCACTGCTGAACATAGGCCTCCCCCAAGTAATGCCACAAAGCACGGTCCTGAGCCACCTGCATCCATCGACTTCCTGCATGTCTTACCAGGTCGTCACTCCATCTAGTGGGGGGTCGCCCTACACTACGCCTACCGGTACGAGGCTGCCACTCGAGAACCTTTCTTCCCCATCGGTTATCGGTTCTTCGAGCTATATGGCCGGCCCATTGCCACTTCAGCTTACTAATCCGTTGGGCTATGTCGATCACTCTGGTTTTACTGCGGATATCCTCATTTCTGAGTCTATCACGCAGAGAAACTCCAAGCATAGCCCTCTCCATAGCTCGCTGAGCGACCTTAAGCGTCCTCATACGGCCAGCAGTGAAGGACCACGTCTAAGATCCGTAAGTCATCACTGGCAACACGCACTGGTTGTACAATCTAGTTTTTAGAGATTGAGGTATACCTGACGAAAAGATATGTCGTAATTTCCCGAACGCTGCCCAGCCGAGTTGAATCCGTCGATTGACCTCTCGGTCGAAGTTGGACTTACCTAGTCGGACTATTTGTCCCAGGTAAACGTACTCGTCAACAACTTCGAGCATAGTGCTCCCAACAACTACCGGCATAGGTGTGACATGGACATTAAACATGATCTTTGTTTTGTCCATGTTCATCTTAAGACCTATCCGTTGGGAGGCACTATTGAGGTCATTGAGCATAATGCTTAAGTCCTCCAGCGATTCTGCCATAATGACTATATCGTCGGCAAATCGAAGGTGAGTGATGTACTCGCCATTGATGTTAATACCGTATCCTTTCCAGTCCAGTAGCTTGAAAACGTCTTCCAACGCAGCGGTGAAGAGTTTCGGGGATATAACATCACCCTGTCTTACACCTCTCTGCAGTTGGATAGGTTTCGAACTCTGGTTCTGTACTCGGATAGCCATCGTAGCCCTACTGTACAAACACTTCAGCACTTCGATGTACCGACAGTCAACTTGGCACCGCTGAAGGGACTGTAGCACCGCCCAAATTTCGACGGAATCAAAGGCTTTCTCATAGTCCACATATGCCAGGCAAAGTGGCAGATTGTACTCTTCGGTCTTCTGTACAATCTGCCGCAGGGTATGTATGTGGTCTATGGTACTGAAGCCTTTTCGGAAACCGGCTTGTTCGGGAGGCTTTAAGTCGTCGAGTCTGCGTGCGAGACGATTCGTAATGACTCTCGAAAATAGTATGTAGACGCGGCTCAGAAGAGAAATCGGTCTGTAGTTCTTCAAGAGAGCGTTGTCGCCTTTCTTAAAGAACAAAACCACCGCGCTTCTGCTCCACGCCTCCGGAATAGTGCCACCATGGAGAACGGAATTGAAGAGCTTCCGAAGGACTTCAAGTACCGGTTTTCCACCCGCTTTCAGAAGCTCCGCTGTAATTCCATCCTCGCCCGGGGCCTTGCCGTTTTTAAGGTGGTGGAGAGCCATTCTAATCTCGCTCAGACTGACGTCCGGGATATCATCGGCATGTGCATATCTAAAAATTATACCGGTCGAGTTGAATGGACCTAGAGGAAAGGTCAAGACCACAGCTCTTCTGGATGAAGGATCAACCATGACACTCATAGAGGAGTGGATGGCTAAGAAGTTAGCACCTCGCGGACGCAAAGAAGAATTACGTATTGAAGCCGTAGGAGGTAAGCGAATTAACGACGACAGTTCGTATCGCTTAAACGTTAAAATAAAAGGCATTTTCTCGAAAGACTTAGAGGAGATAAGTGTACAAACAATTAAGTCACTTAACCTTTCTCCGCAGTCAGTAAGCCGAGAATTATTGCAACGGTGTTCTCATTAGACCCCGATTAAGGACGAGTTGATTTATGAGAGGTCCAGACCTACCATATTAATTGGCCAGGACAATTGGCATCTCATAGTTACTCGTGAATTAATATCAGGAGGTAAGAACCTACCTGTAGCATCGCTCACCAAACTTGGATGGGTTTTACATGGTCACATTTCGGGTGGCATTAAACCAATCAAGATTGTTAACCACATTTCCACCAAGAAGGAGGAGGACATGGAGAAGTTAATCAAGGATTATTTTAGTTTGGAATCTCTGGGAGTGTCTGCGCGAAAGCCCGCGAACGACCCAGAAGAACGAGCTTTAAAAATTTTGAACAAAACGGTACGTCGTATACATAATAATAGGTACGAGACTGCTTTGTTATGGCGCACAGATAATGAGTGCATGCCGTCGAATAGAGCGCAGCTTGAAAGTCGCCTGTTTAATATCGAAAAGAAGCTCGATAAAATTAGCGAGTTGAAAAAAAGAATATGAGAAGCAAATTAAAAATCTCATCGTTAACGGTTACGCAGAGAAAGCGAACCATATTTCCATTTCCCCACGCACGTGGTATCCTCCTCACTTCGCAGTGACTCATCCACAAAAAAGGAAAATAAGAATAGTTTTCGACGTCGCCGCAAGGACGGGCGGACGTTGTCTCAATGATGCATTGTTAACCGGACCGGACTTATTGAAGTCGTTATTTGGCGTTCTGCTACGATTCAGAGAAGGAAGCGTGGCAGTGATGGCAGACATTAAAGAAATGTTCCTGCAAGTGAAAATTCGGGAAGAAGACAGGGACAGCCTTCGATTCTTATGGCGGCACAATCGTGACGCGCCACCGGAAGAGTTGTCATGAAGCGACAATTAAAAACAAAAGAACCTAACCTAACAACAACGAAACAACAAAAAAAATAATTTATTTAAAATTTTAAAAGATATTTACAGTTTTTTTATATAAAAAAATATGAAGATGATGATGGGTGACGTGAATTACAATTTTTAAAAAAAAATAACAAAGATAAATGAGTACTGAAACGGAGCCCGAAGACCAAGGTGGTACACCGCGCTTAGCAGTGGTGCTCACCGCTCACGGAGTATGCACAGGCTATGCCTGTGGTAGGTGCGCAGCGCCTGATCTAGGCACACGCAGCGTCTGGAGTAGGCACACGCAGCGCTTGAAGTAGGCACTCACAGCGCCCGGACTAGGCACACACAGCGCCCGGAGTAGGCACACGCAGCGTCTGGAGTAGGTACACGCAGCGTCTGGAGCAGGTACACGCAGCGCTTGAAGTAGGCAAACACAGCGCCCGGAGTAGGCACACACAGCGCCCGGAGTAGGTACACGCAGCGCCCGGAGTAGGCACACGCAGTGCTTGAAGCAAGCACGCACAGCGGCTAAAGATAGCGCGGGCACTAGTAGGTGGAGGCGTAGGCGTGGCTAGACGACGACTTCAGATGAAGGCAGAGGCTTGCAGGCCAGGATAAGGAGATGCTTCTAGTATGAAAGCTGAAGCGAGACTCACTTTATTGGCCGATTGTTCGGCTTTTATACTTTTTTAGAGAGCTCCGCGCTTGACGACGGATCTGAGATAAGAACGGGAAATTATTTAAATTAAAAACAAATTTTTGTAAATGGCCAAGAAGAAAAGAGTATTTTTGTGGAAGTTTTGAAGTAAAAACATCAGACCGGTAACGAATTTGAATAAAAATTGCCATGACAACCAGATAAACAACGATGTCAAAACATGTCAAATTTTGGTTTTAGGCTCGTAATAGAGAAACGGCAAGATTTAAGTGAAAAATGAGATATTATTGATATAGGAAAAAGGTAGCGCAACAGCGCGCACGAAGCCCGAAATTACAGAGTTACGGAGAACTAAATAAAAGATCGAAAAAGGTAGACTCCATTGACACCAATTTAAAAAGTGCTGATAGCGTGAAAATACGAAGTGAAAATGATTTGTTATTGTGTTCTTATGGTTTAAAAACGTTACAGGATCCTATGGAAATAAAGGTGATGCAAAATATCCAGTTTTGAGGTGAATGCAGAAAATCAAAAACAGAATGGAAAAATAAATTTAAAATAGTGTAAAATGATATGTAAGTAGCTTAACACTACAGAGTATAGAATGACGTCACTCATATTTGGAGCGGCATCATCACCATGCATCGCTATTAATGTGAAGAATAGAAATGCGCAGGATAACGCACATATCTATTCAGAAGCAGCTTCCGCGACGGAAAGCAATTTTTATATGAATGACTATCTACAGGCATTTCCCGACGTGACGACGGCCGAAAGGATAGTAAACGATATGTATGAATTACACAAACGTGCTTCTTTCCAACTGAGGGGATGGGCTAGCAACCGACCCGAGGTTTTACATAAAATGGAGAATAAATATAAGAGCGACAGTGCTTCACTGGGAGATAAGGAGTACACAGAACGCACTTTAGGTTTGATCTGGAATTTCAAACGAGATATAATAAGTTTCTCCATAAGTCTTCGTAACACACCGGAAGAGGTGATGGAAGGTTTACGACCGCCTACGAAGAGGGAGATAACTAGCGTTGTGATGTCAGTCTTCGATCCTTTAGGACTCGCATCACCCATAACGATTCAAGGGAAGTCGCTAATCCAGCAAGTATGGAGGACAGGCACCTCTTGGGATGAAGAAGTTCCACACGAATTACACGTGTTATTTTGTAAATGGATATCGGAAGTGAAGAAATTAGGTCATTTAGAAGTACCTAGACCCGTTGCTGAAGGCATCGGCAAGGGAGAGTTACACACTTTTACGGATACTAGTGAGAAAGCATACGCCGCCGCGGTATATTACGTCACCACGGACGAGCTAGGAGAAAGGCGGATTACGCTGATCGCCGCAAAGGCAAGAGTAGCGCCGCTGAAACCAATTTCCATTCCAAAACTTGAATTACAAGCAGCTCTTATGGGCAGCCGACTAGCTGCATCAGTTAGTGAAGAGAGCAAGTACGAGATATCCGAGCGAATATTTTGGACGGACTCACGTACAGTGTTAGTGTGGATTAAGTCGGATCCTCGCGCTTTTAAACCATTCGTTGCTCATCGATTGGCTAAGATAGAAAGATCACAGTAAACCATGTGCCATTCACATGATGGGTTCCGACGTCACAAAACGTGGCAGACGACGCCACTAGAAGTTTTCCTTCCACCTTCGATGTAAGTCATCGCTGGTTTCAAGGACCTGAATTCCTCAGGACAAGTCCTGATTTATAGCCCAAACAAGTGGACACCATAAATAGTTTAGAAACGGGTGAAGAAAAATCGCCGAAAGGCGTAAACGCGCTAAGAAAGCAAGAGCCGTTAAGTCTACCCGATTACGGACGATTTAGCAGCTTTAAGAAATTCCTTGGGGCAACTACACGCACCTTACAAGCGGCAGAAAACTTCAAAAGTTTAAGAAAGTCGGTTAAAGGACCCGACAACACAGCCTAAAAGTCGGTTATGTGTTCCAACGAAAATTTAGCAAAGTCGGTTAAAGGACCCGATGGCGCGTTGGACATAACGCTCTTAAAAAGAGCTGAATTATTAATTTGGAGTTCGTTTAAGACCAGTGTTTCCATTCGGAAATAAAATGCTTGAAAGCAGGCAAAAGCGTTGAAAGAAGTTCACGCTTAAGTAAATTATCTATGGAAATAGGAGAAGATAACTTACTCCGTTTAAATGGGCGTTTACCTTTCAAGTCTATCTTGACTGAGGAAAGTAGAAAACCTGTCGTATTAGACGGTAAACACGAAATCGTTAATATGATGATTAGAGAAGTTCATCATCATTTTGGACATGCCAATCACCAGACGGTGATGAATGAGGTGAACCAAAAATTTTATGTCTTGAACTTGCGTAACTTAATTTATGTAAAATTAACTTGTAAAATATTCTAGATAGACTGTATGAACAAAATAGGTGAATTCTGTGTTATTTTCATGGGAAAATTCTTTTGGATTAGTGAAATACTGATAGTTTTGTGTAAGAAATTTAAAAGTGTTTTTAATAGTAAAATGTATAGGGAAAATGTAAATTAAACTATTGTATTAGTTAAGATATTTATAATTTCAAGTGAAGAACATTGTTTCAACCTTATATGTTGGATATTTAATAATTCTAACTTGGTGCATATGTTGTAAAATGGGCATATTTTGTTGAATAAATAAAAGGTTTTTTGTGATATAAAAATGTAATGTATATCATAGTATAGATATTTTTGTGCTATCTTTATAAATAAAATGTATAAATGTATGTCTTATACAAATAAACATATTGGGCAAACCGTGAGAGAGTGATAGTACAAATTGATGTAATTAAGTGGCGTAATCGCACAGAGAGCGCGGCTCTATTTCGCGTATAGTTTCGAGGTAGCTCAGTAAACGAGTTTTCTTACAAATCGTTTGGTATAGCTCGGGACAGTTCGGGACCAGCAGTATATATAATAATCAAGAAAGAAAAAGTGCATAGGGAAGTGATAGAGAAAGTAATTACTCTCTCACGGAACGGTTTGAAGATAATTACTGTTTTATTCCCAAGGAATCCTTTACCTGTAAAACACAGTCCACTGTGTCGCTATTGCGGCACATATAGAAGAATTAAGGCGTTGGGACCGGGACGACTTCGGAAGACCCGTAATCCCCGCCTGAACCTATTCGAAGAAAAGGAAGAGGTCGACGCCCTTGTGTGTTACTCCGTTGCGGGGTTCACATACGTTGTTCCCGAACCCAACGTAGGTGTCATAGGAGGTTAGGAAATCCGCTGCTGAACCAGCCGGAACAATCGACCTCCCTCCTCCTCTGGTTCCTTTTCAATTGGTCCTTCGAGAAGCGGGATTTAAGGAACCAGTTGTGAACCCTGTTCCTTTTCATATAGTTTTACGAGTATATTTACAGGGAACACATAGTACAATGATATTTTAGTGGATGAGATGTTTCGCTCCTATTTTATAGACAATAAGTAATAACATTTTGTATTTTGTAAATAAAAATTGTAACAAAATTAGGTAATGTGTTTTATTGATGATTCAGATTAGCGTTGTAGATAGGAACAAAGAAGTATAATACAATAGCACTGATAAGCCGACGCATACGCCGAGGAAAAATAGACAATGACGGTATTCAATGATCAATAGATAAATAGATAAGAACAATGGGGGCGCTAATGGCGGTGGAGGCCCTCGCCGGATATCAATTAGATAAGAGTTAATTGATCTGCACATCTCCGGAACCGTGCATCCTACGCAAAAACGGACCGCAGATTCGTGATCAGAGCATGCCAAAACCTTTTTTTTAGGATCGTGAGTCGACGAACATTGTACCACTTCTGACTCAGTGAGCCAGAAGTGGTACTACCTATCTACTACTTTTTAATAATAGTTGATAAATATATATTATATTAATCATTATAAAAAGTAATAAAAAAATCATTATTAATAAAGAAAGTACTACATATAAAAAGTGCCTATATATTGAAGGTTTGTAGCCCCTGGTTAAACGACCGAAAGGTCATTTTACGTTTTTCTCAATCGATTTGGCACGTATATACTTCTTTACTTCAAATATGTGGGGATATATATTTTGAACAATTTATATAAAATTGTAACAAAATTAGGTAATGTGTTTTATTGATGATTCAGATTAGCGTTGTAGATAGGACCAAATAATTATAATACAATAGCACTGATAAGCCGACGCATACGCCGAGGAAAAATAGACAATGGCGGTATTCAATGAACAATAGATAAATAGATAAGAACAATGGGGGCGCTAATGACGGTGGAGGCCCTCGCCGGATATCAATTAGATAAGAGTTAATTGATCTGCACATCTCCGGAACCGTGCATCCTACGCAAAAACGGACCGCAGATTCGTGATCAGAGCATGCCAAAACCTTTTTTTTTAAGGATCGTGAGTCGACGAACGTTGTACCACTTCTGACTCAGTGAGCCAGAAGTGGTACTATACTACTATCTACTAAAAGTTATGGAAAAGATCACTGTAGAAGAAAAATCATCTATTGATATAATGTACTTTATTCAAATTTAACAACAAAAAGCATTAATTTATAACACATATAAATATTCGAGTGATAACGACACCGAATAAGTACGTACTTATTCAAAAGATAAAATTTTATTTTCAATATTAAATAAGAACTTTATTTTTATTCGGTGCATGCGGACCGGCCCAAAAAAGGTGACGCGTCTCTGGCTGCCATTGTCACGATTCTTTTAGAACGAACTGACGTAACGCGCGTTTTGTTTATTTTAAAGGGATGAATTTGCGAAAGCTCAATATGGTGATTATATTGTTTCAAATATTTTTAATATGAAACTGTTATTAAATGAATTGCTGCAATACTTACCATAAATTGAAATATAAAATATAACACATTTTTCGCGATGTACCGTAAGATTTTACGATGTTTATAGGAACCACAGAAAATATTATTTAAGAAACAAAAAAAAACATATGTGCTGACCTAGAAGTATGAAAAATATGAATATTTAAATATTGTTATCACATCTAAATTGAGATTTTGTAAGTTACGCCTTTACACACTCGGCTCATATCTGAGGTCATTGTCCGTTTTTCTCAATCGATTTGGCACATACTATAGTACACAATCTTAGTAATACAATAATTTGGTATAAAATATACATTTAACTTTATTTCTAAACCATGATAAGACGTCATTTCAAACCTTATAGGAACTAAAAATACCAACAAAGTCATCCTCCGTACGAATATAGCAGGTCGGCTTCCCTTCACCTTGGCGCGCGTAAATGCGACCTCTCTTTCCACGAGTAACACCACGAGAATTTACGGCACGCCTCACGGACTTTGTAGAAAAGCTGATTGTTGTAACGGGTTAGTCGCTCGTTAACGTAAAGTCGGTGTGGCAGGGCGGCTAAGCCCAGTTCCGTGGTGGTGAGTGTGCGGCGCGCAACACCTCGTCGCGCAGCTGACGGCGTGCCAGCCGCACCACGACGCGGTGGCTCCGCGGTAATACGCTACCTGGCGACCCACCACTAACCGCCGCTTGCACTGCTCCCATGCGCTCCGCAAATACTATGTCTTGCTCTTCTAGTGGCACACCTAGTCTGGCTGTGAGCACGGTCACGATGTGAATGATATTTTCACCCTTTTCTTCCGGTAGATGCCGATCTCCAGATCCGAGAGCAGTGCCTCTTTGTCCCGATCGTTGAATTCCAGTTTCAACGAGTTCACCGTTCGCTCCAGTTCGACAACCTCAACTGCGGAGGGTTTCTGTCTTTGCTCAATTATCTCAAGCCTATGCTCGATGCCATCCATAGGCTCACTAAACTCTAATACTGACGCTCGAAGTTCACCAATATCCTTTTGCAGTTCACGTATCTCAGCTGTGCAGGTCACTAGCTGGCGACTTAGCTCTTGTGCAATCGATTCTTCACCAGATTTCATGTGTAATGTCTTAGAGAAATCGCCGCAGGGTGGACTAGTAGTGACCTCTCGTGGTAACACATTATCTTGTGATATGTTAACAGATATCCCTCTTACAGGTGTAGATGTATTGTCCCCTTTTGTATTCTGGGCAAGCCCAATCTTTGCTTATAGTTGCCGTATCAGATACTAATAGACATCCACTATGGAACATAATCGTACAAATAGTATAAGTACGGCACCTGTCGACGTAAGATTTACCACATGCTCCACACTTTGGCATATTGAGTTTAATGGGTGCTAAGACTGTTGTACAAAAGATGGCGATAATTAAACTCACCAACTTTTAATTGAGAAATTAGAGATCCATGTACCCTCTTCTGGGCTTAGAATGTCAAAGATCTTCTAGATTAGATTAGGCGAAAAAACTCACAATCATTTAAGTTACAGCACCATAACACTCACACAGAAAAGTCATGTGCTATTTCACTCATATATTATGTTAATAGGCCGAAACAAACTTTATTTCCATTTTTTTGAATTAAAAATTTGAGCAATCTTTGTTGTTCGTATACATTTCGTGACGAGAATCTTTCACTACGAGAATCTCTCTCGACGAAACTCGAGAGACTCTTTCACGACGAGAATCTTTCTACTAATATTACAATAATTAATAGTGATAGAGGATGGTCCCTGAATTTGTTAGCATTAAAGAAACTGATATAAGATAAAACCTTTTTACCTTATGAGGTGTGCAAATACACTGCAATATAGACTATACATTACTAATTCAATAATGATGCTTTGAACTCATTGAGCTATTATGTACTACGTACTAGAGGAGACACTGCATTCAGCTACTCTGTTCCACTCAACTGCGGTGCATGCACTGCACTTTAATCAGTCACTCGCTAGGCGCTTGTAGAGTTGTCACGTGTTGTGTTGATTTAAAAAAAATCTCTTGATAAAAATATGCCGTCTTGTGTACTTAGATATTGCACAAATAATTAAATAAAATGAAGAATGTCAGTAAAAACCAAGGAATTACTTTTCATCGGTTAATAAGATACTTATTCAATAAAAAAGTATTATAAATTAATAATAAAGCAAATTATTCCTAAGACGCCATCTCGTATCATTGAATATAGATTATGAAATTAATATGTTCAGATGCGACATTTCTGTGGGTACTTAAGTTTAGGACGAATATATTATTATACTACACATTTTTTTTGTAGAAACATATAAGTTATTATAATTAAGCTAAATTTTTCATGTTTAAATCTGCTTATTATTCTTTTATTTTATTTTTAGGTTTCCACTTCAAAGTCAAAGTGGAATAAATTCGTCCATTTTTAACTCTCGCGTGCCCAGCATTTATGAACGATTATTTACAACATTTATGATTCTAATTTAAATAAATATATTTGTAATTTAAATTTTATGTTAATAAGTTTTGTTAAACATACATTTAGTACGTTTTTTTATATTTGACATAGATACCTTTTAAAATATTCAGATAACAATATCATCAAAATGTAATTCTGACATAATATTATGTAATATTATATTAAATTAGCACATATACAAAATAAAAAACATTTTAAAAAATTGTAAGTACTCGATATAATTAACAATACAATATAAATAAACAATTATTACATACTGACCATTCTACTTACGTATAATCTATAATAACAAAAACTGACCGCGCAAGCGCAAAGCGCGTTTATACCAACTGCGCATGCGCGACTCTACTATTACCGCGCATGCGCGAAGACATAGAAGTAGCGCACAATTTTTGTTTGGAATAGCTTCTCTAGTACGTAGTACATTATAACTCATAAATGTTTGAAATAAAAATTAAGAATAAGAAGAAAAAAAATAAGAAAAATATTTTCAATAGTTGATTAAGCCTATAGTGCTAATTGTTGTCATACTAAATACCGTAATGTTATATAAACTTAAAATTAAATATTTTTGATAATACGTACAATCAAATTTAAAATGTTGTTATACAAAATTAAAAGTTAAAATTATAATTTAATATAATAATCTTATCAAATTATTACAATGTGTCATATATATTAGGTAAATGTATAAATTACTATTGCTTAGGCCAAATCGTAACAACTTAAAACTTGCAAAAACGCTCGTCTTGGGCGAAAACCACGGCCACGGAATATCATCCCTTCACGAAATCAGCTTTTCCGGGAACATCTGTTCAACGATCGACAAGGACTCATTAGAGGTGTGACAAGTGGCTCCGTCTTGCTGGAACCACGTATTCCGGTTGTAACCAATAAATTCACGTGGCTGTGGTGACAGAAACTATCTTAACATTCTCACAAACTTTGTAGAGTTAACAGTGACCGCACGACCATGAAAATTCTCGAAGAAATACCCATACCCATATAGAAGAAAACAACGTTACCTTTAGCTGATATTGCTACCCTAAGTGAATTAAGGGGCCTTTGATATTTTGCTTATTTACACTGCTCTAATTCCTGCAGTTCTGTTTATTGACGTGACGTTTATTGTCAAAATTACGGAAGTGATCCGACATTGTCTCGGCATACAATTTGCGAAAATTTAAATCATTGGGCTCTAATTACTGCACAAACTGAATATTTTATGGATGTAATTTCAAATCTATGTCAAATTTAGTAAATTAAAGAACACAATAGAAAGTTTACGTTTTATTATAAAATTAACGTCATTAACGTTATAGAATTTACAAAAAAATATGTTATAACTTTAAATCAGGAAATAATTGTGTACAAAGAAATGTACATAGTAAAATAATAATTTAAGACCAATAAGTACATAGCTTTTAGTAAAATAATAATTTAACCATTTTCAGAATCAAACTTTTCGATTAGAATCAAAACAATATCCTACGCGTCGAGCACAATAGTGGTGGAGCGTACAAGTTATAACTTGTTCAATCATGCATTAGCAAAGATGGTCAAAAAAATATTTTTTTTTTTTTTATATGGCAACCTAACAATTACTGCCAACCTCCAGTCAATAAAAATACTTGTAACTTGAAACGAAACGACGGACAATCTAAAGAGAAACTACGATTCTGATTAAAAACCAAAATCATAATGTTAAGAACCATAGAATACTATAATAATGAATCATGAAATGACTTGTACTGAAGTATATTAAATAAATGATGGATATTAGGTTGAATTAAAATAATACTAAACTCAATACCACATTAAAAATAATCAGTATTACTAAATAAAGACGATTGATAACTAAATAATGAATAAAATTTTATAATCTAATATTATTTAAATCTAAAAATTCCATAAGACAATTGAAAACATTTTTACTTTTTTTAGAAAAAAATTAAAAGAGAACAAATTTCTGTAGGAAGAGGAATTTTAAGATTTACCAAAGTGTTAAATAATGAAGTATGATCATATAACGGACACGAGAAGAAAATATGGTTGAGGTCACCAATATCCAAACCACATTCACATATTGAAGAATTTTTAATATGAAGCCTAGCAAGGTGAACCGAATTACAGCAGTGACCCAAGCGCATTCTACATAACATTGATGTATGTTTCTTATTTAAGGATAATTTATAAAACCAAGGCTTAGAAGGAATGATGGGTTGAATTTTGGCATAGTGACAGCCTTTTGTCGTTTTGGTTTTGTTCCAATGTTTTGACCATCTATCTCTATATACTAATTTCGTAGTTCTTATAAGGTCATAGCAATAACTTTTAAATAAGAAAGTATCCCCACAGACTATAGCTTGTTTAGCAAGTTTGTCAGCATATTCATTACCAGATATACCAATATGACTCGGAATCCAAACGAGAGAAATGTTGATGTTTTGAAATTGGTATAAGAATAGAAGTTTCTTAATTTCAAATATCAAAGGATTGCGGGAAATGTCATAGAAAGGATTACATAACAATGCTTGTAAAGAACTAAGAGAATCTGAAAATATCACGCTTGATTTTAATTTAAAAAGATAGCAATATTTTATTGATTGTAAAATGGCTAACATTTCTCCAGTAAAAACTGAAGATTCGGGAGGACTTTTCATTTTTTGAACTATTCTCCAATTTTGATGGAATATTGCATATCCAGTACAACCTTTTGAGTTAGTCTTAGAAGCATCTGTAAAAATATAATGACAATCTGGGAAATTCTTGTCCAACGTAAATACAAATCTTTTATTTGATTCAATAGAAAATTTATTTAATCCTATATCTAATATAACATTGGGTTTGAAAAGTGCAACTTCAAACGAATTGGAGAAAAGAGGCAGAGTCGCCGACCTATAAATAGGATCTAGTAAGGAATTATAATGTTCATAGCTTTTAACTAGGTTAGGAGTTTCTTTATTACGCCAGTATTTTCCTGAATTAATTGAAATGTACTGAGAAAGCAAACGAATTTTAGGTAGTAATGGATGGTTTGAAAATTGAAGAACCCGATAAAAAAAGGAATCCGATAAATATTGTCGTCTAATAAAAAGTGGAGGATCACCGCATTCAATTTGCAAGGCATTGATAGGCGACGAATTCATAGCGCCTATAATTAATCTTAAAGACTTGTGTTGAATGATATCTAATATTTTTAATCCTTTTTTTACTAGTTGGTTCAAGAAGAAATGAGGCATAATCTAATCGGCTTCTTATAATTGCATTATAAATTAATTTTAAATAATATGGATGAGCGCCCCACCATACCCCGCACAAAGCTCTAAGAATGTTTATATTTTTTTTCGCATTTTTTTTGGGTATAAATTATATGAGGCATGCCGGATAATTTATTATCAAGAATTACACCAAGGAATTTAACTTGTTGAATATTTACGAGCGGATAATCAAAAAGGCGAACTTGGATTTCAGGTAAAACTCTTTTTGCGAGAAAAAATTACTGTATTACTTTTATTTGGGGAAAGTTCTAGCCCATGATCATCTAACCAAGAGGCCATAGAGAGGAGATCTTGTTCTATCGCATTAGCACAAGATTCTATACATTTATCGTTAACATAAACTAAGATATCATCAGCATATTGCAAAATTCTACACTTTGAAATAGATTGGTCCAAATCTGACGTATAAATATTGTATAATAAAGAACTTAAAACAGAGCCTTGTGGAAGGCCTTTAAAAACCTTTCGAGTATATTTTAGATCATCATCAATTTTAATATGTATATATCGATCTAGAAATAAATTGATAATCAAATTTGTAAGTTTTTTGGATATATTAAGCTTAAACATCTTTTCTCTAAGGATGTTGAGTCTGACATTATCGTAAGCAGAAGAAATATCAAGGAAAGCAGCAAGGACCGATTCATTTCTCGAAAATGCTAGTCTAATATCTGTGGTGAAGATAGAGAGACTGTCATATGTGCTTTTACCTTTTCTGAATCCATATTGGGAATTTGATAACAATCCATGACTTTCTACATACCATTCAAGACGGTTCTTGATCATATGTTCAAAGGTTTTAATTAGAGTTGAGGATAGAGCGATCGGTCTATAAGAAGAGCCGTCGTTAGGATTTTTGTCAGGTTTCAAGATAGGAATAATTACTTGAGTCCGCCAACAGTCAGGAACAAAGCCTATGTCAAACAAAACGTTAATGATATTTAAATAATAGGATAAAATTTGATCATTACATTTGGCAAGTAGTGAATATGGAATACCGTCTAAACCAGGAGCTGAATCTTGAACGTGAGAAAGGACGAGCTTTAATTCATATAAAGAAAATGGACGCTCTAAGGGATCAAAAAAAGAATCACATGGAATACTTTGAGGTAGCTCCTCTCTCAAAGGAGCAGAAGAGGGGGGCAAGTTTATCTAGAAAAGTGTTTATAGATTGAGAGGGAATGGCACCACCGTAAGAACAAGATGAAAAATAACAGCGAAATTTTCTAATATTACGCCAAACAACTGATGAAGGTATTGAAGGGGAAATTGAGGAACAAAAGGCATGCCAACGTGTTTGTTTTTTTGTGCGAAGAGTATTTTTAGTCACTTCTTGTACACGTTGAAGGTATGAATAGTTTTCCGAACTCATGTCTAATTTATATTGTTTTTCGGCTTTTTTCCTATTACGTATGGCCTCAGAACATTCAGAATCCCACCATGGAGGGGAGGGACTACATTTATTATTTAGAGTTTTAACAGGAATTGTTTGATCTGCTGTATTTATAACTGCGTTTGTAAATGCTTCAACAATAGAAGTTATATTATTTTCAGAAATAGGAGCGATTTTTAGAATTTCATTGTAAAGAAAAATATTGTACAGGTTCCAGTCTGCTCTGTCTAATTTGTATTTAATACATGGTTTTTTGTTAATTTCTGCCAATTCTTTGTTTGGAAAGGAAAAAAAAAAAAAAAAATTCAATAATAAATAATAGACCATGTCGGGGGTCCACTGTATTACTAGTTACACACAGAATAAGATATACACCATAGATAAATAAATATGTAGCAAGCTACAGATATGACAGTGACTTTTAGTCAAGTTTCCCAACTACGCCTTTTGACGCTGCAGTCGCCCAATTTGACAGATGAGTAATGACTATACAATTTAGTATAGCTATGTATAGCTTAGGGATTGCAAGCACACATCCTTCAAATTATCGATATTTAGTGGTCTTATTTTATCGATATCGACATAAGTGCATTATACAGGAATAATATTACTTAATGAAACAATTATAATACATCTACCTTATTTATTTTTTATACAAGCACACCAACATCATATACATACAAATGTAATCTTAGGATTAAATTAATCTCAACCCACCAAAGAGCTAGATAGAAAAACAAATTTATAAAAAAGTAATTTGTAACAAACCATTTACTCTGATTCATACTGCTAACTCGAGTTGCATGAATTTCAACTCGAGTTAAATCAATCCGTAATTTTTCCAAGTTGGCATATCTATAAGATTAGAATCCCTAATATTCACTTCACATAGTTGTTGTTTTAACTTTCATTAATCGTTTCACCATATCGTTTCATTATTAACCACAGCTTTTTTGGTGATTTTTTACTGATCCTGCAGGCTAATCTTTCCAATATGGACCATCGATTTCAAAGCCCATATGTTAGTATAATTTTTTGTAGATAGTACTCACTAAAAGAAAGCGTTTTGCAAAGTTTTAGGTTGCGAAAACTTACGGTTCATGAGATATATTTTTTTAAACTTTTCATACAAATTGGTAAATAACACGCAATTACAAAATAAATTTGACAAATGATTGATGTTAAACGTCAGTTAGTGTAGGGTTCCGAATATTTTGAAAGTATCGATACGTACTCGATACTAAGTATCGTATCAAAAGTATCAATACTACTTGGTATCGAGTACATTTCGTTAATTTTGGAGACGAAAAATTATGACAAACCAATTAGATGTATAGGAAGAGCTGATAAGTGCAATTATATATGTATATAAAGTAGAATAAAGTTTACTCTATTTAAATTCCACCTTAGTACTTGTATTTTATTGTTTGCAACTTGTTTGTATTTCTTAATTAGTACAGCTTTTGTACTTTTATTTTATTGTTTGCAACTTTCTGTATTATCTAATTCTTACTACAATAAAGTGTTTACTTACTTATTGACTTACTTATTTAATATTCAAAAAGTACCCAAAACCGAATCAGAGCACCCCACTATCCACGTGGTCTTGTCTGCCCTACCCCTAGAGTGTATATAAGAGCCCGGAGGCGCGGAGGGAGAGCAGTGCCCGACCGCCGTAGGGAAGCGCAGACACCGAGAGCCCAGGTGCCTGTGCTTCCCTACGCTAGGGCGGAGGCACTGCTCATCCCGCAGCGCCGGAGCTGCCACGGAGCGCCGGAGCACAACTTCCCGGCTTCTTACCCCCCTAGTCTCCAAAATTAACGAAATTTATACGATACCAAGTAGTATTGATACTTTTGATACGATACTTGGTATCGAGTACGTATCGATACTTTCAAAATATTCGGAACCCTACACTAATTGACGTTTGACATCAATGATTTGTCAAATTCATTTTGTAATTGGTGCAATTGCGTGTTATTTGCCAATTTGTATGAAAAGTTTAAAAAAATATATCTCATGAACCGTATGTTTCCGCAACCTAAAACTTTGCAAAACGCTTTCTTTTAGTGAGTACTATCTACAAAAAAAACATGGGCTTTGAAATCGATGGTCCATATTGGAAAGATTTACCATCCTGCATTTATATATGTAAGTAACTATAGTGACAAATAGCTTGTAACTGTGTAATAATCATTGAGTTATACAACACTAGAGGAGCAAACCACATTACCGCGCGTCGAAAAAAGTGTAACCACTATCCAAACGCGACGACGTAGCTTTGAAACTAATAACAATTTTAAGTAAACATATATCTATCTCACTTACACAAGTTGCGAAAACAATATCGTCGCTAAGATTAGATAAAGATAGACACACAAACATGCAATGGCGGGTTGGTGTGGCTTACTATATGAAATTTTACCTAAAATACGCAATAAAAATGAGTTTTTTTTAAAGCTGCACATAATTTTTTTATATTAAAAAATTATATTTTATTTTAAAGTCTTTTACGTCCCCTTAGAGAAAAAGGATACAAAGCTTATCACATGAATAGAAGTAAACATAATGATGAAATAAAACGTATTTTTATGGTACTAATAAATCAAACAATATAAAATAGGTAATAAAATATAATTAATATAAAATTTATATGAAATTATAAACAATATAAAATTATTAATATAAAATTATTAATATAAAATAGGTAATAAATTATATTTAATAGATAATTCATGAGTTAACTAAAATAAGAATAATTAATTATTTTGTATGAAAGTTAAAACGTAGTTTTTATTATAATTTCTAAAATATTTAAAATCAGAGGTAACAAATTAACTTAATCCATTAATTATATAGTCTCCCATTAATGTAGGATAATCACAAATGCGGAAAAGTGGCAACATTGACCCTAAATGGCAATATTCTATAATTTTATTTAATTAATTGAGGTTTTTTACGTTTATATGAAAACAAGAATTAAAAATTATGTGTTGAAAGTGATTCCGCTTGATTTATTACATTTTTGTGACCTTGAATAGCATTCTTTCACTACGCATTTACCCATTTTTGTCGCGGCTCAACTCAGTCGGCGTCACATTGAACAATGAACTCACGTTAGCTAGGCATATGGCTGTGGCCATATGCGCAGTGACAACGCTTTGGCGCGGTTATTACTGATCTAGTGTTGTATAAATCAATGGTAATAATAGTGAAAAATCACCTGTTACAGTGCAGCCAATAGATAATCACACTTTTACTTATTCTACAATAAATCATTTCCTACATTGACAAATCTTGCGAGATTTTCAGCTATGAATTGGCTATATAGTATATGCTTACAAATGGTCGTACTTTAATCTTGTTAATACTTGGGCCCAAGAATGTATAGAGACGTCTCCTTCTCCTTTAAGTACCATGGTTGAAAGTAATAAAATGACTCAACTGTTGCAGTCAGAGGCACACCATGAGCTATTTCATTGTCAGTAAGCAAGGACGGGTAAGAGTATCGAAGTCTTCTGCCTTCATTGCCAAACTGAAATATTTCAAAATGTTTTTCACAGACACGTTTGTTAAGTAACTGTTCTTTGGAAAGTACAATGAGCTGGGGATTTGTTGGCACTATGAAAGAGATCCACAAGTTTCTTAAATTATCGTTCCTAGGGAATCTGAAAAGCCGGTGCGTTTCACGTGTTGTATTGCAACCACCAACACAACACTTTTCGTATACAATTATGATGGTATATACAATATTCACACGAGCAGCACAAAAACAGAATATTGTAATAATTGAGGAAAATTTGGATAAATAATGGCGGCAATCAATATCGATAATTTTGATTTTTGACAATATGATTTGACATTAACACAATATGGCGTCTCAAAATGGCGTCCGTAGGCAGAGGACAAATTGCGACGGCAGCGCCAAGTTGCGTAGAATATATTTATCCCAAATGACAGTTTTTTTTTCATAGACTTAGGTAGTAGACCGTAGACAGAGAAACCTATAGACTAATGATCAGCGTGGCCTCGAGTGAGAAAGAACGATAACAAATTTTTAGGTTATAGAATAATCTTTGTGACTTTTAAATACATTTAGATAAAATTTTAATTGTGCTAAGAATCGAACTGAACAAGATTCACCAATCTTAAGCTCACAAAATAGTTTTTTCTCACTTAAACCAACTTGTAAACTCCTTAAATCGCTACGCTGTCAAAGTTGTTTAGCAAACTGTAGAGTTTGCTAAACAAAAAAACCGGCACGGAGAAAGGGACAATCAATCACACCGCTCTATCTCATTTCTATGCAAGACGTATGCATAAATCTATCTTTTTCGTGTGCGATTGCGAAAGAAGGCGTCAATTTGTCTATAGGTTTCTCTGTCTACTACGTAGACATAGTGTGCAAGTGAGAAGAAAAAATTCCTTATGGAAATATAGCAAATGTCATGACTTTGTAACCGTTAAAAATATAGAATGTTTTCAATTATTATGTTAATTTTGATATTTTCCAAAAAAAAGTCACGTTGTTGATAATTTGCATGAATTTGGTAAATATATTTTTATACAAAATATTTTACATGTACGCTAGGGGTTGACTCAACGTTATCAAAATTAATATCGATATTCATCCTGAATATTTATAATAAAGCCATAGACTTATTATTATTATTTATTCCAACACAACGGAATGAAAAGAAATGCTCCGATAGCGTTCTAAAATGTAATTTTGTTTTGCCTTTTGTCAAACAGGTTCCCTCCGGATTTTTCAATTAGAAAAAAAAGGTTAAGTTTGTTGGGCAGTTTGGTTGAAATCCAAAAAAGAACTCAAAAATTTGCAGCAAACATTTTTTTGAGAAGTATAAAAGAAAAAGTAGAATAAAACTATTTCATTAAAGGGAGCCATTTCTACATTATTTGTACCACTAAGTATATTGTTATAATAAGACTTCAAAAATTTTACTGCAAAGACTTTTGAAAAAGACAGAGATAGATTTTTCTACATTATAAAAGTAACTAAGCCATTATGAACCCAACTAAGTATCTATTTATCAACCGAAAAAATGTATCATCATCATCATCATCATTACAGCCCTTCACAAGTCCACTGCTGAACATAGGCCTCCCCCAAGTAATGCCACAAAGCACGGTCCTGAGCCACCTGCATCCATCGACTTCCTGCATGTCTTACCAGGTCGTCACTCCATCTAGTGGGGGGTCGCCCTACACTACGCCTGCCGGTACGAGGCTGCCACTCGAGAATCTTCCTTTCCCATCGGTTATCGGTGCTTCGAGCTATATGGCCGGCCCATTGCCACTTCAGCTTACTAATCAGTTGGGCTATGTCGGTCACTCTGGTTTTACTGCGGATATCCTCATTTCTGAGTCTATCACGCAGATAAACTCCGAGCATAGCCCTCTCCATAGCTCGCTGAGCGACCTTGAGCGTCCTCATACGGCCAGCAGTGAAGGACCACGTCTAAGATCCGTAAGTCATCACTGGCAACACGCACTGGTTATACACTTTAGTTTTCAGAGATTGAGGTATACCTGACGAGAAGATGTGTCGTAATTTCCCGAACGCTGCCCAGCCGAGTTGAATCCGTCGATTGACCTCTCGATCGAAGTTGGACTTACCTAGTCGGACTATTTGTCCCAGGTAAACGTACTCGTCAACAACTTCGAGCATAGTGCTCCCAACAACTACCGGCATAGGTGTGACATGGATATTAAACATGATCTTTGTTTTGTCCATGTTCATCTTAAGACCTATCCGTTGGGAGACACCATTGAGGTCATTGAGCATAGTGCTAAGGTCCTCCAGTGATTCTGCCATAAGGACTATATCGTCGGCAAATCGAAGGTGAGTGATGTACTCGCCATTGATGTTAATACCGTATCCTTTCCAGTCCAGTAGCTTGAAAACGTCTTCCAACGCAGCGGTGAAGAGTTTCGGGGATATAACATCACCCTGTCTTACACCTATCTGCAGTTGGATAGGTTTCGAACTCTGGTTCTGTACTCGGATAGCCATCGTAGCCCTACTGTACAAACACTTCAGCACTTCGATATACTGTAGCACCGCCCAAATTTCGACGGAATCAAAGGCTTTCTCATAGTCCACATATGCCAGGCAAAGTGACAGATTGTACTCTTCGGTCTTCTGTACAATCTGCCGCAGGGTATGTATGTGGTCTATGGTACTGAAGCCTTTTCGGAAACCGGCTTGTTCGGGAGGCTGGAAGTCGTCGAGTCTGCGTGCGAGACGATTCGTAATGACTCTCGAAAACAGCACGTAGACGCGGCTCAGAAGGGAAATCGGTCTGTAGTTCTTCAAGAGAGCGTTGTCGCCTTTCTTAAAGAACAAGACCACCGCGCTTCTGCTCCACGCCTCCGGAGTAGTGCCACCATGGAGGACGGAATTGAAGAGCTTCTGAAGGACTTCAAGTACCGGTGTTCCACCCGCTTTCAGAAGCTCCGCTGTAATTCCATCCTCGCCCGGAGCCTTGCCGTTTTTAAGATGCTGGAGAGCCATTCTAATCTCGCTCAGACTGACGTCCGGGATATCATTGGAATAGTGTCGGATAAGACATGCTCTTGGATCGCTACTCACACTTGCGTGTGGCTCCGATGATGATGTGTACAGCTGCCCATAGAACCTCTCAATCTCACTCAAAATCTCAGGTGTCCCGGAAACGATATTGCCACACTGAGTCTTCAGCTTTAACAGTGGCTCTTTCTGGCAGACAGATCTCTGGCAAAGACTTTGGAGCCCTGGTTCCGCTCGATCGCTTCTTTAATACGAGCTGTATTAAAGTTGCGTAAGTCTCGCCGCATGCATTTGGATATCTGTCTGTTCAGTTGCCTGTATGCTGTCAAATCTGTTGACGATTGCAGCCTCATCTCCCGTCTAACAGCCATGAGATTAAGAGTGTGATCGGAGAGTTTTTAGTGTTTTTCTGCGGCGGGTCTTGCAGAACTTAGCTCCGACCGCATGGACAGTTTCCACGAGCTTGTCATTCATATCGTCCACTGCGTTGCAATCTTCTAGGCACTGAAAGCGGTTACGTAACTCGAGCTGAAAGGTTTCGGGATTCTGGATTAGAGCACGAGGGGGACGGAGCGTTGACTTCATTAGACGAGACCTCTCCAACTTAACGTTTAGGTTCAGTGTGCCTCTAACCACTTGGTGATCGCTGCCAGTTTTCAGCCTTGCGATCACTGAGACATCACTGAACAGTTGGCGTCTGGTCGTCATAATGAAGTCAATCTCAATTTTTGTCGAACCGTCGGGGCTCGACCAGGCCACTTCCTGTGGGGCCGCTTCTGAAAGAAAGAGTTCATCATAAAGAGTCCTCTTTCTCCAAAAAAACACATTCTCCAGCTGCTGGCCCCTTCGGTTCCGTTGCCCTACTCCAAATTTCCCTACCTTCAGCTCACCGCTTTCTCTTGTGCCTAGTTTTGCGTTGAAGTCTCCCATCAACACCGTGTAGTGGGTTTTGGAAGAATGCACGGCTCTGGAAATATCCTCATACATTTCCTCCACCTCTTCATCGGGATGTGCCGAGGTTGGTGCGTAAGCCTGTATGACCTTCAGCGAATACCGTTTGGTTATTCTGAGTATCAGGTACGTGACCCTCGTCGACACACTCCCAATCTTTAGAACGTTGTTGACGCGAGACTTGTGGACGATAAATCTGACACCTTCTTGGGACAGATGGTCGCCCTCCCGGTGATAGAACAAGTTGCCGGACTCGAGGATTACCGTGTCCTCCCCCTCTCTTCGGACCTCGGATAATCCAATAATATGCCAGCGCAACTTGTCTACCTCTTTTTCCAGCTCCAGTATCTTCTCATCAGTCCTCATGGTGCGTGCGTTATATGTTGCCAGGTCGAGTCGTCGTAGGTGGCAATCTAACCTCCACCGGAGATTCTTAGCACCCCCTGCCCCACCGTTACCATGGTCGCCACCGTAACCAGGAATAGCGGGGCCGCCGGGGACTGGGGCCGTTTGTTTGCGTCGTTATTCATGGGGGGATATTTGCCAAAGTTGCCACGCTTGGCGAGCGGGTTGGCAACCGCAGTTTTTTTATTATATCATAGTTGTTATCAGGAAGATGCTGCTGCCCATCTCCTGCCTGTCTCCCTCTGTTGCCTCTTACGACACCCACGGGAAGATATGGGTTAGTGGATATTCTCAACCGCCACTACACGGCTTGAAAAAATGTATAACCTTACTTAATTATCCGCACCTCACGGGTCACACTAGTACAATATTCATACTATCACGCTATTTTCCCCAAAGGTTTGAGCGGAGGTTCGGATTATATACTCAAGTCACAATGGTAAAACTTAGCGTAGTTAGAGGTAAAGATATTTAGTAATGTTCCCGAAGCGCAGCTTGGACGCACGCACACGAAATGCGTGGTTTAATGTGCCAGGACACTATAAACTATATAGTATTTGATACTCATAACGCTCGATGCCCAATTCATGCTGGATAGCCGACTACAGTGCACCGAAATGTTAATAGCGTGCGTCTACATCATTAGCCGTAGAGAAGAGGAGCTCGTGATTAAGTAGTAGTTTCACGGATCAATATATCTGCGAGATTAAGCTGCACTTGCAGCGGTCAGTCCATGGATGAGAGACCGTTTCCTTAACATCCCTACTTAAAAGCATAGATAGAGAGAATAAAGAATACATATATATCCTCAGACACTTGGTCCACTTTAATATCTCTTGCGTATTTAGCTAGTCTCTGTCAAGATCAATATATTTTTTTAAATCCATATAGATAAAGCGATAATAAGTTTATTATTACTTTATATTTTTCGGGGACAGATGAAAAAGAAAGTACTCATAAACATGTTGGCCTTTAAACAGAGTAATCTTATTTAACTTACCAGTTTCCTTACTTAAATTATTAAGTTTACATTCATATTTAAGTAGAATGTTAAAATAAATTTCTGTAGTGTATTAAATTCTTAAATGTTTGTTATTATTAAAAGTAGTACTTATAATATTAAGAATAAAGCAGCCGTTATATACTCCGTGTCCCGTTTTTAATTTCACCAGCATAACATTTAAAAATATATAAATAGGTATTTATTTTATTAATTAAGTATCTTCAAAAAGTTATCACAATAACTTATTTGCTAACAAAAATAAAACGTATTGCGAATATTTTAGTGGCATTATCTATTAAATATATATTGTGACGAGTTTTTATTTAGTTAATATTTATTTTTTATTAAAATGGGATATTTTGTCTAGACAGCATTATGATATGAAAATAAAATGCTATGCCAGGCAAAACGTGTTTTAAGAAACACGTGCCTAGAAGACACTATTGTACATTATATATCGTACATAACAGTTTTTAGTGTACTCAAATAATTAAAACTCAGGCCACACAGTCTTCAAATGTGCTTGAAATATTTTATTCCTCTGTCAAGTATGCTTGGGATTCCATAATTAACAAAATTAAATACAAACTCAAATATACTACCTCTAAAATCCCAAAGCGGAAGGTGGCTCGGATTAACTATGAAAGCGTAAGTATACGGACGTGAAGGAGGCGAGAGAAGTGTGTCAGGATCGTACCAAATGGAACTCTGTAGTCTCTGCCTACCCCTCTGGGTGACAAGCGTAAGTGTTAATGTTAACGTAAGGGTTTTGGTGACAACTTAACCACAGGAGGATTGATTTTCAACTATCGTTTAATTAACAATTTATGGATTTTAAAAGTGGTGCAATTTTGTGTATTAATTATCTGCTGAAGTGAACTTTTTTTCAGGAAATGACATGTGTTCAAAATTCAGATGGTGATAAAAATCTCAATAGTTTAACGAGCTTTTAGATGATATCGCAATTGACTCTCCATTGGGTCTAAGCTGTCATCAAAATATATCAGCATTATGGTGTCTATAACAATATGCGTATACCGTGTGGAATTTCGCGTACAATATATTATAATTCAAGTGCAAGGAACATACTTCTCTCCAGCGTGTGCAAGAGAAACTCTAAATTAAAAGAAAGAGACTAAAACATGTCCAACTAGACTGTATGGGTTTAGATATCTTTGCCTACAAATGAAAGTATAGTAATCTCTTTGGCATAACCTCAAGTAAATTATAATTTTGTGAATAAATCTGCCTGTTTCCTCTATGTCAGATTGTCAGAGTTTGGGGTTCTAAAACACACGTGTTTTATTATCCCTATGCTTTTTTAATATGTTCAAAATAAAGTATTGAAATGGTGAATATTTATCATTTATGTGTAATCTGAATGTGTAATTAAAGTTTTTCAATTATATTTGTAACTTGCAGAGTAAACTATATGTTTTATATGAGCACAGCGCGGGCTTTGCGCTGTTCCGTGTCACAGAGTTCGAAGAGTTGGCAGCATTCCTCCCTCAAGTGGAAGAATCTGTAACAGACCTGCAAAGGTTTAATTCAGTGGTCACTTTAATCGCATTCCAACCATTTAAATCTGCAGTCGTTGCATTAGAAAATATTAATGCTATTTCTGAAGGTTAGTACTTTAAAATTTTATTACATATAATTTTATTGTTGGGGAGCCCGAGAGGCTAAATTGGGAGTTCACTCGATCGTCATGGGGACCTTTTGGATTGTGAAGCATAGATGCTAAAACAAAAAAGATTATATGATGTATGCCTTTTCAGTGGTGGGTTGAGCGGCTATAGATTTTTAAAAATGTAAAAACACGAAATACAAAAAATACTAGAGCGCATCAGATATTTACAGTGTATATGTCCCACTAATTTTTGAGAATGGAGGAATATTAATATGACAGATTGAATGGTGGTGGTGTTCGTGCGTAGATGTTGAAAATGGGATTTAAAAAAAATTATCCGAGTGCATCAGATATTCCGAAGATATGTTGGGTTGGGTTTACAATTCGGTCACCTGAATTTGAAGATTCTGTCACTGTAGGGAAGTCAAGGGGCTTTATCTGAAGCATCCCCACTCGATTTTTTCTGCCGGAGCTGCGTCGTAGTATTTTTCATTATTTTTTAAAAATATTGGTAAATGACTAATTTAATTACGTTTTTGACGTTTCATCTGTCAATGTCATATCGATATATAGTACTGAATCGATCTAGTGAATCGATATTTCACCCTAGAGAATCGAGATCGAATCTTTTTCTGTTTTATTAAGATTTGTAAAATTATTTACAATTAATTGAATGTACCCCAACTCGTAAAGAATGACAGTTTTTAATTTAATTATTCAATGTTAACTGTACTTTATTGTACTTTTGATATCGTAAATATAAACTTTTAACGCAAATCAAAAAAAGATTGATTTTTGCGAAATCGATCTTTAAGATTTCGATTTTTTGTGAATTGATTCATCCAATTTCGATTTGAATCGATTTAAAAATATGTAAAATTAAATCGCTATGGCTATGTTGGCCATTTTGTTGACAGCTTTTCCTCATGGCGTTGCTTCCGAGTTTCAGAATTTTGGTGAATAGTGAAATATTTGTGGCGGCGGAATACTGCTAAATATCGCAAAGATCTTTTCTTACAAATGCTGGCAGCCATAAATTATGTTTATAAATAAAAGTAGTTATGAAAGTTAATAATTTAGTGTTATATCTAGTTCAATAGCGAGCGAAGCAAGCCTGGGACGTGAAGCACCCCGACTCGGACAGGTTATGTTAGAAGAGGATGACGGAGTCTTGTGAGCGAGCGAAGCGAGCGAATAGACCCCATCATCCTCTCTCCCCATAAATCAGGTTAAAATTTTCATCAAAATTACGAAACATAACCTCAAAATGTGATTTTTAAAAATTAATAAAAAGAAAACTAAGCACGTCCGGCAGAAAGTGGAAGTAGGGGGTGACTCTACAACTCCTCCCCCCCACGCCACCCCCCACCCCCAAATTTAGGCGACCGAATTGTAAACCTTACCCAATATGTTAAAGTACACCCTAAAGAAGCTCCTATTCAAGACTGATAATTTAGACGTGATCAAAACTTGGCAAATTTTTGTAAATCCAAATAAAAGTTGTGACTATTGAAATAATCGAGTGTGTTACATTAATATCCCAAGTTATTTAAACGAGAAATAAAAATCGACCTATAAATGGATATTAAAATTAGTAGCTCTGGTTTTCACAGGCATCTTTTTTTGGTACTGTGAAGATATTTCAATGCGGGATTTCAAACACATGTGGCCGAAGTAGGAAAAGGGGGAGATCTCCCGCCGGGCAAGGTGTTCTGCCCAGGGAGCGGCCAACACTCCGTGTGATAATTCGGAGATGTTCTATATATACTGTTTATGATTCGGAATGTTGATAGCGCGATTTAGGCTTCGGTGTGTTTTCGCTTGTGGCGGCGACGGCAGCGCCGCTACATCACCCCCTGCTCAGACCGGAGGTCGTTAGTGCAGCCTTGTTGCCGACGAATGTGCAAGTGCCAGTGGATTGCCTTGTAGTCTGCGGTGAGTCGAGAAGAAGGCAAGTAATCTGCGAGAGTGCCGTGAAGCAGAGGCGAGCAGTAAGGCTCAGAGCCGTGCCGAACACTGTATAGCGCAGAGAGTAGCTTGAAGGAACAGGAAGCATTATTATTCCAATGCTGCGATGAACCTTGTGAAGCTAGATGGCTTGCAGGATATGAAGACTGCAGACGATATCTGCTCGGGAGCGATACGGTGGGGTATTCAATGACAATGATGAAGCTTGAAGTTTCCGAAAGTTGTTGGTTGCGTGTTCAGATCACGTCGGGGTCACCACTGTGGCCGATGAGGAAGGAAAAGGGGAGATCTCCCGCCGGGCAAGGTGTTCTGCCCGGGGAGCGGCCGACACTCCGTGTGATAATTCGGAGATGTTCTATATATACTGTTTATGATTCGGAATGTTGATAGCGCGATTTAGGCTTCGGTGTGTTTTCGCTTGTGGCGGCGACGGCAGCGCCGCTACAAGATCTGAATAGAATATTCCATTGGTGTGACGTCAATAGTATGACTCTTAATGCTAACAAATGCTTCCATGTAAAATACACCAGGAAAATAAAACCGCTTGTCTCTAGTTACTCAATTAGTAATGTAGTTTTGCAAGAGATACCAGAGATTAAAGACAGGAGTAACTATTGACAGAAAGCTAACCTTTAAATCTCATATAAACAATATTGTTAATAAAGCCGTGAAGTTCTTAGGATTTATTAAGCGCAACACAAAGGGATTTTCATCTGGGACTAAAATTCTTTTCTATAATGCTTTTGTAAGAAGTCTCCTTGAATTCGCTAGTGTCATATGGAATCCATCTTCTAGTGTGCACTCCCAACGCGTTGAAAGTATACAGCGCGCCTTTACTCGACATCTTACCTTTCATGCCAGTGGTATCTCACATAGGCAGCCTTATTATCAGCGACTGGATACGTTTAAAATGATGTCTCTTCGAAATAGACGAGATATTTTAGATTTGTGTTTTCTACATAAAATAGTACACATAAAGTTAAGTGCAGTGACCTCCTTGACTGCATTTCATTTGCTGTTCCATGTAAATATTCCCGTTGTCACATCCAAAAAACATTTTATATTCCTTTCGCGAAAACTCATCTCGGGACACGCTCCTATTGTGCATATATGTAAGACATATAACGAATTTTCTATAACCATACCCGGCATTGACATATTTAACGACTTATATTGCATTCAAAATCAAACTTACAAATCATTTATTATCGAGTTCCTTATATAAATTGCATCCTTAATATAATATATCTTATACTTAAATTAAAAATATACATACTCCTGAAGAGAGTATAATACCTAGCATTATTCAATGATAATAATATCCAAAATAACCAAAATCACAAATTTATTAATATTTTATGAGGAATAATATAGAAGATAAAAAAAAAATTTTTTTTTTTTTTTTTTTTTTTTTTTTTTTTTCAACCGCTAGGCTAACAATAACCGGCGACAATGATTGCTATCACATTTTTACTTATATAAAATGATAGACTAAAGAAAGAGGACGCGATACAAAGCTACTAAAGTACTACAATGTTTAGAAATTTCGAAGAAACAGCCTGTGTGACAGTCGTACGTGAATGTCGCTTTTATGTGTTCGCCCGTCCCGGTTTATTTCCTTTTTTTTATTCTTAAATCAAACAAATAGTGAAGTTTGGTGCTATTTTAACATGTAAGGGTTAATAACCAACAGTTTTTAATTCATAATTTAGGGATATGTATCCTTTTTATTATTAAAAAAGAAAAATTCGAACATAAACGGCCGTTATACCTACTTAACTTACATTTACCTCATACTTTTTAGAAATGAAACTTTCTAAATTAAGAACTTGAGCCATACTTAACGTTAAAATTATCGCACGCCACTTGACTCGCTCCTTTCTCAAAATAAAAGTAACAATAAATGCTATTTTTTGTAGAGATGGGCCGAATATTCGTTTCATATTCGATATTCGGTAGAGCTGCCGAATATCGAATATGGCCGAATATTCGGCTAAATCACTGAACATTCGGTAAAGTAGTATACTCAGTGTCCACTGTATTGAAATGTATGAATTGAGTAATGTCATGTCTTTCATAATTTTACTGTTGAAAGTATATTTTATTTATGGGTTAGATCAACTTGTATCATTTTTAGATACATTATATATTTAGATTTATTTCAAATTATAGCAAATAGAAAGTTTGATAAAATGTTTTTGGAATCAAACAAAGAAACATTACATTACATGAGTAAATTTCACTTTACATTGGTCCTCAGTTTCTCTGAAATAAATCCAAATAGTAGATGTCCTGCTACTCATTTTATCATATAATTATCAATTTTCACTAAGAATAACACCGAATTTTTTTTCGCCCAAAACTAGTCAAAGCATAAGCATGTGCACCGGCCATTTGCTTAGTACAAGATGATGATACAAAGGCATGTCAGGTTTGGCGGGGGAGTGAGTGGCAGGGCCCGGCGCTAATCCCGAGCGCTTTATGGTAACAAGTTTCGACAGAAATTTGTTAGGTACCGAGGTGATCCTGCCGAATAATGTTCGGCCGAATATTCGGTTCGGTGAAATCCATGTTCGGCTCATCCCTAATTTTTTGTGCGACGCTTGGGTTGCCCTTCATGTGTTAAAATTGTAAAAAACTTTTGGGGTAAAAAATATATAGGAATGTGTGGTTTTTTTTGCTTTTTTATTATAAATTAGTCTATATTGATGAAAATAAATTAGATTTATTTTATAAATGAATGATTTTTCTGTTTAATTTTCACAAATTATGTACAAAATACTAAAAATTCAGTTTTCTAACTTTGAAATTGGCTTAATAAAATCTATTAGGTTGTATTCAACTAAGATAAGTACAGAATAATAGCAAATAATATAACGATTCAAATGACATAAGTTTTATACATAGCTCCCATACAATATTTTAGAGAAATTACTAATGTAATCACCACGCGCCGATATCGCGGAAATTATCTGCTAATGCTTTAGCAGATGCATTTGCAAATGGCCGGCCGGCCAACAAGGGTTTATAGGAAGAGAGGCACGAAGTGGGAAATACATAGTTCCCAGCAGCTGCCCGCACCACACTATATTGAAGATTTTTAACTACTTCGGCTTGTGGAAATCGGCAGATTATATTATTTTCGGGATCCTTAAATGATTCTCTTGAAAATAAAAATAAAATGAACAGCGCTCAAGTAAATCAAGGTGATTTTTTTTACAACTTTGTGACTCCTATTTCTTTAGGTCAATTGCAAATCGTCAGATTATTGAAGTATACACTTTTCTGCATGTAATTAACTCACTTTGCCTTGATCTGATGCGCTTGAGTTTTTCGACCTTTCTATTTTTTTTTACTATTCTGATCGGCTGCCCTAAGCGCAGGTCCCTATATAAAGAGCCCACATTTGTTGGGGGTACTTAGTAGGGTGCAAGGTTTCCCCCCCTCATGTTATTCTGCCGCGCTCGAGTAAATCCTGAAACCCCCGCTTGAGCTCCACTACTATTGTATTGTTAACCTGATTGCAGAGTTTGTTTGTGTGACTTTTCCCTTCCTCTTCTTTTCTGACCCTAACAAAATAGAGGTTGGAGGAAAAACTTTATTGCTCAGTGTCGCATACATTTTTTTTTACAAAATGGACTCTGATACAAGTAGTATGAATTTCTTTGTTGGTGTTTCTTTATAGGCCAGCCTGCTCTATCCAAACCGAAGTGGTAAATAAAAAAATTACTTAATAAGAATCACATTTAAGCTATATTGAATAAAAAATTATTCTCATCTAGACTAGAAAGTAAGACTAGAAGGGTCGCCGAAAAGGGCAGAACAATGTCTGCCTGGCAAGCTAGTATAATATAGTATAACTCCAGGCCGCCACTGAGAATTTCTTGATGGGAAAACCCAACTGATTTTAAGCCCGATGACACCTATTGTTTAAAGGTCAAAAAACTTTCCTAGGTTGAGTTTAGTTTTATTGTTCATTTGTTTGCAGGATGAGACAAAATATAAAAGATACTTAACGCAATTTCATTTATTTTGTTAGTGTAGGTACTTAGTTTTAGGTGGACATTGGATTTTCATATCAAATTTTTTATTCAATGTCAATGTTTTTATTCAGATTAGCATCTTTATAAGTCTTAGCGACAGTTTAATTTACAAAATAAATCGTCATCACTTAGAATAGCAAAAATACTGATTCCACGCGAACAAAGTCGTTTTATATATATATCTAGGGTGTGTATATATACATCTCAATATTGATTCTACGTCCTTTCATTTCGCATTATTGTAGCGTCCACCACTTGTAGGCAATTTTTATACATTATGATAGCGAATATTGGTCCATTCAACAATTTCAAAGATAGTGTTTAACTCATTTCTTTGAAAATTTACCATATGTCGATATACAAATATTCGTATATTGCCAGACGGAGGGAAATCAATCACGACCCCCTTCCATATTACAAATTATCCAGAATCCCCGTAATATACATAGTTTTTGATTCATTCTCCTGCTTAACGCAATTCCTTTCTATGGTGCGACGTTGCCACTCTTAATAGTTATTCCGCTTTGTAATATTTTATTTATAGGTGATATTTTGTTTGTGTAGGTATTCGATAGATTCCTATAGTCTGTTTTTTTTCGCAGGAGACAAAAATAACAGATCTTTATTAGATTCGTTTAGCACGAATAATACAGTTTTTATGATTCTGGTTCAGATTAGATTTAATTTTAGTCACTTAAGTTTCGTATATTGTTCAAAATAATGAAATAAATCCACAGAATGTGCAGTTACGAAAAATACGCGATATCATTTTTGTCTTCGGCGAAAAAAAAAAACAGATATCATAATTAATTTACCAACTAGTTATTCGTTTACTAAATACGAAAAAATATCTAGGATTGCCCAGCCGTGATACATTAGAGATTGACTATATTATTATTTATTTTACTATTGTAAATAAGTACTAATTGTAAATATTGACAGGTTTAATAGAAGTTCATTTTCTTATATTGTGACTAATAACCTAATATGACCTTGACAATAAACTCATTTTAATATAAGGTTTTACTGGATTAACTGCCAAATGGTTGTTAATTTCTACAATAGACCGTGGCGTATTGTTACTGACATGAATAACTCCGAAAATATAATTTATTTACTTGATCGTATTGAGTTTTGGTGCTCCCACTACAAGTTTACTTTTTATGATCACTATCTTAAGGATGAGTGCGAACTATTTACCTAATCTGTACAAAATTACTCTCTACTTAACTAGATTCATTTTTGTGAAAGGCTATTTTTGTTAAATTATGATATTATGTTTGGTTTTGCACTTAGTTGAAATACAATTTGTTTGTGTTGTTGTTATAAATATTGGACGCTATATTACTAAAAACATGGATATCGTGCTCTAATTGGCGTCCGTAATGTGACCTACGCACATTGAGAACTTTTCACGTTTATGCTTGCTTGCATTTAAGTTTCATTGGTTATATTTAGTAACTTAGGTAAATAAACTTGCGTAAGTTGATTAATGTACTTGGCATGGACATTGAACGGAGTATTTACCCATATACGGACGTAAGAATATCCTAAAATATTCACACTAAGTTTTATTTGACGTCCACTTCTTCGATATCCGATGTCCAAAGTTGTTGTTGATTATTGCATTTTACTATTTATTTATGTTGATTATTTATTTAGTCCTCAAGGCATATTTTCGTATTTTTTGTCGGTTTATACTGTACTCAGTGCTAGTAGATAATTTTACTTTCCAATTTGTTTTCGTGTCCTTCGATTTAGCTACATATAATAATAGGGACGTCCGAATATCCTAAAAAATTCATACTGAATGATATTTGACGTCCATATTTTGAATTTTATTATATTTCTATATGTGGACGCCAGATTATCGGTAAAGTTTCATACCGCACGATATTTGACGTCTATATAACCATGAATATATTTATGTTTTAATTACTTGTGTATAAGATACACATTAATGATCATTACTTTAATGACATTTTTCGCTATTGTTTTATTTTTATTTTTAGTGTAGTCCATGCGATATGAAATAGTCACTTTGGTGTTTCATAAAATGCTCCATTCTACAAACGACAAAACGCTTAGAAAACCTTTCTTATTTATTTTTTCATAAATGTTTTGGGGCTCTGTGTGCGCCAAAATTTTAACTTTAAATTAATACCTGTATACACATAATTATATGGACGTCCGAATATCCTAAAACATTCATACTTAATGATATTTGACGTCCATGTTTTGAATTTTGTTATATTTCTATATGTGGACGTCATATTATCGGTAAAGTTTAATACCGATACACGATATTTGACGTCCATATAACCATGAATTCATTTATATTTTAATTCCTTGTGTATAAGACACACATTAATGATCATTGCTTTAATGTCATTTTTCGGAATTGTTTTATTCGTATTTTAGTGTAGGGATGTGGTGTAAAATACTCACTTTGGTGTTTTATAAAATGTTTCGTTCTAGAAATGATAAAACGCTTGGAAGCTTAGAAAAGGTGTGTGAAAAATTAAATTGTATTTCAATTAACTGCAAAACCAAACATAATATCATAATTTAACAAAAATAGCCTCTCACAAAAATGAATCTAGTTAAGTAGAGAGTAATTTCGTACAGATTAGGTACAATAGTCGCATTCATCCTTAAGATGCAGTGAGAGCACCAAAACTCAACACGATCAAGTAAATAAATTATATTTTCGGAGTTATGTCAGCAATAATATGCTACGGTCTATTGTAGAAATTAACAACCTATTGGCAGTTAAACCTTATATTAAAATGAGTTTCTTCGACAGACCATATTATGTTATTAGTCAGAGGTTATTAGTCACAATATAATAAAACAAACTTCTATGAAACCTGTCAATATCTAAAACTGAGTCCATCTTCCTGTACTCAATCAGAAGGTAACTTATACTCAAACAGAATTATGGATTGCTTACGAAATACCTAACAAGAGTTCTTTTAGGCAGATTAGTATCAAATGTAAAATGTTAAAATATAGTGCAGCATGAAATAAACCGATAAGCCAACGTCCGCATCTTAAACATTCCGCATCTCAGACATTTATAGAAATATAACTAAATTCAAAAATACGGATGTCAAATATCATTCAGTATGAAAGTTTTAGGATATTCGGACATCCATATTATGTGTAGGTAAATGTAAAGTTAAGAAAACAAGTTTAAAAGTAAAATTACTAGTACCAAGCGCAGTATAAACCATACAATAATGCCCTGCAGACCTAATTACGGTTACGGCGGCCTGCCTCAACGAAGACTAGCCATCGGCGCAGGACAGGATTATAGTGACCAAGTGTAGGCGCAACCACAGGTTCACTCTCTATTCCCTCATTCTCATAATCCGATGACACGGTAAACCGACACGACCGGAGAGAGATCAGGCGCAGGACCAACGTCTTTACGTGCTTACGAGGCACGGGGGTGATACACCGCCAACTTCCTGACTCCGGGCAGATTGATAATTTCTTGACAGAAAAACTCAATAATTGATTTTTTAGCCCGACCCGGGAGTCGAACCCAGGACCTCACGATCAGCAGTCGCCAGTCGCACTACTACAACCACTAGACCAACGAGGCAGTCATCTTCTAATTTTGTGCGGAAGTCAAATACGGCCATAAATGAAAGTATTCACAATTCGACAGCAGCGCTATTATTTTTGCAACGAAAGTTAGCGGTAGTACGTAAATATTCAGTACAGCAAGATTGGAAGAAAAATGACGTCCAAATTTTTTTTAGATTTTGACATTTCTGTGATCAGCATGTCAATTTGCGAACATTGCGCTAAGTCTCCTATTTGACGTATATTGGACGTCGTAAGCAGGTTGACGCCAGATTATATGCAAAATTGGCCATAGTGGACGTACAATAAGTTACGGGATGTATATATATATATATATATATATATATATATATATATATATATATATATATATATATATATATATATAAATATCTAGGGTGCCCCTTGCTAACTCTACCACTAACTTTTGCAGCATAAATTTGTCAATAATATTGCTATGATTATTTTGAAAAATCTCAATTTTCGGAGCGGAGCTCCCATGGCGCAAGAAAACGATTCTTTGAAATCTATCTTGTCCGTAACCCGTAGGCCATTTTACATAAATTATAATATATACATAAATTAAGTAACCCTGTATTATAATGTGTAAAGATTGGTAAAATAAGAAAATAAAATATATTTTTATTATTCGTAGGTATTGTGCCAGAGGACCTTAACTTGTTTCTTGAAGGTGCTTTGCCAAAGCGCAAGAAAAGGTCAAAATGTACTCTAGGTGTAGCAGACCCGAAACTTGGTGCTGCCATCAGCGAAGCTCTCGAGATACCATGCTCACATACTGGGGCAGTACCAGAGATTATCAGAGGTAGTTTTAATAATGTAATGTGATCATCTCTTACCTAAAAATTTTGCAGTTAGTAAAGTAGCCATATAGTCCAGGCGTAAGAATACCCACTATCTCATACAAAGTCATGGGTATTGTAAGAAGCAACAGGGGTAAATTGATGGGCGGCAGCATATTCCTGATTACACCTCGATAACAATAAAACCACAGTTGACAACCAGCCTGCCAAGAGCGTTGACTATGACACATGTCCATCAATATGAGGAAATTCATGGGGGAGGTCCATTTCTTTGAAAATTTACCATATGTCGAAACAATATTCGTATATTGCCAGACGGAGGGAAATCAATCAGGACTCCCTTCCATATTACAAATTATCCAGAATCCCCGTATATATTGAATGGGCTGTTGATGTTTGTGTGTTTGTGTGATGGTTGTGCTGCTTTTTCCTAAATGCATATGAAAGTGTATACAGTACTTATACCAAAAACACAATTTTTAAATGTTTGTCTGTCTGTCTGTTTGTTCTCTTGCTATTCTCAGAAACGACTGGACCGATTTCGACAGGTGAAGAATTGAAAGATATGGAATGGAATAGGCAGATAGCTGATTTTATTTTAGAAAAAGCATTAGGGTTCCGTGCAAAAAATTTAAACTCTAAATTACTCGCGGGCGAAGTCGCGGGGAACAGCTAGTAAATTAATAAAAATTGTCCACTGGTTCGTAAAATCTATAAAAATGATCTTTAAGAAAAACTTTTTGATTTAAGAAAAGCTGTGGGAGAAATATTGCTAGTGTTACGAATATTGTTGTTATTGGATATTGAATTTCTTTAATCATCATCATCATTATCATCATCATCATCATCACCATCATCATCACAGCCTTTTACAAGTTCACTCTTGAACATAGACCTCCCCTAAGGAATGCCACTTCCTGCATCTCTTACCAGGTTATTATTCCATCTAGTGGGGGCCGACCTACATTTTGTATACCAGTATGACTTCGCCACTCAAGAAACTTTCTTGGGGTAAGAGACATGTTCCTTCACTACTGGCCTTATTAGAAAGCTCAAGATCGCTCAGCCATATGATGAGCTATGCTTGAAGTTTCTCTGCGCGATAGACTTAGAAATGAGATGATATGTGACCGACATAGCCCAATAGATTAGTAAGCTGAAGGGGCAATGTATTTCCTTTTTTAATTTTTTGTAATGTAAATGTAATGTAAAATGTTAGTGACAGCCTATATACGTCCCACTGCTGGGACCAGACCTCCCCTCATTTCTGAGAGGGTTTTAGGACAAGGAAGTGTCCGCCGCGTTGCCCCATTGACGAACTTCGCATGTCTTCGAAATACTTTTTTTTTATTATTTCTCAAACATGCAGGTTTCCTCACGATGTTCCTCACCTTCACCGCCGAGCAGTAAAATGTTAACTTATACTTAACCCTGAAATTAAATATTTGGCTTACTAACAACAGGCAATTTATGATACTAATGAATTTTTCCAGGCATACGGCACCATTTCCATGCACTCATCAAAGGCCTCACACTCAAAGCATGTAGCATAGCTCAGCTTGGTCTTGGCCATTCCTACTCTAGGGCCAGAGTTAAGTTTAATGTGCATAGAGTGGACAACATGATTATACAGTCAATAGCACTGCTGGATCAACTTGATAAGGATATTAACACCTTCTCTATGAGAATCAGGTAATTGTTTCTTTTTTTAAAGTACTCAATGCTATGCAAGATTATACTAGAAAGCTTAGTTCTTCTATTCGATACTAGATGGCGCTAGTGCCATGTACCAGACATTAACTGTGGCGCGCAACACTATTACCACTACAAATGCTACCTTTAACTACCAGTTAGCTGCTGTCAGCAGTTAATTACTAAACAAGCTTACTTCTTTTTATGCACCTGCAATTCTTCTGGTGTATAATATCATCATAATACTTTTCAAATCTGTGTAAAGGTTTAATGTATCTATAAGATTAGGCACTTTCATTAAAGGTGTGAGATTTTTGATTCTGCAATGTCAATTCGCTTGCTAAGCATAGAATACTATAATTTACATACATAATAAAACTGGGGAATGGGCGGAGCTCGTGTAACCACTAAAATGTCACTAACACGTCAATTCACACGTATAAATGTCAACATGAGATGTATTTTGACGTTACAATTATTTCCAAATTTCGCATGCAAATTATTTAGAAAATGCCAAATTAGCACGCTATTTACAAATAAATATGTATTAAAATCTGTCTGTTAACACAGCGAATTGGGTTGGTAGTAGTGATAATACTACGTAATTGCTTGTATGTGTGCTCCCGGCGACGCCTATCGTCGTACAAAATAAGGTTGACAGTCATTCTATTGTGTATTATAGGATTCTATGTTGCTAAGCATGGTGGTAAGAAAAAAAATCCTCAATTCATACTACACAATTTATTGGAAACTTTTACTTTAAATTTAATTGTACAGTAAAACTTCAGCTATCATTTAGAGTGATGCAAAGAAATGTTCCTTGTCGTTCCTACTCGTACCTCTTAATTTTGCTTTTCTTATGCCTGTACAATTTCAAAGATGGACCTGGGCCTTTTCTATCATATAGAAAATTAGTTTTAATCCTCACTTTGCAAGTTAATTGACAATTGCTCTACTACAATTATACTTTTGTAGCTGTTGCCCATCGTTAAGTATTATACATCTGATGTAAACAATGATATCACATATTCACACCTTACGATCCCCATGGGACGAACCAGAGTGATGGACTCTTAAGCCATTGCTTAGTGAGAAGTTTAAATGCTACATTATTTTATGAGACAATGTTTTATTTGTTTTCTTTGTAGAGAGTGGTACTCCTACCATTTCCCAGAGCTGGTGAGCATAGTACCTGAGAACCATCTTTACACGAAATGTGCAGAGTACATCAAGGACAGAAAGTCATTGTCAGAGGAGTCTCTAGAACCTCTCACGGAGATTTTGGGTGATTCAGAAAAGGCTCAGGCTATCATTGATGCTTCAAAGATGTCTATGGGAATGGACATTTCACCAGTGGATTTGATTAATATACAGATGTTTGCTGGAAGAGTTGTGGCACTGAGTAACTACAGGTATGAAATATTTTTATAGTAAGTAGGAATTGAGTAATACATTTATTACATGTAAAAAATTCATACTTTTTGTTTATCACTTTTATTCATGACATAAATAGTTATTTTTATTGCAAATAAAATTTCAATTTTTTTAAAAATTCGTGATTCCAGCAGGCTCAGAAAAGTTGATTTACTTATTACAAATGTTAACTAATAGAAAACCTTAAATATTGAAAGTTATTGACATATCTCAATGTTAAGCCTACATGCAATTATGGCATCCAAAGCAAAGTAGAATTGAATTTTCCTTTAATCAAGTTCAAGACTGCAAACAGATCTCTATAGAAACAAAAACACAGTCATCTCTGTTTTTTGCGCTTATTTTAGTTCTGTTCTCAATATGTTGCATATTTTATGGACAAACATAGATTAAATATACACTTACAACTCATTGTGTGCTCATTAAGAGCTTAAATTATAAAAATGTCTAATTAAAGTAGTCTAAATAAATAGCAGACACCTGTGTTCAGCAGTAGACTTTCGACAGGCTATAATAAATGAATGCCATACGAATCAAACTCTAGTTGCTCCTATGAAATTTACCCTCTAAGTTACCACAGCTATTTGTTATATGTTACATTAATTTATATTTGTTCAGGAAGCAGATAGCAGAGTATCTACATACGAAGATGAATTCGGTAGCTCCGAACCTCACCACACTGATTGGTGACCAAGTTGGAGCAAGACTCATCTCTAAGGCTGGATCTCTCACAAGCCTCGCCAAGTATCCTGCTTCTACATTGCAGATTTTAGGTACAGAGATACATTCAATTATATCATCCTTCGTGCAATTTTATAATATCCATGTTTTACATAATGATTTCTTATATTTACGCGAACATACACCTTTAAATAATACTGGTTTTTACAGATTTTATCGCGTAGATTTAACTTTTAAATGCCCAACGTTTTGAGCACTTTACAACTCCCATGGTCACGGGGGAGGCTGAGATGTTCAACATATAGATGTCATAGTTAACTGCGGTTACCATCAATTAAAATTATAATAATAATAAATAATTTTAATCTATGGTAACTGTGGTTAACTTTGACATCTAGATGTTGAATATTTCAGTCTCCTCCATGACCATGGGTGCTGTGAAGTGCTCGAAACGTCGGGTGTTCAAAAAGTTAAATATACGCGATAAGATCTGTAAAAACTAGTATTATTTAAATCCATGTTTTAATCCACTACTACTCTGCTAGCAACACTGACTCAACCTGACTTTCACATGTACCTTTGCTCAGGCCTTCTGCATTAGTCATAACTAATGCAAGAGGGCCTGAGCATATGTACTTCTATATAAAAAAGCTCACAAGATCTCCACACATGTATGGACTTGTGAAATCACAATATAAATTTGTTTCAGGGGCCGAGAAAGCTCTATTCCGTGCTTTGAAAACTCGTTCCAACACACCCAAGTACGGTCTGCTGTATCATTCTACTTTTATCGGTCGCGCCGGTCTTAAGAACAAAGGTCGGATCAGCAGATACTTGGCCAACAAGTGCTCCATCGCTTCAAGAATTGATTGCTTCTCTGGTATGTAACACATTTGTTTTAATTTCTGATTTATTTTATGTGACATAAGGTGCTTTTAAGAATCATTAAAAAAAACAAAAAAAAAAAAATAAAAAAAAAAAAAAAAAAAAAAAAAAGAAACCAAAGCAACATAACCGGCACTGCTAGGCATTGTTCTCATTTGTTGTAGTTAATTGGATTGTATCGGGATAGTTATAATAATTTGGGTTACAGTGATTTGTTTTTATTTTACTGTTGCCTAATTTGTATATAAGTATATAAATTGTATATATAAAAAATATATATAAATGGAAATTTAGATGTCACTGATAACTATCTAACTACAATATAGTTTTGAATGACTGTTTTTTTATTATTAAACTGTGATAAATTATAAATCTATAATATTAAGAAAATAACAGATATCTGCCAACTATCACATAACCATCCCATCTTTGAAGGAAACCTATGTTCAACAGTCCAATACTGCGGTAATCCGACAAATGTTTTGCAAGGCGCTGTCGGATTATCAAATTTGATGGACTGTGGAGTACTGTAACAGCCACTTGGTGGTCCGGAACTTTTTAAAAAAGAGTACCTTCTAATCCGATAAATTACATATCAAATATGAAACAATAAAAAATAAAAAAGTCATATGATGCACAGTTAATATCAAATGAATGCCCCCGAAGGCGCAACCACTGTCACATTTAACCTGAGAAAATTGCGCGCACTAATTACAACCTGTTTGTCTACATATGATGCGAATGATGCCTCCCCGTGACGAATTCATAATGCGACTCGATTGTACCTACATGTTAAAGGCATTAAGGGGTGCGTATTAGCCAGGGGCCGGATTACCGAGAGTGTAGTGGACTTTGATGGGCGGTAACAATAGAAGAAATTAGGAAGATCTATATCAGTAGTGATATTGATTATTTTGTTTGCACACCTTGATCTATTGCAAAAGTTGTCTTTTGTGGTAATAAAAGTGTGCAATATCAAAAGCATGTGATGTATAAACACGTAATTATATTTTTGAGTTATGTGTCAAATCATTGCTACATGATATATTTGACAATATTTATTTATTTGGACTTGTTCTGAAATCCATTACCGCTACATCCTATTAGAGTCCACTGCTGGACATAGATTACCTCATAGGGGGATAGTTGGCATAGTTGTCACGCTTGGCAAGCGGGTTGGCAACTGCAGTTTTTTATTTTTTGTCATTATGAGGAAGATGCTACTGTTCACTTCCCGATTTGTTACCTTCCCTGTTATGAAATCATTAATATGAGATTATACAACAAAAGACACACAGTCTACCTGATGGTAGGATGCTGTGGCCCATACACATATACACTTATTCTCATTTAAGAATCAAAATGCAGATGCGTTTTTATCCCTTAGGACTGTAATGGAATGCCTCGTTTCCTGTAAAAAGGGTCTCCGATTACATACTTACCATACGAAATACAGGTTCTCTACACTTCCATACGAAATACAGCAGCATTAAGCTGCTATTTTCGCTGGTATTCTGTGGGAGCATGGTCATACCCCTGTAGAGCTGATCCATTCATGCTACAACTATAATATAGTTGTAGCATGGCTCTACCATGTACCAATAGTTAACTGATATTTCACACAAATTTCATACCATAATATTATAATATTCATATATAGGTAGATTATGAGGAGGAAAAAATTTATGATAAGAATTGTTAAAGAATATTCATTTCAGAAACACAAACAACAATATTCGGCGAGAAACTTCGTCAGCAAGTGGAGGATCGTTTGAAGTTCTATGAGACGGGTGACATCCCAATGAAAAACATCGACGTCATGAAACAGGCAATGGAAGAGGCCCTACAAGAACAGGAACAAGAAGCAGTGGCCAGTGCTAAGAAGAAGAAGAAAAAGAAGAAGAAGGAAAAGAAAGAGGAAGAAGCAATGGATGAGGATTGAGTGCCTGTAGTGTTTAGTTTTTAGTTTATACTTTATTATTCGAGTGTTTATATAAGATGACAAAATAAAAGTGTTGTGTGCTGCTCATATTTTTAAATTTGAGAAAATTGAGACAGGATATGTGGTAGGCAAAACAGATGTAATACTGTCTTATTACAAAACATGTTTTTTAAGTTAAAACTTCTTTAAGGTATGTTTGGCACTTTTGGGATGACTGGACTCGCATGACCGTCACGGTCAGATTGTGTTATAGAGCTCGTATATAGCTGTTTTGGTATGGGGAAAAATCACTGAACTCGCTTGACCGTCACATTCAAATTAAAAAAAATCGCGCGAATTGAACGCCGCAATCGATGACAGTTATTGACAATAGATATTTGACACACAGCCTGGATGGATGTTTTGACAACTATAACTTCAGCCCGGTCCGGCCAAGATAGAACGCGTAGACCTTACCTTGCCGAGGTTCCATTATCAGGATGTGTAAAAGTTATATCAAATGAAGGGGCTTTTTATTTTTTTAGGTCATGTTGAGAACACTTCTCTTAAAAAATCGTGTTTATTTTTATCTCATAAAAATTCTTACAAAATCGTACAGTTCAAGTGCTCCAAATTCACCAGCCAGTGCTATCTGGGATGCTTTTGATGTTGGACGTGCGTTGCTTTTTCTAAAATATTTTTTCGTTATATTGCTAATTTTCACGACAATGGAGAAGATAACCATTTTTTGTTTTATATGCCAAAAAATTCTACAAAAAATTACGAGAATAAACTGTGTTTTTAATTTTTTTCTATCTTCAAAACTGACCGAGATATAAAGGCGCAAAGTTAACATTTTCGGTCTAAGCCGCGGGCCGAGCGCGACATCGTTGATGACGTCACGACTTCCATTTTCGTGCGAGCGACCCAACGCGTACTTAGAAAATCAAAACATTTACTCGAATGTGCCCGTCGCGCGCGAATCTACTTGCTATCTATTTTTAACAAGAAAAATTATAGAACATGACACCATCTTTTAAATATTGTGCAGTGCCTAAATGAAAAAATACGGCCACAAAAACACCTGAAAAGTTGTTTTTTAATGTGCCTTGAAACCTTACCATTAGAAAAAAATGAACAAATGCTATGAGAAGAGCACATCCTTTAGGACCAAACATGGTAGCATATTTTGTGAGGATCATTTTGATGTATTTAAATAATAATAACCTTCACATGATATCTCTTGGTTATTGCTAGTATATGCTTTCTATTAGGCGTGTAGGTCCTACCCTACCTACTCGAGTCGCAGTGTTTAAGTAACTAACGATTTATTGAACCTTTCCACGCTTAATGATCATTATAATTTCAAGAAGAAACAATACCTAATACCTACATATTAAACTAAAACTACTTCAGTGTAAATAAACATCCAAACTTGGGTAAAGTACCTATGTAACGTAGATAAGTCAATGACCTGTCATGAGTTCGTAAGTTTAGATACCTACCTATGTTTGCAGCAAATTTTAAAATGTTTATAATGCATATAAAGGTTAAAATATGGAATATGTTAACGAACGTTCTTATATTTTTACGATATTTCGAGCAAAAACTAAACACATCGCAGAGCAGTTCAACCTGCATACATTACCTGCGTGCCGCAAATAATGGAAGAAGTTTGATTATTAAGTGGAGCACTTAAATTTTTTTTTCGTGTTGTCTAATTTTTATGTATTACATAGTTGATACATATTTTAAATATTGATGGAATACAAATTACGAGGTTCCTTATTTTTTTATAGACTTTAAATAAGTTTGTATTTCGTTCTAGGTCGAAAACGATATGGAAAACTACGTGAAGTACAAACTAGTTGGTGGTCCCCTTCAAACTTAAAAAAGATGTTTTGCCTCACAAGTCTGCTTGTCAAAATCTTTGTACAGAAAAACCACAAAGATCTTTACTATCAAAACTAAATGCCAAATCTAGGTTAGAAACAGTTGCACATGCGATTGCCACTACTTCATAAGAAATTGAGCATATATATGTTGTCGATCCTGTTACTACTCTAGATAACATAATATTGACATTGATCCCTTGCCAGAAGAATATATAACTAACAACGCTGATACTCCCGCTACAAAAAAATTCAAGTAAACCTAAAAAACAAAGTTTCACATAAAAGTACAGAAACCAAAGATTCTTCGAGCTATGGAGAAAAATCTTCACTTTCTAGAGAAACTTGCGAACTTGCCGCTCGTGCCGGCTGGCCGAATGGAATTGATGACGTCACGCGCTACTCGCCGGCATGGGCGAAATTTTAAAAATGTACGTAAATTTTCCACGCTTATAACGTCGGTAATAGTGCACTGATCGATGTGAAATAAAAACTAGAATTATGTGTTTGGTCTAGACTTTTTACCTACGTACTTAAAAGTCTAATATTGTTAACTTGTTATCTTCTCCATTGCGGGAATAGAGCTGACGTTTGCATACCTTCACCCCGTTCTAAAAGAGAGCCTTAACATTTTGAGCGCCAAAGTCGCCTATACTTACCAGCACCTGCGGGCTCTGAGCGCCAACGACGTCTATGGTTGACAAAAAACCCGGCCCACAAAAATATGAAATTGAGATATTGAAAAATTATTACTGGTATTTTAATTCTACACTCCTCAAAAAAGGATAAACCAGTAACGTGAGTATAAAAAACAAGTCTCCTAGAGCCACAAGTACTAAGAAATATTGAACTAAAAAAAATGGATTTTTATCTAAGCGAATACTATGTCCAGCACGCCAAGTCGTCTATGATTGACCGCTAGTGTTGAACGCTGGAGGTATAGATTTCTTAAAAATTATCCAAAATTCAGCTCAAACGTGTTATTTTTTCTATTATTATTGATATTTGAATAAAATAAAAGGTTAGAAACATCAAACTATAATTAGCTACATGAATAAAAATGTTATCAAATTAACTTCGCATATTAAATCTAAAATCTCAACTCTGGCGCATCTTTAGCGCGTCATCGAAAATCAGTTCACTGGGCACCGTGGTCAAGGATAGACGACACCTTGATGACGTCATAAAACAATGCTATAAACATTACTAATATTCCACTTAACCACTCGTGGTAAACTTAAATTGCTTGTGTTACGAGTGGTTCACGCCAGTAGTCGAATGGGGGATTCGAACCCACGACCTTTTTGAGTTCGCGGTCCGTGCTCTGCCATTAGGCTACTGTCGCTTAAATTAGCGGGAAAAGTAGTGCAGTGCAACATGAACGATTCCTCAGAACTCGTTCGCATTTTGGAAAGCGTCGATGATGAGTTTATGTACAAAGTACATATATAAAAAGAGTGGAAGACAGCACAAAATTAAATAAAACATACCGGATTATAAAGAGTCATTTATTGCATAAAAAACCAACAAAATCAAGTTATTTTGTGCTATCGATATATCAACTTTTGGCAACACTATTTTTTTTCGTAGGTATTTTTGTTTACTTTTCGCTTTGGCGTGCAGGACACGGTAATGCGTTTTTGGCGTCGCGCTCAAAAGGTTAAAGAAGAGTGTCACAATAGCAGTCCCCTTGCCGCGATGCTACAATCTTTGCGAAATTTATCAATTTGTTTTTCGTATAATTTCTATGGAACTTTATTGAAACCGACAAAAAACTTTTTTGTAATAAGACTGTAAAAAACGCAATATCCCATAAAAATATGATCCAAATCTTAACAATAGTGCTCAAGCAGCACCTATAAAGAATATAAATAAACAGACTATTATAGTTTATCTTAAATCTAAAATACACTAAGGTGTAATTAGCTTTTACTTATCATTCATTTGGAAAAACTAAGCTAAGACTACGTTAAATAAATCTTTAAATACAAACTGTTGATTTTAATTTTATTCACTAACGAAACAGACTCATAACCACTCCAATAATTGAAGTGGCAGTTGGACAACTTTGTCACATCTCTTACAAGCGATCCCGCCCCGGCATTACACGGGTAATTTTTGGTCTAGATGATAGTTACACTCAGATAATATACTATATAGGGCATAGATGAGCCACTCCTAACAAATTTGGTGACTAAATGAGGTAAGTTTCTTCATCGCTCTAATAGATGGCGATGGGATTATAAATTACCAAAAAAACACTAGAGGGCGCTATCAAATTTGTAACAATATTTTATTTTAATATTTAATAAATAATAATAGGAAATGTTCTTATTTAGAAATTAATTAATTCGCTATATACAAAACTTTCTCATTATATGTATTAATATCTTGCATGGCTTCATCCGAAAAATAATTTTATATACAGAGTGTTAGTGTAAACACTAAATCCTTGAAACCAGTGGTTTGGTTTCACTTATAGAACGTAAATTCAATGAAAAATAACATTTTTTTGTAAAATCTCAATTTTTCCTTAATTCCTCAATTTTTGCCTGTCCTAAGCCAGGTTGAAAGTATGAAGGAAAAGTTACATCACAGGTTATGTGTACCTATTGTGTTTTTATTGAAATGTTGTGTAGGTAGCTAGCGCGGGCGGTGATCTTTACAGTGATTACGTCACTGGGGCGCATAGGGTATCCATGAATTTACGGACGGTGTCGGACAAAACTTTTTAAATTTTATGAAAGAAAATAGCATTTTTTTTAAAAATTCGGATAAATTTTTTATATTAAAGCCAACTACCTATGGTTTTAGTGACAACGGTGTTTACCTTGTATATACCGCTACATTTCAAAACTTTGATAGCGTGATTTAGGCTTCGTTATAAATAATAAATTTTGGCAGTCATGATGCCATCTTTTAATAAAAATATGTAATAATAGTAGAGAACATAGTGCTTTATACGACTTTGAGATGGTGCTAGTATTAACATAAAAGCAAGCTACTGAGGACTTTTATACCCCTTGATTCCGTTTATCGGGTTTAAATACAGCTAAGAGCCATCTAGGTAACCCCATAAGTACTACATAAAAATTGAACCAAATCAGTCAAGTCGTTAAGAAGAAATACGAACAAGCGCATACTGGCTCATAGAAAACATACACTTATTACTATTTTATAATTTATACATTCAACTCAAGCAGATCCAACAAATTGGATCAAACCATCCGGATTTCATAAGACACTTCACGTGTACGTGTTTGCTGTTTTTAAGTGTGTGTGATAGCTGTGTACTGTTAGTTTACTGTAAATAATTTTAAGATCAATATATTTTTTGTTGGGATCAACGAAATTTTATTTTGTTAAGTCCTAAAAATAAATGGATTTTTTTTTATAATGGTAATGACAAACGAGCATGTAGTTCGTTTGATGATAAGTGGATGTTGTGTTCCATAAAAAAAAAATTCATATGAAACAGCGGTATCAAGCTGTGTTTTATGAGGGCGTAGTACTTCACCGGGCGAGCCGAACCATTTGTGCTTAGTCGTGATATAGTTGCAGCGTGGCTCTACCGTGTATAATACGTCTTTTTCTGAAAGTTAACGTTAGACATCAGGGCGTTCGAGTATGGACGAAACATTCCGTCATCCTGGACGTTGGACTTACAGCTTTCTGATGTTGCTGGAGCGAGTGGCATAAAGGTATTCTATGACGAGTGGCATTACTGAGGCGCATGTAACAATTACTTAGTCTATAGGATGTGTGTCATTCCAGGAAGGTTTTTTTTTATAGCATTGGGTGACAAACGAGCACACAGTTCACCTGATGGCAAGTGGATGCTGTGACACACGACATCCACATTTATCCTCAATTAAGAAGCAAAATGCAAATGCGGTGTAAAACCCTGAGGAGTAAAATGTAATGCCGCGATTCTAGTAAAAAGATTCTCCGGTTCTTTGCAATGACCATACGAAACATAGCAGCATTCCGCTGGTATTTTACGCCGGTCTTCTGTGAGAGCGTGGTCCTGCCCCAGTCGAGCCGACCCATTCGTGTTACAACTAAAATATAGCTGCAGCATGGTTCTACAATGCAAAATGGTATATATTTCGTTTATTGTTTCTGCTTATATTAGAAAGATTAAGTAGAATATTTTACACATGCTATTTAACCTCCTTTGTGCTTCATTAACGTAATACATTTATTACGAAGAAGTAACCCTTTTTCTAATGATTTCGAGTAATTGTAACAATAGAGATTAGATAAGATAGTATTTATTTATTTAATCTTTATTATACACCTTATAATAATGTTTACAGGGTATATAATCCATCCTGGCTTAGGACAGGCAAAAATTGAGGAATTAAGGAAAATGTTATTTTTCATTGAATTTACGTTCTATAAGTGAAACCAAACCACTAGTTTCAAAGAACAACGGTGTTTACACTAACACCCTGTATAAAGGGCGGATTTAATGCCCGCATTGTAGTATTAGGAAAATATATATATATATATAATAAAGTGAAAGTTAATTTTAAAAGGAACTAACTTGTTAACTCAATTTTGATATATAATAAAACTACCTAATAGCGTATTACTTAACGACTTTTAATAGCAAAACTACCGATGGAATTGATTCTAACATTGATATTGACTGCGGCGAGCTGTGTGACAAAAAACTTGAAGATGTACGGTATGGAGATAGAGACGAGATTCCCTTTGCCGCACAGACGGCAGCTCTCTTTGTTCCCGTCGAGTTTGCTCGCCATCGGACCCAGGAGAGTACCACATTTAGTGCAGAATATTGCCTGAAAACAAGTGGTAAAATTTAAAATTTTGTACAACTGACTTCAATGTAAATAAAATGAGAAAATCGATGTATTCGAAGTCAATTAAAAAGCATTATTAAGGATAACTTAGAAACCACTGGCCAGATCTTGATCAAATTTATATGGGACCTCAAGAGAAGCATCAGCTTCATGTATTAGTTACACCAAGTTTCTTTAAAAACTAAATAGGCGGAGATGTAATAAAAAAAATGCTGTAGTAAATTCGTTGAATGCTATTTCAGTTGAATTATAATGGCGAGTTAAGGTTTCGTCCCGTGGGTGTCATAATAGACGACTAAGGGAAATGCCGCATCTTCGCATTCTTCTTATGACTTTCGATAGATGTATATTTTCTATCGAAACTAGTTACCGTAAAGCGCGCGGGATTAGCGCCGGACCCTGCCACTCACTCCCCGGCCACACATGACATGCCTTTGTATCATCATCTTGTATAGAGCAAATTGCCGGCGCACATGCTTATGCTTTGACTAGTTTTGGGCGAAAAAATGTTATTCTTAGTGAAAATTGATAATTAAATGATAAAAAAGAGTTGCAGGAAATCTACTATTTGGATTTATTTCAGAGAAACTGACGACATAAGTAAAGTGTCTTTATTGATTCCAAAAACATTTGATCAAGCTTTCTATTTGCTATAATTGGAAATAAATCTAAATATATAATATATCTAAAAATAATACAAGTAGATTTAACCCATAAATAAAATATACTTTCGACAGTAAAATTATGAAAGACATGGCATTACTCAATTCATACATTTCAATACAGTGGACACTAAGTATACTACTTTACCGAATGTTCGGTAAAGCTGCCGAATATGCCGAATACCGAATATGAAACGAATATTCGGCCCATCTCTAATGTATATATACACAGAAATCGTAATAATGAGACAATAGAAATGAATTAGCGCTCGATTACTTCCAAAACCGATGTCGCCACATCTTACCCGACCTTATAAAATTATGCAATTCACAATAATATCTAACGTTTCACATTACATTGCTTGGCCAGTTTTTAAACGTCGCGTATGTCGTGTATTACAGTAGAACAAAAGCAGCAATGGCATGTACAATACGAAAAGTAATAAATGAGTTTGCAAAGGTAAATATCATAGTAAATTATTCATTCAAGATGAAATTAATTAAAAAAACGATAATTAGTAAATAATCAACTTACTGATGAATGATGCCTTTATTAATTTAATTACACGTCCTTGATGAGTTTTTACAACTGATTATGCTGCAGTGCACCATTATAAATTTATAATAACAAAAATTCACGTACGACGTTCTCCGCACAACTAATACCCAAAATGGTGAATCATGTCCGTCAACCCATATAAGCGACAAGATCACGCGTCTATGCGACTTCTATTGTCTTATTAATACGATTTCAGTGTATATATCGTTGATGTCAGATTTAAAATAGCCAGGGGATTAGCTAAGTGTTTTTTTAGGAATCGTCGACGCTAATAGAAAAATAAAAATGAAGGGGAATGACAAAATATTGATTATATTTTACTTTGCTTCTTAATTTTCATTATAATTTCACAATTTTCTATCAGTGTTAAAGATCGTGTAAGCGACCGGCAACAGGCAGCAAAACCAAAGGTCAATCCATATTTACCAAGGGTAACAATTGGAAAATCTAAATCACGGAAGATACGTTGTGAGAGCTTTGGACTTATGCGAGTCGATGGCGAAGAAGGATGAAGTTTCTATGTATAACTTTATTATTACTTGGTACTCAAAATATTACCTAAAAATATCTGAAATGTGTCTTTAATTCATAAAGATACGTACTTTAGACAAAAATATCATCATCATTACAATCGTTCACAAGTCTATTGCTGATTTTCTGAAGCCAAGCCACTCGAGAACCTTTCTTCCGTTGTCGGTCCTTCGAGCTACATGGCCGGCCCATTGCCCCTTCAGCTTACTGATTTGTTACTCTGGTTCCACTGCGGATATTCTCATTTCGAAGTCTATCACGCAGAGAAACTCCGAGCGTAACTCTCCTCATAGTTTGTTGAGCGAACTTAAGGTTCTCATACAGTCAGATCTACGTTATATATGGTAACACGAGCTGGCTGTGTGTGTGTGTGTGTGTGTGTGTGTTACCTCGGTCTTGTCAGAGCAATGGAACAGGCGGTCCTGCAGCAGGAAGGCGGCGCCGTGCGAAATGAGCGCGTCGCGCTCCATCTCTCCCAGCCGCACTCCACCGCCTCGTCGCCGTCCTTTCACCGGCTGCCGCGTCATCGCGTCCACTGCGCCCGTCGTACGCACCTGGGTCACAACCCAACACTCAACATTCTTTCTCCGAATCTAGGTTTGCACTTATGTATAAGTAAAACCAGCAATATCGATAACGATAATACCGACATCTTAATATCGATATAATCAAAACTCTTTAATAGACATTAACATATAGAGAAATACGACTTCTTCTTCTTCTTATCTTATCAGCCCATAACGTCCCACAACTGGGCAAATGTCTCCCCAACCTTTTTCCACCTTTCACTATGTTTTTTTACCTTTCATTATGTTGTGTACTGTGCTATGGAGGACCAGTCTTTCATGAATGAGTCCAGTTCATCCCGCCATCGTTTTATGGGTCTGCCTCAGGGTCGTCTGCCATTTATAGGAGTCCACCAGTTGTAATTATGGCCCAAAGTTGTTCTGACATATGGCAGACATAACCGGCTCGGTCCCACTTTAGTTTGTTTGAAAATTTTGTTGTTTATACTTTAGAGGACTCAAATAGGGGTGAAAGTGATTTAAATATTTATAATAATTATCGATACATGTATCCACACCAGACAGATATCGGTAATCGGTGATATTTAACAATTTTTATCATTATATCGATTTACCTCACCTGAATAATTTATTATAATAGAATTAATGACATTAATTGTATGAGCTCATTTTGAACACTTTTTCCGATATAGTGGTCATTAATCGTCTTATCCTTTACTTGTTTTAGGTGAAGTCTCAGCACGGGATCAAATCGGGATAACTTTACTAAATCTATAAAGTTGCCTGTTGTCTTACTCGAATATGAGTCAGATGTTAACTTCTCTCTACTACCCCTGAAGCACAAATTGTGAGATGCTAAAAAATTTACAATTGCGAGCAACCGTTTTAAAATATCTCTCCAACAATGCCTTTCTTTTTCAATTCGTGAGGAGGCCAAGAAGTCAATAATGGAAAAGCTTTTTAAACCATTCTCTAAGTTAATCCATTTCAACATACAATCTTTATGCTGTCGACTAGATTAGTGAGACTTTAGGGAATCACCCAAGTGTTTCCAATCACACACTCCTTCACTTGAACCGATCTTTGTATTTTCTGGCCCGAATATATGACACGGAAATCAGTAAACGACTTTCTCCTTTGTTTGTAAATAAATCATCCAGCGCCTGTCAAGCTTTTCAATATTTTATTATAATGATATTCGATGAATCGCCATCCATTATCATTTACGGGAAATAAATTTTAACCGGATTGGACCTTTTAATACAATCTCAGTTCGGTCTATAGTAGTAATTCAATTCTAGTTAAGTATAATAAAATTTAAGTCTAATCATTCGAAAAAAGCAGCTATTTCTCCGGATTCCATTATGGTTAGGAAATAGTAAGTTTTTTTTAAACACCATTTAGATGTTTTTTTGGCGGTGTGATATACAATCTATCAGTGTAAGAATAGGCCTAATAATATACACTTTATATATGTGTATATATATATATATATACACATAGTTTCCCCCCACCCACATGATATGTGGGTGGGGGAAACTGAAACAGCTGAAGATAATTAAGCTTTTGAGCGCCAAAGTCGCCTATACTTGACCAGCACCTGCGAGCTCTGAGCGCTAACGACGTATATAGTTGACAAAAAACCCGGCCCACAAAAATATCAAATATAGATATTGGAAAATTATTACTGGTATTTTAATTCTACACTCCTCAAAAAAGAATAAACCAGCAACATGTGAGTATAAAAAACAAGTCTCCTAGAGCCACAACAACTAAGAAACATTGAACTAAAAAAAATGGATTTTTATCTAAGCAAATACTATGTCCAGCACGCCAAAGTCGTCTATGTTTGACCGCTAGTGTTGTAATGCGTTAGGCATAGATTTATTGAAAACTATTCAAAATTAAACGCAAACGTGTTATTTTTTAAATTATTATTGACATTTGAATAAAACAAAAGGTAAGAAACATAAAACTATCATCAGCTACATAAATAAAAGAAAATTTCATCAAATCAACTTCGCATAATAAATCCTAATATCTCAACTCTGGCGCATCCTTAGCGCGTCATCAATTATCAGTTTCTTGGGCGCCGTGGTCAAGGATAGAAGACACCATGATGACGTCATAAACGAATAGCGGAAAAATTAGTGCAGTGCAACATGAACGATTCCTCAGAACTCATTCGCATTTTGGAAAGCGTCGATGATGATGATTTTTTTTATTTTAATAATATAAAATTACAAATAATAAATGTTTATTTTTTTCTTAAGATATGACGAGCAATTTTACATTTTGTGTTGTGCGATTTTCTTTTTCAATCTAGGGTATTGACTGAAACATCTATTATATTTATTATACGACATTTCCATTCGTATTCCTTATACAAACGACTAGAATTTAAATAATAAATTGAATCAAGTATTGAACCAGGTTACAAATTGGCTGACACATCATAACCTAGAGATTAATTTTAATAAAACCAAAATTATGTAATTCCGACCAGTTCAAAAATCACCACTAAATATCGCTTTTACTTATAATAATATACTTATAGGAACTGTTGAAAACTTCAACTTGTTAGGCCTGGAAATCGACTGCCATATAAACTGGAAAGCCCATATAAATAAAGTAAAAAAATAGGCTTTCAAAATTCACTTACGTATTACGAGAAATAAAGAAAAACACAGATGTCCCCAGCGCTCTGTCAGCATGTTACGCATACACATCTTCGTGGCTGTTATACGGTGTCATGTTGTGGGGAAATAGTAAAGATGCACAGCAATTATTTATAATGCAAAAAAAATTATAAGAATCTTGATAAACATAAAAATTCCAGAAAGTTGTAAGCCCCACTTCAAAAAGTTTAAAATTTTGACTTTGGCGTCTATTTATATTTGGGAAACATGCAAATAACAATGCCCATCTGTGCCCCAGAAATGCCCAGATAAAGTATATTACAAGATTGCTTTAATAAATAAAAACTAGAATTATGTTGTTAATTTTAAATCATATGAAGTACTGGATAAAAAATAAAAAAAAATAAGACATTCGTTACTTGATACGTATTCATTCATGCTTTATTATACGGTCTGGAATCACGTCTTTTGGCCAATGTATATGTGTCAAAAAAGTAATCCATTCCAATATCGGTTATTATTTTACATTTGAATCATCAACGAGTTTAATAAAGATCTAAATGATGCACTTAAAAGTAAAAAAGTGCTTTTGGTAGTGTATAAGTATATCTTCAAATAAACAAATATAATTCAAGCAAAAACCTAATGAAGTAATGGCTCAAAAGACTTAGCTCCAAGTCAAAATAATTCCAAAAAACTAAAATGACTGTCACTCATTCTTTCATTTCACTCTGCCTGCCCAACTGTTAAAATCTGAAAAAACTTTTCTGCTCGATAAAAAATCTACCTTGGCTTCGTTTTATGGATATTGATAGTGTCGTTTTATTCGGTGACTTCGGCTTTTTTCTAATAAGGACTTGGCTGTGTTTTGTGATTTGGACTTTTCGTTTGTGATACAAAATGCGTTGCCTGAACTGCGGGTTACGCGTTCAACGAATACAGAGGCATGTGGTTACAACTCTGCCTCAAGAGTTGCTAATAATCTTATCTATTTGGCTGAGAATTGAATATGTAAGTATATTTATATATCTCAGTATCTTGTAGGTAAAGTATTACACGATAACTTGAAACCTGAGTGCGAGACCTCGCTGTATAAAAAATAAAATATTATTTAATACAATCAAACTTCAGGTCTTAACTCATCGTAGACGCGTAAGATAACATATATCTCTACTTAGTTAATCATTTTTTATGGAATGTGACAACTAACTAACACCCATTGTTTTGTTTTCAGCTTCCTATGGAGGATGTGTTGTGTCATGCTTGTTATGTATTGATACAAAATGCTGATGTAAATACACCTAGGACATTAGGTCATACTAATGTCTGTGCTGGTTGTGGCTGTTCTTTGAATGAAGCTAGACTTCACTTTCTTGAAGAAAATGGACCACTTTATGAATATTTTTCGTGGATTAGATCAATACAGGTATTTACCTATTACTACTTATATTGAATATGGTTAATGGTAATGACTCATACCATATTAGAAAATAATTCTTATAACTATCTATATCAGTGGAATAGTTTTTAAAATTAAATCATTTGATCCATTTTTTAAACATACCTTAGATAAACGTCAAAACTCCCTTGGTTTGGGGATTTTTTTGTTACTCAACTTAGTTATTTAAGGGATTGTGTATTTTATCATTTTCTTAAATTGCTTTATTTAATAATGATAATTATTTTCAGAATGGAAGAGATAGCTATGCAGTTTGTCATAATTGTTGGCGGCGAGCTAGCCGACAAGCTGCACAAGATTCTCAACGTGAAATGGCTATACCACAGTTGCCATCTGAACCTGCCCCTTCATCTGCCCCTGCCCCTCTACCTTTACCTGCCTCTGTGCCAGATCAAAGATCCATTGAATCGACCCCTATCTATTTACCTCATTACAAGAGAGCTGCTAGTACATCACGACACTGCATTTATGCTGACTGTGGTAATGCATCCATGCATTTAATACCAACATTTATTAAAAAAATGTTAATTACAGAATATAACTTTTATGTGCCCCGGTTTGCACATGTTTGCCAACACCATCTCTTTTCAAATATTTGGCATGAATTACCAGAACAATCATCTACAATATCAAGTTTTACTATCAATCAATTAGAAGATTTAATTGATATTGCAAAACGAAACACTGTCACATTTGATTTTGAACGTGTAGAAGAAATGCCCAACCACATATGTCATTATTGGACTGGTCTCAAAGTGACCGAATTTGTTATTTTATTTAACGAGTTACCTTTACTTAATCAGGTACCATCACCAAAAACTGCTTTGGCTATCTTTTTAATTAAAATGAGGACAGGGGACAGTAACAAGAGGTTGTCTTCTTTATTTAATATACCTCGATCAACAATGGAGAGGCACATGAACATTGTACGCTCATGTTTTATGGAACATTTTGTGCCATTGCATATTGGGTTGCAACATCTTACTAGACAAGATATCATAAGAAGAAATCTTAGTATTCCAAATGCTTTTTTTGGCAATCCAAATGACTCAGATCAAACAAGACCTGCAATCACAATATGTGATGGCACTTACATATATATTGAAAAGAGTTCCAATTATTTTTACCAAAAGGAAACTTATAGTTTACATAAATATTTGAACCTGGTCAAACCATTTCTTTGTGTGTGTACAGACGGGCATATTATTGATGTGATAGGTCCATATGCTGCCACTCAGACGGATGCCGAAATTATGAAAGATTTATTTAGTGATGAAAATGGACCCATGCGAACGTTTTACAGAGAGGGAGATGTATTTATACTCGACCGAGGGTTCAGAGATGCAATCCCACTATTAGAGGCCTGCAATTATAATGTGCAGAAGCCTGAGTCATTAAATGAGGGAGAACACCAGTTAACAACTATTCAAGCGAATAAAAGTCGATTAGTAACTTTATGTCGATGGGTTGTCGAAGTAGTTAACGGGCGTTTTAAAAGAGATTTCAAATTATTTCGCCAGGAGTTTTTTAATAGAGCTCACGCGCATTTAATGAATGATTTTAAAATTGCAGCTGCACTAATTAATAGATTTCATCCTACAATTCAAGATCGGCCAGATGCTTCTCTTATAATAGAAAGGGCCATGAAGTATCAACATACTCCGAATTACATGGCAGAATTTGTAAGAAACTATAATTTAAATAGGCGATCAGTCATGTTTAGACGCATCGATGGGAGCTTTCCTCAATTAAATATATTTCCCGTATTTAATTATTCTGATTTAATTCTTTTTGCTTTGGGCCCATATCAGGTCAAGCAAGCACGATCGTATTATGGCGAGCATGTTCGACAAAATGGTTTATATGAAATAGAAGTATGTCCCGAACTGGAACACTCTGAAGAAATGGTTGCAGCCGTTGGAGGAAATAGACCTTACTTATTAAGGGGTCGAATTCAGTCGCGCCATGTTGGTCGCCGTAAATATTTTACATATATTTTAATTGATGCACAACCATCTAATAATAATTGCTTAGATGTAATATTAGGTTATTGTTGTAACTGTCTCGTAGGTAACAGAACAGTGGGATGCTGTTGCCACGTTATGGCCATAGTATGGTATTTGGGTTGGGCTAGACATGAGACGAATATATCTAGACCAGCATCATATTTAGATAATATATTACTTGTGATTGAAGAATAAAACAATAAACACTTACCTACTTATACTTCTTTTTTATTTTCTTCGCAACCTGTATCATATCACCAGAAACCAATACAGCAACAAACCGGTAATAGAAAAGGTAAACAACCTATTATATCTATAATATCTTTATAAAATAATTGTAAATAAGTACTTACTTAAAAGACACACAACAATTGTTCGATTTTATATTTGTCTTTGAGTCAAGCAGTTAATTGATGTCAATTAAATATAAAAACACATGAAAAGATAGTTTAATACAACCCATACTATTTTATTGCTATGTGCTTTTATAATCTCATTACAAACACCGGTTTGTCATGAGGTACATATTTGGTCTCTTTCCATATTATTATTTACTCGAGTACTTAAACCTTTGTATCTAACCAAATTGTTTTCACATACATATTGACACAATACAATGGAGACAGGCCAGATAATTCCAAATAACTGACATGTTTATCTGATAACATACAGATAAGTATATAAAAGAACACTGATCTGGCTTAGCTTATGTGATGATCATGAAGTTCCTAGTGAAAAACGAATAGCAATGCTGTCTGTAAACGATAAAATGTATAAAAAAACCAGTAGGAAGTCATCATGTTTAATGTCCAATATCTTTTAAACCGGTGCTTTATATGACATTAAATCTAGATATCATATAAATACTGTTAATAAGTTATCATATGACATAGAGCTGAAATTTGGGCATTGCATGGCATTGCTGACTTTCAGCTCCATACTAATATGGGCATGGTACTTTGTAAAAAAACCACCCAGAACTATTTATCAAATTAAGTGAAACAAATTACAAATACTCAATTAGACCAAATAAAAATAAGCTACTATTGCCGAAATCTACTCTTGTTTTGCATAGCTCTAGTCCCTACTGTATGGCAGTTAAAATTTTTAATAACCTTCTAATTGACATAAAAAAATTAACGAGTACTACATTATTTTTATCCAAATTAAAGTTATATATAATTGGAAAATGTTTCTATACTTTAAGGCCGAAAACGAAAAGAACTGGCGAAAATTAATGTATTTCTCTTGACTAGAACTTTGATCTGAAGTAATCCTAAGCTTTAAAACATTTTAGTAGGTTTGTTCGGGTCCTTCACAAGGTGACCATCATTTTAAAATTTTAAAATAAATGAATATACCAACAAATAAAAAAATGTTAAGAAATGATATATAAAATTATTGTTCTTCCAAAACTCTGAATTTTAATTTAGGAAAAATTCTTTTACGTAAAAATGTTTGTATTGTGATTCCGAAGGTGACTGCTATCTTTATTTTCGATACAAAATATTATTTATTAACATAATTCCTTTTAATTAAAAACACCTAATAATAATATCGTATATTGCCAGATAAAAGTTTGCCGTAATAAATCTGTATCTGTAGCGAAAATCGTTAATTTAGTGTTTTATACGCGTTTAAGTGACTATAAATGTAAATATGGGTAGGAAAAGAAATAAATGTTACCTAAGTGGTAAAACAAAGAAAGAGAGTTTATCGCATGAACGCTGCTCGAATGTTGTATTTTGAGGTTAATACTTATATATTTGTAAGGTAATTTTTTGTTTGAGGCTGCCTAATAGGTTGCATTTTTACTCATTTACATTAGCCAAACTGATCATTTATACTTTTCTAGTAAGTGAGAAACACTAAAAATGTAAATATCAAGACCCAGTCGGAAAAGAATGTACAGAGTAGTGCAAGCACAGAGACCGCAAATAATGTCATAGTCAATGTATTGTCCGAAAGCATGGGGTAAGTACATAATTAAGAAAAACCGAAATACTTCGGATGTGAAGTGATTGACCGGTCGGAGTAGTCTTGTGAGAATTTACATACACAGTACCTGTCCCCACTATGGGGCAATCACTGACTTTTTAGTTTTTTTTTTCTTTATTAATTATGCAATTTGCATTACGGCATCTTGTAAGACTCACAAGAACAAACATTTTCAGTTATATGAGGTTCTTTACGTACGATGCACCAATTAAGAAAAAAAAATCGTTATCAATTCAATAACTTTTCAAACAATGTTTTATAACGAATAAAGTACAGAATTTATAATCTATAGGAACTAATATTATAAATAAGAAAGATTTATTTAAAAAGTAAGCAATGCTCTCTGTGTTGTTCATTATTCTGCATACTGAGCTAGCTCAGTCAAATATAATATAATCAAAGCCCGTACGGCTTTAAACAAAGCGTACGGGCGGCGCGTGGTTTGCTGCGAAACGAGCAAGGTCATTCGCGTCGTATTCGGCCTTAAATAAATATTTTGATACAAATATTATTTAATTTGTGGGGACAACTTCGGCCTGTGCCTATCTAGTTTAATTTAATTTTTTTTATTCGATTATTATTTTTTACTTAATTTTATTTTTATTTATAATAATAATTATTTTTTTTACTTGACATTGTGATTATTAATTTAATAAAATTTACAAAATTTTAAAATAATATAATCTAATAATGTAATTTATTAACGAAATCTAATATTGTAGTTTAAAAATAACATTTAATATTTTTATGATTGAGAGCTGAAATGCGGACTATTTTTTTAAAACTTCACATGTATTGTTACCATTTGATTGCAATAAAGATTATGATTATGATTACCTCAAAATCATCTAGTAGCATCAGCATCATATCAAACCCCCATTGTCATAAGAGTGTAAGACTTTTCTTCTGTGCTTCACTTGGCCTACGCCTCCCCCGACACATAAAATATTTTGAGTCGGTCTCTGTATATTTTGGTTAGATCGATTCCGAAATCGATACACAACGTGCGACACGGCTACATCTCTAAGAAAGTTTCAAAAAGGAAGGTCAGCTACGCCGTTGTCGTCCAGTCGTGACGTCATCACGATGAAGAGTAGTGTTGTGGTTTACTATTATTTTATTGTTATTGTTTGTTTTTATTTATGTACAGTACATATATAAAAAGAGTGGAAGACAGCACATGATTAAATAAAACATACCGGATTATTAAAGAGTCATTTATTGCATAAAAAACCAACAAAATCAAGTCATTTTGTGTTACCGATATATCAACTCTTGGCAACTCTATTTTTTTCGTAGGTATTTTTGTTTAATTTTAGCTTTGGCGTACAGGACATGGTAATGCGTTTTTGGCGTGGCGCTCAAAAGGTTAAAAACTGCGGTTACCAACTCCACCCTTCTATGTGGGAGGTTCTATGAGGGAGGCCTATGATCAAGAATGGACTTTAGGCAGGCTGTAATAATAATAATAATGTCCTCCAGACCGAATTTCGGCCACGGCGGCCTGCCTCAACGGAGGTAGCCATCGGCGCAGGACAGGATTACAGTGCCCAAGTTTATGAGTAAGCACAGGTGCACTCTCTATTCCCTCACTCTCCGGCCGGAAAGAGATCAGGCGCAGGACCAACGGCTTTACGTGCTTTCCGAGGCACGGGGGTGAGACACCGCCAACTTCCTACTGAGAATTTCTTGACAGAAAAACTCAATAACTGATTTTTGGCCCGACCCGGGATACGAACCCAGGACCTTATGATTAGTAGTCGCACAACTACAACCAATATATATATATATATATATATATATATATATATATATATATATATATATATATATAGCTGCAGCACGGCTCTACCACGTATAACGGTGATGTGAGTCTTTACTAACCTGCCACTTATCGGAGACCATGTGCCGCAACCGCTGGTAGTGTATGACGCCGAAAAAGATGTCCGCGTCCATTTCCCGGCCGTCCACTCCGCTGTAGAGCCGCTCCGTACCGTAGTAGTTGTACCCGGCCGCTTCCAGCAGCCGCCCGAAGTAGTTGATGGCCGTGTCGTCCTCGGTGAAACGGAACGGGCTCGCGTCGTGCACCTGGCACCGTAATGAAGGCTAATAATTTACCGCTCAACAGATGTCGCTAGTTGTAACTGACGCAGGGCTTCGTTGCGATTAAGGTATGAGGCTACGTTACCGGTCCAAAATATTTGTGGCCATGGAAGGAATCCGTGTGATAGGTCGGAGCTGTTGTATATATACTGTTTATGATTCGGAATTTTGATAGCGTGATTTAGACTTCGGTGTGTTTGTATATTAATATGTGGCGGCGCTGTCGTCGCGCCGCCACATATTAATATAGTTAGTTTTAAAGATAGATCAAAATCGGTTAAAATTCACCGATGCCCCATCGGCATAAAATAACGGTAACGCCATTTTTACGGTTTTTTTTCTGAAAATGTATGCTGTTGGCCTTGCGGCATTTACAGCTTCATCGAAATAGGCTTGTGAGTGGGGACCTAAGAGCTATTGAGTGCAACGAGTCTGCTGTCGGGAAGGCGACGCGAAGCGCCGCTTCGCCGACTACAGTCCCGAGGCACCCCGACTCCTGCTTTTGAAATGAGACTCCTCAAGCTAGGAGGAGGTTCGATGTGATTCAAGGGCCCCTCTGAAGGAGGTACGAACCTCGGCTTGAACCATTATCGTAATGAGGGATTTTTAAGGGTCAGGGCTATATACCCAACAAAATGTCTGTGTCGATTTGAAGTGCCACCATTTTCCGTACCGGGAATTAAAATTGACTTAATATGCCAGTCTGTTATTAAACTAAAAAAAAAAAATTATTTTATGTGGTTAGATTGTGTATAACTTTCGTTACATAATTGTATTCAATCAAACAGATATTTTTGGACCACAAGAAGAAGAAATTTGATTATTAGGTAGCCAAAAAAATAACACTACCATTTCGTAGCGAAAATTTTGTGTATTGTTATTTAAGATATCGCAATAAAAAGATATGACGTCATACCTTTAACCGTTATAACCCATAATTTTTCGGTCATGCAGGCCCTGTACTGAGGTGAAGTTTTTTGTTACACAATGTCATTTAATTGAGAAGTTTTAAATAAAAATTTAACATAAGTTACCTGTGTTTATACTATAAGGTATTACTTTTGTTGTTAATATTAAATAAATAAACAATATTTTCTAACTCACGTGTCCATGCAGGCTGGCCGCTTTCCCCGCCATGCACTCGATCATCATGGCGATGGTCATTCGAGACGGGAATCCGTGCGGGTTGAACAGGATGTCGGGGATGAGGCCGGTCTCCGTGAAGGGTAGGTCTTCGGCGACCCACTTCTGGGAGCAGATGCCCTTTTGGCCAGCGCGGGACGCGAACTTGTCGCCCACTGTTGGGTTGCGCTGCGTAATATATTATTTATTAAAATATTTCGAATGCAAACAGAAAATTGCTACATAATTACACTAAGTTAAAAAGTAGAGCCGTGGTAGCTCAGATGGTTAACGCTCGCTGTAAATATAACACAACGCGAGTAACCCGGGTTCGATCCCCGCCAGCACCAATGAAATTGTTAATTGCAATTTTAAGTGCTGATTTACCACGTGCTCGGCCGTGAAGGAAAACATCGTGAGGAAACCTGCATGTCTGAGGAATAAAACAAAATATTTCGATGACATGTGAAGTTCGCCAACACGCATTGGGGCAGCGCGGCGGACACTTCCTTGCCCTAAAACCCTCTCAGAACTGAGGGGAGGCCTGTGCCCAGCAGTGGGACGTATATAGGCTGTTACTTTACTTTTAAAAAGTAAGTTACAATTGTACTGATGGAACGTCAGAAGTTAGGATAAAGAGATGCAAACATAGGATTAAATTAATTTTGAAAAAGCTATAGTTTAATATTAAACTGTTTTCTTAACGTTTTCCTTAGACTTGTATTGTGTGCTGAATTCAATCTTCACTTCATCATCAACAGACTGTAAAACTTCACACCTAGATATGAGATTTGACTTACAACTCTCGCTGCTCCGTTTAACGTTTATATTTATTATAGAATAAGGGTGACAAACGAGCACACGGTCCACCTGATGTTAAGTGGATGCTGTGGCTCATCTACAATTATTCTCGATTAGGAATACGTCGGACCTCTCTGTGGAATAGTTTACCACCGGCGATTTTTCCGGACCGATACGACCTGGGGACCTTCAAGAAAAGAGCTTACTCCTTTCTAAAGGGCCGGCAACGCATCTGCCATTCCCCTGGTGTTGCGGTTGATCATGGGCGGCGGTAGTCACTTAACATCAGGTGAGCCGCATGCTCGTTTGCCCCCTCTGCTAAAAAAAAGCAATCAAAATGTAGATGCATTTCTACCTCTGAGGAGTAAGATGGAATGCCTCATTTCCTGTAAAAAGGGGCTCCGATTCTCTACACTCACCATACGAAATACAGCCGCATAGAGCTACTATTTCACGCTGGTATTCTGTGAGAGTGTGGCCCTTCACGGTCGAGCTGACCCATTCGTGCTACAACCATAATATAGCTACATCATGGCTCTACCAATTTCTAATTTTAGCGAGCTAATCATGATGAATAAGAATAGTTCTCAATAGGATTTGAATACAGACTATTTACACATTTGCAAAACAATCTATAAGCAAAAGATTAGCTTCAAAAGTTCTCTGTAGCTGTCCATGGATTGCAGGAACCACTTGCTATTAGGTGGACAGTTAGTTACTTTCTTTGGTTATGAACTCGAACGGTTACACTTTTGCCAGTGTCAAGTCACACAAAAAATATTTTTAATGTTTTGTTTAAAAAAAGTTTTTCACAATAGGCTAATGTCACATGACGCTAGCTTTTGGGAGATTTTGAAGATTGTTTAACCCAGCGGACAGTCGATGACGACAGTATGTCAAGTTCGTAGGTCGCCTAGTGGACAAAACAACTTGACAAAACACTTGTTTCATCGTTTTTACTAATAGACCATATCACTTTTACGTCAAAATCCGCTCTTATTATTATTTTAATAAAGCTGATTGTTGCTTGTATGGAGTGTGTGGCGACTCACACATTTATTCTACTTCTTCATGTGAGACTCTTTTTGTGGTGTCAATAATAAAACTTTTAAGCTGTGAGTTGTTTATTTATTCTGGCAACGGACTTTACCAGCAGGTAACAAAACATACTACACCACAACAACATCTACACTCCATAAGTGTAAAAGTAAGGAGTACCCACTCCCATAGTAGAATAGAAGTGTCCATCTGTAAGCAGTAAATAACAGCTCAAAAACTCTCCACAACAGCGCTGGAGTAGCTACTGGGATGAAATGAACTTAGCAGTTGTCGACGGTTTGAAGTGTGCTGCTAAACTGCTCAGTAGCTATAAAATCTAAAATAATTTTATTTAGTAAATATAACCTCGAAAAAGTCGTCTATCCCACTAATATTTTTCGTGGCGCCACCCTTATTTAAAGGTTTTTAGAGACACTTTTTAATACACAGTCTGTACTCCTTACTTCTACACTCTATAGTTGCTTGGATAGAGCAACAGAAGCGAAAATTCGCCGGCGGTCAAGTTCCCGCCAAATTTCCTACTGTAAATTTGTTTGCCACTTCAGATATATGGAAAACTAACAGCCTCTTCGGTCTAGTGGTCGTGAACATGGAGTTCAAGTCCTAGGTCGAGTCAGGGCAGCAGCCCGGAATCAGAAAGTTGGCAGTGTTTCCCCTCGGTGCTTTGGAGATCAAGTAAAACTGTTGGTCCTGCGCCTGATCTCTCTCCGGTTGCGTTGCATTACCGTCCCATCGGAATAAAGAGTGCACTTGTGCTTGTTCATGAACTTGGACACTATAATCCTGTCCTGCGGAGATGGCTCGTGTCTGTTGAAGCTGACCGCTGTCACCGAAATTCGGTCCGGAGGGATATTATATTAAGTCCTTACTTAAGAAATCGGCGTTTTATACGGAGAAATTTCATTGTTATCTATACACTATGCAACGGATTACTAAGCTGGAGTGGCAATGGACCGGCCGTATAGCTCGAAGAATCGACAACAGTGGGAGAAAAAAGGTTTTCGAGTGGCAGCCTCGTACTGGTAGGCGTAGTATAAGGCGACCTCCCACTAGATAGAGTGACGACCTGGTAAGACATGCAGGAAGTCGATGGATGCAGGTGGCTCAGAACCGTGCTTTGTGGCATACCTTGGGGGGGGGGGGGGGCTACGTTCAGAAGTGGACTTGTGAAGGACTGTAATGATGATGATGTACTTCCGCTATTATATAGGTAGTTCAATGATTCCTTTTCTGAAAAAATTGCGAAAGCGAGAATCAATAAAATCTTTGAAGGCGGTTTTCACTAAATCATAGGAATTGATTTTTTTTTCTTGCAAGATATTGTCCAAATTCCGGAAAAAGTTGTAATCTGTAGGAGCAAGGTTCGGGGAATATGTGAGGATTCAGCTCCTATGATTTAGCGAAAGTCTGTTGTGCATTGTATGGTCTAGCGTAGTCCTGAAGCAGGAGTAGGTTAGAGCAATTGACCAGTCTCGGTTGTTTAACGGCTAGCTTTTCAATCAAGGTTTGTAATTGTTGACAATACAGATCTGCCCGTCTGACCAAATCTTAGGTAGATGTTGTTGATGACACCGGCACTGGTCCGCCAGACACTTGTTGGTACCTTTTTCTTACTCAACTTTCGCTTGTAACAGGATTTGGCCGGTTCTCCTAGGTTCATTTACTGTGATGAGCATTTCCGGTTATCGTACAGGATTTATGTTTAATCACAAGTACCGATACGATTCAAAATTTCTTCGTTATTGTGACGATTGAGTAATGTAACGCAGCACTCGACGCGTGTTAGTTGGTGTGCTGCATGTAGTTTCAAGTGAATTAAAACTGCTTTATCCCTTACAACGAAACCTGCCGCTAACTCTGATGTGGTATACGATAGGTCCGCTTACACGATCACTTAATTTGTCATTGTCGACCAGTCTCCGGTCGCGGGGTTTGTTCTGTGGGTCAAAATTTCCAGAGCGAAAAATTTGGATCAAATAAAGCGCCGTGTTTTATTTTATTCTAATCATTAATCCTTCGAGCTGTTATGCAGCGCTAGTAGCATGGCGGAACTTGTGTTATTAAATAACGCAATATTTTAAGTTTTTTATATTGTAAACAGAACAATGTCAAACAAAAATCAAATAGCACGAAAACAAATGAATCACTAAATTTGAAACACAAATACAAAAGCTAAAATTTGAATTTGGAATTCCTAACCAAACGCCAGATATTTGCGATTATAGTGTCCAATTCGTCAAAACGCCAATTTCATATATAAGGATCTTATAATTATTACGAACCGTGGTAGCTCAGATGGCTAGCGCTGTAAATTTCACAGTACGCGAGCGAACCGGGTTCGATCTCCGCCGGAATGAATGAAATTATTAATTGCTATTTTAAGTGGTGATTTACCACGTGCTCGGCAGTGAAGGAAAACATCGTAAGGAAACCTGCATGTCAGAGAAATAAGAGAAACAAATATTTCGAAGACATGTGAAGTTCGCCAACACGCATTGGGACAGCGCGGCGGACAATTTCTTGCCCTAAAACCCTTTCAGAAATGAGTGTAACTTCACTTTTTTTTATAATTATTATATTAAAAAAACGTTTATTGATGTTAGTTACTGGGTGTTGATAAGGGGTAGCTGAATCCTCACCTGTATCCTGAGCACGACGCAGGCTTTGCGTGGGGCCTTCGGCGAGAAGTCCCCGCACAGCCGCACGCTGTCTACGAACACTTCCTCCTTGCCGTGGAACTTCGACACCACGAACTGACTCTTCTCGCCGTCGTAGAAACTGTACAAACACTTAACTAAACTACTGTTGGGGCGGTCGATAAAACTGCATACAAAATAATTTTCGATAGAGTCAAAGCGTCAAGAAAAGGTGCTAAGACATGTTGTATGAAAGAATTAAAGAAACGACTTTAGAGTGTGTAATTATTTTACTCCTTTTGATTCTTTAACGTCGGCTTTTACTTTTTAAAATAATTTTTACGATCGGTTGCATGGTCACGGGGGACTGAGGTGACTGACGTCTAAGAAATCATTAAAAAAAACTTTAACGTTAAAAAGGAGGATAGGAGGTATAAGGGGATAGGTTTTATACCTCTTATTAGGAGGAATAGAGGCACTTTATTTACATAAATTGCACAAGAACCATCAGCGGGACCGAATCCTCATTTCTGCAGTGCCTCGGCCAAAAAGTCAGCACCTGTGCTACGGAGTCATCATTTATTATTTAAATAATTAATTATTAATATAATTGTAGATATTATATATAAAATATCCGATATCCGCAGTAGAACCAGAGTGACCGACATAGCCCAACGGATTAGTAAGCTGAAGTAGCAATGGGCCGGCCGTATAGCTCGAAGAACCAATAACCGATGGGGAAGAAAGGTTCTCGAGTGGCAGCCTCGTACCGGTAGACGAAGTGTAGGGCGACCCCCCACTAGATGGAGTGACGACCTGGTAAGACATGCAGGAAGTCGGTGGATGCAGGTGGCTCAGGACCGTGCTTTGTGGCATTACTTGGAGGAGGCCTATGTTCAGCAGTGGACTTGTGAAGGGCTGTAATGATGATGATGATGATATAATAACATATTACTTCTATCTGTAAAATACATTGATTTCTTATCCTGGCCAGCATTTTCACTCAATCCCTACGTAAAAACGTTTTATTTATTTGTCATAAATCATTCAGTGTGGAGACTAAATTTTATTATATAAAAATATGGATAAACAATATATCGATAAAATTATTCGAAGATAGACGTTTACAGCACTATTATAATTTGCCTATATTGTCGGCACTTTTTGTCAAATATTTAATTGACGTGTCTTGATGTTGGTAGCGTAGCTTGGCGCCCTTTCATACATTTACTTTTATTAAGGAGGTCCCGTCTCTTAAACGTAGTGATTATAATATCTTTGGTTATCTCATGCTTCTCATACTCTTCATAGGCGACACCTACTGGACGAAATAAGTTGATGTATTCCATTTTACGCGGGCACCACATGATGTTCTAAGATTGCTATTTAAACATCATTGTAGACGTTATAAATAATTGGGCTGCCGCAGTTCCTCACATGCCGTACCTCACTTTCTTCATTCATTATTAATTCATCAGAGCTTGTTAAAAATCCACTGCTAAACATAAGCCTCGACCATAGATTGACTCGCAGAGAAAATGGGTGCGTTTGGCAGAAAAAAGCGCTAGCAAGCGCTTGTAAGCAAAATGGCAATCGTAAGTGGGAAGCGCTGTCAAATCGTAAGTAGCTTTTTTCCTCCAGGACACAATGTTAGTTTTAACCGGGGAACCTAACCTAATTTAAATATATGTTTGTAAAGTATTCATATTAAAAACTTAATAATCATGAATTTTTAATAACGTATATGTCTATTCATGTCATTATATTACTTAAAACTAATATTGCACAAAACAACTTATAAACTCTACTTCAAAACAAACAAATTAAATAAGCAAAATGGCGGATTGTGTCAGCGCTACTGAAGTAGCAATCGTGTCCTAGCCGAAAACTATTTTAGCGCTTGTAAGCGCTTGCTAGCGCTTTTTTCTGCCAAACGCACCCAATCTTAGCCATATGTTACATCCCGCGTGTTCTATTGTGGCTGCGCTGACGTTAGTCGCAAGTGGTGGCTGCGCAAATAAAGTTTTTAGGAACAAAATGGTAAGAAGACCAAGAGGAGCAGAAGGGCAGACGGTAACTAAAACTAGAGATGCGAATACGTATATTGCGCGGTAACTATTACCGCGGAAATTTTTGATTATAGTTATTATCGTTTATGGTTTATTAGAGTGTGAATGCAACATGTCGTTTTAAATACAGTGATTATATAATCCAGTCTTTTTAGGGAAAAATAATCAATCTCGGAATTGTGTTTATGAGCTGCTGCACTTGTTGGTGAAAGATTATATTATAGAGGTCCGCCTTCCCAGTTATAATCTCAATAGAAAAATAAGATTACACATTTCGAACTTTAAAATCTTTTAAATTTAAAGAAAAAATATTTAATAATTTTTTCTATTTTCAATCTATATATAATTTAATACAAAGTATTAATAATTTAGTAACTGTATGAAGTGACAAGGTAATTTATATGGCACCGTGATTACGGCGATTCGGTTTAACAGAAATTTATTTCTCATAAGAACATTTTATTTATTGTATTTATTTATTGAAACTAAGGCAACTACGACAGGAATAACCTAATGCGACAGTGTAGTTCTTATTTATGGATGTAAACAAAAAATGTCAGAGATTACTGTAACAAATTGTAAACAATCCCACCCAGTAAATTCTCTCAAGGAGCAATAGATATATGTCAATGTCTTCAGCCATTTCACATACAATGGTTCACTTATAATGAGATACAAAGTAATTACTATACTAAAGTAAAACTATCGCATCTACCTCTAGTGCTGGAGGTGTTATAGTTTAAGCTTATTTACTATGAGATATAAGATTAAGATTATTTACTATGAGGTATACATATGAGATACCACATGTTCGGAAAAGATTACACTGTACGTACGTATTTCATAAGTTTACTTTTAAACAATTTCATGTTATTGCAATTTTTTATGTCATCTGGTAGTTTATTGAACAGCTGTGCTCCCTCAAACAACAGGGTTTTTTTGCCATAATTAGTTCGTGCCGTTATTAATTGTAGTTTATTTTTACTTCTTAAGTTGTGTGTTGTTGTTTTTTTATGTAACGTTGTATTACAGTATGTATGCCTGAGCACTTTGTGTTCTCAGTCTTCTATCTCGAAAAGGGTTGAGCGTATAGAAAAAAAGTTGAGACAAAAGTTATGGCAAACTTTTTATCTTTAATTTTTATAATAGGTGTTGAAGCGATTGAAACTGTAGAAATGGAGATAATTGCAAAAAAAACTATTTTCGTGACCTTTGACCTTGAATAAATAACGACGCAGACACGAGATAATATGAAACTTTTGAAACAACTTTTAGAACACCAAAATGAAGCTGTACACTAGTTTTCATCATTTTATCTCAAATTCCGAGGTTAAATCCTAAAGTGACTGAACTATTGATATGATGATATGATGTTCATTGAAGATTTTATAGAAAAATTTAAAGTTATATTATTTTAGGGTTACTGAAAGAATATGTTGTCCCGCTAATATTTTTTATTGTTTTACTATACATTCAAACTGTTTTATCGTAATTTATTAGATACAATTAATTGTTTTATTGAAAAACAAATTTTCATTATAATAATAATTTTCAATTTATTCTATAATCGATATAGACAAAACAAACTATTTCCCTAAGCAATCTTAGGAACAAATATGATATGGTACATCTCTATAGCTGTACATGCGCGAACATTCGGAAAGCCAACTTCAGCCCGGCCAAAATAGTATGCGCGGACCGTACTACGCTTGGCAAACGGGTTTTCAACCGCAGTTTTTTATTATTGAATTTTATTTGTCATGTAATCAGGAAAGTTCTGCTACTCATCTCCAGCTTCATTTATTTCTGGTGTCTCTCAGGACAACCACAAAACGATATGGGGTAATAGATATTATTAGGCAGCCACTACACGGCCTCACGGCATTCACCGAACTGAAAATAATAAAATAATTGCCACAACAGCTTAAAGCGTCGTGGTACCTCATGGTTATGGTGTACACTGTAAACTTCACAATAGTACGCGAGCAACTCGGGTTCGGTCTCTGTCGGCACCAAACAAATAAACCCGGCAAGGACACATCGTGAGAAAATTTGCATGTGTTAAAAATTATAAAAAAAAAAAACATTTCGATATGTGAAGACCGCCAACAGGCATTAGCATAGGCAGCATGGCAGATATTTCCTTGTCTTAAAATACTTAGAAATGAGAGGAAGCCTGTGTCCAGGATTGATACGTATACAATCTGTAAATTTACTTTTTTTAATTAGCAATAATGTTAGACGGCTCTGTGACTTGGCAATCAGTGACGTAACAAGTATTTGTATGGCCAACAAATAATTTTTCCAATTTATGTATGTAAACGAACGTATGTATGATACAGGAAAAATTCCTAGTATGGCGGTAACATTTTTTAACTAAAAGTAAAAAAAAACTAGAAATTTATAAATAAGCAAATATATAGACTTGCCAATAGAAAGGATCCTCGGGCTGAACCCGGGCCCCCACTGCTGGAAGTCCGTCTTCGTCGATGTGCGAAGCGAGTTCTGGTTTGTTTGGATCACGCCAGAAATACGAGGAGGAGTGGTTGAGCTCGATGAAGTCCGCCTTGTACACCGAGCCGGCAGCTAGACCGCGCTCGTACGACGACTTGTTGATTATCATCGCGTCTTCCATGTCGTAGCCCTGGAAGAGAATCCGATACTCTATTACTGTACGTTTTTTTGTATCACTCAACTCGTATGGATTTTCGCTATAGTTATTCACGCACGTAAAAATAACCACTAAGGCGCTTACGTATCAAATACTATACGGTCGTCTTTTGCATATAATTTTTACATTAAAAAGTTGTCATTTTACGTTGATCCGGCACTTGTCAAATTGTTTATGTTCGTTTGCGCCTGTTTACGAAAACATGCTAATTTCTGTTTAGGATTTCCTTTGTTGTGATTATTGTGACTTACTTTCTTCCTTTTCATCATAAATAATACGCCAGCTGGCCATAAATTAAGAACTAGCCACCAGTTCTAAGCCTGGATAAAATATAAAGCAGGATCGATTTTATATACAACCTTATTACGGTACACAATAAATAACAATGACTATATAATGTATAATAATAACCTAAGCACTTATATCATTCAGCATTGTTGCCACATAACATTTCACTGAATCAGTCGTAACATTCTGTATTTTATATCTTTTGAGTCGATGATCCAAATGATACATATCAGTGTTTCCAATTGCAAAAATGATACACTTTGCGTACTCCAAACCAACTCATAGACATCTACATCTATACTCGATTAAGAATCAAAATGATCTCGTTTCCAGTAAAAAAGGGTCTCCAGATCTCTACACTCACCATACGAAGCACAGCAGTATTAAGCTGCTATTTTACGTTGGTATTCTGTGAGAGCGTGGTCCTGCCCCGGTCGAGCCGACCCATTCGTGCTACAATCATAATATAGCTGCAGCCATAATTTAGTGCAACCATAATACAGTTGCATGTTAATGGTTCAATCAAAATACTACTGAATCGATTTTGATCAACCTTGGTAATAACATAAATTACAATCTTGAATAGCACGTAGGTAAAATTTTTAGCACAAGTTTTAGTCGATCGAAGTAACACCTATAAAGAATAATAATTTATTCATTGAATCTAAAACTTATTTAACAAAAAATGACAATCCAATTCTTATGATATATTGATGCTTCTTTAATTAATACTTACGTACCAAAACAAAATAAAGAAAACGTAAAAAAAATAAACTACAATCATGAAACAAAAGAGGGTAGAAGTAAAAATACTTACGGTATAAGAGATAACCGCCACTATAGCGTTCGTTCCGCAGGGATAGTCGTCCAAGCCGACGTTGTCATAGTGCGTGGGCCGAAATAATGGCGTTCCGGGCGTCTGCAGCCGGTATAACTTGGTCTCTCCGTTCGTGGACCACGTGTGGATCGGTGTGCCCATGGTCTGTTTACCCATTTGGCATTGGTACATATTTCTAGTGAAAAATGGTCAAATGAATTTAAAATGTTATACAGTGGAGTCTAATATAGCAAAAATAACGGCGGTTGCCAACGCGCTTACCAAGCGTGGCAACAATGGCAAGTATCTCCCCTATGAGGCAAGCTATGGGGGAGGCCTATGTTCAGCAGTGGACTTTAATAGGATGTAGCGGTAACGCTAACAGTGGAAGCTCGATAATCTAGACCCCGCCTAATCCGGTATCCGGACAGGGCAGTCATAACGTCTTCACTACACTAAAAACATTCAGTCAGAAAATAGGGTGTTTCTAAATATCTAGATAAGCAATACACACACACACACACGCACACGCACACGCACGCACGCACGCACGCACGCACGCACGCACGCACGCACGCACACACACACACACACACACACACACACACACACACACACACACACACACACACACACCTACAAAACTTTGCATCAAAGTCTGTGTCAAAATGTAGTTTTGAATTTGGAAGAGTTATATTTTTTAATTGGGAAAAATAATACATGCATTGAATAATATATAGCTTTCAAATAAATTTGTCGGTAGTACCTATTACTACTAATACTAGGTGGCTACTAACTACTAATACTAGTATAATTATGTTAATTGTACCATGTCTATAACCTTTGTGCAAATGTAAGTAATAAGTTGACAAAGTATGGCAGCGCATAAAATACGAACAGACAAACATTATTTTTTATATGTTACATTTGATAATTACTTATTTATTATATATAACGAGTGTATTAATAAAAGACCATAACACTTTGAATTAGGGTTACATTTGGATAAGTAAATAAGCATTTTTCTCTCACGCTGTCTGATACGGTCACACCATTTTTTAGGAATCTAAATTGCGTGCGTGTGTGCGTGTACATACACATGCATGTGGGGGCATATGTAAATTTTCATTAATTCGATTCAGCGGTTTTCAGATTATATATATATATATATATATATATATATATATATATATATATATATATATATATATATATATATATATATTATTTATTTATTATCCATCGATTGAAATAAGAGTATAGCAGTGGGCGATGGCTAAGTGATAAGAATATACAAGAACGTGGAAGCCGACCAGACGCAACATTATGAAACAGAAGCCAGCATGAAATGAATCAAACGAAAATGAATTAAGACCAATTTACACCTCGAAAAGTACAGAAGCGAGTTAACTTGCGAATGGTGAGAAAACGAAAGGCAAAAGCGGCCTAAACTTGCAAAAGTACAGAAGCGAATTAACTTGCGAACCTGGCGAGTTAGGTAGAAAATCTAGTTTGAAAGGCAATAAGCGGCGCTACCCGACCAACCTCAGCGAATCTGGCAGTTAGGTAGAAAATCTAGTTTGAAAGGCAATAAGCGGCGCTACCCGACCAAAACCTTGCAAAAGTGCGTTTTTCAAAGACTATTATCTCATTTGTTATGAGAAATAAGCTACATACAAAAGCACGATATTAATGTTCGATATCTAATCATCACATTCCTAGTTCTAATTTGTCTTTATGTGTTATAAATACATTTAAAATAATTTTTTTAAAAATGACTAAAATTATTGATTACATGCATCTGTTGCTAAAGGCAACGCTCTAATCATATGAGGATTACACTAATGGATAGATAATTTAAAAATCTATATTTTTCACGTTTTATTTAATTTCTTAAGTTTGCTATTCTTTTTTAATTGAAATAATTCCAACAACTCGGGTGTATTTTTACGCGATATATTGTAGCGAGAGCGCGTGGATTGTATAGGACCGAACGCTCAAGGTCGTTCGCTAGGGGATACGCCTTAAGTAGCAAGTTAACAATTAAATTGAACGGGATAACTACTTTTAGCGAGTTAAGTTCGAAGTGTTGCCATCTGCAACCAAACGCCGCTCGTGTGAGTTTAGTTCAGTGCATAAGTTTACAGGACGCAACGTGTTCGCGCGTTCGACCCTCAAAACATAAAATTGTACTTTTTTAACTAAACTCGATACGAAGACATTTGAATGTTACTGTCCACTTAACCGTTTACTGTCAAATGCCCTGTAACTAAACTTGTTACTGTACTTGTCGAAGTGTAAATCGGCTCTAAAAAGAAATATGTGCGGTAAGGGAATTTGACTAGTTGAATCAAATCAAATAGGTGACAGTAGTTGCATGTTTGTAAAGGAGTGAGATTGCTTGTAAGACACCTCCACTTACAGGAGAATTTTAAATTAGTTATTTTTTTAAATGATATTAAGACAAAAAATGGTATGAACGATATATGTGCTGAGCTCTCAATTTCGTGGTTTTGATAACAAAAAAGGTTCAAAGAATCTTGAAATCTCTATGCCCATAATAAAACTTACCGGGGTGACTGATTGCAATCCGGCATGGGGACCAACTGAGCCAGGTTGCTCATGAACGCGGACTTTGACAGCTCTAAATGTGTCGTTCGTCCTGCAGAAGGATACAAAAATGCATCAGTATCATAACAAATCAACATTTATTTTGTACCACTATAAATAAGCAAGTAGTTGCAAGCGAGAACGGGACAGCGCATATCATTAGAACAATAAGACGAAGGGAGAGAGAGAGAGAGGCGATCACTTTTGAATATAACTCAACACCCCCCCGCTATCATAACTTGAAGTTTAACTAATTTAATAACCAGTAACCCCCATTCACGGGGAGAGTGTGCCACCATGTGAAAAGTGCTGCGAACTGAACATAATCTATACGTATAAATAAAATTGAAGTTTTTGTTTGTAAAACAGAAATAATTCGCTTCTTTTAAGCTGGGGGGTGTTACGTGTTAATTATCTCTATCTATTGTTGTCTTTTTCTGTTACCATTCAGTGAAGAGAGAGGGAGAGATTGCCTCAGGGGATTCTGCCATAGCTGCCACAGATTTTAGATAGCTTAGCAGGTATGTTGGAAACGGCATTTTTTATGATTTTCAGTTGTTATCAGTAAGATGGTAAATTATTTTAAAACTATTAAGACATAAACAACTTTTTTTTAAATTTTCTCTGTCAGGGCTAATTTTCGGATTGGCCAAACCGATTGTTGTCTTACATCATGAACACAGATAGAGAGCAATGCCAGAAGTGATCTAGGAATTTTTTACTTAAAAAAATTGAAAATTTTTTGGTAAATCGAAGAATTGATAAAATAAATGATCAATAATGATTTTCCTTAATCCAAATTACGTCACATTAACCTGTCAACCACCTAGCGGTCTCATGAGACCGCGGCCATATTCCGTCAAATCCCTAGCGGTCTCATGAGGTCGCACCCACCCACAGCACTTTAACCCATAAAAACTTATACATAAAGACTACTTTTCTCGAAGAAGTTTGGCATTATATATTCAATATCAAATACTCTATCCTCTAGTGCAAAAAAAAACTGTTATCCAATGAATATTTATTTATAATCTACGTTTATTTCGTACGCCATTTTCACGTTAATGTTATTGTGTTAATTTTTGAATATTTCTAATGTTTTATTATAAAATTATAATGAAAGTTTTTGTGTGAATATAATTTATCTTTTTACGTAAATAATTTCGAGTAATATATATTGAAATAATTGTGGTTTTCACGCTGCCGACATTCGCTTGGTATGTTTTTTTTGTTATCAAAACACAATAAAATCTTTTTGTAATGAAGTAAAACCTAACTTTTGTTCAGACCACAAGATAGAGAATTTTGTATAGATTTTATAATACTAAGTCTCTTCATAGAAAAGTAGTCTCTAAATATAAGTTTTAATGGTTTTAAGTGCTGTGGGTGGGTTCGGTCGCATGCGATCGCTCGGGATTTGCCGGGCGCATGCGACTGCATGGGATTTTTATGGCGCTTGAAGGGTTAATATATACTCAGTTCATTCAATCACTTCGTAACCAGGTAGCTAGATAGTTTGGCCACAAGTTAGAAGTACAGAAACCGATCGCTAATGGGTCAGTCAATGGTAAGTCTATTGTAATGGTAAGTCACCTGATAATGCCTCGTGTAGAGGTAGCGAGGTCTTTTCTAGTGTAGTGGTGGTGGGAATAGTGGTGACGGGGATAGTGCACGCAATTGAGGGAGCGCGGGAGGCGCTCTTCAAAAGGGAGCATACGTGGTAGAGTCATCGCTGCAGCTATATTGTGTGACCGAGGTAGGGCCACGCTCTCACAGAATACCAGCGTAAACTGGCAGCTTAGCGCTGTTGTGTTTATTTGAAATGTAGATGTCTATGGGCCACAGCATCCACTTACCATCAGGTGGACTGTGTGCTCGTTTGTGACCCTTATTTTATAAACAAATATTGAATATACATATAATAGACATCAAATCCATTTTCAACATCTTTAATACATCGATTTACCTTTGTAAATCTCAGTCTGCGTGACCGCAATATCCAAGTACAGCTGTTCCATGGTGCCGATGAGTTCGAGTTGGCTGTTCGAGAGATTGATGACCGGTCGCATCATCCTAGCTTCACTGGTGAAAAGAAACACGCCGGCGTATTGTGCGCAAATCTACAAGAAAATAATTTGAATTGTAAAATTAAAAAAAAATTAAAAACAAAATTAACCGATCCGACCGATCGATCCGACTTTGATAAAATATATCTAAGAACCACCGCTAGAAAACCTGCTTCTAAATAAATAAAAAACGCAAACAAATAGGTTCACCAGTTTAAGAGCTACGGTGCCACAGACAGACACAAATAGAGGTCAAACTTATAATACCCCTCTTTTTCGTCGGGAGTTAATTAAAAACATGCAGGAAGAAAGAACGCACGCACGCATATTATATATAATACTCAATTTGGTAATAGAAAGACTCTGTATATTTTCTGAGACTTTGTTGTAGTAGCGTATACATTGCCCTAAGAATGAATTACTGACTGTGGAGTCGAGAAACTGATATCATTAACTTGTGTTTGTTCCTGTTGTTTACAGAGTGTAAATCACTTTTTAATTAATATTAATAATAATAACTACTACGTATATAATAATATATTAATATTAATAATAATAATATTACGCCCGCTGACGTAACGGTTATGTGACAAAACCGCTACGTCAGCGCAGTCAGTCAGCACCTTGCCAAGAGGTGTTAGTGCCGTGCCTCGGCAAAAATTGAAGGTGCAAAGGCCCGCTTGTGCACATGGCCTCACCATGAAACGGCGCCGGGTCTGGGCGTCTCCCGCTAAATGACGCCCACCACTATGGATGATGGAATACGGAAGAACGCGCAAAGGGCTGCTGCCTGGAGGTCGCCAGGGCGCGTCTGGAGCTGGCGCTGGACGCGGCAGCATGCGAACCGCCAGCCGAGCGCGAGGTGCTGCACGACCACCCAGCAGCCCCTCGCATCCATCATCCCCACCAGCTGGCTTGGTGTCGGCAGGGTCTTCGCGGGCCCAGCAATCGGCACCCGCCTCTGGTGGAGTACGCCGCATGCGTTGGACAACCCAGATGAACAGCAACGCATTGCGGGCGTATTTTGGGGCGAAAGGGGGAGAAACTGGATGTTTGGCGTATCGGGCTAGGATGCATCGTCTTTTTGCTGAGCTGGAGCCATCTTTAACCGTCACAGAAATCCCAGTCAGCCTCTCGGGTCATCTGAGGCGGCTGGGACTACGTGGCGGACCGCTCCAGGTTCAAATGCAGAAGGCGGTGCTCCTCGATACCGCCCGCATCGTCCGCCGGTTTCTTTCCCTTTCCCCCTAACCCTCGGCCGTTTGGTCTCCCTGCCGAGGGCCTCCATCTGGTTGGGCTTTTATTTATTTATGTACTTTTATATTTATTTTATGTTATTGATATTTATGTATATTTATTTTTTCATTTTCATTTATAATTATATATTTATAGAACCCAACCAGATGAGAAAACTATATAGATACCCCATAATAATAATGTCCTCCAGACCGAATTTCGGTCACAACGGCCTGCCTCAACGGAGGTTAGCCATCGGCGCAGGACAGGATTATAGTGCCTAAGTGTATGCGCAAGTACAGGTGCACTCTCTGCTCCCTCACTCTCATAATCCGATGGGACGGTACACCGACACGACCGAGAGAGATCAGGCGCAGGACCAACGGCTTTACGTGCTTTCCGAGGCACGGGGGTGAGACACCGCCAACTTCCTGACTCCGGGCAACTGCTGAGAATTTCTTGACGGCAAAACTCAATCTCATGATCAGCAGTCGTACCACTAGACCAATGAGGCAGTTTTAATTAAACGATAGACCATTAATAACAATACAATTTCATTTAAAGACAACTTTTTTAACAATGTTATGTTAACTTTAAAAATTACTTTAAAATTAACTATTACAAAAGCTCCCGCAGAATACATAACTTACCTGTTTCTTGGGGATGACGACAATCTCAGTGGTAATGGGCATGTCCTGTCCCTTTATTTTTAAGGTCCGCAGGTAAGCCGTGGACTTCTCCAGCGTGTCCTCGGCGAAGTAACCGACGAGGCGGCCGTCTATGAACACTGGATACTTGTACACATCGTGGGATAGTTTCTCGTGGGTTACGGAGCTAATGGGTTCCATACCTATGGCGATAGAATATAAAATAATAAAAAAAAAACAATTTAACGAGGCACAGTCACGCTGTAAAGTAATATGGCTATTGCGTGAATGGGACGGTTTAATCGGGGAATGGTCACGCTCGATCACAGTCCCAAACTAAAATAATTATAATAATAAATTTATAATACTTCAAAATAATTTGTTAGATACTCAGTTTGACAAATTGCATCATCTCTACAAACAAAATCAATTGATGTCCGTTAGTCTCGCTAAAACTTGAAACTGGCTCAAATGGTTGTCGAGATCCAGAAATCACCCGTGCGAAGTTGGGGTGGATCACTAGTGCATTTTTTATAGGATATGGTGACAAACGAGCACACAGTTCACCTGATGGTAAGTGGTTGCTGTGGCCCACAGACATCTACATCTATCCTCGATTAAGAATCAAAATGCAGATGCGTTGTCAGCCGTGAGGACTAAGATGAAATGCCTCGTTTCCAGTAAAAAGGGTTTCAGGTTCTCTACACTCACCATACGAAACACAGCAGCATTAAGCTACTATTTGACGCTGGTATTCTGTGATAGAGAAATGGTACTTATTAAACTTATACGTAATATTTTAAAATATGAGAATTTTTTACGGAATCGCGCAGAGAAAATTAAACATAACTAAACAAGTTGTAATACTTCATATATTTTTTAGGCTGCATAATTCACAGGTATGCGAATGGTAACAGAATCGTAGTAGAGAATGCCTTGGCCATTAAGTCCGCCATAATCATAGAATACTATAATACACAATAGAATGGCTGTCAACCTTACTCTGTAGGAAGAAAGGCGTCGCCGGGAGCACACATACAAGAAATTATCAGTGATGATAACACGACGTATTATGTGTGATTCATAATGGAGGATAGATGTCTATGGACCACAGCAACCACTTACCATCAGGTGGACTGTGTCACTCTATCCCATAAAAAAAATGTTACGACTTCGTCGTGTAGTAAGGACGTGATAGAATTTCCTATCAGATATCAAACGTAAGGTAGGTGTCGTAAGAGGCGACAGTGGGACATTGATACAGGTTTCCCTCTCTCATCCTTTTGATAACAACTCAATAGCATAACTACAGTTGTCAAACTGATACCGATTGATACTGTTACCAAACTGTCTGGCAAGCGTGGCTTTGACCAATATCTCTCCATAAAGCCCATATTCAGCAGTAGGGTTTTATAGGCTGTAATTGATTGATGAATGGATGTCACAATCATCTCCACATTGCCGTCTCAGAGTTGAGCGCTCGCTGTAAATTACACAGTACGCGAACAACCCGGGTTTGATCCCAGGCGGCACGAATGAAATTGTTAATTGCAATTTTAAGAGCGGATTTACCACGTGCTCGGTGGTGAAAGAAAGCATCGTAAGGAAACCGGCATGTCTGAGAAATAAGAAAAAATATATTTCTAAGACATGTGAAGTTCGCCAACTAGCATTGGGGCAGCGCGGTGGACATTTTCTTGTTCTACAATCTTCTTAGAAATGAGTGGAGGCCTGTGACCAGCAGTGAGACGTATATAGGCTGTAACTTTAACTTTTATATATTGACATTTCTAGGCATAGAATGGAAACTCACCGCACTTTTCCAGTACATATGGAAGCGATGCCAACAGTTTTGGATCTGGATGCTGTGTGACCTATAGAAAAAAGTTTATTTAAACAAAATAGTTACAATAAATGCCAGTTTTTTACACATGTGCGTTGGTTGGTACATTCCCGTTTAGTGTGTGCGTGTGTATGTGATTTTTTGTGAAACTGAAGTAATAAACGAATTTACAGTCAACAGCCACTTCCACCTGGTGGTAAGTTGCCGCTGTAGTTCGTTCATTCATTCGTTCATTTTAAAAGATGTTACCTCCACACTAGGATTTTCTCCCGTATTGTGGGAGCATATATAAATTCCACAAGGGCAAAAATCCAGACCCGGATCATGACGGCTCCGTGGCGCAGTAGCTTAGAAATGAGTTACAGCACTGAGAGCCGCGGGTTCAAATCCCGCACACAACAAGTATTTGTTTGGTAATTGTTCCGGGTCTGGATATTTGTCCTTGTGGAATTTATGTATGTAAACTGGCTCCATAATACAGGAGAAAATCCTAGTGTGGGGGTAACGTTTTTTTAAAAAAAGAAGAAAACATATTAGGACACCCGCAGTCAACTACAAACAAAAAATAATACAGATGTATTGTGACCTCTGAGGACTGAAATGGAATGCTTCAACGCGCAAATGACTAGCCTTTGTTGAGACCAATGAGTCCAATACTGAGCATAGGCCTCCCCCATAGATTGCGTCGTGGGAATTTTGCAATAGTTGCTACGGTTGACAACCGCAGTTTGTTTATTATTTTGAGTTGTTATCAGGAAGATGCTGCTGCTCATCTCTAGTTTCAGTTTCCCTCTGTAGTCTCTTACGTCACCCACAGGACGATATGGGGTAGTGGATATTCCTACACCGCCATTGTAGGGCACTAGGTGCCGTGACACACGCGTAAAGAAACCGTACAGAGGCAAAGCTAAGGAGCTGTCAAAATTTTTACCTATTTTTTTTTACTAACTGGCTTTACAGCTCTGGGTTCTAGCCTTTCTGAGTTTTTACCCATTTTGGTAGGGTTGACACAGGAGGATACAAACATAACGTTTGTTGTTGTTTTATTACGTGTACCTCTGATATTTTTTTTGCATACTACTTACTCTAAAAATTTGGATATATTCTTTTGTTTTTGAATAATTTGTTGTACCTTTTAGTTGAATGGTAATTTTTTTAAGTAATAATATATAGTTTTTTCCTTAAATAATCTGATAGAAAGCACTCGTATGGCATACGAGTATAGGTACAAACTTGCACACGTTTTAATATATCACTAATAATATTAACAAGGATTATTTCGAAATTAAAATATTAGAGAAATTTTTGCTCAAGTAAATCAACAACATTTATAAATAATAATCAAGTCCTAATTACCCACATTATTTAATTATCCCAAACAGGGTAGTTATAAGGATAATTAAATACTGTTATATTTTTTATTAACTTTGCTTTTACTTGTTCAATTACAATAGTAATAAAAATAATAAATTAATATTGCATATAAGTACTATTAATAATAATAATTAATTGTAAAAAGTTATTTATATTTTAAATGATATTCTTTACTTATTTGTTATTTTTAAATCAAATGAGAACAAAAGTAAACTTCCGCGTCGTAGTGTTACCACCACTACTTAACTTTGTCTGCTCAGTGAGCGGGATCGAGCCGGTTTGTACGCCGGCGGGCACCGTATCCCCCCCCCCTTCCCTCGCGCTTGGCGGTGACGTCACGCCCACTAAGCTCAAATATTCAGTCAAAATTAAAGAGGTCAAATGTGACGGCACTAACCCACAGCACTTTAACCCATCAAAACATATGTTTAGAGACTACTTTTCTAAGAAGAAGTTTGGCATTATAGAATCAATATGAAATTTTCTATCCTCTAGTGGAATAAAAAGTCAGTTAGATAGATATTTATTTATAATCTACGTTCATTTCGTACGCCATTTTTGTGTGAATGTTATTGTGTTGATTTTTGTTTTTATTTCCGCTTGGTATATATTTTTTTCGCCATGGAATTCCTGGTGCTTATGACGTTTTGGTCGCGAGAAAACGAATCCCTAATGCAAACTAGCGCTACATGTTTTAATAGTTTGGTTAGACGATGTAACTATTATTTTAGCCCTGCAGCGAACTTTGATTCTAACTCTTACCAAATTGAAGCAAACTTTTGGTTCGGGGTGTCTGTTCTATACGCTAGAAATATAGTTCGATGGTACTGTCGTACAGATTTTGTTCGCAATGTCTATTCTAATACGTAGTACATATTACTTTGTGATTTGTACTACATTTTTTGGTAGACAGGGTGTGGGGCGGCCCCCCACTAGATGTAGTGACGACCTCGTAAGACATGTAGGAAGTCGATGGATGCAGGTGGCTCAGGATCGCGCTTTGTGACATTTTTTGAGAAAGGCCTGTGTTCAGCAGTGGACTTGTGAAGGACTGTAATGATGATTATAATGATGTTTTCGATATCAAAACACTAACCTGCGCGGAAACTGTGAGATGATTTAGAAGACCACACGGAGCCCCGTCAGGCGTGTGCACGGGACACACGAAGCCCCAGGCGTCGGGCAACAGCTGCCGCGCCTCCGTCGTTCGCATCTCCATGAAGAAAGAACCACGGTGGATTGCTCTAAATTGAGATAAAAATAACCCTCAATCGACTTCAAACATGAGTTCCTTTTCTAGAATATGTGTAGCAAAGAAACACACAGTTTGGTAGAGCCATTAGTAGTATAGTTGTAGCACGAATGGGTCGGCTCGAGCGGGGAAGGACCACGCTCTCACAGAATACCAGCGTCAAATAGTAGCTTAATGCTGTTGTGTTTCGTATGGTGAGTGTAGAGAACCGGGGGACCCTTTTTACTGGAAACGAGGCATTCCATCTTAGTACTCACGGGTGACAACGCATCTGCATTTTGATTCGTAATCGAGGATAGATGTAGATGTCTATGGGCCGCAGCAACCACTTACCATCATGTGGACTGTATACTCATTTGGCACCCTATCCTATAAAAAAAAGTTCACCTGCTGGTAAGTGGATGCTGTGACCCATAGACATATATATGTCCTCTATTAAGAATCAAAAGTGCAGATGCGTTGTCACCCCTGAGGACTAACATGGAATGTCTCATTTCCAGTAAAAAAGGTCTCCGGTTGTCTACACTCAATAAACGGAACACAGCAGCATTAAGCTACTATTTTAAGCTGGTATTATGTAAGAGCGTGGTCCTTCCTCCAACAATTTAATAGCTGAAGCATGACTCTACCAAGTAAATACCAGTGTTACACTGCTGTGATTACAATAAAGCATCTGTATTTGCCGTCACAACAGTGTAACTATGACATAATAAAATGGTCATGTACATGATTGTAGTCGCACTCATATTACTACAGTATAACATCAATTACACGAGAAGACAAAGAAGTGATTATAAAATAACACTTATTACTTAAGGTCACACAAAAGTCACTAACTACTCATCACACAGATGTAGCTACTGTATTACACGTATTATTCATTCAGGCTTGAGTACGGCATAAAAACAGTAAATAGCAGTCACATCAGTGAAATAATGGATTGGAGCAGTGAATTACGATTAAAACAATATTTAACTTTAGCAAAAAACATTCCTTAAAGGCTGATTTACACTTCGACAAATACAGTAGCGAGTTAACTTGCAAACCTGGTGAGTTAAGCATAAAATCTCGTTTGAACGGCAATCAGTGTGTTAAGTAGCAAATTAAATAGCCGGCCGGTCAATTTTTCGGCGAGTTAAATTCGAAGTGTGGCTCTCGCGCTTGTCTCCCGGCACCTGCAACTAAACTCGCCGCTCGTGTGAACATGCGAGTTTAGTTCAGTGCATAAGTTGACAGGACGCAACGTGTTCGCGGTTCGACCCTTAAAATATAAAATTGTACTTTTTTAACTAAACTCGCCACGAAGACATTAGAATGTTACTGTCCACTCAACCGTTTAGGGTCGACCCACACGTATCACAACCACACCACATCGCAGAGACAAAATGTGGTCACGTGTGAATAGTGTTGCTGCAAGTTTTTGCGTCGACACATGTGTGTGCGATGTGGCCGGCCGCTAGTTCCGTGTGGTTCCCAAATGGTTGTGTCGTGGTTGCGTTGTGGTCGGTATCAAGGTACAATTCCGTAGCCGACTGCAGACAGCAGCAGCAAGCGACGTGTCGCCGCGACACAACTGGTTACTGTGTAGTTCTATGAAATACGTTCCGTGGCTAGCGACACGTCGTTTGGCTAGCGGCAGACGACACTGTAGCCCGACCGCAGATCAGTAGTGCCGCCAACGCCCGAGCGACAACACGTTGAATTTTTCTTAAAAAAATGAGTTTCACCGATTCCGAGGAACAGAAACTGATAAATCAGGTGGCCCAATATCCCATACTGTACGTTCCCTCACTTCCTCTGCATTTCAACATAGGACGCGTCTTTTCTCTTTATATTTGTTTAATAAAAGAAAGTCATCATCATCTTCTTCCTCTTCTAACAAAAGATACAAAAATAAATCGATAATTTCAAAAACATCGGACACAGGCTGCTGCAGTCTGCAGTCGGCTACGGGATTGCACCTTCACTCACGCAGTCGATAATGACGGCAAAATGTGGTACATGTAACTTGCACAATTCATTTCCAATACAAAATGCGCCCGCCCACGTGTTTTGGTTGCGGTTGTGGTAAATGTGGGTCGAAACTTACTGTCAACTGCCCTGTAACTAAACTCGCTACTGTAAGTACTTGTCGAAGTGTAAATCGGCTATAATGTGTAATATAGTATATAGTGTAATATACTATATTACCATATGCTAGCGTCGTTAATCAATTTATCACCAGATTTCATCACGTGGATGTCGTAAGAGGTGACCAATCGAAAAACACAACACCAGACTTAAAATACCCAGACTGCCAACGGAGAGCAACTTCAAATTTGCAAGAGATTAGACATGTGCAAATTATGAGTGATTCGTTCATTTGACCCGGGTCGCATCAAAATATTGTTGATTGCAATTACATTTTTGAACGGTCCAGTTCAAACGATTAGTCCTCCAACGATCAGAGTTATTATCCGACAGCCGCCACTGTCGAGCACGTCTCACAGATCACAGAGTACTGAAACTCGAAATGATCCATTTGAATGATCGACCCGAATAGCGAATCAATACTTGAATGATCACTCGAAACGAATGAATAACAAATGTCTACAAGACATCTGGCACTAAAATCGCTTATGCACATGCCAAGCATTGTATTTTGTTAATTCAATCCTATAACTGAAGGACTGGACTGACTGCCTCGTTAGTCTAGTAGTCGTAACCGCGATTGTTTATCATGACGTCAGGTCAAAATCAGAAGCTGGGTGTTTCTGTCAAGAAATTGAAAGTAGCAGCCCGAAGTTAAGAAGTTGGCGGTGTTTCACCCCCGTGCCCCGGAAAGCACGTGAAGCCGTTGCTCCTGCGCCTGATCACTTTACGATCGTGACAGATTGCCATCTCACCGGACTATGAGAGTGAGAGAATAGAGAGTGCACCTACTTTCGGGCACTCTAATCCTGTCCTGCGCTGCTATTCCACGTTGAGACTGGCCGTCGTGGCCGAATTTCGGTATGGAGGACGTTATTATAATATCTGGACGGCCCACGTTCATCAGTTGACTCTTATGGAGCAAATTGGAAGAAAAGGTAACATGCTATATAACGTATATTATAGCATGTTGTAGTTAAGTTTATGACCTCAATGCAGTAGATTAGTTAAGTTTAGATTAATAACCGCAGGTGACTGAAGTGGACTGAAAATTAGCGTCGTGATTTCCTCAGAGCGGTTTTCATAACTTTTGTGATACTTACAGGAGTAGAAGCCACTTTCGTTCCGATATATTTTGCTTGCTTAATTAATATTTATTTTAGTAATTAAATAAATTGTTATTAATTCATATTACTGTATACGTATAGTACCACAAATAGCTTGCATAGATAACCAGATAGCAAATACCTTTTGCGCTGTTGTAATAATAATTAAATAATATTTTACCACGTATTAAATAATTATTATAATAATCTACGACTCACTTGAAATGCGACATGTAGCGCATTCTATTGATATTTTCGGCGACAATAGTCAGCCCTTTGTACTGCGCCAAGTTGACGTTGCTGGATGGAGCGTTGCCTGTCGCTAAGAAGGTCTCCATCCTATGTTCGAAGCTGCCCGCAATCCGGAGGATGTTTTGTAGTTCTTTCTGTTAAGGATTTTTAAATTATCGAAAATTATTGTCATTGATTAAAACTACTTTTACGGATTTTATCGCGTTTAATTTTAATTTTATTTATTTTTCATTCCCGACGTTTCGGGTGCTTTCCAGCACCCATGGTCACGGGGGACTGAGGTGACTGACGTCCCGATATCATTGTTAAGCCCGGGGTACTTTCAGATTTTTTAATTATTGTTTATGGTCCGATCTATGGAAAATGAACTGACTATGTCTTGAAGTCTTGCAATAGTATGCTTGGGTTTAGTTTTAATTTTATTGATTATAGGGTCTTATTTATACAATATTACAATTATTGTCATGTTAATCCTTAAAATAACCCGTAACGTTATAAATAAAAAACAGTCCAGGTCAAGGGACTTTTCGATAGTGTGATCTTGACTGTTTTTTAGTTAGGGTAGTAGATCACATGCGGTTTTTTTTTATAGAAGAAGGGGCAAACGAACATGCGCTCACCTATTAATGACTACCGCCACCCCCCAAAACCAGGGAATTAGGCAATGTCCAATCAAAATACGAAATTGCAACATTCCCCACCCCCCACCTCTCTTGCAGACAAACGGTATGGGTTAGTAGACATTCTCATACGGAGGTATAAGAATATCTACTACCCATACCGTCCCGTGGGTGTAGAAAGGGAAATTGAACCAAGAGACAAAAGCATCTTTCTGATAACTTAAAATAATCAAAAGTGCGGTTGCCAATCCGGCAGATAAGTGTGACAAAATCCCCCCTACGAGGCAAACTATGGGGGAGGAGTATATTCAGCAGTGGACTTTTGTAATGGATGAATGTATGGAAGGCCACTAGCCCATTTCTCCCTTCCATTTAAAACTATATATTGAATTGACAGTTACATTACTACTATGGAATCAGTTATTTTGCTATTACCTTGTGCTAATATGCTGCGTACAGACTTACGCAACGTAACATACAATATAACATGAAAGGAACATTTCATAAGTGTGGACGCATCGCACGCACGAACCGAACATGTACCTATTTGCATCTGTTCCCGGTGTGCACGCGAACATAGCGTCAATCAGCTGAAAACACTTGAAGAGAATTGAATGTGACAACCAATTACTGACTCCGAGGTCTGCAGTCGTAAAGAAACGCCGAAGACGTCGACGTTGGTGGTGTACAGAGTTATACAGACACAGAGCTGGTGCAGAATCAATGACTGACATGATAGTTCAGCACCTATTCATTCCGTGTTCGCGCGCCTCTCAACACAATTTTTATGTTCGTTCGAAACAGAAACTTTTTTATTCAATGTAGATTATAACAATAATAATTGAAAGTCAATTTTTTCATTTACCACTAAAACTGTTTCGCAAAAAAAAAACCTCTGTCCTGGGAAGAATCAGCAAGAAACCCAGCAGGACTATTTTTTTTTCAATAATAGCTAAAATCGTGTTTAGAATTAACAACACAAGATACATAAGAAATAGCTTGGTAGCGATCACCCTTCCCAGTAGTTATTATCATCCATAAATTTTTTATACAAACTTAGTTTAATAACATTTTTGAACTTTGTGTATGACAAATTTTGTATATTTTCTGAGATTTTGTTGTAAAAGCGTATACATCGCCCCAAGAATGAATTACTGACTCAGTGGAGTCGAGTAACCGGTACTACTAGCTTGTGTCTGTTCCTAGTATTTACAGAATGAATATCACTTATTTTTGCAAAACTACTTTTATTTTTGTGTACGTACATTTTCATAAATGTATAGAGAGACCAGAGTTGATATATTAATTTCCTTAAATTTTTGTCTCAGTGACTCTTTTGGTTTTAAATTATATATTGCTCTAATGGCCCTCTTCCGACCAAACCGGAAAAACCACAAATCACCGATCGCTATGCGTGCAACTTGAAATACTCGTAATGTGCTCACGAAATGCACGGTTCGCGCGCGCAAGGCGTCTACACTATGAAAATTTGTTACAGAGTGTGTTACATTGCATGATACATCACACTAATGTGGACTGAACATTCTTTTCTTTCATGTTACGTTACGTAAGTCCGTACGCAGCATTATGCATGATACGAAAACTATGTATCTTATAGGAAAAACTTATATCACACGCATCACATGTGTTTTAATTTAAAAATTGAAGATTCGCGTCCGAAAGGTGTTGCTAACAACATATTGCCTAGATTACACCTACCGTTTGCTCTCTATCTTTTTTTATAGTATAGGGTGACAAACGAGCGCACAGTCCACCTGATGGTAAGTAGTTGCTGTGGCCCATAGACATCTACATCTATCCTCGATTACGTATCAAAATGCAGATGCGTTGTCACCCGTGAGGACTAAGATGGAATGCCTCGTTTCCAGTAAAAAGGGTCTCCGGTTCTCTACACTCACCATACAAAACACAGCAGCATTAAGCTACTATTTACCGCTGGTATTCTGTGAGAGTGTGGTCCTTCCCCGGTCGAGCCGACCCATTCGTGCTACAACTATACTACTAATATAACTGCAGTATGGCTCTACTACGAATAAATTGTACGTAAAGTAAATATACTGTTCGTAAAGTTTCATCAAACGAGTTCAGACCTTTCAAGGAGTATCCTGGATAGACCAAAATTTAAAACAAGTTATCTATCAGAATACAAATAGCCCCTTGAGTTTAATAGAACCCAGTTATTTCCATTTTACTACATTTGTAATGTAAAATATAAATAAATAAAAAATAACATCAAAACTAAAATCACTTACCGTACTCATAACAAATGTTTTGTTTGTCTTCACACGTTTCAAGATGTTTGCCTTGACAACGTATAACATAGTCTGTAACCGCTCTTTCAGTACTTGAAGGTACAAATGGCCGCCCAATTGCAGTTCTTGGACCATGACCGCGTCAGCGCCTTCTGCCTGCGAAGAAAAAATACACTGTAAATGATGTCCAAAACTTTTCTACCACCAGAGCGGCGCCACTTTATACATTACATAACGGCTGATATATGGAGTGTAGAAGCAAGTTGTACACACTGTGTATTAAAAAGTGTCCATAGAAAACCGTTAAATAAGGGTAGCGCCACTATAGCTACGGGCTAAATTTTAAAGAACGCACCGAAAAATATTACTGGGATAGACGACTTTTTCGAGGTTATATTTACTAAATAAAATTATTTTAGATTTTAGAGCTACTGAGCAGTTTAGCAGCACACTTAAACCGTCGACAACTGCTAAGTTCATTTCATCCCAGTAGCTCGACGGAATGCAGCGGCTGGGCAGCGTTCGGGAAATTACGACACATCATCTCGTCAGGTATACCTCAAACTCTGAGAACTAGATTATAAAACCAGTGCGTGTTGCCAGTGATGACTTACGAAACTGAGATGGTCACTTGGCCGTATGAGGACGATCAAGGTCGCTCAGCGAGCTATGGAGAGGGCTATGCTCGAAGTTTTTGTGCGTGATAGACTCAGAAATGAGAATATCCGCAGTCTAACCAGAGTGACGGACATAGCCCAACGAATTATTAAGCTGAAGTGGCAATAGGCCGGCCACATAGCTCGAAGAAGCGATAACCGATGGAGGAGAAAGGTTCTCGAGTGGCAGCCTCGTACCCGTAAGCGTAGTGTAGGGCGACTCCCCTCTAGATGGAGTGACGACCTGGTAAGGCATGCAGGAAGTCGATAGATGCAGGTGGCTTCATCAAAAACCTCTTTATTCTAATTTTATGGCGTTTATTTCTTTTTTAAATTTTTACTTTATTGGCACGGCTTATTATTAAAAATAATTCAAAAATTTATTCCATTTTGATATGAGAGTTTAAAAGTTATAACAATTTATTTAAATAGGGTTTGCAGCTCCAATTTTAAATTTTAAAATATTCATTAAAAAAGATATAATTTCTTTATAATTTTTTCGTCGATGAAATTATATGTAGTTTCTCTGGTTTTGATATGTGCACTTTATAAAGACTTACACTGTATAGAATAGCTCCGAACTATCACACGGAGCATTGGCCGCTCCCCGGGCAGAACACCTTGCCCGGCGGGAGATCTACCCTTTTCCTTTCACGGCCACAGGTTATTTTAATGCTCAGTATTAGGGAAGTGCCAGACAGGTGCAGAACTTGTGAGACACTGGTGTAGGAGTCAAAAACTTGTATCACACGTTACCAGAGCTCCCACTGTGGCTGATTGACTGCTGATACAGTCTAACTTTGTTGCTGTAGCGTAATGCTAGGCGACAGCCTTAGTGATTGCCGCAATTCAGCGTGAATTTTGTTTTTGAAGTGAAAATTTCTTTAGGCACATTGGGCACTCTTGGAATGGCTAAAAAGCACTGAACACGCGTGACCGTCACGCTCACATACATATAACTGATGAAAGTAATGTTGAAAAATTAGTTTGCATTATAGATAATAACACAAAATAATTTATATAATATTCATATAGTGTTAGCGAACTTCAAATGTCTTCGAAAATATTATAAATTTATAATAAATTTATGTATATATGTAGGAAGATAGTTAAATAGATTTAATTTACAATCACAAAATACACGGATCACAGGTAAACAACTATAAATTGTACTGAGACTAATTTAATAGCCGATAATAATAATTAATTAGTTTCCACGAATTAATTATCCGAATAGTCCAGGATGAGCTAGTAGCGGATACAACAAGTGAACCGTGCCACGCCAGCGCCAAGACTGCTTTAACGGCTTTTTTTTTGCGCCCGAAGCAAATATAGGCAACCCTCCGGAAAGTGGGGGAGGGAGGTTGGGAATGCTCATAGCATACCACGCAGCCGGCTGAGTGGTTATGTGGTGACTTTTACCCACTAAACCCAACCTTTTAGGAATTGGCTTAACGATCTGACTAGAGATCTCTAAGCCGTATACGAACGCGACCCTCCTTGGCAGAAAGGAGGGCGCATTTTAACGACAGCCGCTCCGTCCGTTTTATACAATCGAGACAAGTAGCTACCCGAGTGCCCCTGCAGGTGCAATGCGCAGGTGTGCGGTGTGTGGTGTGCAAAATATTAATTGATGTAAATTACATTATAAATAGCAGTAAAATAGTTAATTGTTTAGTGTAATTGTAATATTTAATTTTAAATTATTTCTATATAAATATATATTTCATAATTACGGACATACCATTCTACAGAAATTATTATATATACTAAGTATTAGCAGTGGCTATTGTTTAATGCAGCGGTCGGTGCAAGGGCGACTCAACAGCAAACCGCGCCAGCCAGTACGTTTACGTATGCCATACTGTTCGTTTGTTGACTGTTTACTCTTGATAAGAAACTGTTATAATTAATTCGTTCGCTTAAGACTCTTAGTTCTTGTGGTATCTTTCTATACTCTATACATATAACTATCACTCTATTCTCCTTCTGTGTGTTGTAAAAGACTTGTAACTTGTGTAAATTATAATTATTTAAACTGAAAGACTATTGAATTTTATTTTACTTACACAAGCAGCATAACAAATATTAAATTGAACTATAGGTGCACAGAGGCGCTGCGACATATATGATAATAATAATTCTTTTTCACGTAAAATAGCACAATAAATGAAATTTTTTTACTATATTAATACATTGACAAAAATAAACTTCAAATAAAATACTTTTTAAAAAATATTTCGTATTTAAAGTTTGTGAAGAAGCTAAGAAGTTTTCGCTTTTGACCTGCAGTTTATGACTGACAGTTTTTTTAAGTTATTATTATTTTTAGATAATTGTAGCTACAAATAAACATTTTCTTTCTTTCAATTTAATAAATGCTTCCATATACAGAAAGTAACCATGGTTTAGCATTGTCTACTGAAGATTAGTGATAACGCGATGTTATTTTGAAACAAAGACAAGTATAACTTTGAGGGTTATGGGGGGAATTTTGACTTTTTGAACTTTGATTGTCTTGTATTATCCAAAATAATAAAACCTGTTGTTGCCAACTCTTTTGCCAAGCGTGGCAAATATAGCTTACAATGATAGGCTGTGTATTAAAAAAATAACATATAAACTTACTTTACACTTATTCTGTACAACATCATACAGCTTCTGAGCCATGTATACTAATGAGTATACTTTATCCTTGTACTCCTTAAGATGTATCATGACACATCTCTTTAAAAGGAAGTCAGCAGCGTCTGCGTCAGAGGTCCAGGGAGGTAGCTCTGTTAGTTTTGGCCTGAACATTCTACCGAGGTAAGACCTGCACTCTTCCGAAGTGTGGAGACCTTCCTCGTGGAGTTCGCGAAGCATATTTTGAATGCAACTGAAAATTTGCAACATTTAGTTTCAAAATATTTTGTATACAATTTGTAAAGAAAACTGAAGGACAATGACATTACCAAAAAAAATTTTAAACATTATCGCTCTTACTCATAAAAATTGACGTCAATTAAAAATGCATAAGTTGTAATCTCTATTTTTACCATATAACAATAGACACAGACAAGTATAGCGATAAGCGATAATCGATGAATAAAAATAAGACCGCATGTTATTAATGAATATAAAAACCACATGTTACTTGACTACATTTTGCATAAAGTTCAGCAAATTTTTAAAATCTGGTAACACCGTAGTCAGTGACAGTATCTTTAAACGTGTGGACCGAATTTTATCGACGGCCATCTGCGTCGATTGTATTGCAAATTTAGTTTACCCATTTATTTTTTCCCCCATGTAATTTTTTTATTTAATATTTGAAATGGATTACTGTTATATCCTATCAAAAGTATACTGTTGAACGCAGGCCTTCCGCTATTAATTTTTATAAGTGGATAATTGCCATGCTCGGGAGTTGGCAACCACAGCTTAGTTCTTTTCCGTTGTTGTTACAAAGATGTAGAGGTGAGTAATATCACTTTTAGCCTATATCAAATCGTATCTATGTATTGGAAACGAATATCTGATATTGTATCTATATATTTTAATATGTATATATTTGTTGATGTTTTTGTTATATTATTAAATCGTGTCGTGTTTATGCCATCTAGCGTATTTTGTGCGTACCGCCACCTTGAAAGTTAATCAATTTTTGTACGATAAAATTATTTTACGTATAAAACGAAGTAGATGGCGCTATTACAAAGTATTATTTTACTCGTTTACTCCAAAGAATACATTTTTAATTTATTACACTTAACTTCTCAAAATAGTCCCATATTATAAGTGTAAGCGGATGGGAAATTGTTATACATAATAGGTTTAATTGGTTCTACACAATGTCAAACACTAAACTTCAATTAATTTGTTTTAAAAAATGTACAGTATCTACCTAATATCTACGCATCTATATAATATTTTATGTTACACTACTTTTTATACACACAAACAGTTCAAACTTAAAAAACGATCATAAAACAAAAAAATTATCAAATTAAAATTTAGAAACCGAATTACAAACGAAAGTGAGCAGAGAAATTATATAAAATATGTTATCTGCATTCAAATTACTCGACGCATTTCACGATGCATGTGAACGAAACTGAAAATAAAATTTAAAAATAGAACACAAGAGCTTTTTTTGTTGAAACCCAAAGCACAATAGCAAACAGGTACCTCAATGTTTCAATGTTGGTTTCAACTTAAATTTTCAGGTCGTGTTACAAATATTTAAAATTAATTGGATTAAAAATAACATTCTATTAAATACACAATAAGATCTAAAGTCGTTTATTTCGAAAACATTGCAACATAACAAAATATTAATTAAATACCAATTAGACTGGATATTAAAAATGATGTGTTCTGTAATAAATCGTATGTTACTACTAAAGGATTAATATTAATGATATTAGGCGTAAGCGTATCACCTTTTAGTTGTGAAGTAATCGTAATATCAGTTTCACCTATATATTCTATCGCGCTCACGGTTTGTTCGGTATTCGAATCCATGTATATATTTAGATATTTTACGTTTTCGTTACGAGTAGATATTAGATATACTGCGATTCAGACACCACTAGCTGTATTGCCGCGGCAGCGATATCGTAATATCTAATATATAGTTGGTTTTTCGTCCGATATACAGATGTTGAATATTGTACTGATATATAGATATTGTATCTATATACGATTTGTATCGCCCACTCCTAGAAAGATGTTAATGCCCATCTCCTGGTTTCTTTCCCTCTGACGCCTCTTGCGGAACCCCTAATGGATATTTTTATACACTACTATCCATGGCTAAACACTGAAAAGGATTACATGAACTAAATCATATCACGATACCTGAAAGTACTTATTATATAAGCTATTACAACAAAGTCCCAGAAAATATACAAGGTCTCTCTATTACCAAGTTTAAATATTTAATTAAACAAAATCTGTATAAAAAGGGAAATGAGGTGGTCGCTTCCAAGCTGTTTCTAAAATAAATTTTGTAAATATTTTGTGACTTTTGACATTGTAAAATTTATTTAAAAAAAAAGTCCCGCTGGGATTCTTGCTGTTTCTTCCCAGGCCAGAGGTTTCTTTTCGAACCAGTGGTAACGTAAAATATTGACTTTCAATAAGAATTACTTGTAATCTATATTGAATAAAAAATTATTCTATTCTATTCTACCCTCACTCGGAAAAGCTTTCTTTATATATTATTATAATAAAATCTTTTATTTATTTATTTTATCTTCAAGAGAAACATACATAATTTTAGTCTATTACGTAACACATATTAATCTTACATTTAACAATAGTTTCCACACTTAAATAATGCATCGACAACAAGCGAACATCATGACATACTTAGGTGTGCAAAAACTAAAGTGAAGTTAAGTCAAAGTAATGTGTGATATTAAAGTGAAATGATAATTTAGCTATTACGAGTAATTTAACTATCATCCATTACAGCTTCAATTTCAAAATATATCAACATGTGAAAAGTTGTTATTATAAGAATTACATGCACGAGTTACAAAATTGTTCTTGCCATATTTTGTACGCATAGTAGAAGTAAAAAATCCGACAGTAGCCTAATGGCAGGGCGCGGACCCCAAACTCAGAAGGTCGTGGGTTCGAATCCACCATTCGACTACTGTCGTGAACCACTCCTAACACAAGCATTTTCAGCTTACCAGGAGTGGTTAAAGGGAATATTAGTAATGTTAATTAATAGGACTACTAATATTTAAAAAAAAAGTTTCTTTCTAGAACTTATCCTTTGGCATCTGAAATTTATTTCACTTAGAAGTGGTATGGATCGACCCTAATTAATAGGACTACTAATATTTAAAAAAAAAAGTTTCTTTCTAGAACTTATCCTTTGGCATCTGAAATTTATTTCACTTAGAAGTGGTATGGAGTCGACCCTATTATGAATGATTTTTAACATACATGTTATTTTAAGGATAATGTTATCACTATATTCCATTATTTATTCCTCTTTAGTGATAAGTTTTCATTATTATTTGCTATAGAAATCGACATGTTAAACAAAGACGAAGTATCGCTATAAATATCGATACCGCATTTATCTATGACCAACCATTTTTAGAACTGTTAAAATTGATTTTAGAATTAGTTCGTTCGACATTCGTGTTGTAACCTCCAAGAGAGTAAGTTGTTAAGAATAAATCTGTGCTGATCTTTTAAATCTATATTAATTTTATTAATCACGAAGCGAATTTTACAATATTATCAAAATTAAATATGTTAAGCAAGAGTGTTTTTAGACTTAAAATGGGTAAGTATACTAATGTATACTTACCCATGGGGCAATATAATCAGATTTTTTGTATTATTTAAAAATTTAGGAAGGGGGTAAGGTTGCAGTGTAATATTCTAAGGAGGATACCTTGAAAATGATTCGTAGTTTTGGGGGCGTGGCTTATTCCTTTGTCGATGAAGCTCGCGGACGACTGCAGGAGTGTCAAAATGAAAGTGATGCAATGACTTCATAGTACGCAAATTATGAGATAGCCATACCGAGCAAGCTCTCGAAAAAAAAAACTAAGTAAGCGCCAAACAACATTTTTATTTTTTTCAACAAAAGTTCGTTATGAATTAAAAATGGTTTATGAGAACTTAGATATGATTATTTACAATGCCTTATATATAATTCCATGAACTTCTTCGTAAAAATATTTCGTGTGTTGAAGTGTGTCTTGTGTCCTGAAGAAATGTAACTAATTAGAGCCTACTTTGAAATTTTTTTGTATCGAGAAAATTACGATATCGTGTTTTCCTTTTATGCAATCCTAGGTCATATAGTCAAAAATTATATACTAAAATTTTGGTTTGTAATCTATAAAACTTAAAAAAATATATGAAATAGAAAAACCACAAAATTTTCGAGTTATAACCTTAACTGAAATAATGTATACTCACTTAACATAATACAAATCATTCTTTTTTCCATGCAAAAGCAGTCTGTATATAAAGTGATCCGTCCAGTCCACAAGGCATTTTATTATAAGCAGCACCGGAGCGTAATACATCCTCTTACGGTGAGAAAACATAAGCTTGCAAGAACCGTTTTGTAGAAAATGAAGAACGTTGTTCTGAAACAAGTGATTAATCAATATTATATCATCATTATAATTCTTCATTTATTTACGCAGTGAATGATTCATTCATTTGAACCGGCTCGCATCAAAATATTGATGATTGCAATCACCTCTTCTGAAAGATCCGGATCAAACGATGGACAATACCCAAAACCAGACTATAGTAATGTCTGACGTTCGTCATTATCGAAGCGGGTCTCACAGATCATAGAGTACTGAAACTCGAAATGATCCATTTAAATGACCCGGGTCATAATATAGGCCTTCCTTATAGATTGCCTCATAGGGGATTTCGCCATAGTTGCCACTGCCATAGTGCATATGAAATTAAATACGAATAAAATATATTTTATGAAAAAAAAATATTTGTTTATTAATTGCTATGTTTTTATAAACCTTAATCGACAAACGTTTCAAATTGAGGTAGCTCTGACCCACTGACCTCTATATACAAGTACGCTGGACTGGCTATACCATAGAAAATGACTGTGCCAATTTGAAGCGTCGCTAAAGGATGTCTTGAAAAATAAATTTGACATAATATGTCAAAGTCTGTTGTCTCATTTATACTGTCTTATTTAATAAGTCCGTATTTTGAAATTTTAAACTAAAAAACGAAAGTATTTTGTGTTGTTTGATTGTGTATAATATTAGTTACATAATAAGAATTATTTTTATTAATAATGAGAGTGTGCGTAATCTATAAAACTCGGTACCAAAAGGGAAGTGGTATAGCATTTCACAAGTAAGTGAATTTGCAGCAAATATTAAACAAATTAAAACTATTTTATAATATAAGTACTCAAAAATATAAGTCTCACAGAATACCAGCGTGAAATAGTAGCTTAATGCTGCTGTATTTCGTATGGTGAGTGTAGAGAACCGGCGACCCATTTTACTGGAAACGAGGCATTCCATCTTAGTCCTCACGGGTGACAACACATCTGCATTTTGATTCGTAATCGAGGATAGATGTAGATGTCTATGGGCCACAGCAACCACTTACCATCAGGTGGACTGTGTGCTCGATTGTCACCCTATCCTATAAAAAAAAACTTAAAAATTTGTTACTAATCTTAATATTATATACACCAACATCTTTGGCTATATATTACTGAGTTTTGATAAACAATAAAATTCAATAGGGTTGTCGAGTTCCTTGTCTATAATACTTATCGATGTTCTTTCCTACCCATATCTGTTAACAAACAAAGTCGCCAACAACAGACGATTATCAAATGTTTATTAATTAACAGGTTTCCAACTGAACCTAGACTAAAATTATGGCTTTAAAGCATAAATATTGTGAATTGGCGTCCGAAACAAAATGATCATATTTGTTCCAAGCGTTTCACAGACGACTGTTATATTAGATATGAGAACTGCACCACTTTGAAAAAGTGCTGTATACCGACAATATTTTCTGGTAGTACCAGTACCAGTAAGTATAAAAGTATTAGATTAATATTTCGAATGTTTTTTATTTCTTCTTTCCTCATTTCCCAACAAACTCAAGGGCCATAGCAAAGTGTCGAAATGTCGCCTGATGATGTCGAGCCACGTTGTATGTATTTTAGTGAACTGCGGCTAGAGGAGATTCCTCTCCCTGTACCACTGTAGTCGAAGTGGAATCGTAAGGGAAGAGGAGTGTTGGTATGGCGATTGGCGATGCGTCACAGGACAGTGCTTTGTGACATTCCTTGGGGGAGGCCTATGTTCATCAGTGGACTTGTGAAGGGTTTAAATGATGATGAATGATAATGGCATTATATTAATATGATACATAAATAGAATGGACGTTACGGGTAGAGTCCATCTATTCATAGAGTCCATTCTATTTATTTAGGATGGTAGGGTATATAATTTTATCAATATAATTTGGTACACTGTCTTATCCCTATTATTAGTTCCGTGGACGTGCACTTCTGCTGTCAGCGCCAAAATGGCAGAAATCAAATCGCTTCATCATGTCACGGTGTATAGCCAGTCCAGCGTACTTGTATATATAGAGGTCAGTGCTCTGACCGAAGAAGAAATAGAGAAAGAAACTTCGCAGGAATCCTCCTTTTGTCATTATTTAAAAGTTGATATTTCATTGTCTATTACAGTATGTAAGTCTTATGATGAACATAGGCCTCACTTTAGATTGCTTCATAGGCGGAGGTTGGGGGGGGGGGATTCGACACAGTTGCCATACTTCGCAGGCGGGTTGGCAAACGCAGTTTGAGTTGTTATCCAGAAGACGCTGCTCTCCGTCTCCTGATTTTTGAATATTCTAACGCTGCCACTTCACGGTTAAAGTTAATATTACAAAAGCATAACACAATTATATAGATAGGAAAACAATAGTAATAAGATAGAATGTAAAAAACGGTAAAACGAACCTTAAAAATTTGGAGGTTTTTAATTTATTTATATATTCTTTATTGCATTCCTTAATATACAAGAACATAAGGGCAGACTTAATACCTTGAGGCATTCTCTACCAGTGAAGTACACCATTGCTTGGATGCTTGGTGAGAATTTGACGTAGGTTTAGCAGTATAGAATAAAAAACAAAATAGAAATGATAATTAACTACGTAATATATACATTTTACTGATATATAAAATAAATAAAGTATAGAAATATACATCATAATGAAGATGATACTGCTAATCTCTTCATTTCCCTCTCAAACTGTTTCATTTTCCTCCGTCGCTTCTTACGACACCCAGAGGATGATATGAAATAGTGGATCCCGATCCCCCCCCCCTTATTATGAGTAGCATACTACAGTAAATATCCCCCTCATGAGAGAATCTATGAGGGAGGTCTCTATAGGGTTATTTTGTAAACCACACTCAAATTTGCAGAGAAAGTTTAGAATAAGTAATATAGGGGAATGATGAAAAAAAATTATTTAGAAAAAATCTCAAACAGTCTGTCCCTTTTATTACTTAAATTCAGAATGCGTGGTAATGTAATTATTTTAACCGATTGCCATTCATAAATATCTAACGCCCACTATTTTCTTACGCACGCACTAGTTCATAAGGGTCACTCAGTCAGCAAGCACGTTGTGAGTTTAATCGCACATACAAGAGCGCGCGTACATAGGCTGCACTAAAAGTATCGGGAATGGAATATTTCCACTGTTCCTGTCATATTAAAATCTTTTTAATTGAAAACTCCTTGATTTTAAAAATCGAATACCATTTATTTATTTAAAAAAAGATTCTCGGTCTTGTCACAAGGTTTTGTCAAACTTGTTTAGTCGTAGAGAAAATGGAATTGACTCGAGAAAATTCAAGAGCGATGATTTATTATGACTTTCGAAGTGGTTTAACACAAAAACAGTGTTTTTACCGGATGATTTCTGCATTTGGTGATGAAGCCCCATCCAAAACCACAATTTATCGCTGGTTTGCTGAATTTCAACGTGGACGTGTCCAGCTCAGTGATGATCCCCGTCAAGGTCGTCCAAAAACTGCAGTCACCCAAGAAAACGCTGATGCTGTGCGTAAGCTATGAGACGACATGTGACATACCGCGAAATTCAGGCAACTTTAGACATTGGCATGAGTCAAATACAAATAATCTTGCATGAACAATTAGGTTTAAAAAAAGTTGTTTTCCCGATGGATACCGCATTCGCTCTGTGAAGAGCAAAAAGCGGCTCGCGTTACTTGGTGCGTCAGAACTCTGGGCAGATTCCACGCAGGATCCTCAAATGCTGTATACAACATCGTATCAGGTGACGAATCCTGGATATACGCGTACGAACCCAAAACAAAAAACCAGTCACGAGTTTGGGTGTTCGAAAATGAGTTAAAGCCAACAAAAATTGTTCGTTAACGGAGTGTTGCAAAAAAATGGTGGCCACGCTTGTCTCTAAAACCAGCCATGTTACGACTATTCCTCTTGAGGGACATAGAACGGTTAATGCAGAATGATATGCTAGCATTTGTTTGTCACGGGTCGTTTCTGAACTCCGTAAAGAGAACTGCAACCGCCGCATCATCCTCCATTACGACAATGCGAGTTCTCGCACCGCACACAGAACAAAAGAGTTTTTAGACCAAGAAAACATAGAATTATTAGACCATTCGCCGTACAGCCGACCTAAGCCCTAATGATTTCTATACTTTTCCTAAAATAAAGAATAAATTGCGTAGACAGAGATTTTCATCACCTGAAGAAGCTATGGACGCCTACAAAACGGCCATTTTGGAGACCCCAACTTCCGAATGGAATGGTTGCTTCAATGATTGGTTCCATCGTATGGAAAAATGTGTCAAATTTCGCGGAGAATACTTCGAAAAGTTATTATTTAACATTAGAAATAGTAATGTTGTGTCACTTCCTTGATTCCCGAAATTTTCAGTGCCGCCCTCGTACGCGTAGTTGTTGCCCATAAATCACATTGAATTTTAAATAATTTCAAATAAAAGTAGAAGCCTTATTTACTCGTATTTTCAAAAACTGCAATAATATCTTCTGCGACATTAATAATGTCTTCCGAACGAATTTCGGTTACGGCGGGCTGCCTCAACAGAGACTAGCCATCAGCGCAGGACAGGATTATAGTGCCCAAGTGTATGCGCAAGTACAGAAACACTCTCTATTCCCTCACTCTCATGGTCCGATGGGATGGTAAACCGATACAACTGGAGAGAGATCAGGCGCAAGAGAGGCTTTACGTGCTTTCCGAGGCACGGGGGTGAAACAACTCCAACTTCTTGATTCCGGGCAGCTACTGAGAATTTCCTGATGTAAAAAACTCTAATAACTACTATTTTTAGCCCGATCCGGGATTCAAGGACCTCATGATCAACAATCGCACTACTACAACCACTAGATCAACGAGACAGTCAAATTTAAAATTATACATAAATATCCTTATTTTTGGTTGGATCACACCACTTACTATCTGGTAGGGATAAGTCATGCACTGACTTAGAACAGTTACAAAAATTGAGTTAATGTGTGCAAAGTGTAGAATGGAAAAATATAAAGAAAAGTATCAGTTAGAGCTCTAAGCACTGATTAAATATAAAGGACAAAACCTAGATATATAATCGAAAAAAACTTATTTCTTTATAAACAATAATATTCTTCCTTGTGGAATCGACTACCACCACATTTTTCCGGACCGATATGACTTAGGAACCTTCAAGAAAAGAGCCTACTCCTTTTTTAAAAGGCCGGCAACGAATCTGCAATTCCCCTGGTGTAGCAGTTGTTTATGGGCGGCAATAATACTTACCATCAGGTGAGCCATATGATCGTTTCCCTCTCCTATAAAAAAATTGGTTGACCCTGCAGGCCATCTCTGGAACTTTCCGCTAATTTCAAATGTAAAGCGCTCTAAATGTCACCAAATTATATTGCGAATTCTCGAAATTATGTTAAAAAAATAACGTTTTTTTTTTTTCAATTTTTTCTCCTTCGATATCTCACGAACGAATGAATCACTTAGCGATCAGCCGCCGTAGAGTCTACATCACCTGAGGATGCCTCGTGTAGAGGCGAAACACGTGTCGTATTATCGTCGATGGTGTGTCTTTCCTGGAATAGTGGTGCCGGGAGTAGTGGTGCTGGGACTAGTGGTGACAGAGTGCATGCAATTAAGGGAGGACGGGAGGTGCTCTTTAATCCAGGTAAGACACATCATTGTATTTAGTTAGCGAAAGGTTGCAAATTAATCAATATCTTTATTATAACGAACGAACCGATTTTTATTTTCCAATCGGTATTCGGCGTCATTTTTTAAGGTTAAGAGCTGATTCGTTTTTGATATCGATCGGTGAAGTCGTTTAAAAGTTATTCCAAAAAACCAGTTTTTCAAAACTTTTATTTTTGTGATTTCTCAAAATCTACTCGTCCGAATCAGTTCATATTACCACCAAATCTATTCCAAACTGAGATCTTAAATACGCCGCAAACCGCATCTCAATCGATCAAGACGTTCAAAAGTTATGAAAGGTTTACATTTTACAAGTTTACACACACACACATAATACATAGATCCGTACGGACGGCCACGTGAAATTAGTCAGAATGGCTTCCTGGGATCTCAAATCGTCGAGATCTGATGAAAACTCGATTTTCGAAAATCGGGGTGAAACCAATAACTTCCTTATTTTTGAAAATGTTCAATTTTCTTAGCGGGAAGTTAAAAATATCTGTTTTGAAATATCAAAATGGTACACTACTCAATTTAGTTCGAGCTGTTTAAAATTAACTTTTTTTGGTTGGTGAAGTTGATGACTCAACATATAGGATTCCTCTGAACCAGATTGAGTAGTAAATATGTGTCACCACTCCGTGGGTCGACTGTAGAGAATGCCTAAAGGCATTAAGTCCACCCTTTCATTATTTTGTTTTAAGGAATGCTACAGAGAATAATTAAATATGATATATCTTTTAAGTGGTAGAGCCATGCTACAGCTATATTTCTGGTATAGTTGTAGCAAGATCGGAGAAAGACCACGCTTTCACAGAATACCAGCGTAGCAGCGTAGTAGCTGCTTAACGCTGCTGTGTTTCGTATGGTGAGTGTAGAGAACCGGAGACGCTTTTTACTGGAAACAAGGCGTTCCCTATTAGTCCTCACGGGTGACAACGCATCTGAATTTGTTATCGAGAACAAAATTGTAGTATGTTTCCGACCTTTTTTTCAATGTTGTAAAATTTGAGCTGGTAATTTAAGTATAAGAGAAAATTATCTTCTTACAGTGCTGGTCTGATCAGGCGTCACACATCTTACAAGTATGCCGTAATCCGAGAACAAGTTGCCTCTCATCCTCCATCCAGAACGCTTGATAGCCACTGGGTAGTTTCTCCGAGTTACTAATAACATACGTGCTAGTCGCTCATGACCCTGTAAACAAACAAGATTAAAAATTGCAAACTTTTTTTATATATGGTAAAGCCACGCTGCAGCTATATTAGCTGTAGTACCAATGAGTCGGGTCAACCGGAAAAGAACCCCGCTCTCACAGAAAATTGGAGACCCTTTTTGCCGCACGCATCTGCATTTTGATTCTTAATCGAGGTTAAATGTAGATGTCTGTGGGCCACAGCAACCACTTACCATCAGGTGGACTGTGTGCTCGTTTGTCACCCTTATTCTATAAAAAAAAACTTCAAATGTTAAATAATAAAGTCTTCCAAGCTAAATTTCGGTCAAGACAATCTCAACAAAAACTAGCCAACTGCGCAAGTTAAAGTGCACAAGTATATGTGCAAATCCAAGAGGTGCACTCTCTATTCCCTCACTCACATAGTCTCATAGGACAGCAATACGATACAACCGTAGAGTGGGTGAAACATCGGCAACATTCAAAATTTCTTGACAGAAATGCCCAATAACAGATTTAGTCCGACCCAGGATTCGAGCGTGGTACAGTCGCGCTTAAAACCACTAGACAGTCAAGAGTGAAGTAATATGTGTCTTGGTCTTGCGGCACCAGTTGTTTAATGCGTATCATAGCAAGGTGCAAGTAGTATTCGATTTCATTCGCGCTGGACATGAAATGCAGGCCAAGGGTCGTCTTCAATAGACTTAATATATAAAACTCTCATATTGTATGCTGCAAAAGTGACCCACATGGTACGGAATTTAATATTGAAAGCTGTCATGGACGCAGTACAAATTTTAGCGTAGTTATGTAATCCACTTGTCAAGCATGCCCACAACTTTTTCTGCCACCAGGGCGGCTCTACTTAAAATTGAGGTGTAATATTTCACAGATTTTATAGCGGGGAAGCTAATTTGTTCGAAAACTGTAAAGGTGTAATGTTTCTTTCTGTACTCTTAGTTATATTTTATATTCATTAGATTAAAAGATAAACTAAACCAAAAAAAGTAGATAAGTATATGAATGAAATTAGGTACTTGACATCGTTCGTAACAGTTATACAAAAATATGTAGGTAATAAAACCTTAAATTACGTATAAGCATAATTAAATGGTTTTTATTTTATTCTGTAATACATTGTACAATTAATAAATAGTCTAGTGGGCATTAGATAATAACGGCTGTTTATTATAATAAAATAGCCTTCATTATCAAAAAAAAAATCATAATATTGAAAAATTGAAGCGAATCTGTAGATTAATACTAAATAAAAGAAATCTATTTAGAAAATCAATTCAATAGCCTATCTTATGAAACAAAAAAAACCTATTATTGCGGTTATTGATTATTACCTGTGCCGAAGGGAATTTAATTTCATAACTTCAAGTTTCAACTTGAATTGTAGCTGTTTGTGGATAGATTTCGTGTTTTAACTTTCTTGGATTAATTTGACCCTTGGCTTTTCTCTTGGATTACAGGACTGTGGATTGTTGCGCCTACATAATGAAAATAATGTGGTACTTTGGTTTTGAGATCAATAAAACAGATAACATACAGCCTCCGGCTACTTTTCTAAATGACATTTTATTAACAATTGCAGAAAATAATTAAAAAGGTTGAGTTTTATTTTACTTTATTTAATATTAACAACAAAACTGATTTTTTTTGAGTCCTTTTCGATTGATTCAAACAACTTAGCACAAGACCGAGGGATTTTACTACGTAACCTATAGATTATAATATAAAAATTAAACCCCAGGTCCTACGAAAATATGTTTTTGACATAAGTGGCAAATGTTTAAATCTTCAAAATAAGACATATTTGAACTTTGTTCACGCCGGGCCCAAGCTTGTATGGAGCCAATTTTATCTCATTTAAAAGAGTTAAAAAATGTGCAATAAATTAAAGAGCAAACCACTGAGGCACTGTTTTGTGTATTAATACAATACTCTAGAAAGTGATAAACTTTTATTTAAAACTAACTTCTCAATTGAACGACATTGTGTAACAAAAACTTCACCACAGTGTCAGCTAGGACATCCGGTGAACGGCAGATTATAAGCCCTTATTAACGCAAATCCTCCCTACAAATGTTAGAGGTCAAGTCTAGCAGTGAATTTTTTGAGGAAGAGGAGGTAATGCAAAAATGCTTTGGTGTATAGGTGCCCCAGCTTAATGATATTATTTTTTTTTCTTCTTATTATAAGCCAGTGCTTGACCACAACCCCACCTGGTGGTGAGTGGTGATGCAGCCTTAGATGGTAAATCGCACTGTCTTAGCGTAACAAATGCCTATTCACTCTTGCTTTAAAGACGCCCAGATTGAGTACGGACGGAAAAATAGACGCCGGAAAATTATTCCATTCCCTTGCTGTACGCATTACAAAAGAAGAAGCAAAACCGACGAATATCCGAAGACCGCCTGGTTGTCCGATGTTCGAGGGAGCAATTAGAGCGTAAAAGAATAATGAGAGACTGGCTACTCTGCGTCTGTGCTCGCGGATGACAAGATTGTTTTCAACCAAACCAAGGTCACCATTGAGCCTCTTAGTACGTCTCTCCACTGAGTCCAACGCTACCAGGTGGCATTTTGCAGCTTCAGCCTATATGTGACCGCAGTACTCCACCCACGACCGGACTTGCTCTTTATATAAGGTAAGAAGCTGCCCCCGCGGTAAGTTTCGCCGCACCCTTGTAAGGACACCTAGTTTCATTGCGGCTTTGGCACTGAACTCAATGAACCACACATAGTCAAGGTTCGGGAAAAATTCAACCCCTAACAACTGAAGGCTGTCAGTGTATTCCGAGGATACATTCCGGAAAGTAGGAGCCAGGGTTAACGGACTATTTTTAGTGTTGAAAAGACACGCTTGTGTTTTGGACGAGTTAAATCTCACAAGATTGGCATCGCCCCACTTTACTTGTCTTACGTACGAAAGTGTTATACATAAGTGTATTATAGTGATACACTTACAATGACTGTTAACAATTTCACTGTTCGATTTTTAGACACAATAGTAAGACAATAGCAATGAACTATATATAATCCATGGGACAGCGAAAGGTTTAAAATCTAACAAGTGCTAAAATTTAAAATTTTGAACAACCGACTTCAATATAAATAAAATGAGAACATCATCGGTTTTTTCGAAGTCAATTAAATATCCATAATTAAAGATAACTCGGTTCACCTAGAAAAAAGTTCTCAGGCAACACTTAAAATAAACATACAGTCGAATTGAGTACCTCCTCCTTTTTTTGAAGTCGGTTAAAAACCAATAAATTATGTTTTTGTGCTGATATTGGCATGAACTAACCAAAAAAACCTACACTATACCTGAGTTTACAAAATAAAACAGTACACGCATTAATGTAGTAGAAGTACTAGTGAACAGACACCTTGAATAAAATCTTTGTGAGAGTGCGGAGCGCGTGGAAGGAAGCACAGAATAACTTTTTATGGCACAGACTAAGTAGGTTTGAGCCAACGGGCTTTAACACATGTTGCAAACAACCAAGTCTTTGCGTTCTAGTACGTAGTACACATTACTTTAGAGAACATGAATACATTTATAGCCATCATTTATTTCATAGATCTATTTACATTATTGATACTCCCACTTACATCTATTTACATTATTGAATGTTGTAAGTTGGTTAGAAAACATCCAAATCTATATGATCTTTTAAACACTGTCAAAAGAAATAATCGAACTCAAAATAAATTGAATATTCAACTCTCAAAATTAAAATTATTTACAACAGGTCCCCATACGATCGTAATTAAAATATATAAAAAATGTTCCAAATAACCTTAAAAATATAAATAATACAGTCTTTTATAGAAAAATCAATCATTATTAACTTTTAAAAGTTATTGTAATTCAAGTAAATTCTTTATAGATTCAAATAAATAGTAAATGTATGTGTAATAATTATGAAAAAATTGGTTGACCTTGCAGAACAGCCCTGGAACTTCCCGCTAATTTCAAATGCAAAGCGCTCCAAATTTCACCAAACAATTTTTTCAAAATTTTTCATTAACGATATTTCACAAACGAATCAACAGGCGGCGATCGACGTGGTTTTTCAAATCAAGGTTAAAAGCTGATTAGTTTTTGGAATCGATCGATAAAGCAGTTTAAAAGTGATTCCAAAACAGTTTTTCAAAATTTTTATTTTTGAGTTTTCTCTAAATCTACCAGTCCGAATGAGTTAAAATTCATAGAAAATCTAAGTTTGATGAAACACTTTTAAAAATCCCCTTAGTTTATTTCAATCGGTCAAACTGTTCAAAAGTTATAGAGGTTTACACACACACACACACACCCCAACCCCACCCCCACCCACCCACACACGCACACATACACACACAGACACGCACGCACGCACGCACGCACGCACGCACGCACGCACACACACACACACACACACACACACACACACACACACACACACACACACGCACACACACGCACACACACACACACACACACACACACACACACGCACACACACACACGCACGCACACGCACGCACGCACACGCACACGCCACACGCACACGCACACGCACACGCACACGCACACGCACACGCACACGCCACGCACAGCACACGCACACGCACATGCACACATGCACTCACGCGCGCACGCGGACGCACACGCACACACATACAGACACCATCGGAAAATTGTCAGGGCGGCTTCTGGCCTGACCTCAAAACGTCAAGATTTGATGAAAACTTAATTTTCGAAAAATGGGGTAATAACAAGTTAGTTACACAATTAATTAACATTTACTAAATATTAACTACCACATACTAAATATTATTTAGTATTTTTTCAAAAACCACTTTCTTATAAATTGCTATGCCCCTACAGGGCGTCACTAAATGTATGATGTATTTTTGTGGCTTGCGAATTATGTAAATAAATAAATAGATGGTAAACTTTTAACCTGCCTAGGTATTCATCTGGTTAGGCACCATTCTCTTACCTATTTGTGCTGTCAAACAGCAACGCTTGCACTGCTATGTTCTGGTCCGATGTGTGTGTTTTTACGTGGTAGAGCCATGCTGCTATTTTATTAGTAGTATAGTTGTAGCACGAATGGGTCGGCTCGACTGGGGAAGGACCACGCTCTCACAGAATACCAGCGTAAAATAGTAGCTTAATGTTGTTTCGTATGGTGAGTGTAGAGAATTGGAGACCCCTTTTACTGGAAATGAGGCATTCCACCTAAGTCCTCACGGGTGACAACGCATCTGCATTTTGATTCGTAATCAAGGATAGATGTAGATGTCTATGGGCTACAGAAAACACTTACCATCAGGTGGACTGTGCTTGTTTGTAACCCTATCCTATAAAAAAAGTCTTTAGATGATGTTCACTGCTGAACTTAGGCCTCCTCCATAGATTGCCTACATCATCACAAAATATGTTCAGTTTTTTTTGGTGTCATTAGTTAATAGGAAACAGGGCAGGTGATATTTTACGATGCTTAATGTATACCTGAATTTACCTTAATTATAAAATATCCACCCCATTCATCTGCATGTTCATTGTGTTGAACTAGTTCTTCAGGTGACAAGTCGGCCAAGTGGCAGATTTTAGACTGAAAAAAAGATCACAATTTTTTTAGGTTAAGAAAATTTTTGGGTGATATTTATATTTGTTCATGAATAAACATGAATAATCGGAAGCGATGACTCATTGATTGATCTAATCCTTGCTGCTTCTCCTGAACATGTGATGATGCATGGACAGTTACCCGCTTTGGGTTTCTCACACCACAACATCATTTATGCATCGCATAAGCTTAAACCTCCTAAATATTCTCCTACTGTGATGCATCTTCGAAGTTTTTCTAAAATATACTTTGACAAGCTTAGGAATGACGCTCTTAATCTTGATCTAGCCTCTTTAATAGCAGCATCTACTGTTGACGATAAAGTCACTATCCTTAACCACAATATTCTTAGCCTTTATGATGCTCATGCTCCTGTTCACAAGGTTAGATTGAAGCATCCCCCTGCCCCTCGGATGACAGAGGGCGTAACGATGGCAATGGCTAGACGAAATCGTGCTCTTCTTCGTTTCAAGAGAAATCGAACTGAAGAAAATTGGATATCTTTTAAAGCAACCAGAAATAGGTGCAATCAGACGGTACGTGAAGCTAAACGCTGATATTTCCATAACTGTATTAATAACTCTTCCCCAGTTTTAGTGTGGAAATTCCTAAAATCTTTCGGTCTTTGTAGACCAACTACATTGGATTGTGGTCCTTCTGTGTCACTTGATGAAATCAACCAACATTTCGCTTCTTTAAAAGCACTGGACCCTACAATTCGTTCCCAAACTATGGTTTCCATTGCTTCTATGCAAATTCCTAACATTCCTACCATTAATTTTTCTCCTGTTTCTCAGGATGATGTCAAAAAGTCGATTTTAGCAATCCAGTCCAAGGCCGTGGGTTACGACGAGATTAGTAGACATATGGTAGTATTTATACTCGAGCACCTTCTCCCGGCAATTTCTCATATAATCAATTTTTCCCTTTGTTCAGGTCAGTATCCTAATCTTTGGAAGAGGGCTTTTGTAAAGCCTCTCCCAAAAGTTCCTACTCCCATTCTTCCCAATCATTTTCGTCCAATATCCATTCTACCCTTTCTTTCCAAAATTTTAGAATGCTGTGTTTACAAGCAAATTTCTACTTTTATCCTTTCGTCCTGGTCGTAGTACCACTACTGCATTAATTAATGTTATTGATAATATTAAACAAGGCATGGAAGAAAAAAAAATAACAGTACTGGTAGTTGATTTCTGAAATGCTTTCGACACAGTTGACCATGAAATCCTTCTATCCACACTGTCTCATCTGAATTTTGGCCCTACTGAATTGGATTGGTTTGCATCTTATCTTCGCGGTCGACAGCAGTCAGTCAGTGCTCGACTGCTCGTACCATTTGTATGTCGATGACCTTCAGCTTTACGTGCAAACTGAGATTGGGGATATCCATAATGGAATCAAAAACCTTAACGGCAACTTAGCAGCTATCAAGGATTGGTCTACTCGTTATGGAGTTTTGGTCAATCCTTTGAAATGCCAAGCTATACTGGTGGGTAGCTCAAGGATGCTGGCTAAGATTAATCTGACAGACTTACCTCCTATTTACTATGATAATACTACAATTCCATTCAGTAATTCTGTTAGAAATCTTGGCCTTCACATCGACAGAACGCTGAATTGGAGAACTCAGCTTTCAGATGTGAGTCATAAAGTCACTGCCACGTTATGCTCTCTATATCGACAAAACCTGTACTCCAGTTCACTTTACCGAGTTCTATGGTAACTCCTTCACAGTTCAGGCTACACGCCTTTGGAACTCCTTGCCCAATGACATCAGAAAAGCTCCCAATAAGTACGCTTTTAAAAAGTTGGTCCATGATCATTTATTAAAGACAACACATTTTACATGACTCATCTATTTAATATGTATTGCCAAACATACGTATATATTCATAGTCATTTGTATATACTAATTATGTATGTATTTAAATATATATACTCGTATGTATATCCATTTATTTATATATTTGTATATATGTAAGGATAGATCATATATGTATAGTTTATTTATTAGTAGTTTGTATATATTATGTAGTTAATTATCATTTGTATTGTGTTCTCTTATTCTATATTGCCACACCTATGTCAAACTCTCACCACTTCATGGGTTGACTGGTAGAGAATGCCTCAAGGCATTAAGTCCGCCCTTTGTATTCTTTTGTTTAAGGATGCAATAAAGAATAAAATAAACAAATAAATAATGTTTCAAAACTGTTGATTGAAGACAAATATCCTTATTTCTTTATTACCCTTTGATAATTAAACTTTTTCATACTTTTTATATATATTAGAAAAAAAATACTTCCTTAAATACTATATTATTTAAATTAGTTAGAATGGTATAATCATTATGAAACTAAAATAAATAAAATTCTAAGCTTGTAATATTATGTTTTGTACATAATAACCGTGTAGTAGGTATAAGAATATTCAGGACATCATAACATCCCCTGAGTGTCATACGAGGCGACAGAGGAAACTAAATCAGGAGATGGGCAGCAGCAATATCCTAATACTGACAAAAAAATAAAAAATAGTATTTGCCGACCTGCTTGCCAAGCATAGCAACAGTGGCAAATATCCCCCTATAAGGCAATCTATAGGGGAGGCTTATGTTCAGCAGTACCTAGACTTTAAATAAGCTGTAACCATAACAGTACATAATAAATACAATAGCAAAAAACAAATTATGTAAAATGAATAACTGTATACCTACCATACTAGCGTGGTATTATTTAATGCAAACAAAACTATACTCCAAAGAAGAATAGGCTTCCCAAAAAACTATCTGCTAAGCACAGTTCTGAGCTACCATTTTCTCCAGTAAAAGTTCATTGCTGCACATGGCCCTCTACCAATATTTTTAATATTATTTTATAGACTAAGTTTTACAAATGAACCCACAGTCCACCGGATGGTAACTGCTGTGACCCATAGACATTTACTTTCAGTCATATTAACAAACCTCATATAATTATATCTTATCTTATTAAGAATCAAAATGCTGATGTGTTGTCACCCCTGAGGACTAAATTGGAATACCTCGTTTCTAGTAAAAAGGGTCTCCTATTCTCTACACTTATCACACAAAACACACCAGCATTAAGCTGCTATGTTACATTGGTATTCTGTGACAGTGTAGTCCTTCCCCTGTCGAGGCGACCCATTTGTACTATTCAACTAATATAGCTGCAGCATGGCTCTACTACATAAGTTTTCCATTTGAAACTGTTTCCCATCTCCAGTTTGGCTATTACATGCCTGACATAAACAAGAAAATTGTAATGATATTTATTTTGGAACTTTTGGCATATCCCATATTCACCTCTCACAATGGTCTCAGGACAAAATCTGGTGATATTATTTTACTCGTCCACCACACAGAGTAGAGCCACTTACCTATTAGATTTCCTGTACATTTTACAAGGTAATCTTTCCTTCAAATGGGGGAAAACCGATAATGTGACAGTCATCTTTGCTATGGTTTTGGTACTAATTAGCTATTTTACTTATTATATTATATATTCATACCTTTATCATGACAGGAAGGTTTCCTAATGATCTATCAATTGTCAGGGACTTATTGTCAACAGTAAATGTCATTCTAACTTTAAAGTCTCCCTTATATGTTGCTGCTCTCTGTCGGCATTCTGTAGGGAGGACTCTTTGGTTCTTAACTCCCACTACATCCATTGGAACACTTGGTTTCGCGAATGCAGCTTCATCTATTGTGATTTTAACTTTTTCCCCACTAGGCAGTTCAAATTCAGCAGGAACCAGATCTGTTAAAGCCGCTTTTAATCCTTCATGGAGCATATAGTTGAAAGAATCAGTGTGTGGCGCCCCAAGGCATTGGAGGTACTAAAAGGAGAATTGCAAGTAAGATTAAACCAAGCAAAATTATTAGCTTTACGACAAAAATAATGATAAACAATAAACTTACAGGATTGGCAATTTTTGGAGGTTTACGATAGTCAGGATGGCTGGTATATGATAATGAAGGTTTGTGCAAGACTTTCTTTTGATTCATGTTTTCTGATTATTAACATTAATAGCCTTTTTTATGAATAACCTAAAGCCTTATAAAAAAAACACGTGCAGTATTGTGTTTATTGCTATCTGCCATTAGCCTATACCATAGAAAAAAATTGGCCTATACAGTATCTCATCATTAGCCAAGAAAATAAATGTGCGTTTGGCAGAAAAAACGCTCAAGCCTTTAAACAAAATGGCATCTAACGGTAACTGTCAAATCCTAAGTAGCTATTTTCCTCTAGACACTATTAGCGGACCTAAATTATGTTGTAAAGTATTCATATTAAAACTTACCAACATTAATAACATGTATAGTTATCATGTCATTATATTACTTAAAACTAATATTGCACAAAACAACTATAAACTCTACTCAAAACAAACAAATTAAATAAGCAAAATGGCGGATTGTTCACCTACAAGTAGGACTTCCTGGCCGAAAACTATTAGCGCTTATAAGCGCTTGCTAGCCTTTTTTCTGCCAAACACCCAATCATTAGCCCTTGACGATGACGAGTTTATAGCTGTCAAAATTGTCGAAACATGACATTGACACTGACAGTGATATTTTTTGTTTTATATAAAGGGAGTCATGCCCATACAGCCTAGACTGATGTGTATTTTTTTTTCATATTTTCTTTATAATATGCTGGTGCTGATCAATCACATTACGTTTCATTTTGAAGGTAGCCTAATCAAGCAGCCAGTTTATGTCGATAATAACTCAAGGCAACTTTGGTGATAAATAAAATTATTTTAATTTATATTGGTCATTTTGGTCTCTTTATATTATGCCAAAAATATCAAAATTAGGGTCAGTTCAGTCAGTCACCCAGAGATGTGACGCGCCGCAGCCAGTGGTTTCGTACTGCGCAGCGTGCCACCACGGACGCTTCGCGATATCGTGCGGCGCATCGTGAAGTAGCTGGCTGTGCACAGCTCTGGCACACTGTGCCTACCGACGAAGCACCGCTGCGTCGTTATGCGGCGTGAACCGTTTAAAGAAATTGATTGCATCGAATTGATGTAAATAATAGTGATTTGCACAATTTTAATAGTAGAAATAAAAATAAAATCACAATACCTGCTTTCCGGTTACACAAAGTATATAATGCGTTCTTGGGTAGCGATATACGCTTTTATAATAAGATTCCAAAAGAAATGTTAGATCTTTCACCTTTTCAATTTAAGTCAGACAAAAATGCTTGGAACTGACCTCTCGTACTACACAGGAATAACTAGAAATTTCTAAACCGATTTGGTATCTACATATACATTTGACATTTTATGTTTGACTTATCGCTTTACATAATTATAGAACTATTGCAAAAATATTTTAAAAAGAGCAACTACTGAGTTTCTTACTTTCTTCCATGATTCTTCTCAGTAGAATCAGAACCCCTGGACATGGAAAAGAAAAAAATTGGGGAACAGTGATTATATGACTATTCAAGAGTGTATTTTTAATGCCTACTTGAATAAAACATATTTGAATTTTGAATTTCAAACGAGTGAAGGCAAATTTAATTTAATTAACGTAGATTAATTCAATCACAAGAAGAACATAATATACACAATTTTATTTACATATTTACATTTCATTTTTACGTAGGCACACTATACCTATCTGGCAACGCATCTAATTTATTAATCTTCTGAAGAATCATTTTTATCAAGGGATGCCGAACTTTCCTTTGTCGGTCTTTCGGCTTGTACTTACAAATAGTAGTATTTATTTTAATTCCAGTCATTCCCAATTGAGCTTTGCTTCGAGTCTAATGTATTAATTGTTTTTATTCTAATCCTTGTTGTTCTCGGAGTGATAAGTTTACAATTTGACATGAGTTACGAAGAGTCGAATAGTTCTAGTCGGAGTAGTGAAAGTTGGAGTTATAGATCTAAAAGACCTAAAAGTAAATTTGATGAGTTTTTCGACATAATTCATGCATCCCAAATTGCGTAAATTAAAAAATATAAGATTAAAAAAATTGTGTAAATTATGCCAACATAAAAAGGTTGAAATAAAAATGAAAAACAGAAACACTTCAGGCTTAAGGAAGCATCTAATATCTTTCCACAAAAAGGAATCACAAATATTTCTTCCTGAAAAACCAAAATTAGGTGGAGATATCACAAGCTTTTTAATAACCACCGGAAAAAGTGAACAGGTAAGAAAAAATACACTTATCACACAATTACATAACACATATATTATGTAACTAGCGGCCGCCTGCGACTTCGTCCGCGTACAATATCTGATTTCCTATGAGATTTTGAAATTTTCTCGCTGTAAAAGTCTTACCTAAGTATAAAGAGCTTTGCTCACATTTTGAACCATGGTGTACAAGATTTATTAAAGACCTTAGCATTACACAGTGAAACAGACAATAAGGGACAAGAACAGCAGTATGAAGACGAAACTGAGGAAGATGAAGAATATGCGCCAAATGTTGCTGACTCATGTACAGCTATAACAAAATTACGCTGTATTTCCTGTAAAATAAAAAGAAGTGAGATATTGAAGAGGAAGTTTCAGTCTGCTTGTGAAGCAGCTGGCGTGCCATCAAATCTGAACCCCATAATAAAAAAAGTACCGCACCCAAATCCGTTCACCCGTATAAGAGCTACAGCGCCACAGACAGACAGACTGATAACGGTCAAAGTTTTAACACATCTCTTTTTCGTCGAGGTTTAAAAATAGGAAATATTTATACACCGTTTTGTTGAAGTTGGAGTAGTGCTGTACCTCGGTTACTGTCGATCAATTGAGGACCTTACAGCAAAAGAGGGGCAGATCCAAATTTTAACCGTTACCTTTTTTTTCACCTACATTTTAAACAAAAAAATTAGCTATGGTTTGGTGCATTTAGGAGGCAAATCCGACGACAAACAAGCGCGCTTTAATAAAATTTGGATCTGCTACCTTAATTTGTTTGGTGCAAGAAGGGAGCAGGTCCGGACCTGCCTCCTTCTTGCAATAAATGAAATTATTACATCATTTGTAAACAAGTCAGTGCACGTTTTGTGCTCGGCCCGAAAGGACATGCGTATTATTCTTTTAAATAATTGTTTTAAGTTTGATACGTTAAGTGTGTATTAAAATGAGTGACACTGAACCATTTAGTAGCGGCTCGTCAGATATTTACCAGCCGCATGTCTACGAGTCATGTTCAACCAGTTCAGATGATGATGGAAGCGATGTTGGTTTGTTGACATTTCAAAACCAAACTAATGAGGCGAACGATAAAGGTATGAATATTTTGGATGAATTTAATACAGATAATCCATGCCCATCGACGAGTGGCATAGCGCCGAAAAAAAGAAAATCCGCGAATCCATCACAATGGAAACGGAATGTAATAAAGAAGTCTATTGCTACTGGAAACGGCTATTTAAACTACAAAGGCCGTGAAATAGGCGAAAGAAAAACTGGACCGGATTGTTGTTGTAAGAAGTATAAGTGTTTTGTTCAAATTAATGAAGAAGATAGGAAACTAATATTGGAAAATTTTAATAAATTGGAAGAAACCTATGTGCAAAACGTATACTTAGGCGGTTTAATTAAAACTGAGAATGTTGAAAGGGAAAGATCTAAAACTGGTACGGGGGAAGAAACGGAGTTGTTCACACAAATATTATATTAAATTAGGAAATAGAAATATACAAATTTGCAGAAATGGCTTTGCATCTATCCATGGAATATCCAAAAAGCGTGTAGACAATGTTGCTAAAGAGTATCGGGATCCTACTGACTACACCACTCAGTCTAATCGTGGAAAACATCAAAATAGACCAAATCGTATTCCAAGTGAATGGGTTTCTAAAGTTGACTCTCATATTAGAAGTTTCCCACGTCGCGAGTCACACTACAGTAGAAATAAAAGCTCACGTTATTATCTGTCTCCAGAGTTGAACATTAAAAGGATGTACGAGTTATATTTGAAAAAGCATGAGCTTGGTCTTGAAGCATCTGCTAAGCCTATAGTATCATTTGATTTTTACTACAGATACTTTAAACAAAATTTAAATACAGTTTTGGGTCACCTCGGTCAGATACTTGCAAGAAGTGCGACATGCTGAGTAACAAACTAAAAGATAAGACATTGGATAGCGATGAAACCCAACAAATACAGATAGAGAAGAGTCTTCATCAAGCCAAGGCCGACACTTTTTTGTTGATTTAAAAGAGAAGAGTCAACTTGCTCTTAATAATGAAGAATGCGAAGTATTAACATTTGATTATCAGCAGAATATGCCATTACCTAAAATTCCAGCAGGTGAAGCATTTTATAAACGTCAACTTTGGGCATATAATTTTTGTATTCATTCAGCAAAAACAGGGATTGCTCACTTTTATTTATATGACGAAACCATAGGCCGAAAATCACCAAACGAAGTCACATCTTTTATAAATCACTACATAAATGACATTTTACCAAGCACAGTTAAAGTACTGTATTTATTTTCTGATAACGCAGTAGCACAAAATAAGAACTCGACTTTAGTTCAGTATCTATATACGCTTATGCGGTGTTCATCTTTTGAGAGGATTGTTCATGGACTTCCAGAACCAGGACACAGCTTCTTACCGTGTGATCGGTGTTTCGGCGTAATAGAAAAGTTTAATAGAAGGAAAGATTACATATTTACGACTTCTGAATATGCCGATTGTATTACGCAAGCATCTAAAAATTTTAAAGTTGTAAATGCAAGTCAAAATATGATACTTAACTTCAGCCAACATTATGAGAGTCATTTCAAAAAAGTAATAACAAATACAGAGAAGATTCGATTCAAAATATCTCAATATCGTATTTTTGAATATAGTAAAGACCACATTGAATCTATTGCAGTCAGTGTTACAACGGGAACGCCAGTATTTGATTATTTTCCTATAATGAGAAATGCTCAAGCCCAACTATCAGTTCTGCCTCAGAAACCGCTATATGATCATGCATTGCCGTTGAAAAAGGCTAAATACAACGATGTTATGCAGTTGGTAAAGAACTATAGAACTATGTTCTTTACCAACTGCATAACATCTATATTTCTACAGGGCCCTTAAAAGTGAAGCTGTCGGACCAACAGATGATATTTCTAGCGAAGACGACGATGATCAAGCTGAAGTTAACCTTTAATTTTTTTTTGTTCAGCACTCATTCGTTTTTGTATTTCTTTTGATTGTTTAATTCTTTGTGGACTGATTACTAATTCTTGAAATAAAAAAATAACCGTGTTTACCTGTTTTATTATCCTTAATACAAAATAGGGTAGTATTTTTCTTCAATCTTGGTGCAAAACGGAGGCAGATCCAAACTTTAAAAAATCGTAGTAATTCTATTACTTCTTCAATTGCCTTAAATCTTGAATAAAATGTGTATATATGTTCATATTATATAATACCATATAACGATAAGACATAAGTACATGAATCAATTTTTAAAAACCTTTTTTTTAAATACCCAACAGTTTTGAAATTTGGACTTGCCTCCCTTTAGCTGCAAGGTCCTCAATTATACCTTGATCAGTGGCCAAGATACAACCTGGAATTTGTACTTTGGCCAGGAGAATATTTTTTTAAATTATTTCAGTTTTCTGAATTGAAAGGAAACTGAGCCAAATAAAATATCCATCAGAGATGCAGCCTTTTGAGTTGAAAGGAAACTGAGTTTAATAGGTCCGTCAGAGGTGCAGCATTTGGAATTGAAAAGAAACTGAGCTAAATAGGAAATTTTGAATTGAAAGGGAAGATCTGTGGGAATTCTGATTAATTGATTGTGGGAATTTGGGAAAAAAAAACTAACTGAACACTATTTTAAGACGTTACTGTACACAATGTTATATGTTTTTCCATTCGGGGAAAGAATGTGGAGATTCTGGGCATTTAACACACGCGAACATGCTACATACAGCTGACCATGAGAGAAGCTGACTTTGATCAGGTGTTTCAGTAGTTAAAAATACGATTATTATTTTGATTTTGTTCAGAATTTGCTAGTTATTTTTTGTTAAATATTTCACTAGACCGAACAAAATGATTTTAGTTAAGAAAAGTTATTATTTTTAAATTACTCCCACATTCTCTTTGTGTCCTAGGTACACCGTAGTACTGGCCTAGGTACATAGGGTGTGTTGTACCTTGGCATTTATGACAATTTTTTTTATTTCTAAAACACATGTAAGTATGAAATATACATTCCTAATATTTTGGTGGTGAATACTCAAATAATTGACCTTTCAAAATATGCAAATATGGTTTGTATACAAAAAGTCAAAACACAATAAAAATGGGTATCCAAAAAACTGCCCTAGGTACGACAGATACTTTTTTCACGTGGTGAGCTACGCTGCAGCTATATTATGGTTGTAGCACGATTGGGTTGGCTCGACCTGGGGAGGACCGCGATCTCACAGAATAGCAGTGTAAAATAGCAGCTCTATGCTGCTGTGTTTCGTATGGTGGGGGTAGAGAACCGGATACTCTTTTTACTGGAAGCGAGGCATTCCATCTTAGTTTTTAGGGGTGACAACGCATCTCTATTTTGATTTTTAGCCGAGGATGATGATGTTGTCTATGGTCCACAATATCCATCCGGTGTAGTCAATCCGGTGAGTACCATCAGGTGGACTGTATACATGTTTATTACCCGTATTCTATAAAAAAAATATCAATTACGTAGTTGTAACTTTGCACAAACTCGATTTATGATTGTTTCTGTGTCTTCATGTGTGTAAAATAAATTGAACAAAAAATTAGATATCTTGGAGTTATTTCATTTATTTGTGTCATTTTTAATGGCGACCTCTGCAAACTTAAACGCAGACGGCTGCGGTTACTATCTAAAAATATTCCAATGTCATACACAATGCGTTTAAATTCTGAAATGCTTACGTTGGTTGGCCGACTTAAAACAAGATGCCATTCTAAATTTGACCTTATTTTGTTTTTCTTTAAGCGATATCTTTGCAAGTTGTGAATTGATTTTGATGGTTCTTTTTTATTAAATAGGCTGTACGACAAGAGTCAGTTAACCATTTAAAGAGGAGAGAATTTAATTAGGGGATTACATTTTCAATGCAAGTATTTAGGGTTTGAAATATACTGGTTGATTGATTCTTTATTAAGGCAAAATGTCGTTGATAATGGGTCACTATTTTCGAGGGCAATAGTGACTGTAGGTACTACCTACTCTCATTGGTTAGTAGGTGAAGGTGGATCGACTAACTTGTTAAACAAGAAGTAGCCGATATTTATGCAGATGATGACTCAAAAACTTACTCTCTTGCAGTTGGAACAAGGGCTCTCCTTACAGTACTATATCTTATTTATTTGTTTATTCTCATACATACAGTATTCAGGATTAACCTAATGCCGTTTTGTAGAGATCAACCAAGAGAGTTCGTAGAAAAAGAAGATAAAAAAAGAAGAAGGTCAAAGAATTAAAATAAAATAAATAAAATTATTTCTACACGATCATTTCTGAAGTCGCTAGACGTCGCGTATCGAATAACTAAAATTTAATTTTCTTATTATTTAAATATACATGTTTTTATGCTTTTTAGCCCCCGATGAAAACAAGGAGTGTTATAAGTTCCTAGTGTGTATCTGTGTTGTGTATGTGTGCGTCTGTGGCGTCATAGCTACTGAACGGATGAATCGATTTTGATTGAGTTTTTTCGTTTGAAAGATGTTTTAATGGAGTGTTCTTAGCTATGTTTCAAGAAAATCTGGCTAGCCATTTGAAGATCAAGAGCCTACGACGTGAGGAAAAGCAATGTCTAATAAACTCAACGCTCCGTCCCCCTCGTGTTCTTTTCAAAGCCCCAAAAACTTTCAGCTCGAATTACAAAATAAATGCCTAGAAGATTGCAAATCAGTGGACGATATGAAGAACAAGCTCGTGGAAACTGTCCATGTGGTCGGTCGTAGCTAAATTCTGCAAGATCCATTGCAGAAAAGTCAAAAACTCTCTCCCAGAAGCTGCAGTCTTCAGCCATGACGACATACAGGCAACTGAATAGACTTACGCAACTTCAATACAGCTCGCATTGAAGAAGTGATCGATTAAAACTAAAGCTCCAAAGTCTTTGCCAGAGATCTTCCAGAAAAAGCCAACCGTCGAAGTTGAAGACCGAATGTGGCAGCACTGTTTCCGGGAAAAATGAGATTTTGAGTGAGATTGGGAGGTTCTACGGGCAGCTATACACGTCTTCGTTGGAGTAAGTCTCATCTATCATTATTCCGATGATAACCAGAGGTCAGTCTGAGCGAGATTGCAATGGCTCTCCAGCACTTTATAAACGGCAAGACTACGGGCGAGGATGTAATTACAGCGGAGCTTCTGAAAGCGGGTGTACATTAAATACATGAAGTCCTTCAGAAGATCTTCATTTATGTACTCCATTTCTAATCACCTTTGGTTTAAATTCAGTTTTTTTTCTTCATATCGGTATATATACCTGATACGTGGTAGAGCCATGCTGCAGTTATATTAGTAGTATAGTTGTAGCACGAATGGGTCTTCTCGACCGGGGAAGGACCACGCTCTCACAGAATACCAGCGTAAAACAGGTGAATGTAGAGAACCCGAAAACCCTTTTTACTGGGAACGAGGCATTCCATCTTAGTCCTCACGGGTGACAACGCATCTTTATTTTGATTCGTAATCGAGGATAGATGTCTATGGGCCACAGCAACCACTTACCATCAGGTGTACTGTCTGCTCGTTTTTCATCCTATTCTATAAAAAATATACGTATAATATGCAAAATTAGTTATAAAATAAACAACCCAAAAAACGTTATCTCTAAAAAAATCAGTAACAACACTTTATGGCCCAATTTCTCAATATTTACAAATTGCATCACATCCCTTTTATCCACTCACGTCTTCAATTATCTTGATAATTTGACCTCTCCCTCACTTAAATGAACAAAAACATATTTATTTGTTTTTTACTTTTTATCTGTCCGAAGATAGATAGCTAATTTACATAATAAGCGAAATTTGTGTTGGCAGTACTACAAAATTCTTATCTAATATATTGAAATATAGTGCAAATAAAATTATTTATTGTACATGTAGAAATTTGACTTTATATCAAATCACTTCTCTTCCTACAGTGAGTGTTGTAAAAGGAAACGACGTCATATGGTCGTTGCGCTGGTTTTCGGCCTTTTAGCGGAGTTGTCAACTTTTAGATACAATAAAAATAATTGCCATTATGATGACCGAGTGCTGTTAATGTTAATTTGTATCTTTTATTATGTAGTTTTTATTTTTAGAATTCATAGATGCTACAAAAGAAATCTTTTTTTATAATAATTTTTGATGTGAACTTATTTTGTTCCAAATGCCATTAAAATAGGCAAATTATAAACACTGCTATTGTTTTAGAATGATGTGTTCTCCTATAATTGGTAGTACATAGTAATTTATAGATGTAAAGCATGTGTTAGAAGTAATTTAATATATACAACTGTTGGAGATCCATACAAATAAATAAATGTGCAAAATATGCAAAACGCTAGTTTTCGACCCCAAATTTTAGATTTCGGCCTACAAGAATTTTAGTTTTCGACCACTGTATTAGAAGAGGTAGTACAAACTTAAGTGTTTTTTAAAATCAGAAAATGGCAAAGAGGTTTCGGAAATCGGTGCTTGTGATGTTTTAAACGTAACTTTTTTTTGTGGTGGTTTTGATACAAAATAATAACCATGATTAATCATTTTTCTTTGAATCATAATCTAATAATAAAATCTTTTAAATATAGCAATCAAATCTTCTCATTTACGAGTATTTTGTACTTCCTCATATTTTAGTTCAACAAAATCTGTTACCATCTCATATCATCAGTACATCTCAAATCCATTTGGTGCTAAAGTTACTTCCAACATTTTTTTCCATATCTTCTGCTGTATCGATTATTAAAAAATTATGACACAAGGCGCAGTTTACTCAACGGCCTTACCCTTTACCCTTTTCGCCTTCATAGAATTCTTGGATTTAGCGATTTTTCGTATTTGAACTTTAGCACCCTTTAAGTTTTCTTTTTCTATTCTTTTTTTATAGAAGAGGGGGCAAACGAGCATGCAGTTCATCTGATGATAAGTGACTACCGTCGCCCATGAGCAACCGCAACACCAGGGGAATTGCAGATGCGTTGCCGGCCTTTTAGAAAGGAGTAAGCTCTTTTCTTGAAGATCCCTAAGTCGTATCGGCCCGGAAAAGTCACCGGTGGTAAACAATTCCACAGAGAAGTTGTACAAGGAATAAAACTCCTAGTAAAACGTACAGTAGTGGACCGCCAAGCATCCAGATGGTGAGAATGGTATCGGGAATTATGACGCGATGTGCGTTCGTAAAATTTGGCAGCTGGAACTAATCCGAACAATTCCTCAGAACACTCCCCGTGATAGATGCGATAAAATACGCAAAGAGATGCAACATCTCTTCACAGCGCCAGTGAATCGAGCCGATCGGAAAGCACTCGGTCGTCAACGATTCAAACAGCTTTGCGCTGGATGCGGTCAAGTGGATTGAGCTGGTACTGGGGTGCCCCGGCCCAGAGATGGGAACAGTATTCCATGTGAGGCCGAACTTGCTTTGTAAAGTTGCAAGCGATGTGCCGTCATGAAACATTGTCTCGCTCTGCTGAGCACGCCAAGCATTTTAGAGGCCAATTTGGCCTTCCCCTTCAAGTGACCACAAAACTGCACGCTATTCGATATGTCGACGCCGAGGATTCTGATGCTAGCTGAGGCAGCAAGGGGAGTGTTTTTAAACTAAGGAGACACGACAAACAGGTTCTTTTTAGCGGTTAGCGCGCAAACTTGTGTCTTCTGGAGATTGAATTGGACTAGATTTAGTAGCCCCCAATCCGAGAGTTTGTTAAGCAAAGATTCGACTTAAGACACAAGATTTCCCGAGAAATATTGGCACGGCCGGTGTATAAAGCATCACCAATGCTGTCGTCTGCATAGCGATGGATGTTATCAGTTTGCGACATATCATTGATATGCAGAAGAAACTTATTCTTTTCTTTTTCAATTTTTTTAGTTTTTACCTCTCTATTTTAACTCTTTATCTTCATAAAATTTTCGCCACACCGGAGATGAAATTGTTGCAGAATAAGGTGCACGTGTATTGTTAACAGTTATTTTTTTACGGGTTACGGTTTAATTAAGAGTATTCTTTATTTAATAGTACTGAAACCAATGTTTCACTAGTTTGGAGATGTACTAGTCTGTTTTGTTGGAATATCAAACCACACATTTTCAAAATTTTCAGAGATCCAGTCTGTTATCATCGGTGTTTATAATAACGACTCAAATGACCACGAAGATACCACTGTATCTTCGTGGTCATTTGATTCGTTATTGTTTCAATACTGAAATCTGTTATCATTTCAGGAATTGTCAGTATTGCTGTCATTGGGGGGCCTATTAGAGTTTAGATTACAAGAACATCATATAACGGTACTAAGGAACCAATATCCACATAACTTCCTGACAAATGCAATGTTGAAAGTTTGTTATCGATTAACGATTCTGATGAATCAGTAGATGAATAAATAGTTACCAGAACATTGTGAGTTACAATACTTTTATTATCTTGGTCTGTGTTGCACAGACTTTCTGGAAACTTAAATGGACTTAGCGGTCTTATACTGCTTAGTTGGAGAATTAAGTCTTCGTTGGCCTGTCTGTGTGGAACAATATTGATCTGTGAATACTTTCTTTTCAATTTCCTTGTCTCATTCACTATAATAGCAACTTTTATGTTTTTTCTGCCAAAGTTGATTTAAAATGATTCTAAACTTTTCTTGTGGAAACAAGGTCTGCGTTAGTTTTTTTTTTGAAATATTTATTATTTCATTGAATTATCATCGATTAGTCTTTCCAGATTTTTCTGGACTCAATTTGAGTAATGCAATGCCTTGAGATCTATTTAATAAACTCCCCATTTTCTGAAGCCATTTATCTATTATATTTCTTTGGACGCTACGCTACTTGAATGAAATATTTCATGAAATAGCCGTAAATGTAAACTAAAGAAACATTCTATTTTCGGCCGCCTTATTATTTCATACAATTTTAAGTTGACCGAAAACTTAATAATTATTTTAGTCAATCCAGTTTTCGGCAACGACCGAAATGGGTATTTCTGTTTCATCACTAACTGTTCAAATTGCAGTACTTGGTGGCCGAAAACTGTAAGTTAGTGTCTATACACGCTACGATTCAATATAAGTATTCTTACTTATATGGAATCGTAGCCTGTATAGACACCACGATTCAATATAAGTAAAAAGTAATTATAGTACGTAACCAAATAAATGAGAGACAAAGTATTTAGGCTAAACTCGGGCTACTTTTCGGCCGCATGGCCGACAACCAAATAATAGGACAATTTTATTTCTCACTTTTTGGCCACTTAATTTATTAACTTTATTAATAAAGTATTATAATAATCAATGTCAAATAACTAGATTAGGTTATTTATATATTGAAATATAAGCACAATATTAAATAATGATGGTAAATACAGCACGAAACTTACTTTTGAATAGAACGCGTGCCACAATTTTTTTTGCGCGATCTTACACGTTTTGAAAGCTTCTGTGCCGGCGTCGAACTAAACTATTCATTATAAATCGCGTGTTGTGTTTACCTGATTTATTAATATTGCCAGAAATAGGGCAGTTATTTACAAATGCATTAAACTTCATTTCGTACGATAATGTTTATTAAAACCGTTATTAAATCAAATTTACTGCATCACCTCGTGTCAAAGGCTGAAATCTAGACCCAGCCGGCTTACCGGCGCATCGATCCTACTTTTATTTATTTATTTAAATAAACAAGTAAATACTATTTACTAGCTTGCCAGGCAAACGTTATTCTGCTCTTTTCGACGACCTTTTGTCATGTCCTATTAAAACTTCTTAAATTCGCAAAAAATTATTGTGGGCCACTCATGGGCAAAAAACTATTCTTTCTATCTCTCAAGTTGGGCCAACTTGATTACGGTGTGCAAATTTGATTAAAATCGGCTAAGTAGTTTAGGAGTCCATCGCGGACAAACAACGTGACACGTAATTTATATATGTTATTAAGATTAAAATTTACTGAATTGAAGAAGTTAATCTTCGATCAACAATACCAACTAGATGTCGGGTCGGCGCAAGAAATCCATCTCAGTAAATAAGAGCGCACATGAGACGTGAGCTCTTGCAAGTAGAGTGTAGCTCGCAAGGCAATAACGGGAAAAAGAACTTTATTTGTTACAACTTAAGGTTGATTTCGCACTAAATGTTATTTAATTTTGTCTTTTCATAGTTTATACTCATGCGGACAGTATTTAGCTATGATTTTGTACGTGACCCGTTATCTAGTTGGTATTGTTGATCGATGAAGTAAATAAATAAAGGTGCAAGACGTCTGGCAATTAACCTGTCAGGTGGACCATGTCGAGAAGTTGAAATTTACACTGATGGTGATTAAGATAATTGATGAATGCGTTTGGCGGACGATTGCCTGAACACCAAGTACCCACAGGGACGTGGAGTTTATCTCGTGTCCTAATCAGTCTTTTGAATGCCAAAAAAAAGTAAAAGCAGATTTCGAAAAACTAAAAAGAAGACAACTGGTAGAATTAAAAATTTTGCATAACCGACATTAATATAAAAAATGAGAACATCATCAATGTAGTCGAAGTCAATTAAATATGTTGTAGCATAACACAAAAACTTTTTAACAGTGGTTAACTTTGTAACAGCCTCGCGACAGCTTTGCTGTTGCACGTATGGGCCGGCTCAAACCGGGGTGGTACCACTACCTCACAGAATACCGGCGTGAAGTGGAAGTTCAGCTTCCGCGTTTCGTCTGGTGAGTGTATGTGGTTGGAGGCCCAAACCCCCCCCCTTAACATGTTAGCGGAATTAAGTGAACAATCTACCGCGGAAGGTTACCAGCACCCCTGTAGAATCCCTCGCTGAGCATCCATGACCAAGTTACTCCACTTCTGAGCGTGGGTGTTCGGGCTGCCCCTCGTATTCTGGGGGGGGGGGGGCAAAATTCCGCTCGAGAAAACAACTGTTTTTAGCAAGCTGAGCAACAAGACCAAGGCGACCCCTGTCACGCTATCCGTGAATTTCTGCAATATTAGGGGACTTCATTCTAACCTAAATGCCGTCCTCTACCATCTTGAGACCATTTCTCACCGAGACGCAGGTGTCCTCTCCGGTTGATGCTTCGTATTTTTCCTGCCCGGAATACAAATTGGAACACTCCTTTGCGCCTCGGGCTGGAGTTTGCGTATACGTCAGAGAGGTTTATTTATTATATTATTTAGTATACATACATCTGCCTCATTAGTCTAGTGGTTGTAGTAGTGCGACTGCTAATTTTGAGGTTCTAGGTTCGAATCCCGGGTCTGGCCAAAAAATCAATTATTGAGTTTTTCTGTCAAGAAATTCTCAGTAGCTGCCCGGAGTCAGGAAGTTGGCGGTGTCTCACTCCCGTGCCTCGGAAAGCACGTAAAGCCGTTGGTCCTGTACCTCATCTCTCTCTGGTCTTGTCGGTTTACCGTCCCATCGGATTATGAGAGTGAGGGAATAGAGAGTGCATCTGTGCTTGCGCATACACTTGGGCACTATAATCCTGTCCTGCGCCGATGGCTAGACTCCGTTGAGGCAGACCGCCGTGGTCGAAATTCGGTCTGGAGGACATTATTATTATTATTAGTATACATACATAAATTTCACAAGGACAACAATCATCCACACCCAGAAAAATTATTTCTATGCCATACAAATCATCATTGCTAAGTCACTGAGCCATCTAGTATACGACGAAAGTATTGCGATCTCCAATCCCCATACAAAGTGTGGCAATTACGCCGAATGCTTCTGACAATGGACGAGGTTAATGTCATGTCCAGAAGTGGTGGTGTAGTTTACGTGGTAGAGCCATGCTGCAGCTATATTATGGTTTTAGCATGAATGGGTCGGCTTGGCCGTGGTAGGACCACCCTCTCACAGAATACCAGCGTAAAATAGTAGCTTAATGCTGCTGTGTTTCGTATGGTGAGTGTAGAGAAACGGAGAAAAGAGTTTTAACTGGACACGAGGCATTCTATCTTAGTCCTCAGGGGTGACAACACATCTGTGCATTTTGATGCTCATCCTCGATTAAGTATTATATCAAAATGTCCATAAGCCACAGCATCCACTTACTATCAGGTGGACTGTGTGCTCAACTTCACCCGTATTATATAAAAAAATATAACAGTGGACAATTCGTCATTTATTATTATAACACACCATAGACAACCACAGAGCACATACATGATTTATCAGGTCCTCATTCGTCACTCCAACTAGTGCCAACACTGCGCTTGAGTGCCAAGAAGTCAAGGTTGCCACTTGAGAAAATTTCTTTTTTTATAGGAGAGGTTTTTTATAGGCTATTTTTTTATACGAGTGAGTTTATCGAGAGTGATTACCGTCACCCATGAACAGCTGCAACACCAGGGGAATTGCAGATGCGTTGCCGGCCTTTTAAAAAGGGGTAGGCTCTTTGAAGGTCACTAAGTCATATCGGTCCGGAAAAATCTCTGGTGGTAGTTGATTCCACAAGAAAATTATGCGAGGAAGAAAACTTTTTTAAATTCCTTAGTGGTGGACCGCCAGTCATCCAGATGGTATGGATGGTATCGCGAGTTTTGTCGCGATGTGCGATGATGAAACTGTGCGGCTGGAATTAGTCCGAAAAATTCCTCAGAGCACTCCCCGTGGTAAATGCGATAAAATACGCAAAGAGACACAACATCTTTTCGCAGTGCCAGTGAGTCAAGCCGATCGGAAAGAGCTCGGTTGCCGACGATTCGAACTGCTCTGCGCTGGATGCGATCAAGTGGAAGGAGCTGGCACTGGGGAGCCCCGGCCCAGAGATGGGAACAGTATTCCATGTGCGGCCGAACCAGCGCCTCGTAAAATTGCAGGCGGTGTGCCGGCATGAAATACTGTCCCGCTCTGCTGAGCACGCCAAGCTTTTTAGAGGCCAATTGGGCCTTTTCTTCCAAGTGTCCACGAAACAGCGCATCACGTCTTCCCCATCGGTTAATAGTTTTTCGAGCTAATTAGTTAGCTCATACCACTTCCGCCTACTGATCCACTGGCTATGTTCTTGATCTGCGGATATCCACGTTACGGATTTTAACACGCAGAGAAACACCGCCTTAGTGGACAGTAGAATGGAGTGAATATAAACAAATCCGGTAGTTTGATAAAGTTGTCTATAGCTTTGTTTATAGCCAGTTAAATTGTGTTAATTTCCAATATTTATTACACAGCAACATGTTTCTTAAGCGGCCGCTTACGCTTACGCTTGGTAAGACGTACAGGAATTCGATGGATGTAGGTGTCTCAGGACCGTGCTTTGTGGCATTACTTAGTGAAGGCCTGTGTTCAGCAGTGGACTTTGTGAAAGTGGCTGTAATGATAATGATGACGAACATGTTTCCTTCACGACGCCTTGATAAAAAAATTAAACCCCATTTTTTGATTGAAAAAAAAAAAAAAACCCGATCAGAAAAATTAGCTCTGAGACAAGATGAAGCTGTAAGAGTCACATAGACTAACAGCAAAAACATCTAGATAATAGAGATATCAGAAAATATCATTAAAAATTTGTAAGAGTCATATTTGTTTCATTAGGAATCATAATGCATTCACTGAAGGTGAATGATATAAAACTTTCAATCAAATTTGTCAGTACGATACGCACGCCACTTGCTGTAAGTTACCTAATATTGTACTATGCTAATAACCTCCGCTGAAGTGCAACCGTTCAGTTGACAAAGTTTTAGCGTAATCTGATAAACATGATCAAACAAAAATTTTTTTTTATATATTGATTATAAATTCAGAACACTGGTACTTTTCCCTAATTTGAGGTGAATAGATAAGAATAAGGATTGAATATAAGCGCCTTAGAGACGAAGGAGGAACGGGGACGAAGAAAGGGTAAAAGACACGATTTGGGATCTAAAAGCAATGAAAATAGGGTTAATAGAAGCATGATTGTTAAAAAATTATTTGCTTCATTTATAAATGACGTTATTAATAAAAGAATCTAACTAAATCTAAGCGTAAGTTTAAATTGTGAGAAAGTCATTTACAAAAAGTCCATTTCTATGATAAATGTGAAATTTGAATATTTTTTTTCATATTTTTTAATAAAATCTTAAATATGTTTCAAATTAGGTGAGTGCTATTCCATCCGATAAGAGTATGTAGTAAATACATCTAATTAGTGTGTGCATATAAATTTGTTTTAGTAGGTAAAATGACCGCGTCATACGTGTATAATTAAATAAAATGACTAATTTAGTGGTGGTAATAATGAGGAAAAATGGGAAGCTGTTTTTACGTGGTAGAGCCATGCTGCAGTTATATTAGTAGTATAGCTGTAGCACGAATAGGTCGGCTCAACCGGGGAAGTCCACGCTCTCGCGGAATATATGAAATAGTAGCTTAATGCTGCTGTATTTCGTATGGTGAGTGTAGAGAACCGGAGACCCTTTTTACTGGCAACGAGACATTCCATCTTAGTCCTCACGGGTGACAACGCATTTGCATTTTGATTCGTAATCGAGGATAGATGTAGATGTCTATGGGCCGCAGGAAACTCTTACCATTAGGTGGACTGTGTGCTCGTTTGTCACCCTATCCTATATAAAAGAACACACGGGCTGTTTTGAAGCTCCTCCTTTTTATATGCTAAGATATTCTATCTTGAGTTATCTGTATGTCAAGCTGTGCTCGTTAGAGATCCTTGGATGAGAGTCTTCTGCCTTTTTACGTGTTAGTAAAAAAAAATAACATGGCTCGCCTAAAGTTCGTAATGAAAAGGTTTTTTCTGTCTTTATCCAATTTCAATGCATAAAACTTGATGGTGCACATATTGAATTGGAACACATGACACATAGAATTGGAAAACTCAGTTTGTTACCTCACGAAGAATACATAAAACCCACGTTGGATACTTCCTGTATTCAAAAACCCTAATTCTATACTTCCAGTACTTAGTGGAGATTTCCGAGAACGCCTTTTCCTTTGCATTTTCCTTAAAAACTACAAACGTTTTTTCCATAATAAAGTTCAAAAATCTCAGTTAGTTATTCCTTTGGAATTTACGTACTTATTGTTAGATTAATTAAGATTATTTTTTACTTAGCAGACATTGCAGCTTTGTTATATAAGTTTTTATGACAGGTAATTCTTATCATCATTACTCACGTGAAATAGTTTTTTTTTTCACTTATTCTGTAATAGCTATATTCACATTAAACTATGAAAAAATAAGTTTAATGTTATGACTTAGTATTACCGCTAATTTTAATCAAGATCTGAGATGAAACGTTTTTCGTTATAGATTGTTAGATATCTTTTATTTATATTAGAGTTCATTTATTACAAACCATTGAGTTAAAACTATCAAAAATCTACTGCTGGATCTACATGTCATATTTTTATACTCGTAGAATAAGGGTCACAAACGAGCACACAGTCCACCTGATGGTAAGTGGATGCTGTGGCCCATAGACATCTATTTATCCTCGATTGAGAATCAAAACGATCTGCGTTTTGTTTCTCAATCGTTGTCATCTCTGAGATCTAAGATGGAATGCCTCGTTTCCAGCAGAAAAAGGGTCTCCAGATTTCTACACTCACCATACGAAACACAGCAGTATTAAGCTGCTATTTTACGCTGGCATTCTGTGAGAGCGTGGTCCTTCCCCGGTCGAGCCGACCCATTCGTGCTACAACCGTAATATAGCTGCAGCGTGGCTCCACCACGTACAAATTATTTTCCATAAGTGAACTTGTCAGGCATAGTTTTTATAATTTTGAGTTATGTTTAGGAAGATGCTGCTGCCATTCTCTTGTATTATTGTGTCGCCTTTTAAGACACCCACGGGATGAAATAGAGTATAATATGTACCTACCGATTTAATTTGGATTAAAGACTTATCTACAATTTTCCAAATATTTCCAGTTCGTATGACTTGTATGCGATTAGAAGTATTGTGTTATAACAAATGTATATTTATTTTTCACACCACGCCCACGACCCACGAATACAACGTAAACGTAGTAGGTAAATGGAAATTATTTGGCCAGTGTACCAAAATCCGGCGTGTCTGGCGCGCGGCCGCATTCGATACAGTGTCCCTGCGAGCGCGCCAATACTACCAGTTATATAATTTAAAAAAAAAAATGATATTTTATCAGTTGCCGGTTTAGTTTTAATAAATATCTCAGTATTAAGTGGCCAGTGTTTAATTTAGACTGCAAACTATCAAATATAATTTCGGGCATTGCTTTTTTTTTGGTAAGTTTTTTATTTTACCCTCTATTATAAAATATACATAAATGTTTTTGTAACGTTGAAACGATTTAAATGTTATCAAAAGTTTATATTTAGAGTGTAAAAATAGGAAAAGCACGTGCAGATGATTAAAAAATTAGGATATTTTGTAATCTTTACGTAATGATAGTTTTTACTATCTAATTTTTACATTGCGTGGTATTCATCTAATTAATTTTAATTTACTAATCATGTTTGCTGCTAAAACATAATTAACATACCATCTGATAAACGTATTCAGCAGCGGCAGCGAATGTATGAAATAAAATGAATTTTCATTAAATTCGTATATTATGTATACTTTACGAATATTTAATCGTACATAAAGGGCAAAAACCTCATTCGTCGACGAAGGTACCTTATTCGTTTTGGACGAATATTTAGATATTATCTTGAAATGATTCGTCGCTAACGCTGCAAAGGGACAATTTTTTAAAATTACGGTAGAGCAATAAAAATTTATCCCCGATTACTTGCTTTTAACATTAGATAATTAAAAATATTCGATTTAATGTAAAACTAAAAATACAATTAATTTATTGGAGAAGAGGTTCGCATCTTTTTAGCGTTGGCGACGAATTGTGCATAATTATTCGAGGGATATTATGATAAATCAATAGAAAATATTACAATAAATGATTATACATTAATAACATAACAATAATTGTACATTTATATGATATGACGGTATTGTTGAAAAAATATAAAACCGGTGGTATGTGAATCTGAGAAATAGGGTTATGGAGGGGGCTATTCTTAGTTTATCTACGTGATAGAATTCGACATAAGGATATTCGCAGTAGAACCAGAGTACCTAACTGATATAGCCCAACGGATCAGTATGCTGAACTGGCAATGGATAGGCCATATAGCTCGAAAAACCGAAAAACCATTGTCACCCCACTCGATACAGTAATGAACAGTTGAAACGATAAGATATGCAGAATGTCGATGGATGCAGGTTTTTTTTATAGAATAAGGATGACAAGCGAGCACATAGCCCACCCGATGGTAAGCGGATGCTGTGGCCCATATATATTTACATTAATTCTCGATTAAGAATCAAAATGCAGATGCGTTGTCACACCTGAGGACTAAGATGGAAGACCCTGTAACCAGTAAAAAAGGTCTCCGGTTTTCCACACTCACCATACGAAACACAGCAGCATTTGGCTGTTATTTTACGCTGGTATTCTGTGAGAGCGTGGTCCTACCTCGGTCGAGCCGATGGCGATGGTGATTGTATAGAACTGAAGACCCCCTTTTCTGAAAATAAGGCAATTCTATCTTAATCCTCACGAGTGACAAAGCATCTGCATTTTGATTCGTAGTTGAGGATGGATGTAGATGTCTATGGGCCACAGCAACCTCTTACCATCAGGTAGACTGTGTGCCCGTTTGTCATTCTTACCCTATAAAAAAATAAGCTTAGGTTTTCTATTTACTATAAAACAATATTATCCACCAATGTCGTGTGATGTAAACTAAACAACAATGTCAATCTCAGCTTACTAACATATAAAGATTTTATTACCAAAGCTGTCATTCAAGTGACCTTTGCACTTATATAAAGTGAATAAATATTTTATTTTTAAAAAGTAGGTTTAAAAATATGAATATTGTTGTGTCAGGTGAAAATTAAAAAAAATACATATATTCTATGAATTTTAAAAGGCAAGGCAAACTACAGAGTTACACTTTGCAATAGTGTTTGAATGGCGTGCAATGAATTGGCACTTATTCCACGAAAATATTTTATTTTTGTATATTACTCCAGACATATTTTCGTAGGTTAGATGTAATTATTTATGCTGGATTTATAAGTTTCGGAAAATGTATGGTACATAAATAGTTAATTGCGTTCCTTCGTTTGATAAAAATTATAATTTTCACAGAATACCAACGTAAAATAGCAACTCAACGTTGCTGCGTTTCGAATGGTGAATGTGGAGAACCGGAGACCCTTTTTACTGGAAACGAGGCATTGGATCTAAGTCCTCACGGGTTGCAGCGCATCTGCATTTTCATTCGTTATCGAGGATAGGTACAAGTCAGTTCTGTGGCCCATAGACATCTACATGTCTATGGGCCACAGAAATTCACTTACCATCAGGTGGACTGTGTGCTCGTTTGTCAACCTTACTTATAAAAAAAATCCTATACATTATCCTTAGAGTATACTGTGGCCGTGGTAGGAAAAGGGAAGATCTCCCGCCGGGCAAGGTGTTCTGCCCGGGGAGCGGCCAACACTCCATGTGATAGTTCGGAGATGTTCTATATATACTGTTTATGATTCGGAATGTTGATAGCGTGATTTAAGCTTCGATGTATTTCGCTTGTGGCGCGACGACAGCACCGCCACATCACCCCCTGCTCAGACCGGAGGTCGATAGTGCGTGAATGTGCAAGTTGCCAGGAGATTGCTTTGTAGTCTGCGATGAGTCGATAAGAAGGCAAGTAATCTGCGAGAGTGCCGTGAAGCAGAGGCGAGCAGTAAGGCTCAGAACCGTGCCGAACACTGTATGGCGCAGAGAGTAGCTTGAAGGAACAGGAAGCATTATTAATCCAGTGCTGCGTTGAACCTTGTGAAGCTAGATGGCTTGCAGGATATGAAGACTGCAGACGATATCTGTTCGGGAGCGAATGAGTGGGGTATTCTATGACGATGATGAAGCTTGAAGTTTCCGAAGGTTGTTTGGTTGCATGTTCAGATCACGTCGGATGGTCACCACTGTGGCCGTGAAGGAAAAGGGGAGATCTCCCGCCGGGCAAGGTGTTCTGCCCGGGGAGCGGCCGACACTCCATGTGATAGTTCGGAGATGTTCTATATATACTGTTTATGATTCGGAATGTTGATAGCGTGATTTAAGCTTCGATGTATTTCGCTTGTGGCGCGACGACAGCACCGCCACAATACTACCTTGCTTACGTACACTCTAACATTTAAAGTCAAAGTCAAAACTTTTTACTCTAGGGATTTTGCCATAGTTGCCATCCGTGGCAGGCGGGTTAGCAATCGCAATTTTTGTTATTTTGAGTCGTAACCAGCAAAATGCTGTTGTCCACCTCGTGTTTCATTTTCCTCTTGCCACCTCCTCTGACACCTATGGGACGATATGAGGTAGGAGACGTTCTTACACCCCCACTACATGGTAAATAAAAGAAAACAAAAAACAATAACTTTAGTGGAAATTGGTATGGAATATTTAACAATTATATAATTGACAATCAAAGCATTACATAATGTGCTTTCCATGTTTATGTGATATCGTTTAACTTCTTTGAATCCTTATTTTTAAAGCCGTGTATAATAATATGACCTTGAACTTTTAAAGATAAGATATTATTGAGGAAAATTTATTGCTGCCAACTGTTAATCACAAAAGTTCAACAGATGGTCAAATATATAATAAAGTACCTACCTTTAGTTAGTTAGTTTAGTTTCCGAGTTATTACTAACTTTGATCGACTTGACCGATTGACCAATTGTGCAGAATAACAAAAATAGTTTTATTAAAAATATTGAGTAAAAATAGTATATAATGGGAACAAGCATAAGTTTGTTTGGTACATCAGTTACTCGATTCGAAAGAGTCAGTAATTCTTTCGTAGGGTAATGTTTACGCTTTTACAACAAATTCTCAGAAAATACATGTATGTATGTATGTAAATTTATCTATCAAAAAGTTTAAAAATTTTATCAAGCAAAAAGCTTAGAAAGCGCTATGGATACTACCTGCTATAGAGTACATGATTGATAATAAGTAATAACCCCTGGGAATGAGGTGATCGCTACCATGCTTTCTAAATATTTTCACACTAATTGTATAAAATAATACTAGCTTTTACGGAATTTATCGCGTACATTTAACTTTTTAAATACCCGACGTTTCGAACGCTTTACAGCACTCATGGTCACGGGCGGGACTGAGATGTTCAACGTCCATATGTCATAGTTAACCGCGGTTACCATAGATTAAAATTTCACTTTTGTTCCGATCTATACAGTATGAACTTATGGTATCTTGAAGTCTTGCAGTTGTATGCTTGGGTTGGGATTTAATTTTATTTATTATCGGATCCCAAGCAGATGGTAGCACCCAGCCATCTTCTCTATTGAAATTAGGATGTTTTTTGATTTCAATAGCCTCGCGAATCATCCTTGGAAGGAATCGGTGTTCTTTAGCGAGGATTTGAAGTGTTAAATATACGCGATAAATTCCGTAAAAACTAGTATTATTTCAATGTGTAGTGTTCGCGTAAATATAAAAAATCATTATGTATAAAATAATTTATTATTGTAAATTATTTAAAAAAAATCCTGCTAGGTTTCTTGCTGCTTCTTCCCAAGACAGACGTTTTTTCCGAACCAGTGGTAAAGCGTAAGTCCAGCACCATAGGTACAGTCGGAATCTCCGTTTCGTGATTTAGTTTTGGAATTCCGAACGCAGCAAATCCGTATTGAAATATCCAAATACTTCGACCGAGAGGTCAATCGACGGATTCAACTCGGCTGGGCAGCGTTCGGGAAATTACGACACCTCTTATCGTCAGGTATACCTCAAAACCTGAAAACTAAATTGTACAACCAGTGCGTGTTGCCAGTGATGACATATGGAACCGAGACGTGGTCGTTCACTGCTGGCCGTATGAGGACGCTCAAAGTCGCTCAGCGAGCTATGAAGAGGGCTATGCTCGGGGTTTCTCTACGTGATAAACTTAGAAATGAGGATATCCGCAGAAGAACCAGAGTCACCGACATAGCCCAAAGTTTTTCGTGCGAAATTTTGCGGGAAATCCGGATTCAGAATGGATGGAAATTCACTTCTGTATACGTCGGTATCATATGGTAAACGATAACGATTCATTTACACAATATGCATTGATGGGGTTCAACTGTCAAAATAAAGTCGATACACTTGCCGGATATGGATAATATAAGTGACACGCTGATCTTAGCGACACTCATTCTCTCAATCTCAATCTCCGTTCTAAACAAAGTTTATTACTGTCTAACCTCTCCACCATTCTTGGTTCATGACAAACTCTTTCACAGTTACTTCGATATCCCTTTGAAACAAATTGCCTGTTGTACCTGTGAATGATACCCGCCAAAAATTGAATTGTATCATGACAACCTAACTGAACTGCCTATAACTCACTCTCTGTTATACCTATGCTTAGCTGGTGTGGAATGCCATATAGCATTAAGCTCGCCTTTACAACAATATCATTGGTGCAATAAATAATAAAATGAATAAATAAATAAATATGGGTAGCAGTGGACAAGCGACACAGATCGTGAACGCTTGCAGTTTTTATTCTTATTGGGTTGTTATCAAGAAGGTGCTGCTGGTCTTTCCAGTTTCCTTTACACTGTTCTGTTATTTTTAAAAAGAAAGTCCGGCTGGGTTTCTTGCTGGTCCCTCCCATGACAGAGATTTTTTCCGAACCGGTGGTAAATTAAAAAAAGTGACCTTCCACAAGTATTATTTATAATGTACGAGTATATTGAATAAAAAAAGTTTCTGTTTCTGTCGCCTCTTACAACGATATGGGGTAGTTTATTTTCTTATGCCGACATTAATAATATTATTATTATTAAATAAAAGAAATAATAATAGAATGTCTTACTGATTAATAATTTTAAACCATATAACAAAGTTGGTAGTTATAATAGTATTTTATCAAATTCGTCAGATAACGCAGGACTTTTTGTTTTTGTAAATAAGAGATTATGTAATTAGTAGTAATTATAAGTTTAATAGTAGTAATTAGTAATTAATTAATAGGTCCTTCACTGCTGGCCGTATGAGGACGCTCAAGGTCGCTCAGCAAGCTATGGAGAGGGCTATGCTCGGAGTTTCAGACTCAGAAATGAGGATATCCGCAGTAAAACCAGAGTGACCGACATAGCCCAAAGGATTAGTAAGCTGAAGTGGCAATGGGCCGGCCATATAGCTCGAAGAACCGATAACCGATGGGGAAGAAAGGTTCTCGAGTGGCAGCCTCGTACCGGTAGGCGTAGTGTAGGGCGACCCCCCACTAGATGGAGTGACGACCTGGTAAGACATGCAGGAAGTCGATGGATGCAGGTGGCTTAGGACCGTGCTTTGTGGCATTACTTGGGGGAGGCCTATGTTTTTTTTTATAGAAGAAGGGGCAAACGAGCATGCGGCTCACCTGATGTTAAGTGACTACCGCCGCCCATGATCAACCGCAACACCAGGAGAATTGCGGGTGCGTTGCCGGCCCTTTATAAAGGAGTAAGCTCTTTTCTTGAAGGTCCCCAGGTCGTATCGGTCAGGAAAAATCGCCGGTGGTAAACTATTCCACAGAGAGGTTGTACGTAGAAGAAAACTCCTTGTGAAACGTACAGTGGTGGACCGCCAAGCATGCAGATGGTGTGGATGGTATCGGGACGTTTGACGTGTAGTGCGTTCACGATATTTGGCGGCTGGGATTAATCCGAACAATTCCTCAGAGCACTCCCCGTGATAGATGCGATAAAATACGCAAAGAGATGCAAAATCTCTTCGCAGCGCCAGTGAATCGAGCCGATCGGAAAGCACTCGGTCGTCGACGATTCGAGCCGCTCTGCGCTGGATGCGGTCAAGTGGAAGAAGCTGGTACTGGGGAGCCCCAGCCCAGAGATGGGAACAGTATTCCATGTGCGGCCGAACCTGCGCCTTGTAAAGTTGCAGGCGGTGTGCCGGCATGAAATACTGTCCCGCTCTGCTGAGCACGCTAAGCTTTTTAGAGGCCAATTTGGCCTTCCCTTCCAAGTGACCACGAAACTGCACGCCACTCGATATGTCGACGCCGAGGATTCCGATACTGGCTGAGGCAACAAGGAGAGTGCCTTGAAACTGAGGGGATACGACAAAGGGGTTCTTTTTAGCGGTTAACGCGCAAACTTGTGTCTTCTGGGGGTTAAACTGGACTAGATTTAGTCGCCCCCAATCCGAGACTCTGTCCAGCAGAGACTCGACTTCAGACACAAGTTTGTCCCAGCACTCGGAGACGTTTTCCCGAGAAATATTGGCTCGGCCGGTGTAAAGAGCATCACCAGTGCTGTCATCTGCATAGCAATGAATGTTACGGGTATGCAACATGTCATTGATATGCAGAAGAAACAGCGTTGGCGATAGCACGCAGCCCTGTGGAACATCAGCATTAATAGGCTTGCAATCGGAGCTTGCACCGTCTACAACGACCTTGATGCTCCGATCTGCAAGAAAGCTGGTGATCCAATCGCACAATTTCTCGGGAAGCCCATAGGAAGGGAGCTTCGAAAGAAGCGCTTTGTGCCAAACCCGATCGAAGGCCTTCGCAATGTCCAAACTAACGGCCAATGCCTCCCCCTTGAACTCTACTGCCTCCGCCCATCTGTGAGTTAGGTAGACCAGAAGATCACCAGCTGACCGACCACGGCGAAAACCGTATTGGCGGTCACTAATCAGCTGGTGATCTTCAGGTTCAGCAGTGGACTTGTGAAGGGCTGTAATGATGATGATGATGAATAAGTTTATTAGCCGTGGTGGATCAGGGGCTAAGCGCTCGCTACAAATTTCACAGTACGTAAGTAACCCAGGTTCGGTCCCCGCCGGCATCAATGAAATTGTTAAATGCAATTTTAAGTGCTGATCTACCACGTGCTCGGCGGTGAATGAAAGCATCGTGAGGATGGAGCAACTTGCATGAAATCTGAGAAATAAGAAAAGAAATATTTCCAAGACGTGAAGTTCGCCAAGACGCATTGGGCTGCGCGGCGCGGTGGACATTTTCTTGTTTTAAAACCCTCTGAGATATGAGAGGTCTGTGCCCAGCAGTTGGACGTATATAGGCTGTAACTTTAATAAATTTATTTTTTAATAATTATTTCATTTTTACGATTTTTGTTGTAACTACCAGGGCGTCATAATCGCGTCAGCGACAAAACCCTTTTATTTAGAATAAAAAAGTAAATTGGTCTTTATTGTCAGTAATTTGTAGTAGGGAGGTACTGGAAAGACTCTTAAATAGAAAAGAACCACTGTCACCAAGCTAACACACCTGACTGTATATTAGTTATCCTGCAGATTATAACAAACTTTAGAATATGTATTATATATATTGGCACGTAATGGTAATCTTCTGATTGTGTGGGCAACACCGGAAGACGTATTTGCCGCTAAATTGAGGTCGTGAGGAGATGATTGTCTTTAATGCGAGGGACGCTTGTTAAAAATTATGGAAAGAGTATATTTTTACGAAAGTACTTGATGTCTGATTGTATTTCGTTTTACCCAATGGCTCCAGAAGCGAGGTTACGCTTTTCGATGTTCCTTTGTAAGTGCAGTTTACATATAAACGTTAGCGATTCCAAAGAACTTCGCATTCCTTTTTCCAGGGAAATCCTTTGTCACATTTAATCAAATCGATACCAAAGGGAAGCTTGCCAAACGCAATAATAATAAATGACGGTAGTCGACAAATCATTTAAAATTTCAAAAAAAAATCTAAATATAATTTAGTAAATCAAAGGTGCACTGCTGAATATAGGCCTCCCCCATAGTTAGACTCATGGGGGTGGGGGGACTCCGTCGCATCTTACGACACACATGGAATTACATTGCGCTAGGTTATTTTTACACCGCCACGTATATAATTAATTTTAAAATCCTAAAATTGAATGTGTGTTTATGTGTTGCCTTTGATGAAATTAACATGACTTGGTCATTATAATATTGATAATAATTGCTGTGTTTTGATATAATAATTTTAAAATACCTTAATTTTTAATGCATTTTTATTATTTTCTGTATCTTTGAGGTTCTCTGATATTTAAATCTAAATTTAAATAAAAATCTATGTTTGACGTTAAGCAGTTATTCTTTTTAACTTGATGATTGTGATAGCTATGCTCTGATCCGCCGGTGCCCCGTGTTGCTCTATGGTGTGATGTAAATGTCTTTAAGTTATCCCGTATATTTATTAAATAAAAACATAAATAAATAAAGGTTCTTTGTTCGACGCGTATTTGTTTATGTATGTTCACCGATTTCATGGAAAAGGCTGAACTGTTCATACGGCTCTTTTTATTGATTTTAATGCTTTAAGTAGAGTCTTATTTAAAGGACAAAATTCATTCTTAATGTAGAAAATAGAAATTTAAAATAGAAAAAAGATGAAGTTTTTACTGTAAATATTTAGACGATATTTTTGTTATTTAAGCTTGTCATACTGCGTAGTCCACTCAAACCCACGCAGTTCCACTTTTCTGAGTGAATTGTGTAAATGTTCAATTATTTTTAAAATCACCTTCACAGATTTATGCGACCTTTTAAAAACATTGACTTGAGATTACCCGACAAGTATAATATGTCTAATATTTCAACGTGGTAGCGTCGTAAGATGGTTTCCAAAAATAGCGGTATAACTATCTCTTTTACACTCGACGTAACACGACCAGATAAAAACGAGGAGCTGCGTCAAAGGTGCGAGTCGTTTGATACTGCGATCTGAAATCAGCCTGCTAAGATGCCGATTAAAACATATTTATCCTGATATCGAGCAGCGTTTTTAACCTCCGACGCAAACAGATCGGTGTTATATGTTTAACGTGTGTACTTGTGTGTCTGTCTGTAGCATTGAGTTATACAACACTAGAGGAGCAAACCACATTACCGCGCGTTGAAAAAAGTGTAACCACAATCCAAACGCGACGACGTAGCTTTGAAACTAATAACAATTTTAAATAAACATATATCATCAGCTAAGATTAGATAAAGATAGACACACAAACATGCAATGGCGGGTTGGTGTGGCTTACTATATGAAATTTTACCTAAAATACGCAATAAAAATGAGTTCTTTTAACCTGCAGTTAATTGTTTTTATATTAAAACAGTATATTTTATTTTAAAATCTTTTTTGCGTCCCCTTAGAGAAAAAGAATACAAAGCTTATCAGATGAATAGAAGTAAACATAATTATGAAATAAAACATATTTTTATAAGTATTTTTATTGTACTAATAAATAAAACAATATAAAATAGGTATTAAAATATAGTTAATATAAAATAGGTAATAAAATATATTTAATAGATAATTCATGAATAAACTAAAATAAGAATAATTAATTATATTATATGAAAGTTAAAACGTAGTTTTTATTATAATTTCCAAAATATTTAAAATCAGAGGTAACAAATTAACTTAATCTATTATATAGTCTCCCATTATTGTAGGATAATCACAAATGCGGAAAAGTGGCAACATTGAACCTAAATGGCAATATTCGATAATTATATTTAATTATTTGAGGTTTTTACGTTTATATGAAAACAAGAACTAAAAATTATGTATTTAAAGTGATTCCGCTTGATTTTTTACGTTTTTGTGACCTTGAATAGCATTCTTTCACTACGCATTTACCCATTTTTTGTCGCGGCTCAACTCTGTCGGCGTCACATTGAACACTGAACTGACGTTAGCTAGGCATATGGCTGTGGCCATATGTGCACTGGCAACGCTTTGGCGCGGTTATTACTGATCTAGTGTAACATATAAATCAATGGTCTGTAGTATCTTAGCTCCCAAACGGATGAACAAATTTAGTTTCTTTTCGTTTGAAAGGTGATTTGATCGAGAGTGTTCTTAGCTATGATTCAAGAATGCCACCTAGCATCTTTGGAATTAATGGAAAGGCGTGCTAAGAGGCTTATTGGTGACCCGAATTTGGTTAAAACCAATCTTACTAGCCTCGAACACAGGTGCAAAGTAGCCAGCCTTTCGGTTTTCTACAGGATGCATTTCGGAGAGTGTGCGCAGGAATTGCATACTTTAATTCCTCCCTCTCCCTTCCACTATCGGACAACCAGACGTTCGGCAAGTCTCCACCCTTAGTTGTTGATTTACCACGCATTCAAACCAAACGGTTTCCTACGTCGTTCATCGTGCGTACAGCAAAGGAGTGGAATAAGTTGCCAGCATCTGTCTTTCCATCCGATTACAGTGTGGGTGTCTTCAAGGCAAGAGTTAATAGGTTTTCGCTGGCTTAGAATAGTAAAAATAAAGAAAACCTTTTCAGCCGTTTGAAGATTCATCAGCTCTCTTTGTTTTGGGGTTTCTCGTTAATTTTCAATTTAAGTTATGCGGACTTTTGTAGAAGAAAAAGATGATAAAACATCAACCTCTTAAAATCAGAATACCCACACATAGGTACATCAGTTCATAAACATTTTTTTAGAGTGTTTGTCATAGGCCGATTAGGAAAATAGAAATGTTTGCCTTATATTTACGAAACTAGTTTTAATGAGGGCTAATAACCTCTTAGGCCAGCCATTTACATTCGGAATTTCGTTTCGGGATTTCGATTCGGAATTCCGAACACAGCAAGTACATATAAAATCAAGGTCCCATCACAGACGTGTAGTAGTTTTACGTATTTACATATACAAAATATACATTCTGTATGTGGCCGATCTAAACACATACATTCGGAATTTCGAATGTATGTGGCTAGCCTTACGCTAACTACTTTTTTCTAACAAATTAACATCCCTCGCTACGAAATCCGTCAAATATCACCTCATTTCTAAGTAGATAAAAAGTCGTGAATCGTAATAGGCCGTAAACACTTTTATTACGTTTACTACAACGTGAGAAAGTGTCGCAATTTCGTTGTGAACGCGATTTTTTTTCTGACCACTGACTGGCACTGCTTTCCGAGTGCGTGATTGTGAACGTTATTGCTAACGTATATGTCATTATACGGTACCTTTATTTATGGTCAACTTGTTGAATAAGGGCTGCTATCTTTGGGATTCTCTCGTTCTTTTGATAAGATGTGATTAAAAAAGTATATTTATCAGAGTTGACGACTTGTTAGCGTAACTATAAATTATTTTACGGAATGACTATTTGTACCATCTTCAATTAATTGTTTCATGTTCAAATGTTTGTTTACGTGCAATTTATTTATGTCAAATCCCTCTATGCTACGAAAAATAAATACTTATGGGGTGGAGGTGCGGGTACAGTTATTTAAAAGAGGAAAAATTGGGAACAACCTATATACTAAATATTATATTTGTTTCAATGTTGGACACAGTTTTCTTATTTCTAAGATGGTTATGAAGCCGGTACTGATACATTTTCAAGCCAACAACGATTTCCAACCGTTATGTACATAATTTCACTAAAACGTAGTGGTTATATATTATACAAAGTTATTTATCAAAGACTAGCCAAATTTTAAATTAAGTTCAATTATTTACATAATGATATACCGTTATTGCAGTTTTTGAAAATACGAATAAATAAGACTTCTACTTTTATTTGAGATTATCCCAATTATGAGTAACATTATTGTCTACCGACCGACCTTTACGAAATTGTGCGTGCGCGATAAAATCAGTTAAAATAATGCATTATCACGCATTTTGTATTCAAAAGATAAAAAGGACTGAATATTTGATTTTTCTTTACCATTTATATATATATATATATATATATATATATATATATATATGTATATATATATATATATATATATATATATTCTGAACGCTATGCTGCCTATATTAATTATTGTGAACCTTCTCTGCAAGTTTGACCGGTTATTGCAAAATAACCCTGTGTATACACTCTTTGTATTGGACTGCAGGCACAAAACAAATAATAGTACTACGCTGCAGGTTCTACTTCTCTTCTTCAGGTTCTTATTGAAGTGTTGTTAACCTTTGTACTTTGAATCTTCATTAAAATTCAATAAGTAAAGTTCAATGCATATTGTATCGCAGTCATGAATTTAACATAATATGTATGAATTTTTTTTAAGTAAATATTTAGTGGCAAGAAACTCTATTAATGGATTATGAATGCCTCGTTATATTATGTGGAATGATTAACTCTATTTATTCTGCCTAAGTGTACTAACCAATGTTTGGCGTTGAAGAAAAACATTTTGGGGCAAGTTATAGGTTTGATTAGCTGTTGTAATATGGTCGTTTAAAACATTACCGCCATATAAAATCCAATCTAGGAGGACAGAGATAAAAACTCAAAGTCGTGTACGATAGCAAATAAATTAAGGAAAAATTGCTAATATCTTTTGGCAATATTATGTAACACTTCCAAAAATCAACTTTTTTTTTTTTTTTTTTTTTTATATGGCAACCTAACAATTACTGCCAACCTCCAGTCAATAAAAATACTTGTAACTTGAAACGAAACGACGGACAATCTAAAGAGAAACTACGATTCTGATTAAAAACCAAAATCATAATGTTAAGAACCATAGAATACTATAATAATGAATCATGAAATGACTTGTACTGAAGTATATTAAATAAATGATGGATATTAGGTTGAATTAAAATAATACTAAACTCAATACCACATTAAAAATAATCAGTATTACTAAATAAAGACGATTGATAGCTAAATATTGAATAAAATTTTATAATCTAATATTATTTAAATCTAAAAATTCCATAAGACAATTGAAAACATTTTTACTTTTTTTAGAAAAAATTAAAAGAGAACAAATTTCTGTAGGAAGAGGAATTTTAAGATTTACCAAAGTGTTAAATAATGAAGTATGATCATATAACGGACACGAGAAGAAAATATGGTTGAGGTCACCAATATCCAAACCACATTCACATATTGAAGAATTTTTAATATGAAGCCTAGCAAGGTGAACCGAATTACAGCAGTGACCCAAGCGCATTCTACATAACATTGATGTATGTTTCTTATTTAAGGATAATTTATAAAACCAAGGCTTAGAAGGAATGATGGGTTGAATTTTGGCATAGTGACAGCCTTTTGTCGTTTTGGTTTTGTTCCAATGTTTTGACCATCTATCTCTATATACTAATTTCGTAGTTCTTATAAGGTCGTAGCAATAATTTTTAAATAAGAAAGTATCCCCACAGACTATAGCTTGTTTAGCAAGTTTGTCAGCATATTCATTACCAGATATACCAATATGACTCGGAATCCAAACGAGAGAAATGTTGATGTTTTGAAATTGGTATAAGAATAGAAGTTTCTTAATTTCAAATATCAAAGGATTGCGGGAAATGTCATAGAAAGGATTACATAACAATGCTTGTAAAGAACTAAGAGAATCTGAAAATATCACGCTTGATTTTAATTTAAAAAGATAGCAATATTTTATTGATTGTAAAATGGCTAACATTTCTCCAGTAAAAACTGAAGATTCGGGAGGACTTTTCATTTTTTGAACTATTCTCCAATTTTGATGGTATATTGCATATCCAGTACAACCTTTTGAGTTAGTCTTAGAAGCATCTGTAAAAATATAATGACAATCTGGGAAATTCTTGTCCAACGTAAATACAAATCTTTTATTTGATTCAATAGAAAATTTATTTAATCCTATATCTAATATAACATTGGGTTTGAAAAGTGCAACTTCAAACGAATTGGAGAAAAGAGGCAGAGTCGCCGACCTATAAATAGGATCTAGTAAGGAATTATAATGTTCATAGCTTTTAACTAGGTTAGGAGTTTCTTTATTACGCCAGTATTTTCCTGAATTAATTGAAATGTACTGAGAAAGCAAACGAATTTTAGGTAGTAATGGATGGTTTGAAAATTGAAGAACCCGATAAAAAAAGGAATCCGATAAATATTGTCGTCTAATAAAAAGTGGAGGATCACCGCATTCAATCTGCAAGGCATTGATAGGCGACGAATTCATAGCGCCTATAATTAATCTTAAAGACTTGTGTTGAATGATATCTAATATTTTTAATCCTTTTTTACTAGCTGGTTCAAGAAGAAATGAGGCATAATCTAATCGGCTTCTTATAATTGCATTATAAATTAATTTTAAATAATATGGATGAGCGCCCCACCATACCCCGCACAAAGCTCTAAGAATGTTTATATTTTTTTCGCATTTTTTTTGGGTATAAATTATATGAGGCATGCCGGATAATTTATTATCAAGAATTACACCAAGGAATTTAACTTGTTGAATATTTACGAGCGGATAATCAAAAAGGCGAACTTGGATTTCAGGTAAAACTCTTTTGCGAGAAAAAATTACTGTATTACTTTTATTTGGGGAAAGTTCTAGCCCATGATCATCTAACCAAGAGGCCATAGAGAGGAGATCTTGTTCTATCGCATTAGCACAAGCTTCTATACATTTATCATTAACATAAACTAAGATATCATCAGCATATTGCAAAATTCTACACTTTGAAATAGACTGGTCCAAATCTGACGTATAAATATTGTATAATAAAGGACTTAAAACAGAGCCTTGTGGAAGGCCTTTAAAAACCTTTCGAGTATATTTTAGATCATCATCAATTTTAATATGTATATATCGATCTAGAAATAAATTGATAATCAAATTTGTAAGTTTTTTGGATATATTAAGCTTAAACATCTTTTCTCTAAGGATGTTGAGTCTGACATTATCGTAAGCAGAAGAAATATCAAGGAAAGCAGCAAGGACCGATTCATTTCTCGAAAATGCTAGTCTAATATCTGTGGTGAAGATAGAAAGACTGTCATATGTGCTTTTACCTTTTCTGAATCCATATTGGGAATTTGATAACAATCCATGACTTTCTACATACCATTCAAGACGGTTCTTGATCATATGTTCAAAGGTTTTAATTAGAGTTGAGGATAGAGCGATCGGTCTATAAGAAGAGCCGTCGTTAGGATTTTTGTCAGGTTTCAAGATAGGAATAATTACTTGAGTCCGCCAACAGTCAGGAACAAAGCCTATGTCAAACAAAACGTTAATGATATTTAAATAATAGGATAAAATTTGATCATTACATTTGGCAAGTAGTGAATATGGAATACCGTCTAAACCAGGAGCTGAATCTTGAACGTGAGAAAGGACGAGCTTTAATTCATATAAAGAAAATGGACGCTCTAAGGGATCAAAAAAAGAATCACATGGAATACTTTGAGGTAGCTCCTCTCTCAAAGGAGCAGAAGAAGGGGCAAGTTTATCTAGAAAAGTGTTTATAGATTGAGAGGGAATGGCACCACCGTAAGAACAAGATGAAAAACAACAGCGAAATTTTCTAATATTACGCCAAACAACTGATGAAGGTATTGAAGGAGAAATTGAGGAACAAAAGGCATGCCAACGTGTTTGTTTTTTTGTGCGAAGAGTATTTTTAGTCACTTCTTGTACACGTTGAAGGTATGAATAGTTTTCCGAACTCATGTCTAATTTATATTGTTTTTCGGCTTTTTTCCTATTACGAATGGCCTCAGAACATTCAGAATCCCACCATGGAGGGGAGGGCCTACATTTATTATTTAGAGTTTTAACAGGAATTGTTTGATCTGCTGCATTTATAACTGCGTTTGTAAATGCTTCAACAATAGAAGTTATATTATTTTCAGAAATAGGAGCGATTTTTAGAATTTCATTGTAAAGAAAAATATTGTACAGGTTCCAGTCTGCTCTGTCTAATTTGTATTTAATACATGGTTTTTTGTTAATTTCTGCCAATTCTTTGTTTGGAAAGGAAATCAGAATGGGAAAATGGTCACTGCCGTGAGAGCTATCTAGAACTGACCAATTTAGAAGAGTGGTTAAATCAGGAGTACAAATTGATAAATCTACAGCACTTCTAGACTCATTAGGACGAGAGCGTTTGGTAATTTTACCAGTATTAAGGACACAAATATTAAGTTCGTCAATTATTTCAACTAATAAACTACCGTATTTATCAGTATTATCACCCCATAAATAATGATGACAATTAAAGTCACCAAGAATTATAAATGGTTTGGGTAAGGAGGCTATTAAAGATTTTATTCTGCGAAACGTATGGACAGAAGGGGAGGGAACATAAATAGAAACGAAAGTTATATTTTGAATTCTTACTGCTACAATATTAAAGTCAAATATTTCATCATAAACATCTATAATGGAATAAGTTATATTATTTTTTATAAGCAAAGCACATCCGGCATAACCATCAGATCTGTCACTTCGAACAAGACAAAAACCAGGTACTCTGATATTCGAATCCGGTTTTAGCCATGTCTCTGAAATAGCAGCGATACACACACTGTATTTCTTTAATAAATAGATTATTTCAGTACGTTTATCTAAAATGCTTCTACAATTCCATTGAAGGATCTTTGTGAGAGTGAATGTCTTGGAGAATTTTAGGTATAGAATTTAGTAAGCGAGCAACGTGGGACGGTAGTTTCGACGAATACGAAGATATGATTATGTTAATAAGGAAACTTATAATGCTTTCTACAGAATCAAAATTACCCTGTGAAGTAACTGGTGAAACCCGAAGAGCACAACCATCCTCAGGTTGCGGAATTGAAAAATCTTCAATAATTTTTTGATGACTTTTTTTGTCGTATCCTGTTTGTGAATGGTGACGTAATGGTTTAGGAATATATAATGTTTTCTTATAAGAAGTTTTATTAGATGTAGCGGGGTTGGAAGGAAAATTATTCACTGTAGGATTAGTAGAAAGCGAAGAATTTTCAGGGAATTTAGAAATCAAAACATCAGCATATGATTTTGAAGAAACTTGTGGATATTTTTGAGATGCTTCTAGGTATGAGATAGACTTTTGTGCCATTTCAATTTTAATATTATTTTGTCTTGTGTGTTCAGGACATCTAGAATCTGTGGCTTTGTGGTTACCTGAGCAAAATAAGCAACGAAAAGATCCATTATCTTTGTCGCAAGAAGAAGAGGAGTGATCACCTCCACATTTTGAGCATCTTGGTTTGGAACGACATAAATCTTTAGTATGACCAAATCTGCAGCACTGAAAGCATTGGATCGTTGGAAGCTTATAAATTTCAACAGGAATGGAAGAATAGCATAAATAAACCCTCGAGGGAAGAATTTGACCGTCAAATGTGATTACGACACTTTCAGAGCTTTCATATCTGACTTTGTCCTCGTTGCGAACTCGGTAATTTAATCTTCTTACTTTTAATACAGGAATGGTATTTGGATACGAAGATAATTCGGAAATAATCTCTTCTGGTGTCCAATCTTTTGGTACACCTTTTATAACTCCCATACGAGATACGTGAAATGATGGAATAAAGGTTTTATATTTATCATTTACGGATGGATTTTCTAAAAATAGATTTGCATCAATAAATTTAGAGAATTCAACCGTTATTCTATTTCTCCCGATACGTTTTAGGCCTCCATTAACTATATTTTGTACATTTAATTTTTTCAAAAAGTGACCAAATGAAATGGCATTTAAAGTTTTACCAGAATTAGGAGAGTCTTCTTTTACTTGAACATGAACGATAAAAGGACCTGAATCTGTAGAATTATAAGAACGAAGAGATTGAAATCTTTGTGACTCTATTTTTTTATTATCGCTATCAATATGCGTGTTAAGAGATTTAGAAGAGATATAACTATTGGCAGAATTTAATGTTTGTGATAGAGGAATGCCAGATGATTGTGAAAGAGGGATTTCAGATGATTGTCTACAAGCAATATTGGATGATAAAGACATGGGAGATTCATAAGCACGTTGTCCTGACATATTGCTTTTGATAGAGTTAGAGCCTACAATTTTAATTTTAGATGATGAAGTATTACCAGTATCGTAGTCCGATTCTGAGAATGAAGAATTGGTGGAAAAAGCTGAAATTCTTCTATTTATGTCAACCCGATTAGCATGCTCTTCCTTCTTCCTTTCCTTCGTTTTATGTTTTCTTTTCTTTTTGTTTGAAATAATTTTGAAGTTGTCATCAAAAATTTCTTGCGATAATGACTGCCGTGGTTTTTTAAATGAACCTTCTAAATCATTTTCAATTTCCACATAAGCAGCTGGTGAGGAAATAATGTTAGTGTCAGAATAATTCGGATCCGGTGGCTTAGGCGGAATTGGATTAGACATGGCGACCGAGAGACTAAGGCTACGTTAAACTATTTTGTGATAGTATGAAATTGTCGCTAAATGAGATACAATATGAAAATGCAAATAATTATTATTAATATATACTAAAATATAAAAGGAATGTAATCAGAATATTACAAGAAAACTTAAAATAATTAAAATGACAACAAAAACGCGTTAAACCGTTATTGACGTTCAGTTGACCAAAAAAAAAAAATCAACTTAAAACAACAGCTAATAACTATGTTTACTATACTGTCAACTGTCAAAACGAGGTTAATGAAGCAGCGCCCTTTTGACCTTTTATTAATTGGGTGCGTTTGGCAGAAAAAAGCGCTAGCAAGCGCTTGTAAGCAAAATGGCGATCGTAAGCGGTAAGCGCTGTCAAATCGTAAGTAGCTATTTTCCTCTAGGACACGATGTTAGTTTTAACCGGGGAACCTAACCTAATTTAAATATATGTTTGTCAAGTATTCATATTAAAAACTTACCAATCATGAATTCTTAATAACATGTATATGTTTATTCATGTCATTATATTACTTAAAACTAACATTGCAGAAAAGAACTTATAAACTCTACTTCAAAACAAACAAATTAAATAAGCAAAATGGCGGATTGTGTTAGCGCTACTGAAGTAGCAATCGTGTCCTGGCCGAAAACTATTTTAGCGCTTGTAAGCGCTTCATCATCATCATCATTACAGCCCTTCACAAGTCCACTGCTGAACATAGGCCTCCCCCAAGTAATGCTACAAAGCACGGTCCTGAGCCATCTGCATCCATCGACTTCCTGCATGTCTTACCAGGTCGTCACTCCATCTAGTGGGGGGTCGCCCTACACTACGCCTACCGGTACGAGGCTGCCACTCGAGAACCTTTCTTCCCCATCGGTTATCGGTTCTTCGAGCTATATGGCCGGCCCATTGCCACTTCAGCTTACTAATCCGTTGGGCTATGTCGGTCACTCTGGTTTCACTGCGGATATCCTCATTTCTGAGTCTATCACGCAGTGAAACTCCGAGCATAGCCCTCTCCATAGCTCGCTGAGCGACCTTGAGCGTCCTCATACGGCCAGCGGTGAAGGACCACGTCTCAGATCCGTAAGTCATCACTGGCAACACCCACTGGTTGTACACGTTAGTTTTCAGAGATTGAGGTATACCTGATGAGAAGATGTGTCGTAATTTCCCGAACGCTGCCCAGCCGAGTTGAATCCGTCGATTGACCTCTCGGTCGAAGTTGGACTTACCTAGTCGGACTATTTGTCCCAGGTAAACGTACTCGTCAACAACTTCGAGCATAGTGCTCCCAACAATTACCGGCATAGGTGTGACATGGACATTAAACATGATCTTTGTTTTGTCCATGTTCATCTTAGGACCTATCCGTTGGGAGACACCATTGAGGTCATTGAGCATAGTGCTAAGGTCCTCCAGCGATTCTGCCATAAGGACTATATCGTCGGCAAATCGAAGGTGAGTGATGTACTCGCCATTGATGTTAATACCGAATCCTTTTCAGTCCAGTAGCTTGAAAACGTCTTCCAACGCAGCGGTGAAGAGTTTCGGGGATATAACATCACCCTGTCTTACAGCTCTCTGCAGTTGGATAGGTTTCGTACTCTGTTTCTGTACTCGGATAGCCATCGTAGCCCTACTGTACAAACACTTCAGCACTTCAATATACCGACAGTCAACTAGGCACCGCTGAAGAGACTGTAGCACCGCCCAAATTTCGACGGAATCAAAGGCTTTCTTCATAGTCCACATACGCCAGGCAAAGTGGCAGATTGTACTCTTCGGACTTCTGTACAATTTGCCGAAGGGTATGTATGTGGTCTATGGTACTGAAGCCTTTTCGGAAACCGGCTTGTTCGGGAGGCTGGAAGTCGTCGAGTCTGCGTGCGAGACGCTTCGTAATGACTCTCGAAAACAGCACGTAGACGCGGCTCAGAAGGGAAATCGGTCTGTAGTTCTTCAAGAGAGCGTTGTCGCCTTTCTTAAAGAACAAGACCACCGCGCTTCTGCTCCACGCCTCCGGAGTAATGCCACCATGGAGGACGGAATTGAAGAGCTTCTGAAGGACTTCAAGTACCGGTGTTCCACCCGCTTTCAGAAGCTCCGCTGTAATTCCATCCTCGCCCGGGGCCTTGCCGTTTTTAAGGTGGTGGAGAGCCATTCTAATCTCGCTCAGACTGACGTCCGGGATATCATCGGAATAGTGTCGGATAAGACTTGCTCTTGGATCGTTACTCACACTTACGTGTGGCTCCAACGATGATGTGTACAGCTGCCCATAGAACCTCTCAATCTCACTCAGAATCTCAGGTGTCCCGGAAACGATGTTGCCACACTCAGTCTTCAGCCTTGACAGTTGGCTCCTTCTGGCAGACAGATCTCTGGCAAAGACTTTGGAGCCCTGGTTCCGCTCGATCGCTTCTTTAATACGAGCAGTATTAAAGTTGCGTAAGTCTCGCCGCATGCATTTGGAGATCTGTCTGTTCAGCTGCCTGTATGCTGTCAAATCTGTTGACGATTGCAGCCTCATCTCCCGTTTAACAGCCATGAGATTAAGAGTGTGATCGGAGAGTTTTTGTGTTCTGCGGCGGGTCTTGCAGTACTTAGCTCCGACCGCATGGACAGTTTCCACGAGCTTGACATTCATATCGTCCACTGCATTGCAATTCTCTAGGCACTGAAAGCGGTTTTGTAAGCGCTTGCTAGCGCTTTTTTCTGCCAAACGCACCCATTGATTGACCGATGAAGAGCTAGCGGATCACAGAGCCGTAGTTACCTATGGCTCTGCGATCCAATCCGACTCTATTGTTTTTGTTAACTTGTTAGGTATGTACTTTTATATTTTCCAAATCTAAAATTGTGTATAAATAATGAGCAGAAGACAGAATGAAACAGATTTCGTAGGTATAGGTATTCTGTTTTAGTCATGAGAGGTGTCAACGCATCCCTTAAAGGTCTCTGTTTTTTTTAGGAGTTTGTAAATGAGCATGCGGCTCACTTGATGTTATGTAAAAATGTCTTCTCGCTAAAAGGTCTCTGCCCGCGGTGGTATCGTATGACGGTGTACACTACATACGTATGGTTAAGGAAGGCGAAGGTGCTGCTTGTCGAGGCTGGTCTGCTCACGTTTGCTATCCAATGACGAGCTCAAAATTTTCACGTTCGTTTTTAAGTGCGTCATAGAACGTGAATCAGTTACCGATGCGATGGATCCGTTATTGCTTTCCACCCAGTATAATTGTATTATCATATAGGAACACATGCCACCGGCGGTCCGGAGGTATGTTCAACCGCGCCGACAACGGGCCACATGAACACCTTAACGGCTTTAAACACACGGCCCCCGGACGGGCGACCCTATCCAAGGTCGGTTTTAGAGCTCGACCAACCGTCGGTGCGTACCATCGGTCCTGGCGATACGCATCGTACGATCGTCGGTTTGTAGCGTTCAGAGCTCTCCTGAGCAACTAAACAAGCCGGACTGGTACAGTCACAAACACGTACACGAAATGGACGCGTTTACAAATTGTTTAGTTGCTGCTTACTATGTACGTAAACGTATAAAGAACAGAAGACGTAGATACACGTAAACCCACAGAAATTCGGAAACAAAGCTGTACAAACTTCTTTCCAGGCCTTTAACTTGACATCACGGTCTTTATGTAACTCTTGGCCTTTGTCCCACAGAAGTTCGCGAAGACAGACTTCGGTAATTAGGCGTTCGATGTCGATATATGCCATGTTTGATAAAAATTATTTAAATTACTAACACTATTTAATACCTATAAAATCATACAATATTATTGAAGTTTAGGTTCAATTTTCTTGACGATGATACACGCATCCGTACGGTCGATGTAGCACTGAACGCGTCAATATGTTTCCATAGCGCGTAGGTCGACTGACGATACGCATGCGGGCGCGCTCGTCCGACGGTCCTCGTACGCAGTGCGTAGCAATATACGCGTGCGTACGGTCGGTCGAGCACTGTAATGACTTATGAATTTTCATACAAATAGCAAGCGCGACCGACGTACGCATCGACGGTCGGTCGAGCTCTAAAACCGGCCCAATTGAACTCCTCCCTATATAGATTAGGGAGTCGAGTAAACTCCACAATGCCGCAGATAGGCCAACTCAGACAAAATATTTGTACTTAAATACAAATACCAGATAACCTCCTTTTTTATGGAAAAAACCCGACTGCGACAAAAGTCGTTTTTAAGAACATCGCCTTTAATATCAAAGCGCCCAGGACCGGCACACTGTAGTGTGCTGTGAAGAATGCTCGGGTAAAGGGGTATACCCCGAGGCCCGAAACCTGCAGGGCAGAAAGCCAACGCAGAAGACAACAGCTCAGCGGCGGTCCGGTACGACGGTGACGCGTGCTGCGCTTTATCTATTATGCTATTGTAATATTAACTTTAAAAAATCACAAAAGGCGGTACCTGTGAAGCTTCTTTCGCCGTTTCTTCTCAAAGGAACGTCATTTCAGAACGGTAGTAGATTTAAAAAAAATTATGTTTGTCAAACGAAATTTATTTTTCATAATTTAATACATATTTCTGCATTTTGATTCTTATTGAATGATATTGTTACGAGCTTGAGGTTCGTGACAATAAAAATTGCCGATAAAATTACCTAAATTAACACTTTAATTTACTTTACACAATTAAAGTTAAAACACCAATAATTTAAACACACTAATTCACTTAATTCCACTCCGGAGCTTCGCTTGTTTCGCCCAAATCAACACTGCCTCGATCGCATCTTGCAGCGCCTATATATTTGAATTAGCAAAGAAATATCCAGAATGTTCAAGTAAACACGCGGAAGGTATCGAGCGTTCGAGTTTCGACTAGGCGCTGTCAGTTGAGCGATTTGTGATGTCATTTTCTCAATGCTCCCCTCGCTCTCGTTCCTGACACTAGACGGCGCTAGTTGACTTATTCATGCAACACTGCCCCCTCCTAAGACATGCTCGTCCCGAGCATTATCGGTCCCATAATAACGCGCCAAGCGATTCACATGGACGATCTTAGGAGTCCCTCTTGCGCCTTTCTGTAACGGCTCCGCAATGTCAAGGGCTGTCCTATCCCGTGGTGCACCAACATTGTACAATTTCGGTGCTCCTCTACTACGTCTCCGAGGTCCCCGCTCGGCCGCACAACTTGTACATGTACGACACCAATCCTCGACATCGTCACGATAATGGACCCAGTAAAACTGTTCTCGGACCTTCAGTAGAGTTCGTTTAACTCCCAGATGGACTATTGAACGACCATTATGGCACAACTGTAGAACATTCGGCACTTTAGCTTTAGGGACAACCATTTGCAAACAACAGCTGTCTCTTCGACCATTGTCCCATTTACGGCACAGGACTCCATCCTGAATCAGCAAGCTGTCCCATTGGGCCCAATAGCTTTTCGTGGTTGAACTCATCGCTGAGACGTCCCTCCACTTAGGCTTGGTAGCACGGGCCTTCATCCATCCCAGAATCGGCTTGATGTCCGGATCTTCCTGCTGTGCATGTCGTAGGTTGTCCTTCCATTCGTTGCTGAGGTGGTCCGTCCTGAGCATCCTCACGGATACCACCTCCTTACTCTCTTGCCTACTACAATGGTTGCAATCTTCAGGACAAGGTCTTCTTGACAATGCATCTGCGTTGCCGTGAGATTTCCCGCTGCAGTGTCTGACAGTAAAGTCGTATTTCTGCTGCTGCTGGGCGGTGCTGTTAGCCGCACTTCCTTTCTGAGACCGTTCACCTTCCCTTCCTAGGGTGTGCTTAGGGCAGCTGGACCGAAGATGGCCCCTTTCCCCACAGCCATAGCACCTAGGGCTGTATCTTTTATTGTGGTCGCGAACCGTAACTGCTGTAACCTCCCTAGCGTGAGGTGAACGATGATCCTGTCGCCGCCAGGCAGTGCCGTTAGCTGCACTACCCTCTCGAGATCGATCAACTCTCCTTTCCACGGTTCGTTTAGGGCAGCTGGATCGAAGATGGCCCTTTTCCCCACAGCCATAGCACCTTGGGCTGTATCCTTTGTTGCGGTCGCGAACTGTAGCTGCTGCAACCTCCCTGACGCGATGGGAACGATGATCCTGCCGCACGGCTTCCACTTCCAGTGCATGGGCCAAGGCGTCCTTAAGCGTCTCGTGGTGCCCGAGCCTCACAGCAGCTCTGACTTCCAGGTCGCGGATGCCGTCGATGAATGTCTGCACCAGGTTCCCTTCAATGAGCGCAGGTACAGACCGGTATGCTTTTCGAACCATCTTCTCCACCTCAAGGGCCCACTGCTGCAGGTTCTCGTTGCTGCGCTGCACGCGATCTTTAAGCTGCGCGCGAAAGACGTGTTCCAGATGAGCGTCGCCATATCTAGCTTCCAAGGCCTCAAGAAGCTGCTCATAGGTCACTTTCTTACCGAGAGCTTCCAACACAGTTAAGGCTTGGTCACGCAGGCCTAGGGTGAGTGCAGTCATGGCTTGGCTTTTATTCCAGCCGTTCGCCTCCATGACGGCCTCGAACTGGATTTTGTAGGCCGACCAGGAAGAGGTCCCGTCGAACGGCGGCACTTTGAATCCACGTAGCGAAGGTGCTGCAGCTACTACGGGAGCTGTAGTTCCATCCCCAATTTTGAGGTCGTTTAGTGATTTCTTCATGTCAGCCACTACGTTGTCAACCCGATTGTTTACTTGGTCGATTCGGGTTTCAGCTTTCTCGATTCGGTTTTCAGCTTTCACGATTTGGGTTTCGGCTTCCGACAGGCGGTTGTCATGCTGAGCAACCCTATCCTTCACCTCCTTTATCTCCTTCCCGAAGGTAGCGTGAAGGTCCTTCATGAGGAGCATCTGCTCTTCCAACCGACGGGCCTGTTCCTCCTGTCCGTCCCGCAGCTGCTCTTCCAATCGGCGTGCCTGTTCCGCCTGCTGGCGAGCCTGTTCCTCCTGTTGCTCTTTAAACAGACGGGCCTGTTCCGCCTGCTGCTCTTTCAACAGACGGGCCTGTTCCGCCTGCTGGCGAGCCTGTTCCTCCTGCTGCTCTTTCAACAGACGGGCCTGTTCCTCTCGTCCGCGCTGCAGCTGCTCCTGTAGCATGGCCATCAGAGCACCTAAGTCAGGTGCTGCAGATGTAGGAGCTACTGACGGGCCCGCAGTCTCCGTGGCTAGCTGTTGGCCCTCCGACGTCTGCGGCGTTGCACCACCAAACCTCCTCTGGTCCGTCTCCTGCTGGCGTTGACTTCGGGTACGGACACCCTCCGTTTCCTCCTTAGGTAAAATCGGCATGATTTAATCCCACTTCTGACACCAATTGTTACGAGCTTGAGGTTCGTGACAATAAAAATTGCCGATAAAATTACCTAAATTAACACTTTAATTTACTTTACACAATTAAAGTTAAAACACCAATAATTTAAACACACTAATTCACTTAATTCCACTCCGGAGCTTCGCTTGTTTCGCCCAAATCAACACTGCCTCGATCGCATCTTGCAGCGCCTATATATTTGAATTAGCAAAGAAATATCCAGAATGTTCAAGTAAACACGCGGAAGGTATCGAGCGTTCGAGTTTCGACTAGGCGCTGTCAGTTGAGCGATTTGTGATGTCATTTTCTCAATGCTCCCCTCGCTCTCGTTCCTGACACTAGACGGCGCTAGTTGACTTATTCATGCAACAATATTATTAGTGAGTGAATGATTTATCTACTACTGTCAGATATGTTATAGTCTATATTACCGTTTGTCTTCTAAACTTTAATAAAAAAATGTTCAAAGATTATAAATTTACAAAGCCGTGTATACCAAATTTCAAGTCTGTATGTTAATAGGTCTATGTAAATAGATCGATCAGTAGGTTGGGTGCCCGCGTGTCGGCCTCGCAGATCTTGTAACTTCTTGTAAGCAAATTATCGGCATTTAGCACTGTTGTGCGGTGGATCGCTGCGATGTGTCGCTTCTTAGATGGTTTCATTTTAGTTACCGTTATCGTAACAGCCTACTGAAGTTCACTGCTGAACATAGGCCTATATGCCATAGCCCTATTTGCCACAGTTGCCACGCTTGGCAACTCTGTCGCCTCTTACGACACCCACGGGATGATATGGGGTGGTGGATATCCTTACACCACCATTACATGGTTTTATTTTAGCGTGGATGAATAATGTACTGATTGATTTGAAAATCTGCTGACTATAGTCTCTTAGTGATAGGTTTCATACGTTTCATTCTTGGGCGAAGGCTTTTGCTCATTTTCGAGAAAGTTAAAGAACAAAAAATAATCTGCGCAGCTCCAATAGAAATGGTATAGTCGTTGCATTTTCTAAAAGAATATTTTTGATTTTTTTTACCGTGAATATTTCCTCATGATGTTTTCTTTTTTGCATGAGAATAATGTTTTTTCGATGTGTCTCCTGTATCCCAAACGGTTTAACAAAATTTTTGGAGTACCAAGTGTCTTTTTATTCGTTATAGTCTTCAATATTGGCTGGATTTTATGATAATAGCATCAAAACGTTACTTATAAATTAACTATATAGGGTATAAAACAAAGGCATGAAGACTTGTCGACTGTCTGGTTGTCCAATAGTGGAAAGGGGATTAAAAGGAGGAATTAAAGCATGTAATTTCTGTATTAAAGCAAGTAATAACTACATTGGCTTTCTTGAAGCACATTCTAACGATTGAGTCATTTCATTGGCTAATATTTAACAAAACATTGGTAACAATCTCTCTATTTAATTCATACTGGCTGTACCCAGCGACACGTTACTGTGACTTCAAAAAGTTTTTCTAAAATATAGACACATTCAAGAACACGCGTTATATTCAAATGCAATGCCCTCTCAACTTCCAAAGAAATCTGTGAAGAACTTTCGAAGATTTGAGATTTTCAGCAAACGAACATTAACATTTTTTTAATAATGTGTAACTGGATAAATTGATATTAGTACATAGTCACAGTGGTACGTTATTACTGCAAAAGGCGGGAAGTATTTTTTTTTGTAAAATCATACACAGCTTAGATTATAAGAGATCGCGTTGTCCTACAGCTACTTCCTCATTTTGCAAAAAATGTTGGCAACCCTGCACGCAGTTATTACCTTCCATATCTTGCGATCAATCGAGGAATGATTATGGAGTCAGAAGAGCTCGACAAAGGAATCGTTAAGTCCGGAGGTAGCTATTATCATTTAAATTTCGTTAGTGTCGTTGTTACCGAAAATTTCATCACGTTTTTATCGGTATAATAAAATAATAACAATGACTACGAGTTCCATTAGTCTGACGTCAATAATTTTGTAAGCAAACAGTCTGAGGGTCATTGGTTACATAGAATAAACAATTGATTATGAAGTTACCTAAATGAAGAAAAAAATTATAATATAATTAGTGATGTCGCACGGGTGGTCTCTACATCTCAACAACAGGGCCATCTACCGGGTACAATTGTTAATCTAAACCATTCTCGAATCAACTTAATTCATTTAGGATGAGTTTAATCACATACACACGGACGGAATGATTATATATAATAAAGATAAGAATAAGAATTTATTTTGAAAAGTAAATTGATTTCGTGTCGATTCATCGATATCATCATTCGATTACAGCATGAAGACCTCCAAAATAGAATACCTCGTAATATAATATATTACCCCTAGCAGCCACTATATTTGCCGGTAGCTTGGCGACCGCAGTCTTTTATCCTATACCTTTAAACGAGCAATTCTTGATATATATATATATATATATATATATATATATATATATATATATATATATATATATATATATATAATCGGAATCTCGGAAACGGCTCTAACGATTTTCCATAAAATTTAGTGTCCAGAGAGTTTCGGGGGCAATAAATCGATCTAGCTAGGATTAATTTTTAGAAAATGTCCTTTTGTCCGTGTTTTCAGGCAATAAAAAAAGTTGCTACAATATAAGAAGGTAAATTTTGAAAGACCACTATCGATCGTAATAGCTCAGGTGGGATGTCGGTCGGGCGTGATATCTGAGTTCCATGGTTCGCGTCCTGTCTCTGGTTCGGCTTTTTCCCTTTTTTTTTCAAGTTCCTTTCTTTTGTTAGAAAATCTATTATTTCAAGTCCTTTTTTTTAGTATTTTTTTAAAAAATACAAAAATTTTAATAAAACTAATTGCACTCATGATTTTTTTTTAAATAACCGGTTCAGTTTTCTCTATTCTGTCAATAAGATCAAAAAATATTATTTATGTTTCATCAGTATGTAATTTATAAATGTAATTTAAAAAAAACCGAGCAGAGCTCGGTCATTCGGGTACTAATTTTAAGATGTTATCAAGAAGACTAAGTAGGAAATAGGAATACATAATATAGTATGATCTCGTTAATATTTAAGTTAATTGTAAATATTCATTACTTGATAACTTTATTAATAATACCATAATGTAAATGTAATAATAATGATTGCCATTATTTGCAGTACCCTTGCAGGGTTCTTGTTTGGAACTATTTTTATAATTAAGACCATATGTATACAACAAGATTAGCAAATAAATTGAGTTGAATTGAATTGAATTGATGTTCCTGGTCATCTCCTGATTCAGTTTCCCTGTGTTGCCCCTTACGACGTCTACGCGATGATATTTTTTTAATTTTTTTTTAAATATATTACATTTATTAATGATACATTGCGTTACGGCACAATCATAAGTTCATAGAAACTTTACCGTGTACCGGTGTCGCCGAAAATAACAAATATGAGGGCGTAGAAAGAAAAAAGAAATACACTTTTTATTTCTTAAGTGATCCTATATACAGGGCGCATGTTTTAGTGCGTTATCGTAATATTTATTAGTATAATTTAAATTATATAGTTGTAATGCATTCCATAAAGTAGTATTTTTAATTTTTTTTGTCTCCGTTTGAGCCCGATTAATGGGGTAACGAATTGTCTTAAGCCGCCACTTTACACATTATCACGTTCCACACAGCCCTGAGTAAAATTTGTTTAGTTTTTAGGGTTCCGTAGTCAACTAGGAACCCTTATAGTTTCGCCATGTCTGTCTGTCCGTCTGTCCGTCCTCGCTTAATCTCTGTGACCGTTAGCACTAGAAAGCTGAAATTTGGTACCGATATGTGCCAATCACGCCGACAAAGTGGTAAAATAAAAATTGGAAAAAAATGTTTTATTAGGGTAGCCCCCCTATATGTCAAGTGGGAAGTGATTTTTTTTAATTTCAACCCTAACGTGTGATATATTGTTGGAAAGGTATTTAAAAATGAATAGGGGTTTACTAAAATCATTTTTTGATATGAACAATGTATCCCCCCCCCCCTCTAACTTTTGAACCATAAGTTTAGAAAATATGAAAAAAATCTGAAAAGTAGAACTTTATAAGGACTTTCTAGGAAAATCATTTTGAACTTGGATGGAAACAACAGTAGCCACTACCGGGAGCAGTTGCAGGTGCGCGGCGCGCTGCCGGAGCGCGAACATAATGGATACCCACCTTTAAACTCATAAGTGGGAACACTTATTGTGACGGATGGAAAACTACGGAACCCTACACTGAGCGTGGCCCGACACGCTCATGGCCGGTTTTTTTTTAACATAGCATAATGGTGATAAACGAACACACAGTCCACGTGATGGTAGGTGGATACTGTGGACCATAGACATCTAAGTGTATTGTCGGTTAGTAATCAAAATACAAATGCGTTAGTCGCTCAAGTGATGTATGCAAACGTACAAATCAAGAAGATGCGGTTGTCCATTTCCTGTTTACCTCCGTAGAATTGTACGACACGCACGGATTGGTAGAATAACTTACGCACTTACTTACTTACCGCAACTTCACGGCCTAAATTTATTTTTTATACACTCTCCATAACTAAATATGTTCGTAATTCAAAGATAAGATGCGACGAATTGCTGCATCTTATCTTTCGGTATCTGAATCCTGAGGTTCAGTTATAATAAAACACTTATCTGTGAGGATTATTTATCTGTAGCTACCGTTCATGATAAAATTGTAAACCGTAATCCGTTTCAACAGCTCTAATATCAGATTATTTATTGAACCTATATATCAAAATAGCGATTTTTTTTGTTTCTTTTTTATTTGCGTTTTTTAAAACGTATCTACATTATTCTTAGGGTTTCGTATTTCAAAACGAAAAAGGAACTCTCCTTCCGTCCGTCCTTCTCACAACCAAGCCCTTTTCCTCATCAAGTTTTTTTAAATATAGAATAAGGGTGACAAGCGAGCACACAGTCCACATAATGGTAGATGGATGCTGTGGCCCATAGAAATCTACATTTATCCTTGATTAAGAAACAAAATGCAGATACGTTGCCACCCCTGAGGACTATGATGGAATTACTCTTTTCCAGTGAAAAGAGTCTCCGGTATATAACCATGCACCATAAGAAATACAGCAGCATTAAGCTGCTATTTTACACTGGTATTCTGTAAGAGCGTGGCCATAATATAGCTACAGCGTGGCTCTAACACGTATAAAGTTACAATTAATATCAAATCAATAAGGTCATCAATCATCAAATATCAAATACGGTCTATAGTCCCTGGGAGGTTTAAGCTTTTATTTATTATATCTTGTAGACGCAATCACGGACATAGATACGGCCATTTATGTCTTATATTTTCATACTCGCAAAATACTCGTAAAAACCTTTATGGCACTTACCGTTGATGTAGACAAGTAAAGATATTTTTTTTTTGCGATTACATTGGCTTACATTTTCAGTTGGAATATTCACTTTCTTGTAGGCCAAGATATGTGAGTACATTTTTTCACTGCAAACTTAAGGTTGTCATGTGGTCCTTCAATCCACTTACGCTTTACTTTACCAATAATTTCCGGGATGAAGATATGAACTATTTGTTTTAAGTTTATACGGAACCCCGAGGACGCGAGTTCTACTCAAAAAGATGTGAAAGAAACACTAAGTCCACCTGATGGTAATTGGATAGGATAGCTCATAGACAACTTTATAACGACTATCCCCGACGGAGATACAAAATCACAGATGATAGAATGTCTCGTTTCCACTGAAAAAGTTTTTGAGTCCCGTCAGTTACCCTACGAAACGTAATCATTATCGTGCTATTTTACGTAGGTATTATATCGAGAGCGGGTTCCTTCCCCGGTCGAACTATAGCCAATATACAGGTTATGTAGCACTAACATTGCAGGTTACGTAGTAGTAATGGACGTATTCGCGGGAGAGAAGGAGCTACTCTTTAAATTAGTTTAATACCATAGTATACTTATAGTATCCTATGTTTAACAGTAATAAAACTATATAAAAAACCGGCCAAGAGCATGTCGGGCCACGCTTAGTGTAGGGTTCCGTAGTTTCCCGTCCGTCACAATAAGTGTTCCCACATATGAGTTTAAAGGTGGGTATCCATTATGTTCGCGCTCCTGCAACTGCTCCCGGTAGTGGGTACTGTTGTTTCCATCCAAGTTCAAAATGATTTTCCTAGAAATTCCTTATAAAGTTCTACTTTTCAGATTCAGGGGCTACCCTAATAAAACATTTTTTTCCAATTTTTATTTTACCACTTTGTCGGCGTGATTGATACACATATTGGTACCAAATTTCAGCTTTCTAGTGCTAACGGTCACAGAGATTAAGCGAGGACGGACAGACGGACAGACAGACATGGCGAAACTATAAGGGTTCCTAGTTGACTACGGAACCCTAAAAAGGGTTATTATAATATAAATGAATACATGGTTGATAATAGCAGAATGAGGTGGTCGCTTCCAAGTTGTTTCTAAAATAAATTTTGTAAATATTTTGTGACCATTGACATTGTAAAACAAAAAGTCTCGCTGGGTTTCTAACTGGTTCCTTCCAGGACAGAAGTTTTTTTCGAACCAGTGGTAAAGTAAAAATGACTTTCAATAAGAATTACAACATGTAATTTATATTGAAAAAAAAATTATTATATTCTATTCTTGTAACCATTTTATTGTTCAGGCGAATCTTAGCGAATGAATACTTGCTTTAAATAGTATAAAATTAACTAACATGTCCGCGTCTGTTGGTGCATTTGCTTAGACATTAAAATAAAACTACGACGATAAAAAAAACCTTTGATGGATTTTGATGAGATTTTAATCATTTAAATATCATCATCATCATTACAGTCCTTCACAAGTCCACTGTTGAACATAGGACCTCCAAGGGATGCCAAAAAGCCAAGCCAAGAGCCACCTGCATCCATCGACTTCCTGCATGTCTTAACGATCGTCACTCCACATATACTTCGCCTACCATACGAGGCTGCCTCGACACTCCTTTTCTCCCCATCGGTTGTCGGTTCTTCGAGTGATATGGCTGGCCCATTGCCACTTCAGGTTACTAATCCATTGGGCCACGTCGGTCAATGGTTTTACTGCGTATATCCTCATTTCGAAGCTTATCACGCAGAGAAACCTCGAGCATAGCCCTCTCCATAGCTTGCTGAACGATTTTGAGGTTCCTAATACGACCAGCAGTGAAGGACCACGTCTCAGATCCATAACCCATCACTGACAACACGCACTGGTTGTACAGTCTCGTTTTCAGGTTTTGAGATATAAATTGCGGTTGCCAACCCGCTCGCCAAGCGTGGCAACTGTGGCAAACTTCCCCCCCTCCCATGAGAAACGACACTGAACAAACGACCCTAAGTCTCCGGTGACCCCGCTATTATTGGTTACGGTGGTGACCATCATTTAAATAGTCTTGAAGAAAATTTTCGTGTATTATTTACATAATACAAGTCGTAGAAATTACTCGTAACACCATAATTGTGAATCGCTGGGGTGAGCAGCTAATAAACAATAAATGCATTGTTCTTTTGTTAATTTTCTCAAGGGAATAAATATACAATTATATTAATATAACAACAAATAATAATATAAAACGTGAGGGTAATAAGTGTACTAAAATGGAGAACTCGGAATCATTAGCTGTATATTAATGACGGTCATTAAAATAATTAGGGTAGTCATTTATTCAATTATTTTATATACTTCCAAGCACTCTATACTGTTGAGATTTTTAGTGCGTTATAAAAGAAATATATTAAGTGTTGTTATTATGAGTAATAAAATCGATAATGTGGGCAAAGAGGGCCGTTGAGCAATTCTCATTATCATTGAACAAACTAGATAAGATGCGACCACTGTTAGGTTACATCGGAATGGTGGACGTGTTACTTGCGTTTGATATTTGTTAAATTGTTACGAAATTATAATTCGGGAGGTTTCTTCTACGTTGTCATCTCCTAAACTTTCCACTGCTGGGGGTTTTTATTAGTGTGCAGGACTTGTTATAGTCGACAGGCTTAGTGAACTGGAGACCCTTTTTACTGGTGAAGAGGTATTCCTATCATAGTCCTCAGGAGTGAGAACGCATTTGCATTTGGATTCTTCATATTATTTGCCAATCCATTCGTGCTTCCAACCATAATACGTGGGTGAGCCATGCTGCAGCGATATTAGTAGTACAGTTTTAGCACGAATGGGTCAGCCCGACCGGGGAAGGACCACGCTCTCACAGGATACTATCATAGAATGTTGTGGCTCATTTATATCTACATTTATCCTCAATTAAGAACCAAAATGTAGATGCGTTGTCACCCCTGAGGACTAAGATGGAATGCCTCGTTTCCGGTAAAAAGGGTCTCCGGTTCTCTACACTTACCATACGAAACACAACAGCGTTAAGCTACTATTCCACGCTGGTATTCTGTGAGAGTGTGGTCCTTCCCCGGTCGAACCGACCCATTCGTGATACAATTATACTACTAATATAGCTGCAGCCTGGCGCTACCACGTATAAAACATTAGCTTATCCATACTTTACTAGTTCAAATATTTCCGCGAGACTTGTTTCGTAAAACAGATTATAGTTTAAACGTGAGGCTAAATCGTGAACTACTTTTTTGTAATAAAACTGACAATGTTTACGTATAGGTTTTTAAGATAAGGTGTTCACTGATCATCTTATCACTACGTACTTTCGCATGTTATTTTGTTAAAATAGGTTTATTTAAATGATAAGAGTAACCGTCTAGTGTAGGCGTAAGTATACCCACTAAAAATTGCATCGGGGGAAATTCGTTGAGGTGGGTCGTTGTCGAGTTTTTGACGTACGAAACGCAACCGTTTTCCCGACGACGTAAACGGTTGCAGAAAACTGATGTTGCAACTGGTTTCTAGACGGCTTAAAGGATGAAACTTATCCAACATGATTGCAGTATGAAATGGTTTACTAAATAATTCGTTTTATTGATCGACTTTACTTAACTATGAAATGAACATACTTTTCCAGGCTTAGAACTGGCGAGGACAGACTTAGCCTTGCCATTAACATTAGCAAATTAACATTAGCGACTGTATTTCATCGACAACATGTAAACGTACAAAGACACATGTAAAAGTATAACATAAAAACATGTAAACGAAAGCGGAACCAAATACTACAATATAACGAGTGAGATAGATTGCTTTATCATTGCGTTCTCGACTGTATTTTCATAGGCCTAAAATAAAAAATTCTCACCAAGTAATTCAAAAACTGGTTTATGCAACGAAAACTGTTTGAACCCAGGACGTAAAACGGTTTTATCCCCGCAGAACACTAAACGATCTTTGTAAACGTTTCGTCGTCGTAACGCTCACCCCTATAAATTCGCATAGTTGCCCGCTTGCCAGACTTGGCAAGCGCAGTCTTTTTGACGTGAAAACTTCTTTAAGGCGACACCGTGAAAAAATGCACCTCCTTTCATCGAATAGTATAGGACTATGACACCACTAACGAAAGTGGAATTTTGATTAGGGATGGGCCGAATATGGATTTCACCGAATACGAATATTCGGTAAAATTTTTACCGAACCGAATATTCGGCTGAACATTATTCGGCAGGATAACCTCGGGACTTACCCAATTTATGTCGAAACTTGTTACCGTAAAGCACACGGGATTAGCGCCGGACCCTGCCTCTCGCTTCCCCTCCCGCCACACCTGACAGTTATTGCATTATCTAGTACTGAGCAAATTACCGGTACATGCTTATGTTTTGACTATTCTTGTGATAAAAAAAGTATTTTGTTGTTTTATTCTTAATTAAAGTTAAAGTTATAGCCTATATACGTCCCACTCCTGGTCACAGGCCTCCGCTCATTTCTGAGAGGGTTAGGCCAAGGAATTGTCCACCGCACTGCCCCAATATGCTTGTTGGCGAACTTTACATGTCATCGAAATAATTTTTTTCTCAGACATGCAGGTTTCCACACGATGTTTTCAAAATTATTGTAAATCAGCACTTAAAATTGCAATTAATAATTTCATTGGTGCCAGCGGGGATCGAACTCGGTTTGGTCGTGCACTGTGAAATTTACAGCGAGCGCTAACCATCTGAGCTACCATGGCTCTTTATTCTTAGTGAATAAGGTAAAGAGCCGTAAGAATTTTATTCTTTGTGAAAATTGATAATTATATGATAAAAATGAGCGGCAGGAGATTTACTATTTGGACTTATTTTAGAGAAACTGACGACCAAAGTAAAGTGAAATGTACTAATGTAATTTAATGTTTCTTTGTTTGATTCCAAAAACATTTTATCAAGTTTCTATTTGCCATAATCGGAAATAAATCCACAGTGCCTCAAAAACATAAATGTATAGATTTATGCATTTGAGGCACTCTTAGAGTAAGTAGATTTAACCCATAAATAAAATATACTTTCAACAGTAAAGTACATCGCATTACTTAATTCGTACAATTCAATACATTGGATACTATGAAAATGTTCGGTTCGAATGTTCGGTGATTTAGCCGAATATTCGGCCGAATACGAACATTCGGTAAACCTACCGAATATGCCGAACACCGAATATAAAACGAATATTCGGCCCATCTCTAATTTTGATATAGGTAAATCGTGTCTTTATCTTGAATTTGATTGCTCAAAAAAACGATTGTATAATTTTGACTCGATCAAAATTATTTGCGAAAACACCTCTAAAAAATCACTATAGTTGAAATTACAACGAAATTACATAATCTATATGCTTGGGAATCACTCAAATATATTCATAACATCAATATTCATAATTTACTTGCTCATTATTTTGATAACTTAAATCAATAATTTTTTTTAAAAAATATTTTAAGATTCTGACAATTTCTAAGCGCTTTTAATCGCCGCGGGCGCCAAGCAATTTTAAATCTTATGACGGCGTTTCTTCAAGTTTTTATAGAAATTATGTATTCACTCGGATCAGTACGGCGATAGCGTTTTCGATGTGTCGTCTTAAGCATGTTGGGTACTTTTGTGATGGGGGAATGAACTCGCGTGACCGTCCCGCTCTCATATAAAAAATAATGTTTACAAGTTTGTGAAGCTAAGAAGTTTCACTTCTGATGTGCAGTCCTGCGACTGACAGTTTTATTTTTAATGATTTCTTATATTTACGCGAACACTATACATTGATTAAAACTACTTTTACGGATTTTATCGCGTTTTATTTATATTAATTTTAATACCCAACGTTTCGGGTGCTTTCCAGCACCCATGGTCTGAGGGGACTGAGGTGACTTGGGTTTAGTTTTAATTTTATTAATTATAGGATCCCAAGCAGGTGGTAGTACCCAGCCTCCTTCTCTATTGAAATTAGGATGTTTTTTAATTTCAATAGCCTCACGTATCATCCTTGGTAGGAATCGATGTTCTTTCGCTTGATAGATCACAAATCCTCGCGAAAGAACATCGATTCCTACCAAGGATGATACGTGAGGCTATTGAAATTAAAAAACATCCTAATTTCAATAGAGAAGGAGGCTGGGTACTACCACCTGCTTGGGATCCTATAATTAATAAAATTAAAACTAAACCCAAGTCACCTCAGTCCCCCCCCAGACCATGGGTGCTGGAAAGCACCCGAAACGTTGGGTATTAAAATTAATATAAATAAAACGCGATAAAATCCGTAAAAGTAGTTTTAATCAATGTATAGTGTTCGCGTAAATATAAGAAATCATTAAAAATAAAACTTTTTTTACGTGGTAGAACCATGATGCAGTTATATTAGTAGTATAGTTGTAGCACGAATGGGTCGGCTCGACCGGGGGAAGGACCACGCTCTCACAGAATACCAGCGTGAAATAGTAGCTTAATGCTGCTGTATTTCGTATGGTGAGTGTAGAGAACCGGAGACCCTTTTTACTGGAAACGAGGCATTCCATCTCAGTCCTCACGGGTGACAACGCATCTGCATTTTGATTTTTAATGGAGGATGGATGTAGATGTCTATGGGCCGCAGCAACCACTTACCATCAGGTGGACTGTGTGCTCGTTTGTCACCCTATTCTATAAAAAAAAAAAAAAAAAAATCCTAATTTCAATAGAGAAGGAGGCTGGGTACTACCACCTGCTTGGGATCCTATAATTAATAAAATTAAAACTAAACCCAAGCTTAACTAATACCACTGCAAGACTTCAAAATACAGTTAGTTCATTCTGCGTAGATCGGACCAAAGACAATAATTATAAAGCTGAAGGTACTCCGGGTTAACTTTGACATCGGGACGTCAGTCACCTCAGTCCCCCCGTGACCATGGGTGCTGGAAAGCACCCGAAACGTCGGGTATTAAAATTAATATAAATAAAACGCGATAAAATCCGTAAAAATAGTTTTAATCAGTTTTATTTTTATTTTTAGTTATTATCATGAACATGCCGCTACCCATCTTCTAGTTTATTTCCCTCTGTAGCCTCTTACGACACCCACGGGACGAAATTGGTAATGGACTATAATAGAACATTATATTAAATGCATTTTTATACGTGGTAGAGCCATACTGCAGTTATATTAATAGTATATTTGTAACAGGAATTGGTCGGCCCGACCGGGTGAGGACCACGCTCTCACAGAATACCAGCGTGAAATAGTAGTTTAATGCTGCTGTGTTTCGTATGGTGAGTGTAGAGAACCGGAGACCCTTCTTACTGGAAACGAGGTATTCCATCTTAGTCCTCACGAGTGACAACGCATCTGCATTTTGATTCGTAATCGAGGATAGATGTAGATGTCTATGGGCCGCAGCAACCACTTACCATCAGGTGGACTGTGCGCTCGTTTGTCACCCTATCCAACAAAAAAAATTCTACGTGGCAGTGATACACTAACACTTTGCTGCAGCAGCACGAAAGGCTTAGTTCAATCGGGAATGGTTCACGCTCGCACAAAATAGAATCGTTAAATAGCGTATGATGGATGACGGAAAGCAGAGACTTTTTACTGGTAACGTGACATGATGACATTCTTAATCTAAGATCAATCTTTCATTAATTACAGCCTATTAAAGTCCATTACTTGTCATAGGTTAGGTTTATACATTAGGTCATAGATTGCTTTCTAAGAAGGATATTCTTACACTGCCAATACTTTGTATTTAATCAAAGATCAATGTAGTTTATAGCCCACAGCATTCACTTACGACAGTACAGTTAACTGAAAGTCGACAGTAGTCATACTCCTAAGTGTCGTGGATTTGAATTCATGGCGGACCCACGACTCTCCCACTAGTAGTTCTAAGCTTATTCAGAGTCATTAGTTTTAGTAGATTTATGTTAGTAGCGTAACCAGCGTGATTGTTAAATAATTGCTACTAAAATCATTTAAATAATAATTATGTAATTATCTTTTTCTTTTATAATATTTTTCTTAATTACACATAGAAAATTTATAATAAGTCATTGTATTGTCATAGATAATTTTCTCAGTTTATGTTTAATTTAGAATTTCAGAGATTTGCAAAGAATATTAAATAAGTAATTTCATTTCCTAAACATTTGTAATTAATTGACTTATCAGTAATATTTATAACAGTTGTTTACTTCTTTTCGTATTATAAAAGTATTTGGATAGTATAATTCTTACACATTCGAACTGTTGCAAGGTTCAGTTTTGATAGGTAGTAGGGATGGACTACCATCGTTGTGTGATATTATTTAAACGATTGTAATAATGATTATGTGCTTTTTCGTGCTGTAACTGTAGTAAAGCAAACATCAAATAATCAGGCGTATTATTATTCCTTTCTGCGACTCCTATAATACTAATACCTATTCTTTTAAAAAACTTACCATCAGGTGGACTGTGTGTGTTCGTTTGGGCTGTTACTTGTATAAAAAATCACGGGCAAAGGCCTGGTAATGACGGTTTTTTTAATAGAATAAGGTTGACAAACGAACACACAGTCCACCTAATGGTAAGTCAATCCTGTGGCCTATAGACATCTACATTTATCCTCGATTAAGAATCAAAATGCAGATGCGTTATCACTCCTGAGGAATCCGTCTTGGATTGCCTCGTTTCCAGTAAAAAGCAAAACTCTGTAAGCGTAATGAGATAAACTATACTTCTTGTATGAATAATAATTGGTACGGGAATAATAAGTATAAATCCAGTCCACAAGGTCGCGCTAGAGTGACACTCGACACCGCATAAGTACTTTCGCAGCCTATCAGTTATCGTGTGTCGCTGATAATCGATGGATTTGGCGCCGATCCGTATCGTTATTTCAAGTATTCGAGGAAAACTTAGTAAATGTGCAGATTTTTATGAAATCACGAAGTAAACTTGTTTCCTTTATAAAGTAAAAATTAAAAAAAAAACGTTACCCACTCACCAGGATTTTCTCCTGTATCGTAGAGGCAGCTTACACACATAAATTGCACTAGGAAAAACATCCAGACGCGAAATATTAATTTGTATTTTGTAGGAAATGATTTCTACGCTAGTAATATATAAGTCAATGTTTGTAGGCCATACTTGTTCCGTGCTAAACCACTGCGCCACATAGCCGTCAAACTTTACTATGAATTTTCACATTTTTTTAATGAATAGAATCATTTTTAATTTAATTTAGATTACAAGTAATTCTTATTAAAAGTCGTTTTTTACTTTTGACTTTTGAGATTGATATCTATCTATCTACTCGTATAGATAGCATAGAATTTGGATTGTAATGTTCAAATAATACTGTTGTGTTTCGTATGGTGAGTGTAGAAAACCGGAGACTCTTTTCACTGGATACGAGACATTTCATCTTAGTCCTCAGAGGTGGCGACACATCTGCGTTTTGATTCTTAATTGAGGTTTTATTGAGCTTCGTGCACTAAACTTGTTTTTGAATCTTTTTACCGCTTTCATAACAATCATTTTTCAAGATAGTCCCTGTAAGTAAAGTGTAGCTAACGCACATAATGACAAATCAAAATTTGTCAAGCGTTTTCGGCCTGTCAGGTCCGTCTATACGCCAGTCTCAGAGTAATATGTATGTGATTACTCTAAGACCCCCGTATTTTCTAAGTCTATGATAGATAGATAGATTGGTACGTAGTATAATAAGTCCATGGGAAAACCAATTTTTTTATTATGAATAATTTAAATATATTTTCACTAGTTCTCATAAAGAATCTTTTTCGCTTACTCTCGTCCATTCATTGTAAGCCAGTTATCTTATTAAGAGATGCCCACAAGAATATTGCACAATGAGTCAGTACTCGATACTGGTACATCTGTGTCCTTATTGAATCCATTAACATAGGATCGCGCGGCTAGCACAGGGTTGACCTCGTGCAGGTTGAATGTATTGCGATGTCTATCCAAGCGGTCGAGTCATTCATAAAATGAATTTATCAGTCGTTGATGAGTGCAACTCCATTAATTTCGAATGACGTATAGTTAACCCTGTTTAGACCTTTTCGTGATCTAAACTAAGCGGACCCTAAGTCATCAAGCAGAGAAGTGTTTGGTTCGTGACCCTTTTTAGGGTTACGTACGGTTCCACGATTTACTAGGAGCTTTTTCCTCGCACGACTTCTTTGTAGAATTGTTTACCACCAGAGATTTTTCTGGACCGTTACGACTTACGACCTTAAAGAAACGAGCTTACTTCTTTTTAAAAGACGGCAATTCCTCAGGTGTTGCAGTTGTTCAATGGCGGGGGTCAAAACTAACCATCAGGTCAGCCACATGCTGGTTTGCCCACTCATCTATAAAAAAGAAAAAAAAAGCCTAATAAGATTACTGCGTTGTGCATACATTCCACCCTTTTCCCGATGATCGGGTAGAGATATGAACTTTAAATTAATATCAAATACTAAGGTTTTTGTACCCTTTAGACCCCCCCCCCCTTCTTTTTTTCGTTTTATGTTGTAATTAAGAAGACGCTGCAGCCCATCTTCCCATTTATTTCCCTCTATCACCTTGTAATATAGGTAAGGTGTCAATGAAGGAGACGTGTGGTTGGTACTAAATCTTTAATTAGACTGCCTCATTATTCTACCTTAACACTAAAGTATATTAACGTGGGAGCACTACACTACAACCTCTTAAACTCAATCAAAGACGTGCAGTTTCGTGGTCACTTGGAAGAGAAGGCCAAATAGGCCTCTAAAAAGCTTGGCGTGCTCAGCAGAGCGGGACAGTATTTCATGCCGGCACACCGCCTGCAACTTTACAAGGCGCAGGTTCGGCCGCACATGGAATACTGTTCCCATCTCTGGGCTGGGGCTCCCCAGTACCAGCTCCTTCCACTTCACCGCATCCAGCCCAGAGCTCGCATCGTCGACGACCGAGTGCTTTCCGATCGGCTCGATTCACTGGCGCTGCGAAGAGATGTTGCATCTCTTTGCATTTTCTTTCGCATATACCATGGGGAGTGCTCTGAGGAATTGTTCGGATTAATCCCAGCCGCCAAATTTCGTGAACGCACTACGCGGCAAACATCCCGATACCATCCACACCATCTGGATGCTTGGCGGTCCACCACTGTACGTTTCAAAAGGAGTGTTCTTCCGCATACGACTTCTCTGTGGAAGAGTTTACCACCGGCGATTTTTCCGGACCGATACGACCTGGGGACCTTCAAGAAAAGAGCTTATTCCTTTCTAAAGGGCCGGCAACGCACCTGCAATTCCCCTGGTGTTGCGGTTGTACATAGGCGGCGGTAGTCACTTAACATCAGGTGAGCCGCATGCTCGTTTGCCCCCTCTGCTATAAAAAAATTAAAAAAAATCATATCACTTAAGATCATCACAAGCTTACCGCAGAACATACCAAAAGAATGCCACAAAGTACTTACCAGTTCGTGACTCTAGTAGCAGACCGTCCTATAATTCGCTTACCAAGGCTGTTCATTTAAAATTAAAAAAAAGTTTTTTAACCGACTTCAAAAAGAGGAGGTACTAAATTCGACTGTATTTTTTAATGTGATGAGAACTCAATTCGACTGTATTTTTTAATGTGTTTAATGTGATGAGAACTTTTTCTAGATAAATCTATTTGATGATTCTTCCGATTTTGTTTTTTATTTAAACACTGGTGCTTCTTGTGTGGTCCCATATAAATTTAATCAAGATCTGAGCTGTAGTTTTAGTGTTATTCTTCTTCTTCGACTTTGACTTCAATATTGACTAAATATTGACTTCGACTACATCGTGGATACATCCACAATATTTAATTGACTTCGACTACATCCATGATGTTCTCATTTTATTTATATTGAAGTCGGTTGTACAAAACTTTTAATTCTACTACTAGTTGTATTGTCACAAATGTTTATTATTATTTATAGCTTCAATCATGTCACAAATGACGCTAATGCTCTATAACGCCCCGTAATGAGATTCGATTATCACTTCCATAAATGCGATAGCAAAGTTCTATGCAGTGAATTGCTTCCAAATAAGAATGAATCGTAAATACATTAAGGATAGAGTTATTTATTTATATGAGGTATTAATCAAAGATTCAATAACATATTGCATGCGGTAATGATATGAAATGATGTTATAATAATCAAATTGTACGTTAAATTGCAATAATTTGAGAGAAATAAGTGTGACAAACGAGCACACAGTCCACCTGATAGTAAGTGGATGCTGTAACCTATAGACCTCTACATCAATCCTCGATTAGGAATCGAACTGCAGATGCGTTGTCACCCCTAAGGATTCGGGTGGAAAGCTTCGTTTCCAGTAAAAAGATTTCCGGTTCTCTACAGTTACCATGAAAGAGCAGAGTTAAGAGTAGTCAGGTTGTACCAGTTCTGGCGCACTTGTAGAAAGGTTGTACCAGTTCTGGCGCACTGAGTCAGAAGTGGTACAAGTACGACGTTCGTCGACTCACGATCCTAAAAAAAAAAAAAAAAGGTTTTGGCATGCTCTGATCACGAATCTGCGGTCCATTTTTGCGTAGGATGCACGGTTCCGGAGATGAGCAGATCAATTAACTCTTATCTAATTGATATCCGCTGCGAGCCTCAACCGTCATTAGCGCTCCATTGTCCTTATCTACTTATCTATTGTTGATTGACTACCGTCATTATCTATTATTCGTCAGCGTGTGGGTCGGCTTATGCTATTGTATTATACTCCTTTGTTCCTATCTACAACACTAATCTGAATCATCAATAAAACACATTACCTAATTTTGTTAAAATTTTTATTTATGAAATACAAAATCTTATTACTTATTATCTATAAAATAGGAGCGAAACATCTCATCCACTAAAATATTGTTGTACAATGTGTTCTCTGTAAATATACTCGTAAAACTATGCATTGAACATCCCTGAAACTTATATAGCAAATACATTAAGCAATATTCGCCACAAACTGAAATCCACTCATTCTGAATCCTATCAACATTCCAGTTCCATCTTTTACAATTTCTTTTAAAAAACTCTAGATGATATCGTACAGGTGCCCGTCCGAATGAATCAAAATATTGACCGACGTCATTCGTATCGATATATAAAGCTACCCAATGTGACCCTGGTTTATCATCTGTATCCAAATTGCATATTATATACGTTAGTATATGGGTGTACATGGGTAGTTTATTGGCAGCATAAACATTATTTTCTAGAGTGGGGTGAATCTTTTTCAGATGTTGTTGTACATCTAGTGTATCCATAATATTACTGCTATTAGTAGATTATTACAGTACCAATCTACTCAATGACTAATATAGGAATGATCAATTATAGTGATATCTAAATATTAAATTGATTTCTTTGTGTTATACAAAACGTATTTGAGTCACCAATACACTGAACAAGACACGACAGGAAGGACGTAGGAATGTAGAGATAAGCAACAGAATGTAAGGTAAGCTTGTTGACGCATAAAGATACTATCAATTCTACTGCAGAAATTCTTTAGATTAGAATTATTACTCATCATCATCATTCTCTAAGCCATTTCCCATTATCTGGGGTCGGCGCAGTAAATCTTCTTGTTCCATTCCTCTCTATCAGCCGTCATTTCCATACTTACTCCTTTCATTCTCATATCACTCTTCACACAATCGATCCATCTTTTATTCGGCCTTCCTCTGCCCGTGTGTCCCTCCACATTCATATTCAACACTCGTTTTGTGACATGACTTTCATCCCTCCGCATCACATGCCCAAACCATGCCAATCTGCTTCCTCTCACCTTTTCTACCACTGGCGCTACTTTCAGGCTTCCTCTTATATACTCATTCCTTATCTTATCCATCCTTGTCACACCACACATCCATCGTAACATTCTCATTTCATTCGCATGCAGTCTATTTTCATCCTTCTTCTTGACGGCCCAGCATTCACTTCCATACATGACGACAGGTCGGATGATCGATTTGTAAATTTTCCCCTTCAGCCTTATTGGCATTCGGGGATCACACGTTGTGGCTGTGACCTGTCGCCATTTCAGCCACCCTGCGTTAATCCTATGCTGCACAGCTCTATCTATTCCGCCGTCGCCTTGAATGAGGGAACCGAGGTACTTGAATTCTGAGCAGGTAGGCAGTATAGCGCCATCCAACGACATGGGTACAGGACTGGAAAGACCGCCGAAATCACAGCACAGATATTCGGTTTTGGATCTGCTGATCTTCAAGCCAACACTTTCCAGCCTCTGTTGCCACCCCGTCAGTCTGCTCTGTACCTCGATGCCTTCTTCCCCGACAAGCACGATGTCATCGGCAAAGAGCATGCACCAGGGTGCCTCATCCTGCAGGTCCGACGTCAAAGCGTCCATAATCAGTAGGAAGAGGTAAGGGCTCAATGCCGACCCTTGGTGCAGCCCTACCGCCACATCGATACTGCCCGTAGTTCCCGCGGCAGATCGTACACATGTACGGGATGCACTGTACATAGCACGGACTAACCTCACATACTTCCCAGGCATACCTTTCATCTTTAACGCCCACCACAAAACCTCACGGGGAACCCGATCGTACGCCTTTTCAAGGTCGACAAAAACCATGTGCAGATTTTTATGCACGCGCTTGTACTTTTCGCACAATTGGCGTAATGCGAAAATGGCATCTGTCGTACCTCGACCGGGCATGAATCCGAACTGATTTTGTGTTATCTCACACTCTTCTCTCATTCTTTTCTCTATTATTCTTTCCCAGACTTTCATCGTATGTGACATGAGTTTTATTCCCCGGTAACTGCTGCAGTTTTGAACGTCTCCTTTGTTTTTAAAAATGGGGACCAGTATACTACTGCACCATTCCTCAGGTATTTGTTCTTCCTGCAACAATTTACCGAAAAATAAACTCAACCACTTCCATCCATCCGCACTCAGCAACTTCCACACTTCTACTGGTATTCCATCTGGGCCGACCGCCTTCCCATTCTTCATATTCCTAACAGCCATTTTTACTTCTTCCACACTAATTTCTCTCACTAAGCCCATATTCACTGGTGGGTTTTCAAGCATACCATTCCATTCATTCTCCTCATTCATCAATTTCTCAAAATACTCCTTCCATCGCTTCTTTATACTTTCATCGTCAGTCAAAATCCTTCCAGAATCATCTTTTATACATTTTACATGTGAAACATCTCTTCCATTCCTTTCTCTCGCTTTTGCAATTTGAAAAAGTCGTTTTTGACCTTCGGGGCTTTCAAGGGACCGATATAATTTATCTTGCGCCTCTGCCCTACAAATAGCAACTTCCTTCTTTGCTCTCTTCTTACATTCTTTATACGCCCCTCTCTTACTTTCTTTTATGGAATCATTCTGGTCTTCTACGCTCTGCCATTCTTTAAAGGCATTTTTCTTTTCTCTCAAAACTTCTCTAATACTTTCAATCCACCACCACCCATGCTTATCTATCATACGCTTCCCTTTTGTTTCTCCTAACACCTTCCTTGCCACACTTCGGATACAATCAGCCATTTCCTTCCAGCACTCATTCACACTCATTCCTTCCATATCACCCATCTCTATAATCTTGTTTACAACTAGCTCTCTAAATTCACTTGCATACTCCTCCTTATGCAACAAATGCCACTTTATTTTGGGTGGGGGACGATCCTTATGTTTGTTGAGGCGAACAGTTAAGCAGATGTCAGCCAGCAGAATTCGGTGCTGGGATACTAAGTCTTCACCTGGAAGCACTTTGCAGTTTTTTACACTCTTGATTTGGTTCCGTCTTATCAGAAGATAGTCGATCTGTGTCGCGTGGTGGCCACTTTTATAAGTAACAAGATGCTGATCTCGTTTTTGGAACCACGTGTTTACTACAGCCAGGTCGAAAGCACATGCTGCTTGCAGAAGAACTTCCCCCTCACGGTTCCGCACTCCGTACCCCCATCCACCGTGTACTCTTTCATACCCGTCATTCACTCTCCCTACATGTCCATTAAAATCTCCTCCCATATAAACATCCTCACTCTCAGGTATTCCCATCATCATACAATCAAATTCCTCCCAAAACTTCTCTTTCACACTCTCTTCACAGCCTGTTTGCGGAGCATACACACTTACAACATTCACTACTTTGTTTTCAATCATTAATTTAACAACTATCATTCTGTCATTTACTCTTTTCACATCTGTCACTCGTTCTTTCATTCCACTATCTAACACAACTCCTACTCCATTTCGCTTCCCATCACTTCCACAATAATAAAACTTGTATCCTTCCCCAATCTCTCTTGCTTTATTGCCCTTCCATTTTGTTTCCTGCAAACAGGCAACATTCACTCTTCGTCGTTTCAAAACATCTGCTAACTCTCTTCCTCTTCCAGTCATCGTACCTACATTCCAGCTTGCAAACCTCACTCTGACATTCTTCTCTCTCCGGGCTCGCCTCTTACGTCGCACCCGCTCCGTAAGGTGCGACAACCCTTGCCCACTTCCCACAGGAGCCGGGTGCTGCCCCTGCGCGTCGCCTGCGGGGTACGCCCTAGCCCTGTCATATATCCCACAACTCGTAATATTCATAGGTTTACTGCATGGGATTTGGCAAAAGTTTTACAGTCGGCCGCCTGCCTGACACCAACCCTCTTTGGGTATGCTATTGTTGGTAGAGGAAGCTACCATTTTGGGAAAAGGAAAAAGAAGGTTGGGGGGTAGGAGCGCAGGTGTAAGGATACTGTTATCTCGGCAGGAAAGGTATGAGAATAACAGTAGCTCGGGGAGCCGGGGTCGCGTACCCGTATTCCATAACAGGATCACCGGAAAGGTAGACCAGCATGAAAACCCCCTGACCCCTTAGAATTATTACTCATTGGTACTATATAAGACCAAGCAACTGCAGTCATGGAGTTAGTGTATGGTCGTTTGACCGCAGTGGATCTATCAATACTACGTTTGTGTTACTTCAACGCATCAAAGGCCATGGATGTAAGTGTTTATTCTATTGACAAACTTACTTTTCTTTCTGTTATTTTCTTACGTGTGTATGATTTAGTGTTAACAAATTATATTTAAATATTATGTGTGTGTATATGGTTAAGCCGTGGTAGCTCAGATGGTTAGCGCAAAATGTAAACTTCATAGTACACGTCCCGGGTTCAATCCCCGCCGGCACCAATTAAATTGTTAATTACAATTTTAAGTGCTGATTTACCACGTGCTCAGCGGTGAAGGAAAACATCGTGAGGAATGCATGTCTGAGAAAATTTCGAAGGCATGTGAAGTTTGCCAACACCCATTGAGGTATCGCAGCGAACATTTCCTAGCCCTAAAACCTTCTCAGAAATGAGAGGAGGCCTATGTTCAGCAGTGGACTTTAATAGGTTGTAACTTTAGCTTTTTTAACTTTTATGATTAAGTGTTAACAAATTGATATTAACATGATAACTGTGTTGTTGCAGAAATCATTGAACTTCGATGAAAATACCTATAAACAGTATTACTACTCGCCACTCTCCCCTCAAGAAGAGAGTGATGACATCGTCATTAATAATAACACATGCGATGGTGGAAAAAGAAAATCGCAATCGATTGATCATTTTTTTGAAGCTGAATCAAAAATAAAAAAGAGGAAGCTGTTATCATCAACCGTAGCACGAGCCGCTAGAGATGGTGTATCATACATTTCTACTAATTCTGACGACGGAGACCAAGCGACGCATCTCATCAAAATTGAAATGTACGATATGAAGAAGCTATCCAAGATTCCAACTACTGATCATTGGAAACATGCTTCCACGAGGATTAAATATTACGTAAAGACTAATAAGGATAGCATCTACGACAACACAAACGCCCTCGTATACAATATTACAAAGACAATAGCAGAAAGTGAAAAAGTTAAAAAATACTTTTTTAACAATGACAGCCATTAGCTGATCATTAGTGAATGTGATTCTGTTTACTTAAATTACTTCCGTGTACTCATTATATTCTATTTCTAATCCTTTGTTAGACTTAAATATCGGACATTATTTGAAATTTGGGTATCAGTTGGTCTATTAACACTGAACTGTTACTTACTCTGCTACCTATTTTCTTCTTTACTATAAGGATGGCAAAATTTCAGTGAAGTGTGCACCAGTGCTTTCTTCTCCACAACCATGGAAGAGAATACGGAACTATTCAACAGCGAATTAAATCAGGAGTTGTCTAAAGTTTGTGATGAAATGGAGAAGGATCAACTGTTCGATTCATCGTATGATGATGAGTTGTATAATCACTGTGCGATGGTTGAAACACAGTTTAAGTAAGTAAAATAAACATTCATTTCGATCATAATTTACACAATGTCTTGTACAGTTTTTAATAAATTTAAACATTTTAGTAGTCAACCACTACAACTTGGAAGAGGAACGAAGCGAACGAGCAGCAAAGAACCCAAGATCATCAAAAAACCAACAACGGAAGCAGAAGCGCCTACCTCTGCAGGGAACAGTATCAGTAACGAAGATCAAGTGGAATGTCTAACGTGTCATATATTTATCAAGAAACGGTATTTAGCTAATCATTTTAAAAGTAATGTTCACAAAAATAATCTTTTAAATTCACATAATTCTTTATCAAACGTTAGTGTTATTGAATCTGCTTTTGGAAATAGGATTTTAACTTATAAAATCAAAAGTAGAGTAGATAGTTCGACATTGGTAAATTTTGAAACTCCTGAACTATTTTTAAATTCTATTAAAGATGATATTTTATTTTTAATACAAGAGTGTATTCATCAACACATAATTTTTAAAGTAAACTTCATATTGCTTGCTGATTTTGTTCAACAAACTAAAGATATTCATGATACGTTCGATTTTCAAACGCTTAACTATATTATTTGTCAAGGAGATGACTTAAATATTTTTTTCATCTTTAAATGCATTAGTGCATTTGAAAAAAAAGATAGTGGATGGAGTCTAAAAAACATAAAATCTATAGACATGAATGTTAATAAATTTAACCCCCTACGCGGTACTTCATACATAGATGTTCCTCGTGACATAAAATTAAAAAAGGCTGTTATAAATGTAAAAAGCAAGGATTATTTTTGTTTTAAATGGGCGTTACTCTCGGCGTTATATCCCGTAAACAAAGACGCGGATCGTGTATCATCGTACGTTAAACATGAAAATAAACTTAAATTTAATGGTATTTCCTTTCCAGTTAAAATTTCTGACATAGCAAAAGTAGAGAAATTAAATGATATTAGTATTAATGTTTTTGGGTTAGAATATAATAAAGAAAAACGATGTAATTCTATAGTAGGTCCATTATTTTTAACAAAGTGTCGTAAAGATAGACATATCAATTTATTATTTTTTTCCAAGGATACAAAAAATCATTATTGTTACATAAAAAAATTTATCGCGGTTAGTTAGTAAACAAATTTCAAAAGACGGTCACATCATGTACATTTGCGAAGCATGTCTACTTCACTTTCCATCTAAGGAAAGTTTAAATAACCATGAACAATACGATTGTGCCCACATTTGTACAGAATTACCAAACAGTGAAACTTTAAAAAAAAAGAATTGGTTTGGTCAACCTATTTCAAATGATAAAATTAAATTTGATAGTTATGAAAAAAAGTTGAAGATACCATTCGTAGTTTATGCTGATTTTGAAGCATTTTTTAAAACCAATAGAATCATGTTCTAACGATCCTTCCAAACCTTTCACACACAATATTCAGAAACATGAAGTACATAGTTTTGGTTATTATATAAAATGTTCATATGATGATAAATTATCAAAATATGTAACGTATTGCGGACCCAACTGTGCACAAGTGTTTATGGAAAGTTTATCTAACAATCTCAAAGAAATAAATAGACTTCAAAAATATCCTCCACTTCCGCTAACAAATGAAGACAAAAACCAAATTTCAAATGCAACCATTTGTCATATTTGTGAAACAGAGTTAGCAGAACATTTTTATGATTTTGATTGGTACACCGGTAGTTTTATAGGTGTTGCTTACGAATCATGTAGCTCGAAGTTCAGGAAACCTCGTTATATACCAATATTTTTACACAACCTTAGTCACTATGATGCTCATTTTATTGTTCACGCGTTAAACTTTTGTGATGGTGAAGTCGAAGTTATCCCTCAAAATAAATCTATATATAATCATATATATATATATATATATATATATATCCTTTTCCAAAAAATTAAAAATGAATAACCACGAAATTATATTAAGATTCATAGATTCATTTAAGTTTTTATCATGTAAATTAGAAGAATTGGCCAAAAATCTCAGTAATGATCAATTTCAAGAATTACGTAGAAATTATCCTAATGATGAAGATTTCTTTCGTTTAAAACGGAAAGGCGTTTATCCATATGAACTTATGACTAATTATGATAGTTTAAGCCTAACATCGCTCCCCGAACAAAAATTTTTTTATAGCTCGCTCACAGATTCCCATATTTCAAATGATGATTACAATCATGCTAAAGATGTTTGGGAACACTTTGGGTGTTGTAATATGCTAGATTATTCAAACCTGTATTTAAAAACAGACGTTTTACTTTTAACCGATGTATTTGAAAACTTTAGAAAGTTATGTATTAATACTTATGATTTAGACCCTGCCCATTATTACACAGCACCCGGTTTAAGTTGGGATGCAATGTTAAAATATACAAAAATAGAATTAGAACTTTTAACAGATTATGAGAAAATTGCATTTATTAGATCAGGTATCAGGGGTGGTGTATCTCAATGTAGTAATCGTTATGCTAGAGCTAATAACAAATATATGGGGGATTATGATGCAGGGAAACTAAATTCATATATCGCATATTTTGATACCAACAATTTATATGGTTGGGCTATGTCTCAATGTCTTCCTACTGGTGGATTCGAATGGGTAAATCCGAATACAGAATTTAATGTGTCTGAGACATCGAACTTCGGTTTTATTTTAGAAGTTGATTTGGAATATCCAGATGAACTTCATGATTTACATTCGGACTTTCCTTGATGCCCCGAAAACATTTGTGCAGGTAGTATTAATGAAAATAAACTAGTCCCAAATTTAAATAATAAAGATAAATATGTAATTCATTACAGAAATTTAAAGCAGTGCATAGAAATGGGGGTTAAATTAACTAAAATTCATAGAGTTTTAAAATTTAAACAGTCTCGCTGGTTGAAGATGTACATAGATCTAAACACAAAATTAAGAACGTTAGCAAAATCAAATTCGAAAAAGATTTTTATAAATTAATGAATAATTCAGTCTTCGGAAAGACTATGGAGAATATTGAAAAAAGGGTTAACATAAAATTAGTTACACACTGGGAGAACCAGGGCAAAGCTTTAGGTGCTCAAGATCTAATCGCTAAACCACAATTTCATAGTCTTTCAGTATTTTCGGAAAACCTAGTTGCGGTTCAGTTGCGAAAAACAAAGTTAATATATAACAAACCAATTTATTTAGGGTTTTGCATTTTAGATATTTCAAAAACATTAATGTATGATTTTCATTATAACTATATGGTTAAAAAGTTTAGTAAAATCAAATTATTGTATACAGATACGGATAGTTTAATATATCATATATTTACAGATGATTTTTACTCTGATATAAAACCTGACCTTTCATCATACTTTGATACCTCAGCTTATGATGCAAATAATATTTTTGAATATCCAAAATTAAATAAAAAGAAATTAGGTTTTTTTTAAAGATGAAAATAATGGTAAAATCATGAAAGAATTTGTGGGTTTACGATCCAAAATATACGCTTTTAACTTAGAGAATAAGACTATAGCCAAGGCAAAAGGGGTAATAAAAAGTAACGCTAAAAAGATGACCATGGATAGTTATACGTCTTCTCTATTTAATAAAAAAGTGCAATATTATAGTATGCTTAGATTTAAATCAATTAAATACACAATTTTTACACAAAAATTAAATAAGATTGGTTTATCATATAATGACACAAAGAGGCATATTTTAGATAGTAGTAATATCGAAACATTAGCTTCGGGTCATTATAAACTGCGTTAAGTGTTGATAGTTTTTAATTTTATGTCTGCATGTAAATAAAATTTGTATTGATTGTAAAATAATGATAATAGTATAATATGACGTAGAGTTTATTACATATTTAATCGTTGTTTTATTGTAAATAATTTAAGTTAATTGTTGTTTATATTTGCGTGTGTGTGTATTTATTTGAGGTTGAGTTGATTGTAAAATTATGATGTACTAATTGTGTTAGAAATAGTATACAGATCATTCTGTTTTATATAATGTTTGCAATATATATTAATTGTTAACACCAACACTTTTCATTTTTTATTTCACCCCTTAGAACTTTAGACGTGTGTAATGTTTCACTTTATCCATCCGTTTACTGCTATTGTGGCGGGGCCAAGTGGATGTGGGAAGTCAAATTTTGTAACAAATTTTATAAAATCAGTTACAGAAATATGTAATTGTGATTTTAATCAGATCACATGGTGCTTTGATGAAATGCAACCTTTATATAATTTACCAAATGTTAACTACCATCAAGGAATTCCAAATGTTAATATGTTTGACGGTGAAAACCCACATCTTGTTATTATTGATGATCTAATGAGAGAGTCCGATGGAAGAATTGTGGATATATTTACAAAAGGTAGTCATCACAGGAATCTTAGTGTATTTTATTTAACACAAAATTTATTTCATCAGGGTAAAAGGCAAAGAGACATATCCTTAAACTCAAGTTATATAATATATTTTAAAAACCCTCGAGATAAAACTCAAATAAGATATTTAGCACGACAAGTGTCACCAGATAACCCAAAATTTATTGAAGATGCCTACAGGGATGCAACTCTAGAGGCGCATGGATATTTAATGGTAGATTTAAAACAGAATACCAATGATTTTTGTCGTATCAAGACAAATGTCTTCCCATTTAATGGTTTCTGCACAGTCTACGTCCCCACAAAAGAGTTTAAATACACCAAGAATCAAACATTTCAAATCATTGCTAAATGATGCATCGTCGACTCACAACGCAGAAACATTTGCTAAACGCTTTGCATACGCTTAAACCAAAATATCAAAGAGCATTACTTAAAACGTGTGATGAAGAAGAAATTAACTGTATTTGTGAGTGTATTCATAACGTTTTACAAGGAAAAGTACCTCTTAAAGATCAAGATAAACAAAAATTGAATAAACACAAAAATATACTCCGTCAACTAGTGCGTAAGTGTAAACATAAACTAAGAAAAAATATAATTATACAAAAAGGAGGGGCTTTCTTACCAATAATATTAGGTGCAATATTGAGTGGATTAGTGAGTGGACTAGCCAGTTAACATGGAAAATGCAAAGAAAATGATACTTATCGAACCTGGATTGATTGAAAAATTAAAACAAGAAAATAAGGTTAATACGAGTAGTAGTTTATCTCGATTAGATATTGAAATGCAAAATATTATGAATAGTAAGATGGAAGACCGAAAGAAATGGATGTTATATTTACAAACACTGCAAAGATACCTTCATTTTACTGAAGAGGATCGTCAACCACTCAGATTACCAATTTATTCTGATACATCTAATGAAGATTCAAACGAGTCTAAAATTGGTTTTAAAAATAAAGATAGAGATCTAAAAACTTCAGTTGATGCTGAATCTTTGTTGGAGGAGAATCGATCCATCAAAAGTAAAGAAAATGTTGAAAATCCACTTTACACACCAGCTCAAATACTCAGTTTAATACCAAAAACTTATAATAAAAAAAGGACAGTTATTATTAAACTTAGTTGAAACAAGTAAAGGTAAAATACATTGGGATAATGAAGGTACAGTCATAATTGATAATGAAAAAATTCCTGGAAGTAATATTGTTGATTTAATAAATGATTCACTAAGACCCTTAAAAAGAAGTGATCCAGTAGGGTGGGATAGATTTGCTGAAGCATTAAAAGATATTAAAGTACCACTTACTTATATTTGAAATCCAAAGAGATGTGAGTTTATTAACCAACTTCAAGCAAAAGATCTGAACAAACCCTCTGAGATTGAATTTCAAGAGTTTTCTACACCGAGCAGTAGAGATAAAAAGTCTACAACTAAAATACGTAAAAGGCTTGAGTGGGAAAAATGGACCCCGTATTAGAAGAAATTAACAGGATTTATTATGATCCATCTAATCCCGCTGGTTTTGGTAGTATTGATAAATTATCAAAAGCCATGAAGGGTAAAATGAATAAAAAGCAAGTAAAGGAATGGTTAAAATGACAAGAAACATACACATTACATAAACCCGTTCGAAAAAAATTCCCGCGCAATAGGTACATTCTATCAAATATTAATGAACTGTGGCAAGCTGATTTAAGTGATATGCGACCTTATTCTCAATATAATGATGGTTTCAAGTATATACTTTGTGTTATTGATGTATTTAGTAAATATGCTTTTGCAAGACCAATGAAAAAGAAAAACTCAGAAACAACTAAAGAATGTTTTGAAAGTATATTTACTGAAAGTAATTTAACACCTACTCACATACAATCTGATAAAGGTACAGAATTTGTTTCAAAAGATGTACAAAAATACTTTAAATCCAAAAAAGATTAATTACTACACCACTAACAATCCTGACATTAAGGCCAGTATTGTTGAACGATTTCAAAGAACACTAAAAATGAAAATGTGGCGTTATTTCACTCATAATAATACTTATAGATATATAGATGTTTTACAAGATTTAATATACTCTTACAATCACAGCTTTCACTCTAGTATTAAGATGTGCCCATGTGATGTAAATTCCAACAATATTATGACAGTTTGGACTAATCTTTATGAAAGACGGTCAAACAAACTTTCTTTAGAAAATCCTAAACCAAATTTCAATGTGGGTGATTATGTTCGAATAACTAAATATAAACATGCTTTCCAAAAAGGATATGAATCAAATTGGAGTGATGAAATATTTATTATATCTTCAATAATTAATAGATCTCCATGGGTTGTTTATAAAATAACAGATTTACAAAATGAACCAATAGTTGGTACTTTTTATGAAAGAGAATTACAGAAAATCGCTTACAACCCCACCTCACAATATAAAATAGATAAAATAATTGACACTCGTTATTCAGGTAACATAAAAGAAGTATTAGTGAAGTGGAAAGGTTATCCAGATAAATTTAACAGTTTGATTTTAGCTTCTAGTTTAAAAGAAATATGAATAAAGAAAGTTTTTATTTAACTTTGCTCAGCAATAGTTCATTGGAATACTTTCCTGATAACAAGACCACAAAATTTTCAACGAAATTACCGAAAGCTATTAAATTAGAAGGTGAATGGTCGGTTGGAGTTGTCGAGTTTCAATATCCATGTACCGTGCTTACTGTTCAAGATCATGAAAATGTTATATACATTACAAAATCTATGTTAATGCCTAATGAAGATAAACCATCCACAGTGTACTACAAAATTATTCCAGCTACCAACTATGATAACGTTGAGCATATTTTAAGAGTGTTAAATGGTATCGGAGAGAACTTGAAATTTCGCTATGATGAAATAACAAATTTTGTGTCTATTTCTGTTTTGGATAAAAATATAACTTCCGTAACATTATCACCCAAATTAAGTTTACAACTAGGTTATGAACCAAATAAAAATCTCCTAGAGAGAAGTTTTGGAAAGTGTCCTGCTAATTTACACTTAGGGTTACCATCTCAACTCTTTATATATTGCGACATTATCGATCCTCAGATTGTGGGTGATGTTATGACTCCTTTACTAAGAGTCATTTCATTAGATCCTACAAAATACATTTATGGTGCAAATAAAATGCACGTTTTCTCTCAACCTCACTACTTACCTGTTATGCGAAGAGAGTTCGATACGCTGGAAATAGTTATAAGATCGAGCACAGGACAAAAAATACCATTCCAGTTTGGAACCGTGTGTATTAAACTACATTTCCGAAAATTATAATAATGAATTCTCTTCGTGATCATCATAAATGTTCATATGAAAATTATTATACACATCAAACTGAGTCAGGAGTTGGAGTAATTTATAAGGGTGCACCATACCAAAGCGGTCATGGTATTGGGAGCTTCTTAGGGGGGTTATTTAGATCAGTTTTACCTTTACTTTCAAGTGGTGCTCGAGTGATTGGTAAGGAGGCATTAAGCGCTGGAGTAGGACTTTTATCGGATATGGTTCAAGCGCGTCCTATGGAAGCCTCAACAAAAGATCGTCTAAAGCAAGTTAGTACGAATTTAAAACGAAAGGCTGATGAGAAAATTGATCAATTTAACATGACAGGATCTGGGTATAAAATTAAAAGAAAACGATTGACCTCGTTCATTCCACCATTAACTGCTAAAGTGAAAGCTGCGAAAAAACTTGGTCTAAAGCCAAAAAATAACAAAGATATATTTTCAAATTAAATATGTCTTTCCTTCATAATCATTCTTGCGAGTGCGTTAAGTCAGAATTGGATTTGTTTGCACTACCGTCTACACAAACTAGCATTGAAAATGGATTGTGGATTCATTATAAACCAATTTCATCTCTTGGTGATGATGGACCTATCGAGTTTCAAGTTCCTGGGACAGGCGATGACTACATAGATTTGTCTCATACATTACTCCACATAAAGGCAAAAGTATTAAATCAAGATTCAACTAACTTGATATCTACTACAATAGTAGCACCTGTAAATAATTGGTTGCATTCACTTTTTAGTCAACTTGATGTTTATTTAAACCAAAAACTTGTATCACCACCTAATAATACCTATGCATATCGAGCATACATGGAAACCCTTTTAAACTATGCTCCTGCTGCTAAACAATCTCATCTTACTTGTAGTCTTTGGTATGATGATACAGCAGGAAAAATGGATTCTACGGATGGTAAAAACATAGGATTTGTTAAAAGACAGGAATTGATTAGTGAAAGTAAGGAAATAGAAATGATTGGTCATCTTCACGGTGACATTTTCAACCAAGATAAATTTTTAATTAATGGTGTTGAAATGAGTGTTAAATTGGTTCGATCGAGAGAGAGCTTTAATTTAATTGCTGGGTCAAACGATGTAAAGTTTAAAGTTTTCATTACGGACGCAACTCTTATTGTTCGACGAGCACGAATTAATCCAAGTGTATTACTCGCACATCAAAAAGTTTTAGCTTCTACCACTGCTAAATATCCTATTACTCGAGCTGAAGTAAAAGTTTTAACAATTCCATCGGGTGTTCAAGGAAAAACTCTTGATAATATATTTTTAGGGCAGGTACCCAAAAGATGTATAATTGGATTTGTGAACAATTCTGCATTTAATGGTTCCCTTACTAAAAATCCATCAACTTTGAAAACTATGGTATTAATTCTTTCAGCTTATATATTGATGGTCAACAAATAACTTCAAAAGCTTTGCAACCATCTTTTAATAATAGCATATTTACATCAGCATATCATACTCTATTCTCGGGTATTCACTTTCTTAATGAAGGAAATGGAATCTCTTGTGAACAGTATGCCAAAGGTTACTGTCTATTAGCATTTGACTTAACTCCTGATTTATCAGCCAACTCATCAGCTCATTGGAATCTCATAAAGCATGGTAGTGTAAGATTAGAAGTACGATTTGAATCCTCACTAATACAAACAATTAACTGTATAGTTTATGCTGAGTTTGATAATATTATTGAGATAGATAAAAACAGAAATGTTACTGTAGACTATGGTAGTTAAGGTTATAATATGTGTTGTGTGTTAGATTTTATGAGTTATGTGTAATGCATTTTGTGTGTATGTAACTATGTGAAACATTATAAAATTAAATAAAACAAATTGTATGCAATATATTATTTTTTATTTCTTTATAAATATTCTATTTAATCTAATACAAAACTCTGTTCGAGTTTAAATTTTACATAAGCACACTGACTAAACCACTGAACATGCTGCTGCCAAGGATCATCATCATCTTCCCAATCTTTTAAGCCACCACCACAATGGAAACACTTGGTCCTGTCTGCATGGCCAGTATAAAAGAAACCGGCTTCTGCAAGATCTTCAGGTTTCTGTCGCATAACGAGAGGCCAGTTTTCGAAACTGAGCAACCGGCTAGATTTTGAACTGAAGAATGGATATTCAGCTCTTGAGTACTGCATATTCTCGTTTTCATCTCCACTCAGTGTTGTAGTTTTGTTCTTCAATGATGTGTTCTGTACACGTATGCCACACTCATCTCTATCTTCTGCTCTTGTCTTCCTGTAATTTAAGTAAACAGAATCACATTCACTAATGATCAGCTAATGACTGTCATTGTTAAAAAAGTATTTTTTAACTTTTTCACTTTCTGCTATTGTCTTTGTAATATTGTATACGAGGGCGTTTGTGTTGTCGTAGATGCTATCCTTATTAGTCTTTACGTAATATTTAATCCTCGTGGAAGCATGTTTCCAATGATCAGTAGTTGGAATCTTGGATAGCTTCTTCATATCGTACATTTCAATTTTGATGAGATGCGTCGCTTGGTCTCCGTCGTCAGAATTAGTAGAAATGTATGATACACCATCTCTAGCGGCGCGAGCTACGGTTGATGATAACAGCTTCCTCTTTTTTATTTTTGATTCAGCTTCAAAAAAATGATCAATCGATTGCGATTTTCTTTTTCCACCATCGCATGTGTTATTATTAATGACGATGTCATCACTCTCTTCTTGAGGGGAGAGTGGCGAGTAGTAATACTGTTTATAGGTATTTTCATCGAAGTTCAATGATTTCTGCAACAACACAGTTATCATGTTGATATCAATTTGTTAACACTTAATCATAAAAGTTAAAAAAGCTAAAGTTACAACCTATTAAAGTCCACTGCTGAACATAGGCCTCCTCTCATTTCTGAGAGGGTTTTAGGGCTAGGAAATGTTCGCTGCGATACCTCAATGCGTGTTGGCAAACTTCACATGCCTTCGAAATTTTCTCAGACATGCATTCCTCACGATGTTTTCCTTCACCGCTGAGCACGTGGTAAATCAGCACTTAAAATTGTAATTAACAATTTAATTGGTGCCGGCGGGGATTGAACCCGGGACGTGTACTATGAAGTTTACATTTTGCGCTAACCATCTGAGCTACCACGGCTTAACCATATACACACACATAATATTTAAATATAATTTGTTAACACTAAATCATACACACGTAAGAAAATAACAGAAAGAAAAGTAAGTTTGTCAATAGAATAAACACTTACATCCATGGCCTTTGATGCGTTGAAGTAACACAAACGTAGTATTGATAGATCCACTGCGGTCAAACGACCATACACTTACTCCGTGACTGCAGTTGCTTGGTCTTATATAGTACCAGTGAGTAATAATTCTAATCTAAAGAATTTCTGCAGTAGAATTGATAGTATCTTTATGCGTCAACAAGCTTACCTTACATTCTGTTGCTTATCTCTACATTCCTACGTCCTTCCTGTCGTGTCTTGTTCAGTGTATTGGTGACTCAAATACGTTTTGTATAACACAAAGAAAGCAATTTAATATTTAGATATCACTATAATTGATCATTCCTATATTAGTCATTGAGTAGATTGGTACTGTAATAATCTACTAATAGCAGTAATATTATGGATACGCTAGATGTACAACAACATCTGAAAAAGATTCACCCCACTCTAGAAAATAATGTTTATGCTGCCAATAAACTACCCATGTACACCCACGTACTAACGTATATAATATGCAATTTGGATACAGATGATAAACCAGGGTCCATGGGACTTTATATATCATACGAATGACGTCGGTCAATATTTTGATTCATTCGGACGGGCACCTGTACGATATCATCTAGAGTTTTTTAAAAGAAATTGTAAAAGATGGAACTGGAATGTTGATAGGATTCAGAATGAGTGGACTTCAGTCTGTGGCGAACATTGCTTAATGTATTTGCTATATAAGTTTCAGGGATGTTCAATGCATAGTTTTACGAGTATATTTACAGAGAACACATTGTACAACGATATTTTAGTGGATGAGATGTTTCGCTCCTATTTTATAGATAATAAGTAATAAGATTTTGTATTTATAGATAAGGACAATGGAGCGCTAATGACGGTTGAGGCTCGCAGCGGATATCAATTAGATAAGAGTTAATTGATCTGCTCATCTCCGGAACCGTGCATCCTACGCAAAAATGGACCGCAGATTCGTGATCAGAGCATGCCAAAACCTTTTTTTTTTTTTTTTTTTAGGATCGTGAGTCGACGAACGTCGTACTTGTACTACTTCTGACTCAGTGCGCCAGAACTGGTACAACCTTTCTACAAGTGCGCCAGAACTGGTACAACCTAACTACTGTTAAGCTACTCGTACTATTTAGCGCTCGTATTCTGTGAGAGCGTGGTCTTTCCCCGGTCGAGCCAAGCTATTCGTGCTACAACCATAACATATCTGTAGCATGGCTCTACTACGTATAAACGGGACCCATAGAGGATCACTTTGTTGTTCGTCTATCAAAATCCTTTTTCTCAGGAACGGGTAAAGCGTAGAGCTATAAAGTTAAAATTATTAATATCAAGTACTAAGGTCTATGGTCTCTTGAAAGTGTTAGGAACACAAGATTCTAAAGCCGGAATTCAGAAAATATTTCGAGTGTGAACTCACTAGTATTTATTTGCGATTATTTTACGAGAAAGGATGATAAAGAACATATTAGGACGCTTCACACGGTTTTTGAGCGGTTACAAAAATTTGGATTACGCATAAAAAATGAAAAGCCGTGTAGTGGCGGTTGAGAATATCCACTACCCCATATCTTCCCGTGGGTGTCGTAAGAGGCGACAGAGGGACACAGGCAGGAGATGGACATCGGCATCTTCCTGATAACAGCAACTGTACAATAAAAAAACTGCGGTTGCCACCCGCCGTGCAACTATGGCAATATACCCCCATGAACAATTACACAAATAGACAGCCACCAGTCCCCGGCGGCCCCGCTATTCCTGGCTACGGTGGCCACCATAGTGACGGCGGGGCAGGGGTGATTATAAATTTGAAAAAATAAATAAATTATTTCATACAAGAAATATTTGATTACAAGCTTGTATTTGCAGTTGGAGCATCGAGCGTAATATAATCCGATGTCATATCAAAACTTTTTTTTTCCACTGCAAAGTTATGAGTTTGTCCTTGAATCTGAATTACCTTTTAGTCCGAGCAATGATCGGTGCTTAGGCCTAATTTAACGTTTGGCGGCCTGCGTCGGAGCTCGGGTCGAGCGGGAGGCGAGCCTGACGGCTGAGGCGCGGGGGTGCGGGCTGGTGCGGCGTCCGGCCGCGCCGGCGTCGGCGTTTTGCGGATCACTTGCCGCAGAGCGTGGAACTGAGTAGTTGCGCGTCGTGTTAATAGCTTAGTCGCCCGCTGCCTCTGACGCCTATACTTCGCGAACCTGATTTGTTTGCAACGCGGCCCGGTGATATTGCAATTTTCACAAAGATCCACACGTTGGACGAGTAGCGTTGGGACCTATATTGGGGCCAACGTGTGGAGCCGGCGTAACGCGAGTTCGGTTAAATCTTGTTGGATTTTATTGGATTAACCTAATGACAATTGACTTGACTCCAATTAACAAGTGAGAAACGAGTGTAATTTCCTAGATTCTTAAATTTTTGTGACGGACTGCCACTTCGATATAAAGAATAAAGGTGAAGCCTTGGGATCGGCGGTTCTGCAACCAGCGGGAAGTCAGGTTACATAATTTAACACAATCACAACACAACACAGTCAAGCACGCCCACACTTACACCTGAATCTTCCTAGGGTTGACCCTACTTCGAAGAAATAGGTAAGTTTTGTTTGGTTCCCTTTTTACCGCTAACGTGTAATATTCCACAAGCCATTTAGGCCGACCTCCTGTTACTCGTCGAGTGGAACCCCTGATGGGCCCGGGTCCCACGACCTTGCCCGGGTAACTAGAGGCCGTAACATTTGGTAGCAGTGCGTGGTTTTCCTGATGGGTTTTGAAACCACTCCCAGCTCAATACGTAACATTTTGGTAGGAGTAGCGTAGTCTCCCAGCGCAATACGTAAGTTGGTAGCAAGATAGCGGTTGTAACCACGTGGCTGCTGGTTGTGTTTGTTGCAATACGTAATAATAATTTGTTTTATTCGCTTGTTATTTGTATCGTATTTTTTGAGTTTTTTATTTACTTTATCTGGTCGCTTACTTTGTTAAGTGTTAGAATTGAGCCACGCCCGTAAGCCGTGGTGGTAAGAAATTAATTGCGTAGTATAATTTACTGATTGGATAAATAGTATTTTGTATTGTATTATTTTTATTGTGATAATTAAACTAATTGTGTAAAGTAATTTGTACTAAATTTAAATTAAAGTAATTTGTACGGTGATAATCGTACCTTGTAATGATGCCTTCACACCGGTCACCGACGCTTCGCTTACAAGCGGAACTGCGCTGGGCTGCGAATGCTCACAGCTTGATAGGGAGACCAGATAGAATCCATAGCTTGGAGAAGCGGCTCGAGCAAGTCATGGCCCGAAGGGCCGTGGGAGGAGGCATGCTCCGAGATTATGGCTTCGGGAGCGGAACAGGGAGTCCTAGACTCCTGTCTTTCCGACTATGAGCAATTTTTTGCTCTCACGGATGACCTGATTAAGGCAGGGGCCAAGCAGGCTAGTGACGCGCGTGAAGCTCGGCTGGGTGTCCTGCTCGAGTCCCCTCGGAAGCAGCCCACTCAACCGGAGCTGTTGGGACGACTTCCCACTCTGGACCTGCCAAGGTTCTACGGGGTCCTCTCCGAGTGGTTAACGTTTGTGGGACTTTTTGACAGCCTAGTGGATGCCCGGAGGGATTTAACACCAAGCCAGAAGATGGCGTATCTCCTGGCCTCATTAGAGGGGGGAGGCCTTGGGCGTCGTCGGCCATTTGAAGGTGTCGGACGACGCCTACCTGAACGCTCGGGACCTCCTGGCCGGAAGGTATGCCAACGTACGGCGAATTGCGGACGAGCACGTCAAACTCCTGTTGAACCTCCCGCTGCTAAAGGACCGGGCCCGACTACGACCGGACATCGTAAATCCGGTCTTGGTGGCCTGCAACTCGTTGAGACGGCCGGATTTGCCGGTGGACGAATGGTCCTTTTTGTTGCTCCATATTGTGCTGTCCCGCCTACCTCTCGATCTTCGACTCCATTTTGAGGAGAGGTACGGCGGAGACGGCGCCTCCTATATTCCTCCCTTTAGTGATCTGCTGCGGTTCTTGGAGGAGCAGTGCCGGCAGATCGAAAACGCAGCGGGCACCGCCGAAGATCTACGGACTGCTAACCGAACCGTGACCAGGGAAAGGCGAAACCCCCCGGCCAAGTCGTTGTCAACCCCCCCTCAGACCGAGTGGTGCTCCTGCGGGAGGGCGCCCCCTCCTATCATCTTATAGTGGCCTAGTGGCCAGGAAGGCGCCCCCCTGCTCCTATTGTAGAGCAGCAGAACACCGGGTGACGTCGTGCCCTAAGTTATTAGGCAAGCCTGCCTCAGCGAGACGAACCATCGCCAGGGAGCGCCGCTGGTGCTATTCATGTTTAGAAAGGCACCTCCAACGAGACTGCCCGCACCAGCGGCCCTGTCCGCACTGCCAGGGCAAGCACCACGCCGTTTTGTGCCTGGGCGCGAACGGCTCTTTCTCTCGGGGCTCTGCCGGGCCCTCATCCCCCACGGGCGGGGGCGCCCAGCCACCCCCTCTGACAGGTGACGCTCGTCGCTCTCCTACCGACGACCCTGCCCCTGGGTTTGGAGGGGGGTTCCTCTTACGACCAGTCGGGGGGTCGTTCCCCCGAGGGGCGGGGGGTTCGTCACCCCCCCTCGGAGGGTCGAGAGGGACTTCAAGGCCACTCAGCGGTCAGCGAGATCCTTCTCACCCCCATTAGCAGAGAGGCCGCGACTGGAGTACCACCCCCCCCCCTTTTGGTCGGTCCCGCTACTACGGGCTCCCTGAGACCTCGAAGCTGTCCAGGGCCTCCAGGCCAAGGTTCCCAGAAGCCCCGGGTCGGCCCGTTCTGCGAATTTCTTCCACGGGCCAGTGAGATGCCGCCGGAATTCCGCTTTCCGGACCCCCGGCTTGAGTGCCGGTCCGACGAAGGCAGCTCCAGCTAGGAAACTGCCGCCCTAGCTCCCACCACGGCCGCCTTCACTGATCTTTTAAGCCGTCCGCAGTCCACCTGTCAAACTGTTCTATTGCCGACGGCCGCCGTGAAGGTGTACAACCCGAGTGGCGACTGCTTAACTGTTCGCGCTCTATTGGATTCAGGTTCACAACGCTGTGTGGCCTCCACTCGGTTGGTGGGAAGACTAGGGCTCCCCCTGGAGCTCTAAATCATGTCCAATGGTAGGTATTGGAGGTGCAGAGCCTCCTGCTCCTAGGGGACAAGCAAGGCTGGTGTTTGGTCCTGCAAGCGAACACCTCCACATCTTAGTTAAGGTAAATGTCCTCGATGATATTGTAGGCTTTCTCCCTAATGCCCGTATAAATGATAGCGCGGTTTGTTGTACGTCTGGCTTGAGACCGGCAGACCCTCAATGGTCCCAACCTGGGCCTATAGATTTGTTGCTGGGGGCCGACGTGCTGGGGTTCATCCTGTTAGGCGAGATACGAGCCCTACAGCCCGATGGCTTGTCAGCCGTGTCCACTGTATTTGGGCACAGTTTCTTTGGACCGGTTCTGTGGTCTCCACCGCATCAGGCAGCCGACCCGCTCCCTGTGGCGGGCGTGTCTCTTTCGGACGTCGTCCAGCGGTTCTGGGAAATTGAGGAGCCGCCACACGCGCCTCGAGTCAACCCTCTGGACCGTGAGTGCGAGTTGTTCTACCAGAACAATACCGGCCGCCGTGTCGACGGTCGCTTTGTCACCCGCTTACCCTTTCTTGACTCACGGCCTCCTTTGGGCCAATCTCGGACCATGGCCGAAAAGAGGTTGCTTTCTATGGAGCGCCGTATGCGTCGCGACACAGCCTTTCGCGACAAGTATGTCGAGTTCATGCGCGAATATCAAGAGCTGGGTCACATGTCACCTTCTCATTTCGACTGGCGATCACATGAACACTACTTCCTCCCCCCACCACGCGGTTTTGAAGTCCCCTGGGAGTAAGATTCGGGTGGTTTTCGACGGCTCCGCCCCCTCGTCCAATGGGGTGTCCCTGAACCAGTGTCTCCACTCTGGTCCTAAATTGATCAAGGACATATCCGACATTTTGACCCACTTCCGTCGGCATCAAGTTGTTTTTGTAGCCGACATTCGGATGATGTTTCGACAATCAGTGGTCCACCGTGATGACCGTCGATATCAGCTGATCCTGTGGCGTGAGAAGCCCAGCGATCCGATACAAGTGTTCGAGTTGAACACCACCACCTATGGACTCCGATCCAGCCCGTATGTCGCCATGCGAACCCTCCTCGAACTCGCTGAGAGAGAGCGCCTAAGATACGCTCGGGGGGCTTCTATTTTGGAGACCTCGGTCTACATGGACGATATTTGTACGGGTGCCTCCACCGTCGAGGAGGCTCTCGTATTGCGAGACGAATTGATTGCCATCCTGAAGTCGGGAGGTTATGAGCTGCGCAAATGGTTGTCGAACTCCCCTCATATTTTGAAGGACCTCCCTGGAGAGGATCAACAAGACCCTCATCTATTCGAGCACCCTGACAATCCTAATTTGTTGACTGTGCTTGGCATTCAATATCAGCCTGTTCAGGATACCTTCACGTATCGAGTCAAGCTCGATCCCCCCCCTAAATCATGGACCAAGCGCTCTGTGTTGTCAACTGTAGCTCGCACCTTCGATCCTAATGGTTGGATTACTCCGGTCATCTTTTTGCATTTCATTCGCATGCAGTCTATTTTCATCCTTCTTCTTGACGGCCCAGCATTCACTTCCATACATGACGACAGGTCGGATGATCGATTTGTAAATTTTCCCCTTCAGCCTTATTGGCATTCGGGGATCGCACGTTGTGGCTGTGACCTGTCGCCATTTCACCCACCATGCGTTAATCCTATGCTGCACAGCTCTATCTATTCCGCCGTCGCCTTGAATGAGGGAACCGAGGTACTTGAATTCTGAGCAGGTAGGCAGTATAGCGCCCTCCAACGACATGGGTACAGGACTGGAAAGACCGCCGAAATCACAGCACAGATATTCGGTTTTGGATCTGCTGATATTCAAGCCAACACTTTCCAGCCTTTGTTGCCACCCCGTCAGTCTGCTCTGTACCTCGATGCCTTCTTCCCCGACAAGCACGATGTCATCGGCAAAGAGCATGCACCAGGGTGCCTCATCCTGCAGGTCCGACGTCAAAGCGTCCATAATCAGTAGGAAGAGGTAAGGGCTCAATGCCGACCCTTGGTGCAGCCCTACCGCCACATCGATACTGCCCGTAGTTCCCGCGGCAGATCGTACACATGTACGGGATGCTCTGTACATAGCACGGACTAACCTCACATACTTCCCAGGCATACCTTTCATCTTTAACGCCCACCACAAAACCTCACGGGGAACCCGATCGTACGCCTTTTCAAGGTCGACAAAAACCATGTGCAGATTTTTATGCACGCGCTTGTACTTTTCGCACAATTGGCGTAATGCGAAAATGGCATCTGTCGTACCTCGACCGGGCATGAATCCGAACTGGTTTTGTGTTATCTCACACTCTTCTCTCATTCTTTTCTCTATTATTCTTTCCCAGACTTTCATCGTATGTGACATGAGTTTTATTCCCCGGTAACTGCTGCAGTTTTGAACGTCTCCTTTGTTTTTAAAAATGGGGACCAGTATACTACTGCACCATTCCTCAGGTATTTGTTCTTCCTGCAACAATTTACCGAAAAATAAACTCAACCACTTCCATCCATCCGCACTCAGCAACTTCCACACTTCTACTGGTATTCCATCTGGGCCGACCGCCTTCCCATTCTTCATATTCCTAACAGCCATTTTTACTTCTTCCACACTAATTTCTCTCACTAAGCCCATATTCACTGGTGGGTTTTCAAGCATACCATTCCATTCATTCTCCTCATTCATCAATTTCTCAAAATACTCCTTCCATCGCTTCTTTATACTTTCATCGTCATTCAAAATCCTTCCAGAATCATCTTTTATACATTTTACATGTGAAACATCTCTTCCATTCCTTTCTCTCGCTTTTGCAATTTGAAAAAGTCGTTTTTGACCTTCGGGGCTTTCAAGGGACCGATATAATTTATCTTGCGCCTCTGCCCTACAAATAGCAACTTCCTTCTTTGCTCTCTTCTTACATTCTTTATACGCCCCTCTCTTACTTTCTTTTATGGAATCATTCTGGTCTTCTACGCTCTGCCATTCTTTAAAGGCATTTTTCTTTTCTCTCAAAACTTCTCTAATACTTTCACTCCACCACCACCCATCCTTATCTATCATACGCTTCCCTTTTGTTTCTCCTAACACCTTCCTTGCCACACTTCGGATACAATCAGCCATTTCCTTCCAGCACTCATTCACACTCATTCCTTCCATATCACCCATCTCTATCATCTTGTTTACAACTAGCTCTCTAAATTCACTTGCATACTCCTCCTTATGCAACAAATGCCACTTTATTTTGGGTGGGGGACGATCCTTATGTTTGTCGAGGCGAACAGTTAAGCAGATGTCAGCCAGCAGAATTCGGTGCTGGGATACTAAGTCTTCACCTGGAAGCACTTTGCAGTTTTTTACACTCTTGATTTGGTTCCGTCTTATCAGAAGATAGTCGATCTGTGTCGCGTGGTGGCCACTTTTATAAGTAACAAGATGCTGATCTCGTTTTTTGGAACCACGTATTTACTACAGCCAGGTCGAAAGCACATGCTGCTTGCAGAAGAACTTCCCCCCTCACGGTTCCGCACTCCGTACCCCCATCCACCGTGTACTCTTTCATACCCGTCATTCACTCTCCCTACATGTCCATTAAAATCTCCTCCCATATAAACATCCTCACTCTCAGGTATTCCCATCATCATACAATCAAATTCCTCCCAAAACTTCTCTTTCACACTCTCTTCACAGCCTGTTTGCGGAGCATACACACTTACAACATTCACTACTTTGTTTTCAATCATTAATTTAATAACTATCATTCTGTCATTTACTCTTTTCACATCTGTCACTCGTTCTTTCATTCCACTATCTAACACCACTCCTACTCCATTTCGCTTCCCATCACTTCCACAATAATAAAACTTGTATCCTTCCCCAATCTCTCTTGCTTTATTGCCCTTCCATTTTGTTTCCTGCAAACAGGCAACATTCACTCTTCGTCGTTTCAAAACATCTGCTAACTCTCTTCCTCTTCCAGTCATCGTACCTACATTCCAGCTTGCAAACCTCACTCTGACATTCTTCTCTCTCCGGGCTCGCCTCTTACGTCGCACCCGCTCCGTAAGGTGCGACAACCCTTGCCCACTTCCCACAGGAGCCGGGTGCTGCCCCTGCGCGTCGCCTGCGGGGTACGCCCTAGCCCTGTCATATATCCCACAACTCGTAATATTCATAGGTTTACTGCATGGGATTTGGCAAAAGTTTTACAGTCGGCCGCCTGCCTGACACCAACCCTCTTTGGGTATGCTATTGTTGGTAGAGGAAGCTACCATTTTGGGAAAAGGAAAAAGAAGGTTGGGGGTAGGAGCGCAGGTGTAAGGATACTGTTATCTCGGCAGGAAAGGTATGAGAATAACAGTAGCTCGGGGAGCCGGGGTCGCGTACCCGTATTCCATAACAGGATCACCGGAAAGGTAGACCAGCATGAAAACCCCCCTGACTATGATGTCCAAGAAGGGCATCCAGTGGAAATTCGACCCTCCGGCTTGCCCACACTGGGGCGGTATTTTTGAGGCGGTGGTGAAGGTTACAAAGACGCATCTCCGTCGCGTTATTGGCGAAACTATTTTGACATTTGAAGAGCTTGCCACTGTATTCTGTAAAATTGAAGCAGTCCTCAACTCTCGGCCCCTCTGTCCTCTCTCGTCCGATCCGAATGATTTAGAGGTTCTAACCCCTGGCCACTTCCTGATAGGCCAGCCGCTTAACGCCCTGCCCGAGTACCCCTTCCGGGAAATAATCTCTTCGCGGTTGAGCAGATTTGACATGCTGCAACAAATAACTCAGAGTTTTTGGCACCGATGGTCTCTGGAGTACCTACATCTTTTGCAGCAGCGCGTTAAGTGGTCTGACAAGACGGAGTGTTGTGGTTGTTGTGAAGTGGTTGGAGACCTCGTGTTAGTTAAAGAACCTAACGCCTCGCCCTTGTATTGGCGCCGTGGGCGCATTGTCAAGTTGTCGTATGGACCGGATGGGATCCCTAGGGTGGCCGAGGTTTTGGTTGGAGATTCGGTTTTGCAACGTGCCGTCTCTACCCTATCCCGTTTGCCAATTTACTCGCGGACCTAGATCCTCATGTCCGGGACGGGGGGCTTGTTTAGGCCTAATTTAACGTTTGGCGGCCTGCGTCGGAGCTCGGGTCGAGCGGGAGGCGAGCCTGACGGCTGAGGCGCGGGGGGTGCGGGCTGGTGCGGCGTCCGGCCGCGCCGGCGTCGGCGTTTTGCGGATCACTTGCCGCAGAGCGTGGAACTGAGTAGTTGCGCGTCGTGTTAATAGCTTAGTCGCCCGCTGCCTCTGACGCCTATACTTCGCGAACCTGATTTGTTTGCAACGCGGCCCGGTGATATTGCAATTTTCACAAAGATCCACACGTTGGACGAGTAGCGTTGGGACCTATATTGGGGCCAACGTGTGGAGCCGGCGTAACGCGAGTTCGGTTAAATCTTGTTGGATTTTATTGGATTAACCTAATGACAATTGACTTGACTCCAATTAACAAGTGAGAAACGAGTGTAATTTCCTAGATTCTTAAATTTTTGTGACGGACTGCCACTTCGATATAAAGAATAAAGGTGAAGCCTTGGGATCGGCGGTTCTGCAACCAGCGGGAAGTCAGGTTACATAATTTAACACAATCACAACACAACACAGTCAAGCACGCCCACACTTACACCTGAATCTTCCTAGGGTTGACCCTACTTCGAAGAAATAGGTAAGTTTTGTTTGGTTCCCTTTTTACCGCTAACGTGTAATATTCCACAAGCCATTTAGGCCGACCTCCTGTTACTCGTCGAGTGGAACCCCTGATGGGCCCGGGTCCCACGACCTTGCCCGGGTAACTAGAGGCCGTAACAATCGGTGCTTCCTTTCTTACAGTTTATCAAAATTTCACTGCTAAACGTAAGCCTCACCCATAGATTACTTCATTGAGGGGGGGGGGGGCTGGATATTTGCCATAATTACCACGATTGAAAGGCGGGTGGCAACCACACTTTTTTATTAGTTTGAGTTGATATCAACTTGTCAGGGTGATGCCGCTGGCCATTACCTATTTTATTATCCTCTGTCGCCTCTTACGACACCCACGGGATCATATGAGTGAGCGGATTCGACAATATTAGATACTGGATGGCATATACCCACGCAGCCCTGAGTTACTTTTGTTTAAATTCCTTTGCATTATCATTTCATGTACAGAAATGAACAACGTTCTTGAAACTGCTATGGAGCTTGGCGCCCATACACATCTTAATTTATTTATCGCTAAAGCCGACAACCTCGGCAGTCGTTGGTAACAAATATGGCCCTCTTTTAACATTAATTTATGATTTTGGTGGTAATTTATGAATTTTGAAAAAAAAAAGAGATTTATACCTTTATTTCTCTTAACAAAGTCTGCGGTTCTCTACACTCACCACACAGCAGCGTAGCTGCTATTTTATGCTGATATTCCTTGAGAGCGTGGTGCCGCAGCGTGGCCCTATCACACACCTCGAGTCCAGAAAATAAAAGATGTTCCTTAAATCTTCTGGTTTACTTCGTTTTTGGTTTTAGTTTCTGGTTTATTCATACTTCGTTTCTTTTTTTCCTGCACTACCTCGAATATGTTTATCTCTGCTTAGCCTAATGGTTGACTGGAAGAGAATGCCTTAAGGTCTTAAGTCCGCTATGTATACGATTTTACTTTTTGTACATAAAAGTTTAAGTAAATATATAATAATAATAATAATAATCGTTATTTCTTTTTACAAAATTGCAGTTTAAGTTTAAAACATAATTATATCTAAATCCTAAGTACCTAACTTATAAATGCTAGTTGTAGAGACTGGTCACTATACTAGGTCTACAGCCACCAGAAAAATACATGTTTCCTGCACAGTTGATAAGCTATACACACTCGTTTTAATCAGGTAGTGACGGTGTAAGAATATCTACTACCCCATATCGTCACAAGGGTGTTGTAAGAGGCGACCGAGGGTATCAAACCAGGAGATGAGCGGCAACGGCAACCTGACAACAATTATGAAATTAAAAAACACTTCAGTTGCCAATACGCTTGCCAAGCGTGGCAACTATGGCAAATGTCCCCCTTATAAGGCAATTTATGGGGAGGGCTACGTTCAGATGATAAGTCCCTAATATCGGCCAGGAAGACGAGGATATTTTGTGGAATTATATCTTTTTAATCTGTTTTAATTTCTTGTTGTTTCAGAATAATCTAGAAGAAAATACAGGAAGCAGTCATGGATAAGCCCACTATGCATATGCTCTCCGTCCAGGAGAAGACCGGCGAGACTAAAAAGACTAACCAGTACATTGCTGCAGTAGCAGGTAAATAAAAGCGTATATTTATTAGGTGGTCGTTACGATATTTCGCGTGAAATTTTATGTCTAATTTGTTTTTTGTAGCATTGGGTGACCAAACGACCACACAGTCCATGTGATGGTAAGTGGATGCTGTGGCCCATAGACATTCACATTTATACTCAATTAAGGATCAAAATGGGTTGTCACCCCTGAGAACTAAGATGAAATGCCTCGATTCCAGTAAAAAGGATCTCCGGTTTTCTACACTCACCATACGAAACACAGCAGCATTACGCTGCTAACTGCTATTTAACGGTGGTATTTTTTGACAGCGTGGCCCTGCCCTGGTCGAGCTGACCTTTTCGTGCTACAACTAGAATATAGCTGCAGGGGTTAATGTAAACTAAAATGAAATGTTTTACACACAATCTCCTCGGCGGGAGAGCTCTCCTTCTAAATCTACGGTCAAACTACTGTAGATTACATTAATACAAAACTATATATATATATATATATATATATATATATATATATATATATATATATATATATATATATATATAAATTAATATTTATACAATAATTATTGAAAGCAATTTTTTTGATTGACCACTGATTCGGAAAATATCTCTGTGACTGGAAAAACCAGCAAGGATGGAAACCTTGCAGAATTAAATTGAAGGCGTAAAATTAGATAATGATGTTTGTTGTGGCTTCGGAACGGTCCCGATATCCTTTTCACGGAACAATGTTAGTAAATTATAGGGAAGAGACTGCCGTACAATACTATGCCAGTGTGTGTTGGTAGAATGCACTTTTTGTACGAGCATACAGTCCACCTGATGGTAAGTGGATGCTGTGACCCATAGACGTCTACATTTATCTTCGATTTAGAATTAAAATGCCGATGCATTGTCACCCCTGAAGACTAAGGTGGAATGCCTCGTTTCCATTAAAAAGGGTCTTCGGTTATCTACACTCACCATACCCAGCGGCATTAAACCGAACCGTTCGTGCTCCAACTATAATATAGTTGCCGCGTGGCTCTACCACGTATTCTAGAAATGGTTTAATATCTCAGATTACACTACAGTATTCTCCTTAATGGCCGGTGAAACAGCTTTTGAAATTGCGATTAATAATTTCGATAATCAAACTAGGATTTATTTACGTTATATTAAATTTACGTCATTCCTTAAACTACCACAGTTTTAGCACAGGTAGATCCTGTGATCCTGCTTAGTATTACAAGATAAATAGGACAGATACCATTATTCATATCCCTACTCTTGGCAATAAATCAAGTTTCAACAAATGTATGCGCAAGAAGCTTTCAATATAAATGGAAACGGTCACATAAATTTTGTGATATCAAACAGAAGCAGGATTTCGATGTTACGTTTAAATTAATCAACCGTTTAAACACATAATTTTACTAAGCATATTTATACTTGTCATAGTTACGTTGGGCTGCAACGTATATTTACGTGTAACGCCTGCAGCACGATTTGAAGGAAAGGACCACTAAAGTATAAAAGTAAAAAAGTAAAGTTACAGCCTATATACGTCCTACTGCTGGGCACAGGCCTCCCCTCATTTCTGAGAGGGCACACTAAAGTATACCAACGTAATACTACTGAGTTTTGTAATGTGAGTGTTGAACCACGATCCACGACCCTATTTCAGTCTTCTTTTATTTTCATCTTTTTCTATAGAACATTGGTGACAAACGAGCGTACAGTACACTTGATGGTTAATAGATGCTGCGGTTTATAGACTCAGTAAAAATGGTGTCCGGTTCTCTACAATCACCATACGAAACACAGCAGCATTAAGCTTCTATATTTCGAATGCTACGCTGGTATTTTGTGAGAGCGCGGTTCCTTCCCGGTCCATTTGTGCCACAACCTTCATATAGTGGCAGCATGGCTCTACCACGTATAATAGTAGGTACACGTAAATAGCATTATAAGATATCATTAGATAATGTTAAATTTTGATACTTAATCGCTGATAGATGATCTATAGGCTACAGCATCCACTTACTATAAGATGGACTCGGGGCCCGTTTGTTACCCCTATTAAATAAATAAAAAGTTGATTGCAGACGTTCATAATCATTCGCCACTTGCCAACAGGCAGACTAGTTCTTCTATCGTTACTGTCTATCAAATTGCACTGCCAAACATAGGCCTTCCCAATCGATTGCCGCACAGTTGGCACGCTTGGCAAGCGGGTTGGCATCTACAGTTTTTTTATTTTGAGTCGTTATAAGGAAGATGCTGCTGCCAGTCTACTGATTTGTTTCCCTCTATCGTATCTGACTACACCCACGGGATGATATGGGTTAGTGGATATTGTTACAACGCCACTACTCACAGCGAGCGTTAACCACGTGCTCGGCGGTGAAGGAAAACATCGTGAGGAAACCTGCATGTCTGAGGAATAAGAAAAAAAATATTTCGAAGACATGTTAATTTCGTCAACACGCATTTGGGGCAGCGCGGCGGACACTTCCTTGCCCTAAACCCTCTCAGAAATGAGGGGGAGGCCTGAGCCCAGCAGTGGGACGTATATAGGCTGTAACTTTCTTTACTTTTACTTTTACTACTACTCGGCTAGTATGGCTTGTAAACGTTACCTTCAGGGCTTAGTTTAAATTGCTCAAGACCAGAGAAATATCGTGAAACTTGGCAGACGTCGTGTAAATATTTATTACGAACATTTACATTGTACAAGTAGGTTTGTTATTCATCCGCGTCTCTTTATAATTTGAAATAGAGTACTAAGTAACGCTAACTTGGAGTATCTACTTATGTAAGCCTGCCTGGTGCCTTGATACTAGTCGTCGATCTAACGGAATAGAATAGAATAGAATATAATGATTTTTATTCAATTTAAATTTTCACATAATACTAATTGAAAGTATTTTATTTTTATTTACCACTGGTTCGGAAAATACCTCTGTCCTGGAAAGAATCAATAAGAAACCCAGCGGATTTTTTTAAAAACATATATCACTTTACAATAATTATGTACAATTTATAAAAAAATCTATAGTACATCAATAATCTTTGCCGATTTGTTTGTTCTATAGTTCAGTTATCACTTCTAGCTTACTAACAACATAACAAACTATTTTAATGTTAAATATTGATTAAATAGATGTTCGTTGATGACCGTCTTAAATCCAAAAACATAAAACCTTAATAGATCACACCTAGGCGAAGTCGGGACAGGTCACTAGTTTAAAATAGTTAAGAAAATGTTACCACCACCTTGTATAGCTAAACGCCATTATTACAAGAGTGAACCATGATGTCAGTTATAATTTATCGTAATTAAATTAACAATATCCCGACAATTATTGACGAACGAATCATTTATCAGCTTATATTATATATACTTGAGATATCTTTTTATAGATTTTCACGTCGTAGAGCCACGTAAATGATAGTACTTTTATACTTACTTACAGTGGAGAGAGCCAACGCTGCAGTTATATTAGTAGTATAGTTATAGCACAAATGGGTCGGCTCGACCGGGGTTAGACCACGCTCTCACAGAATACCAGCGTAAAATAGCAGCTTAACGCTGCTGTGTTTCATATGGTGAGTGTAGAGAACTCGAGACCCTTTTTACTGGAAACGAGGCATTCCATCTTATCATTTTGATACGAGGATAGATGTAGATGTCTATGGACTGCAGTAAACACCAGGTGGACCACATCAGGTGGACTGTGCGTTCGTTTGTCACCCTTATCCTATAAAAAAAAGAAAATTATGGTTGTAGCATGGATGGATCGACACGAACGGGTAAGTACCACGCTCTTACAGAATACGCTGATATATAGCGCAGATTAATGCTACTGTTTCTTATGCTGAGTGTAGAGAACCGGAGACCCTTTTACTGGAAACGGAACATTATATTATCTTAGTCCTCAGGTACACCTGAGGACTAAGATAGAAGTCTAAAATAGAACGCGTTCTTTGGATACATGACTTTGATCTGAGCATCAGCATCCAGTAACAATCAAGTGGACTGTCAGCTAGTTTGTCACCCTTATTCTATATAAAAATTTGTATACAAAGGCTGTCATAGAAAAGAAAAATTTACCTGTTTCTGAATAAAACTATTATTTACGTATTTTATCGCGTTTAATTACTTTAATTTATTTTTATTATTATCCCGACGTTTCGGGTGCTTTACAGCGCCCATGGTCACGGGGGGACTGAGATGTTTGACGTCCCAATGTCATAGTTAGTCCGGCTACCTTCAGTTTTTTAATATTAATTTTTATTAAAATTAAAAAAATTAAAAAAAAATTATAAAAAAAATTTTATTAAAAAACTGAAGGTAGCCGGACTAACTATGACATTGGGACGTCAAACATCTCAGTCCCCCCCGTGACCATGGGTGCTGTAAAGCACCCGAAACGTCGGGATAATAATAAAAATAAATTAAAGTAATTAAACGCGATAAAATACGTAAATAATAGTTTTATTCAATGTGTAGTGTTCGCGTAAATTTAAGAAATCATTACCTGTTTCTTTTATTTTCAGCGGCGATCGGAGCTGTGATCGCAGGAACTATCCTCGCGTGGACTTCACCAGCCCTGCCCCAACTCGAGCCGCCGAAGAACACCACGGCTGGGAACAGCACAATCAACAACGTCACCATCATAAACGTCATCGTCACCAACGTATCTGTCGCAAACGGCACCCCACCAGCCTTAATCAACTCATTAGGACAGCCGGCGGATTTCTTGCTGGATACAAAAGAAAGTTAGTAATGATTTATTTTCTCTTAACAATTATTTGAGTTATTTGGTTATTATTTTTACACAAGTAGATGATTGGTTTGCAAGATATCAATGTTTGCGTATGTTCGTATGTACGAGTATATCCCAATACATAGACTAATGAGGGCAAATCACGACTATTCTTGCCTCCAAGGTGGTGCCACTTAAGGGCCTATACTACTTCAAATGGCTTAGCAAGATCCGTTAATGTTAAGTACGATGGAAAAAATATCCAAAGTTACCTCCAAACCGAACAATAGGCTATGCAATAGGTATCATAGGCTAATAGGTAGTATAGACTGGGGTGAAATATTTGACAGATTTCGTAGCGGAGTTAGTTAATTTGTTAGAATAGTGTAGACATTAATGTTTATTACTGAAATATCAGTTATATTTTATATTAATTAGATAAGAAATGGATAAAACAAGTTACGGATATTCATTTAAGTAGAATTTGAAAAAATTTAAAATGTGTAATAAATTTAAAAAATACGACGGGAGTGCGGGCAGAAGTGAAAACTTGAATATTAACGTTGTGCGTTTTTGATATTTTGGAATGGTTAGGGAATAATTTTGCACGAATTGCTTTAATTATCAGTATAAAAGTACTATCATTTATGTGGTAGAATACAATATTTATTTATTGTGCTATCGTACACAAACATGACAATTTATATTACATTCGCGCAAGCGCCCTGCGCCGCCTAAACGAAACAGCAGGCGCAGGCATACATTTTCGCCGCGCCGTAGAAAGAGAGGGGGATACTTCCTCTCCTACGTCCGTCTTACGAATTTTCGATCAGGTCACGTGTCCTGACGCGAGTTTACCATATTTTACTCATTAAAAAAAGTGTACAACGCCGCTAAAGAAGTTTTCACTTCAAAAATTCATTACTGAGGCATTGTTTTGTATATATACATACCGTAGAAACTTTTTTTAAATTTAAAACGCAACATCAATAATGATGACACTGTGTGACCATCTGCGTAACAAAGGTCACCTTAGTACCGTCCCAGCTAGCGAGCCAGCTAGCGCAGGGGACTAGCATGGGTGAGCGTAATGGACGCCACACACGGTCAGTTCAACTGATCATTCCAAATGATCAGTTCAAACTAAAACAGTTGATTATTTTTTTAAATATTGAATTTATCGATATATCGATAATTATGAATATATCAATATCGGATTTTTATATATAAGTTTATCTATCGATATATCGAAAATCCAACATTTTTAAAAATAATCAACTGTTTTAGTTTGAACTGATCATTTGAAATGATCAAATTATCTACTTCCGCAATGAAATCTGTCAAATATTTCACCTCAGTCTATACTACCTATTAGCCTATACTACCTATTGCCTAACCTATTGTTCGGTTTGGAGGTAACTTTGGATATTTTTTCCATCGAGAAAATTTTACGTAATCGTGTTTTCGTCTAACATATTACTTAACATTAATCCTCCACACGGTCAGTTCAACTGATCATTCCAACTAATCAGTTCAAACCAACTGTTAATATTTTTAAAACATTGGATTTTCGATATATCGATGTAAACTTATATATAAAACTCCGATATCGATATATTTATAATTATCGATATATCGATAAATTCAATGTTTAAAAAATATCAACAATTTTAGTTTGAACTGATCAGTTGGAATGATCAATTGAACTGACCGTGTGTGGCGTTCATTAGATCTTATTTTATAATAAAGGTTCACAAGAGTCCACAAGAGGATATTATAGCATTGTTTAATGGAATGTCCTCTTGCCATTACAAATTTTAAGTTATTTATAAAATCAATGGAAATTGTTTAGGCTGTCCATATCCAATTCATTTTATAGTTTTTTTTTATTTTACGATAATAATTTAGAGCCCTACCTCTCCACTTTGTGTTCGAGGCGTCTAAATACATTCTTTGAATTTTAAAATAACAAATATATACTATATGTACGTCAATTATGGTAAAGGCTTACTTCCAACAGTAGACTTCTACGAACTGGTGATGATGAAGAAGAAAAGGAATTTTTTTATAGGATAAGGGTGACAAGCGAGCACACAGTCCACCTGATGGTAAGTGGATGCTGTGGTCCATAGACATCTACATCAGTCTTCTGACACGAATCAAAATGCAGATGTGTTGTCACCCATGAGGACTAAGGTGGAATGCGTCGATTCCAGTAAAAGTTCTCTACACTCACCATATGAAACACAGCAGCATTAAGCTGCTATTTTGCGCTGGGATGCTGTGAGAGCGTGGTGCTTCCCCGGTCGAGCCGACCCATTCATGCTATAACCATAATATAGCTGCAGCGTGGCTCTGCTACGTACTAATATACTGTACGTCTATTGTCTTTTTATTCGATTGTTCAACAATCAAATTTAAGAAAAGAATTGTATTGAATGTTTTACGGATTCTTTAATAACCCAGATTAAATTAAACTAGGGCCGATGTAGATGCAAAGGTAAAACCTTTTGCAAACGGAGCGGTGTAAAACTCCAAAAGTCATAACTATCTTTATTTCAACAAAAGATTCAATCAAATGGTGTGACATTGCGCAGATATAAATTAGCGAATTGATTAGATAGTAAAATAAAAAAAAATCAAATTCAGATTTTTATTGTTTACAAACCTTGTCTGCGTTGAGCTACAAATATTGCCGAGAAAGTTATGTTAATTGGCCTACGGGTTACGGAAGATAGATTTAAAAGAATCATATTCTTGCGCTATGGGAGCTCCGCTACAAATACCGTTAAGTTACAGCCTATTAAAAGTCCACGGCCAAACAATGGCCTGCCTTATAGACTGCCACATAGGGAAGTTACTTGCCATAGTTACCACGCTTGGCAGGTGGTTTGGCAACATTAGTGTTTTTAAATTTTTTAGGAAGATGCCGCTGCCCGTCTCTCTTACGACACCTACGGGACGATATGGAGTTGTAAATATTCATACATATTGCGCCTAAATATACACTCAAATATTAAAATAACCATTATTGTGTCTTTTGTTTTTGATTCGGTTGTTATTACTATTTCACTCATTCCGCCAGTTCGTCACGTGTCAATGTTATTCAACCGATCTGACGTGACTCCGTCATTCCTGGCTTTAGTCCAAACCATAAAAAACACACTAACGCCTATATCTGTTTTGTTTATGTAATGTTTTGCGGAAAGAGATAATATTTCGTACACAATGTGTCGCTCACTCACTTACAAGTTATTACATAGTAAATATATCTTTTCTTTATTGGCCCGTGGTTACCTGGACCACTATTATGTATTCTGTGCCTTAACACAGACTCTTCCACTATCAATGGATCGCTGTCAATATGGTAGAGAAACGCTGCAGCGATATTATGAATGCAGCGCAAATGTATCGACTCGACAGGAAAAGAAACACGCTCTACATAAAACCAGCATCAAATAGCAGCTTAATGCTACTGTGTTTCGTATGGTTGATATAGAGAACCGGACGCTTTTTTTATTAATAACAAGGTTTCTACAATTTCATTGTTAATGCTGAGATACATATAGGTGTAGGTCACAGCATCCGCTTACCATCTGGTGCTCTTAGTGTTCGTTTGTCACTCTTATTCTTTAAAAAAAGTAGTGCGGCACTTACCCCCATTTATCTGAGTGCTCGACGTCTTTATAACCTTTGTTATAGTTACCTATTATGATATCCATGGGAGAATATGGGGTATGGATTCTCCATACGATGCCACAATTATATAGTTGTGATTGATATAAAATCTGTCTAAAAATTAGTAGCATTTTGGATTTTTTTCAAATTAATATTGTTAGATATATTTTCTCTAGTGGACGCCAGGATTCGGAAACTTATGCTACGCCACTAAATAAGACGTCAAGAAGAGTTATTTACTGTTGTATGGCATATGCATATCACTCAATTGGTCCAACATGACGTTATCATTTTTGGCATACTGCCAACCGTCTCACGCGTTGTTTGCGAGCTATTTTCTTCGTGGGTGTGGCCATCTATTAATATTTCATCACACAGGAGTCGTTTATAAACAAATATCAGTTGAATGCTGTTGTACTTCGTATGGTGAATGTAGAGAACCGGAGTTTTTACTGGTAATAAGCTGATTCTCAATCGAAGTATGAGATATACCAGATTGAGACTATGTGCTCGTTTGTCACCATTATTTTATAAAACAACAGTCTGCTCTGAGGCGTCAAAATTTAGTTTTGTTCAAGGAAACAACCGAGGTAACCGATAAAAGCGAGGCTATATCTAATAATATTAAACAGAAAAAAATTCAAACATTGCGTACATTGATTTTGTAGTTTGTATTACTACGCCGCTGTGGCACGTACTTATATAATATATTTATTTCCATTAGTGGCATTTGAATTGTCACAAGAGCACTGCATTTACCGTCAGCTAAACAATAATTGCAAACTTGTGTTATTCAAATTTTATATCAAAACAGCTAAACATACACATAAATACTCACGCCTGTCACCCAGAGGGGTAGGCAGAGACTACAGACTTCCATTTGGTGCGATCTTGACACACCTCTTTCGCCTCATACGCGCATGCATGCGGGTAAATGTAAGAGATAAATGAAATGTCAAAAATACATATAAATCAGATGGCGTGGAAGCACTGACCTCTATATATACAAGACATATAGAGGTCAGTGCGTGGAAGTGATATTAATACATGAATTCAGTTAGTGAATTTTTCTCTTTACTTCGAAGAGTTTTGCAACAGCAACAATTTTGAGATAGTTAAAACTGTCAAAGTCAATTCACGACGATGCGGTTTTTCGTAGTATTACTATTCTCTCTCACTTTTATCTTATTAATTCTTTACAATATTACTTTTTTAATAAATTAGTTTCTTTTTAAATAAATAAAAACAAATGGCTCAAACTTCCAAAGTAGGTATCCCAAAGGGTGAATAGCATCCACATTAAGAGTATTGTCAAGGTGTGAATTTTAATATAAAAGCAATAAAGTTTTGCCACCCGTAAATATAGTTTAATTTTTATAATTTTTGGAAATAGTGTAGATATAATGGAAATCTTGGTCTGTACATTTTTATTTTAAAGGAATATTGCGTACGATTTAATTTATTAGCATCTAAACCTCTATATTTTTACATAAAAACTTCTTCGAGCGTTCTTATTTCTTTGATTAAACTAAACTGAATTACTAAAAAAGAAAAAGTACAAGCCTAGACTAAGGTGTAATAAATAGAATGAGACAAAATTGTCTTATTTCGTAACGAATTTAAGGGGTGAAAGCATTATTGCCCGAAACAATATTTCAATATAAAAATGATACGCAGCGAGCTGTATGAAACAGATAGCATTTTTAAAAATCTACAAGCGCCACGTATCGGCACTTCACCATCCTCATAATTTTTAGTACATAGATATTTTTGCCTCGCTTTCAGAGCAACAACAGTATAAACATTTTGTGACATATGCAGGGGCTCGACTTTTGGCAAACGTTTAAATTACGTAACGAATCTATAATTGAATTTGACGTAATGTGTGTAGGTACCTTGTTTATTAAGTTGATTGATTTAGACGGCCATTTGAAACTGAATAAATATTTTTAAATTAAATTTTAAAGCCATGTTATTTAACTAACATAAAACTTTACTTTTATTAGATAATTAATAGGATCAGGCATTACGTTGCGGAAATCCATTATATTAAAGTTGTAAAAAAAAAATTGCTAAAAAAACATAAAAAAGAATTTAATAGCACCTCCTCCTCTTATTCACCACAGAAATCTAAATAAATTTCTGTGGCGTGCACTATCCATGAAGTTATAGTTATCTATAACTTCGTGGCACTATCCCCGTGACCACAATCCCAGCACCACTTTATATTACGACCACATCATGTATATTTAATATCCGCAAATTAAATAAAAACGTAAAAAGAAAACTGGATTATATTTAACGTGGTAGAGACATATTGAGGTTATATTAGATATGGTTGTAGCATGGATGGGTCGGTTTGACCAGGGAAGGACCACGCTCTCACAGAATAAAAGCGTAAAATAACAGCTCAATGTTGCTGTTTGGTGTGGTGAGTATAGAGACCAGTACCGTTTTTACCATAACCGGGCACACGGGGCCCGTGCCGGGGGGGGGTGGCGATCGTAAGCGGTAAGCGCTGTCAAATGGTAAATAGCTATTATCCTCTAGGACACTAAGTTAGCTTTAAACGGGAAACCTAACCTAATTTAAATATATGTTTGTAAAGTATTCATATTAAAAACTTTTTAATAACATGTTTTAATGTGTTTATTCATGTCATTATATTACTTGAAACGAATTGCACAAAACAACTTATAAACTCTGCTTCAAAACAAACAACATAAATAAGCAAAATGGCGGATTGTGTCAGCGCTACTGAAGTTAAGCGGGCTACATACGACACCGATAGGTGGCGATCTAGGGTGGAGTAGTGGGGATGCCTCCTAGATTGCCTCTAAATCGTGTCGTATGTAGGGCCATCCTAAGTCGTGGCCGATATCGCCTCCTTAATCGGCTGGCAGGAGCAAAAATGCTTCCTAGATCAGCCGATGCTTCCTAGATCGGGGCACCGCCCCCTCCTTACTGCGTGTGTGTAGGCGCATCGGCCCGATTTCTTTTGGCAGTCGCTGCCGGCAACCCTCGCGGAAGGAAGTTAACAAAACAGTGATACTGAATGACCTTTTTATATAACAAAATTTTTACATTTTAATCATATAAACGGAGTAGAAGCCTATGGCACTGATATTTTACAAAAAACCAAAAAAAGTGAATAAAATAAATAAATTAATTGAAATTTTATCGAAATTCAAATCATATCCACCCTAGCCTGTGACCCTGCGAAGTGACATGGTCAAGAATGCCTACTAAACTAATTTTTTTATTGCCGATCGTAGTAGAGTGTATGATGTAAGTAAGGAGAAGATAAAGCCTCTCCTCAACAACTAACTCCTATTCCAAGGCTATCAACACAAGACCGCACTCATATCTCTTACAACTCCACAAGACCACACTTCGATCTCTCCTTCATCCTCTTATCAACAACTAACTTCTACTCCTTCACCATCTCCACATCAACAAACAAGTTATATAAAAGGGAGTATGTCCGAAATTAAAGGTTTCTTTATGTTTAAAAAAAAGATATAAGCTATTTTATTTTCTGATAGTTTTACTCCATAAATAAAGATTACATTAAAAAAAAAGTATACATATTATTATACAAAAATATTTTATTTCCTTGTTTGTTGTGTGTAATACATAACCAGATTTTGACCAAAGCAGAAATGAACAAAGAGAAGAAATAACTAAATAGCATAGGTAGGAGAAATTGACGTTTTTATATAAGTGGCGAAATCATTTCTAGAAGGTTATAAAAACTGTCTTCATCCATCCGGAGAAAATTAACCACGTCCTTGGATTACAGGCCATTTAGTACGTTTATGTGGCTTAATTTTTATCTCTTTTGGAGCCATTTTTTCACCCAGCAACTTCTCTTTTTCTATTTTCGAATAAATTAACCGAGATGACTAATGCCAAACCAACACGGTGGTGTTTTAAGAGAGTCGGAGGTATTTTGAAGAACTCTACCGCATATGCATTCCGCTCGAAGTCCGAACGCGTACTGCTAGGCAGGCCCGTGTGTAAGGTCTACCCCGATAAAAGCCCCGATTTCTTTCCACCCTAGATCGCCACCGATATCGTGTCGTATGTAGCCCGCTTTAGCAAACGTGTCATGGCCGAAAACTGTATAGTTTTGCCATTTTGCTTATAAGCGCTGCCTAGCGCTTTTTTCTGCCAAACGCAGCCATTATCTAGAGTATTATATTAATATACAACACAATGCGTCAGTGGTATGATTTTTTATTTTTTGCACTTTATAACGAACTTTTTTTTATAAAAAAAATTATACTTAAAGTTATATTTATAGTTTGGTTTATTTATTTCTAATCTAATTAATACAAAATATAACTAATGATACGGAAAGAAACATTAAAGTTTACATTTTCCTTAGAAATTATCGTTCCCGTTATGAACTCTGTCAAATTATTTACCTCATTGTAAAGTGGCACCGCTTTGGTGGATCGTGGATTCCTCATTAATGACATATTATTTGATTTTTACCAATTAACTATAATAAATATAAGATCATAGCAGAAAAATGTTTTTGTCATTCACTTTTTTTACTTTCCAAATTCTTGTGTGCCCAATGGCCCCGGTATGGCCTAAGACGGCGTTGCCGAAAATCCCTTTTACAACCATACGAGGCATTCCATCTTAGTCTTCGAGGGTGACAACGCATCAGCATTTTGTATTGTAATGGATGATAAATGTAGATGTCCCTTAAATGTAGATAGACCCTTATTCTATAAGAAAAAAATATGAAAACACAGTTGCACGCTGCATGCAGATAAGAAAACTATCAGAATCAATTCTGTAGGATTATAAAACTTTATTATTAAACAAAATTTTCAAGACAAAAAGAATTTTCCAAAACTAATTTTTTAGTTAATGGTAACTCGGTCATTAAGGGGAAATATAACGTCAAATGGCTTAGCAAGATCCTTCGTTATGCCGAAAATATTGCAGCATTAATTTTGAAATAAATATATGGTAAAGTTGAGGATTAATGTTAAGGATTATGTTAGACGAAAACACGATTCCATAAAATTTTCTCGATAGAAAAAAAATCCAAAGTTACCTCCAAAATGAACAATAAACCGCTGTTATTCATAAAATACTTTAAATAAGATCGTGAAACTTTGCATACTGACTGAACTAACCATAAAGCAGTGCTTATGTTATTTACTTTTTTTAAAATACCATTATTTTCACTGTAAAAAGAAATTACCTAAACTATCGGCGTCGTAAGCTTGGTTCCTGTCGCACCGTTAGTATCGCTTAGGCTTTTGAAGGGAGAAGTTGTGTCGCTTACGATCAGAATATACATTACGCAACAGTACGACGTAAAATTAAAATGGGAAATAACCGTGATAAAAATAAGAAGCGGCTGGCTTTCGGCGTTACAGAAACAGGCATAAATATGAGTTAAACCTAATGAAATAAGTGTCTAACGACCTTTCTACTTACAGTATTAGTGATTTTCCCTACAAACATATCGGTACATAGCATACGACGCGTCGGGGAAGTGCGGGCGAATTTAGGAATGCTGACTTACGTCTATCCTCTTAATACAACTATTTTTACAGGTTCCCTCGTTTCTTCGATCTTAGCCATTGGAGCAGCCGTAAGCGCTCTACCAGTAGGAGTGTTGGCTCAGCGTATTGGAAGAAGACCAACAATCCTACTCCTGGCTATACCCTTTATGATCAACTGGCTTTTGACAATCTTCGCCAATGGCGCTGGCATGCTGATCGCCGCTCGGTTCATCGCAGGTCTTGCTACTGGTGAGCGCGAAAGTATTATGTTTCTTTTCATTTATGGATACAAAGAATTTAGCCAAAAAAAATATCAAACGCAGTAAAACATATCAAATATGATGACGTTTCTACCGTAGGAAGCGTGCTCTACCACTTTACGTGATAGAGGCATGCTGCAGCTATATTACTGTTATAGCACGAATAGTTCGGCTCGACCAGGGAAAGACCACGCTCTCACAGAATACCAGCGTTAAATAACAGCTTAATACTGCTTTGTTTCGTGTGGTGAGTGTAGAGAACCGGAGATCTTATTCACTGGATACCAGAACAGATGAAGATGTGTATGGGCCACAACATCTACTTAGCATCAGGTGGACTAAGTGCTTGTTCACACTGGTCCACCAGCCCACATGGACATTTTCGGACTTTTCATATTGCTGCTGGTCGCCGCACCGGTCTGATTTACTTACGTTTGGCTAATATTTGATAGCGGTAATGCTAGTGTAAGTCACATGTAATATATATATGTAAATGTACAACTCCTTCCCAGGAATTTGGTTTCAAAGTCTCGTTATTTCAAGGTAACAAGCTAACAATCCCTATATACGAAAGAGTCCATATAGGTTGGTTCTAGATTTTTATTTTATTTTTTTTTGCTAAGCGGCAGTATACTCATTATTGTGTTCAAAATTGAAGAATGTGAAAGGTGATATATAAAGCTGAGCATTTATATTAGTCCTCAGGGGTGCATCTGTGACTGTGACTTTTTTTGTTTTAATTACATCGCAGACGCTTACCTTACTATTAGCTCATTTGCCACTTTCATGTTAAAAAAAATAAAACAGGCGCCAGTTTTTAAACTAGATCATGATCTAATAACCATAATATATTGAAAAAAAAAACAATTTTTATTGATTTTATTGCGTTTGCATTTCACTTATAATTTGTATAATTTCACTTATGATTCCTTTTAAATAAAATTAAGTGAATAAAATCTGTAAAACTAGTTTTATTCAATGTATGTATGATTTGTGTAAATGTAAGAAATCATTATATTAACCATACATTTCTTTTATAGGTGGAATATGCGTAACAGCGCCAATGTATATCGGAGAAATAGCTGAAACCTCAATCCGAGGTTCTCTCGGTACCTTATTCCAGCTGTTTCTCACCGTGGGTATTCTCATCACGTTCGTTATTGGTGGCTGGACACACTGGAGGACATTGTCAATTATTTCTGCAGTGTTGCCACCATTGCTCGTTGCTGTTTTCTGGTGAGATATTTTTTTAATTAAGTCAAGCAGTAGCTAATAAATAAAAATAAAATATTTTTTTGTGGTAGAGCCATGCTCCAGCTATATTGTGGCTGTAGCACGAATAGGTCGGCTCGACCGGGGTAGGACCATGCTCTCACAGAATAGCAGCGTAAAATAGCAGCTTAATGTTGCTGTATTTCGTATGGTGAGTGTAGAGAAGCGGAGACTCTTTTTATAGGAAACGAGGCATTCCATCACAGTCCTCAGGGCTGGCAACGCATCTGCATTTTGATTTTTAATTGAAGATAAATGTAGATGTCTATGGGCCACAGCATCCACTTAACATCATGTGGACTGTGTGCTCGTTTGTCACCTTCATACTATAAAAAAATCAGAATAGTGTTACAATCTTTGCGCGTAGTACGCCATTGTCAAGTTTATTATCAAAATTCCACTGCTGAATATAAGCGTCCCTCATAAACTGCCTCATACCTCATAAGGGAAATTTCCATAGTTGCCACACTCAGCATGCATTTTATCAACCGCAGTTTTTATTTTTTAGTTGTTATTAGAAAGTCACCTTTGCTCATCTCAGGGTTTGTTTTCCTCTATCGCCTTTTACGGCACCTACTGGCGCACTGCAGCCGCATATGTATATTAACCCTCAGTTTACTTATATCTTGCGTACACCCACCCACATAGTATACGGACGGAAATAATAATGTAGGCAAATTATTTTAAACCTTTGCTGAACGGGTTAGAAAAAAATACTTTTCATAACAATGATGTAAGGTTATAAAATAAAAGGAAGAAAACCAGTCGTGCGTTTTGTTATGCCAGTACGGTAAGGGGATGGATAGATTTTGAAAAGCTTTGTTGTGAACCCAGTCTAAATTAATAAGCTTTAAGTTTTTACGTGGTAGAGCCATACTGTAGTTATATTAGTAGTATAGTTGTAGCACGAATGGGTCGACTCGACTAGGGAAGTACCGCGCTCTCTTAGAACACGCTGGTGTGTTTCGTATGGTGAGTGTAGAGAACCGTAGACCCTTTTTACTGGAAAGGAGACATTCTATCTTAGTCCTCACGGGTGACAACGCATTTTCATTTTGATTCGTAATCGAAGATAGATGTAGATGTCTATGGATTACAGCAACCACTTACCATCAGGTGGACTGTATCACATGAGTAGATTCCGTTTATCTACTCATGTGACTGTATGCTCGTTTGTCACCCTTCTCTTATAAAAAAGCTTTGAACACTAACTATTGCTTGTATTTAATTATATTATTGAAAACTTTATGGTTAAATGTATGTAGTCATTTTGGCACACAACATGAATGTCTAATTTCATTAAATCTGCTATGAGTGGCGAATTAAGGCGGCTCGGTGGCGCAGTGGCTTAGCAATGATTTGCAGTGCTAAGGGCCGCGGGTTCGAATCCCGCACGTCGGGCACTCATCAGGCACTAAACTTAAATGTATGAAATTCATAACTCCAAATGTCAAACATCTAAATTCCAATTTACCCACCTTCTGTGTCAATCATAAGGAAGGTGACATCATCACACTCACCTTAGTCTTTATCCTCCGTCAAACGAAATTCTCTAAATATATAAAATAATAAAAAATCTAAAAAGCATTGAAATAATGTATGTTTAGTAGTATGTGTACTAAGAAAGTAGGTACGTACAACTTATTAAACAAGTATCCATACATGTATGGCCTACAAATAATTGTTCCGGGTCTGGATGTTTGTCCTTATGAAATTTATGTACGTAAACTGCCCCCACGATACAGGAGAAAATCCTAGAGTGGAGGTAACGTCTTTTTATAAGAAAAAAAAAAGAAATAATGAAGATAAAAGGCAAATCTTGCAAAACGCTTTTATCAAAAAATTACTTTTTCAGATTAATAATGATAAAGAGTAATGTATACATTTCTTTTTAGTTCTCAGGGATATTGAAGTCTCATTTTGATGCTTAGTTTAGGATATATGTAGGTGTCTTTCGGCTGGAGCATCAGCTTACCACCAGATGGATTGTGTGTTCGTTTTTTAATCTTACTTTTATCAAAAAAGATAAGATATTCGTGAAGTTATCACCCAAATCTGAGAATCTGTTGGATAGAATTTTTTTATTACTAAAGTGAAATAAAACAATTTGTCGTTACCAGGTGGATGCCTGAAACCCCACAATATTTATTAAGCCGGAACCGACGTCGTGATGCTGAGAAAGTTTTGCGATGGCTGCGAGGTCCCGACGCAGACCTCACCGGCGAACTTGAGGACATGCAGAAAGATGTAAGTTTTGACTTCTTTGAAAACATAAAGGATACCAGTTAAATTATTATTAATATTACTCTCTGTGTGTATTTATATTATCTATGGCTTTCAGAATGAAAGTTAAAAGTTAAAGTTACAGTCTATATAAGTCCCACTCCTGGGCACAGGCCTACGCTCATTTTTGAGAGGGTTTTATGGCAAGGAATTGTCCGCCGCGCTGCCCCAATGCGTGTTAGCAAACTTCGCATGTCGTCGAAATATTTTTTTGTTTGTTCTCAGACATGCTGGTTTCCTCACGATGTTATCTTTCGCCGCCGAGCACGTGTTAAATCAGCATTTAAAATTGCAATTAACAATTTCATTGGTGCCGACGGGGATCGAACCCGCTCGAATACTGTGAAATTTACAGCGAGCACTAACCATCTGAGCTACTACAGCTTCCAGAATAAGAATAGGATAAATTCACAGACAACTTTACCAAATTTAATATATAAGAACTAATTTTTGTTTTTACGTATTTTATGCTCTGCCATACCGTTCATCAGATTGCGGTAAAACTTTGTCAACTTATTGCCTGCACTTACGCCAAGGTTATAGGAGTAGTTGGACCCGGTAGGTGGCGCTGTTGTAGAATCCAGATATCACCCGTGCAAAGCCGGGGCAGATCGCTAGTAATATATAATATTTGACTTCGCTCATTCTCTCTGAACTGCTGAACGTTCTTTTTATATCACCGTCATGTTAACCGCCATTTTATTATTAATAAATAATATTATTGTTATTTTATTTATTACATACAAAAAATTGTTCTTACTCTAAGATTTAAATAAGAAAAAGTCAAAATGAAATTAATAACAATTTAAATTAAAATAAATATTTATGAAATTATGTTCAGGCGACTGCGTGATACGCCAAAAGGGTCTTATGTCTCCCGATAGACGGAGGTAAAACTATCTAGTTACCGTTAGGCGTAAACTTAAGTATGCTAATACTTTCAGATTTAGACCTGCGACTGGGCGACAGGAAACAACGCTAATGGTGCGAAACTTCTGGTGATACGTGGTCAATTAGCCTGCCAAGCGTGATTTTAAAGACATATTCTGCCTAAAATGAAACATGCTCATGTCCATTGATGGAGTCTTACGTCCTGATGAAGAAGATGATTTTTAGTATGATATTTTACACATCCTACACAATGCACTTGAACTTTATGTCAAGTTTATGTATAACAATGCTATGCATAATGTGAGTTTGATAGACATATACATATCGTGCGCGTATAGTTAGAGAGTTACATTGACAGAGTAATATGTCCACTATAAACTACGATGTTAACCTCGCAACAGCATAGGTTTTCAACAACATCTATCATCGCTTAAGATTACAATTCAGATGCTTTGTCACCCCTAAGGACTAAAATGGAATGCCTCGGTTCCAGAGATAAATGGATTATGTAAGCAGAGAACTCTTTGAAAAATTTTCAATATATTTTTATTTCCAGGTTGACGACGCTTCCCGCCAGCGCGCCGGAATGCTCAGCATGGTCACGAACAAGGCCTCCCTGATGGCTCTAATCTGTTCCCTCGGCCTCATGTTCTTCCAACAGTTCAGCGGGATAAACGCCGTTATTTTCTACACAAACAACATTTTCCAATCTGCCGGCTCGAACATCCCCCCAGCGATCGCAACAATCATAGTCGGAGTCGTCCAAACTATCGCCACTTACATCTCTTCTTTGTTGATTGAGCGAGCTGGCAGAAGAATCCTGTTGCTGCAAAGCTGTATTATCATGGGTTTCTGCTTGATCATTCTCGGTATTTACTTCAAGATCCAAGCAGACGGTGTTAATCTTTCTGTTGTCGGTTGGATTCCGTTAGTTTGTTTGGTGCTGTTTATAATTTCTTTCTCCTTGGGCTTTGGTCCGATACCTTGGATGATGATGGCCGAATTATTCTCGGTCGAGTTCAGAGGGTCCGCGTCTGGTATTGCAGTGATTATGAACTGGTGTTTGGTGTTTATTGTCACGTTATGCTTCCCATTGATGAAGGATGCGATTGGTATTTACAGCTGTTTCTGGTTCTTCGCTGGATTTATGGTGATTTGCATATTCTTTGTCTTCTTTTTAATACCCGAGACAAAGGGAAAAACTGTATCACAAATTCAGGCTATTCTTGGTGGAAAGAAAATTTAAGTTGTAGCCGAGGCTCCATCATTTGTACAAATAGAATACTCAAATACAATGAAAATGTAGGAGTGATATGAAATCGGTCGTCGCCAGGGACACACATTCACATGTTGTTTTTTATAATTGAGATACATTTATGAATGAGATAATATTTTATGTGAATTACATATGGTTATTACAAGAATTAAGAGTTAAATAAAATGAACGTATGGAATGTATATTTTAATGCTTTAACGTAAATAATTTATGTGTTCAATTTAGAGTAGGATAATTTACGTAGACATGAAATAATATTTTAAATGGAAACTAATGTATAATATATTTAAATGTGTACTTAGTTTTTTGAGTTAACGAACGAAAAGAAATGTGCCAAATATTTTACTATAATTATATATTGTAGATTAAGAATCGTTATGTTGATATAGAGAATAACTTATAAATTTCGTTCTTTCGGTAAAGTTTTTTTAAAATAAAACTACACAAAAGAATGAATTTTTTAAGTTTTGGATAAGTGCCAGACAATATTTTTAGACTGTTTACTCAAGTGAAAGGATGCTAACATATTTTGTATTTGTTTAATTGTGTATTTATATTATGTTATTATTTTTAGTTATACAATTTAAGTGATGTTGATTGTTGCTAATAAAATATGTTGGATTTTACAACGGGTTTAATTTAACATAGTGATAAAGTTTTTTTTCCCATTTTCATAAATCATTCTCTTGTCTCGGAGTAAGAAAACGTTGGAAATCGTAATTTTGCAGATGCCTGTTTTTTCATAAAAAAATAAAGAGGCAAACAACTTACAGTCCACCTGATGGATGTGGCCTAACGAAATCTAACGACCAAGTCTTGCCACGCAATACCTCGCAGCCCGTTTTAAACCGGCAATACATGTTGACCAAGACTCAGTTAACGCGAGCGTAGGCAAATTGATTCAAGGCGACCGCTACAGTCTACATGTTGGCCGGGTTTGTGAAAGTGAACATACTGACTTGGCCAACTAACATGTGGACACGACTTGCAGAGCGCGGGCGAGCGCCTTTGATTTGTGCAGTAAATCTGACACTGTTTCGAAGTGAGATTATTCGTTTCGAGCGATCCCGAGTCAAGGCACACCAAATGAACCGTTTACACGTTGGCGCTCGCCTGCACTTGGCCAGCTAGGCGAGCAACGACCAGCAATGGCGAGGCTAGACAAATGTTCCGTCCATATGTTGTACTCGCCTTCGCTCTGTGAGGTATGTCTAACATGTAGATGTAGGTAGCATGTTGGGAATGGAAGTGTATGCATACGTTGTACTTATTCTTATTTATCAGAATTCTTTTAAGTTCTTTTTGCTATCGTGTAATTGTGAAACCACGCAGTACATTATCATAGGCTGAAAACATATTAATATGGAAGAGGCCTAACATAGTTATTGTAGTTAGTCCCATGTTTATGTGCGACTTATAACAAAAAAGAATGTGCCGACTGTGTTACTTGACTAGCGAATCAAAAAACGCGTCAATGTTTTTTTTTTATAGAATAATGGTGACAAACGAACATTGGTGTGTGGCTCATAGACATCTACATTTATACTTAAGGATCAAAATTCAAACGCGTTGTTACCTCTGAGGACTGAGATGGAAAGCTTTGTTTCCGTTCCGTTCGTTGGATATTGAGTTTGTAATTGCGTAGGCGATCTTCTACAATATTCCATCTATACTCATATTTTTTAATTATACGCTGCGTACAAAGTAAGTTTTTTTATAGCAATGATTGACAAACGAGCACACAGTCCACCTGATGGTAAGTGGATACTGTGGCCCATAGACATCCACTTTTATCCTCAATTAAGAATCAAAATGCAAATGCGTTGTCACCGCTGAGGACTAAGATGGAATGCCTCGATTCGAGTTAAAAGGGTCTCCGGTACTCTACACTCACCGTACGAAACACAGGAGCATTACGCTACTATTTTAAGCTGGTATTCTGTGAGAGCGTGGTCCTGCTCCGGTCGAGCCAACTTAGTCGTGATACTATCATAATATAGCTGCAACGTGGCTCCACCACGTAAAATTGTGACGTCAAGTGATGTTGAAATTATGTTACACTTTTCACACACAAGAAAGAAGTGTGCGTACATATCTTTCTTGAACAGCCCGTAACACAGCTGGACGCACACATAATATGCATATAAAACCATGTTGTATTCTGTGTACGTCACTCAAAGACATTTAAGTATGTAGTTAGTATATATATTTAAATCTCTTTGACGTAACTGCACGTTCAACAATAAGTTGATACTTCAAATGTACGCAGTACTCCATCGTTCTTTGTTAACTTAAGTGCAGTATGATATGCATATTTATGCGGTTTATAATATTTAAGAAGACTTGCAGAACAAGAGCCCGGTTACTAGTAAAATATGTATGTGTGGTTTTTTAAAAATTAAAATTAAAAAATACTACAATCACAATTTATTACAAATGTCAAAACAGATTCGATGCGGTTATAGAACTATCCCTAGAAATCATTTTCTTCTCGATCTTGTCTATTCTATTCGACAATTCGGTGAGCTGCTTTTCTATAGTCTTCACATCGCTTCTAAAGCCTGTGACAGTTGCATCAAGCTCCGTTAAATGTTTAATTTTATTACACAACTCGTCGTATTTTTGAGAAACAAATTCTCTAGCGTTTTGTGAGTCGGTCAATTCCTTATCGATTCTTTTAACTATATCATATTTTAGTTCGTCAAACTTAAATTCAAGATCCATTTCTAGCAGTTGTAACACTCTTTTTCAATACGTGTTTTTGCTTTTTTTTCTAAAATTTGTTCGTAAAGTCGATTTCCATAAATTCTGTTATTTGCATACTCGGAATATTTTTAGATATCTAAATTTAACGACCATTATTTTTGAAATAGCGTAACAGCTCAGTTCAAAATTTAGGTTTATTTGACATTTACGACAATGATCGTGTAATGAATTTGTAAACACAGATTAACATAAATTTTATGTCGCTACCTGCCAGTGTTGAATTCGAGGTTTAAGCACAAGAGGATATTTGAAGCTATATCATGCTAACAGTTAAAAGTAAAGTTGTATTAAATAGTTGGATATTAGTTGCTCAAAACCGATTTTGAAAAAAAAAACGATAAAATAGATAGTATTAATTACCTTATATATAAATAAAGCCATATTAATAGATCCCATCCAGGTGAAGCCGGGACGCCTTGCTAGTCTAAAATATGTTGATAATACTCTTTACGAGAATTAAACCTACTCTCTAGTATATATACAGTAATCTATGGTACCCACTTAGCGACAATAATAAATTCCAAAAAAGTTGCATTGCCTTCGATAAATAGCGATATGGCCAGGTGTAAAATATTAACAGACTGGCGATGAGGAGAAACGTCAAAATTAAATCATCAATCATAAGTCAAATATCTGGTACTGAAATTGCCATACTGGCTGATTCTGGTGCAAATTTTTTATACAAGAGAAATGCCCATGTTAAACAGTGGAAATGTTAAATTCAATTTTACTTCTTATTAATACAGAGCTTTCAAACTATGTAGTATAATCTAAATTAGTTTTTACGGAGTGGTGGCAGTGTAAGAATATCTACCCGTATCATCCCGTGGTTGTTGTAAGGGGCGAAAGAGGGAAGCAAATAGGAGAAAAAGGGTATCAGGATCATAAACATAAACAGCCGCGGTAAAACAATTCGGATACGCCACTTACGCAAACAGATTTTAATAAAAGCGAATCTTCAGCGTCTTCGCCATTAGACTCGGATGACAAATGGTCATTAAATATCAATGCATCAAGATATTACAAACTAATATATATTAAATCAATATAATATATATATATATATATATATATATATATATATATATATATATATATATATATATATATATATATATATATATATACGGCGGTAGTCGATTTATGCAGCGGGTCGACTGCACATAACACAGATTACTAGTAGATGAGTTTTAGCAACAAAGAAATTGTGAACCACCTTCAAACAGTAGTAATGAAATTAGTAAAATGATGGAATCATAAAATGAAGCCAAATGACCGTGATCAAGAACAGTTTCTTACAGATGCAAGGGTGCATCGAGGTGTCGATGGTGCTGGTTTCAATCAGCCCAGCCCGTCAAAAAATTAAAAATATTAATGAATGTCTGACGCGTCAAACCGTCAGCTTTTTTATAAGGTCCGCCAAGAGACCTCGAAGCATGACTGGAAATATGTATGGACGGGTGATGGTCGTATTTACGTTAGATGACCTTGACATCAAAAGTGCAGTAGGCTTGTAATATTTACTGTAAATAAAATCAGTGTTGTTGTACTCCATTTTTTTTCATAAAATATTTAATATGCTTTATGTATGTTTTTTGAATTTTGTTTATATGAATTGTATCGATGTTGTATGTACTCCGATTATGTTTCTACGCCTAATTACTTATCGCCGCAACACACTCTCATGCTTATTATGTAAAATATTATATAACAAGCATGAGAGTTATATTAAATAATATATTATGTATATTATTTTAATATTTGTCACAGGCTTCATCATGAATGATGCGGTACCAATATTTTAAATATTAATTTATGAAGAAGGTGTAATAATAATATAATAAATATAATAAATGTATTATTAGTATGAACTTAATAAATATTTATTTTTGTATAAGAGGGGGCCAACGAGCATGCAACTCACCTGATGGTAAGTGACTCCCACCGCCCATGAACAACCGCAACACCAGAGGAATTGCAGGTGTGTTGCCGACCTTTTAGAAAAGAGTAAGCTCATTTCTTGAAGGTCTCTAAGACGTATCGGACCGGAAAAATCGCCCGTGGTAAACAATTCTATAGAGAAGTTGTATGAGGAAGAAAACTACAAGTAAAACGCACCGTGGTGGACCGCCAAGCATCCAGATGGTGAGGATTTGCGTTCGTGAAATTTGGCAGCTGGAACTAATCTGAACAACTCCTCAGAACACTCCCCGTGGTAGATACGATAAAAAATGCAAAGGTATGCAACACCCCTACGCAGCGCCAGTGAATCGAGCCGATCAGAAAGAACTTGGTCGTTGACGATTCGAATTGCTCTGCGCTGGATGCGGTCAAGTGAAAGGAGTTTGCGATGGGGTGCCCTGGCCCAGAGATGAGAACAGTATTCCATGTGAGGCCAAATTTGCGCTTTGTAAAGTTGCAAACTATGTGCCGGCATGAAATAATATCTCGCTCTGCTGTGCACGTCAAGCTTTTTAGAGGCCAATTTGGCTTTCCCCTCCAAGTGACCACGAAACAGCACACTATTCGATATATCGATGCCAAGGATTCCGATGCTAGCTGAGGCAGCACGGGGAGTGCCTTCAAACTGAGGAAATACGACAAAGGGGTTCTTTTTAGCGGTTAACGCGCAAACTTGTGTCTTCTGGGGATTGTATTTTTCTGTGTATATAATATATACAGGTTGTTAGTGTAAACACCGTTATCCTTGAAACCAGTGGTTTAGAACGTAAATTCAATGAAAAATAACAACATTTTTTTAAGTAAAATTTCAATTTTTCCTTTCCTCAATTTTTGCCTGTGCTAAGCCAGGATGAAAGTATGAAGGAAAAGTTACATCACAGGTTATGTAAACCTATTGTGTTTTATTGGAATGTTAGGTGTTAATGTGGGTAGCTAGCGCAAGCGGTGATCTTTACAGTGATTACGTCACTCGAAGGCATAGGGTATCCATGAATTTACAGACGGTGTCGGACAGAAACTTTTTAAATTTTATGAAAGAAAATAGCGTTTTTTTAAATTCATTGAATTTGCGTTCTATAAGTGAAACCAAACCACTGGTTTCAAGGATAACGGTGTTTACACTAACACCTGTATATATATGTACGTATACTGTTTTTGCATTGCATGCGTTTTGTAAAGACACGTTTATATAAACTAAAAAGTTAAAGCACACTGATGACACCATAGTTTACAAAGTCATACGTTTACTAAAATAAAATGCGCTGGACAGTGACGGAATTTCGCTTGAAATGTTGCTACTGACGCTTCCGCGTACATTCGAAAGTTATTACAGCTATTATAAACACGTCACTTCGCTACTTTTCCCGACGCCTGATAAACAGCCATAGCTTAACTATACCTCTACCCTTAAAACCTTTTTTACTGTGAAACGAGGCATTTCATCTCAGTCACAAAGGGTGACGATGAATTTCTATTTCATTTCTTAATAATAGATAAATGTAGATGTCTATCGGCCCACATCCACTTACCATCAGGTGAACTGTATGCTCGCTTGTCACCCATTTCCTTTAAAAAAAATACGGTTGACCATTCAGGTCATCCTCGCAACTTTCCCCTAATTTCAAATTATGACTATGACTATTTTCAACAGAGATTCAAGAAAAATCGTTCTCGAAAAATTTTGATTTTCGACAACGATTTCACTTGACCAAATGTGCCGATTTTGATGCGGTTTGTGGCAAATTGATGAAGAGGTTAAGTGCTGGTTAGATTTTTAACCAGTCAATACATTAGTTTAAAAGTAATATTAAAAAAAATGTTTTTGAAATTTTTATTTTTGGGACTTCGCAAATTCTACCGAACCGAATTGATTCAAATTCACATGAAATCTAATCGCAGTAGAACTTTTTCGAATACCGTAAACCAATCCGCGCAATCACCCGGCTATTCACAGCCGAAAGGGTATCTTACCACACGTACGCTCTCCCTGAAGAGCGTAAAGTCAGGGCCGTCATCAGAGGCGTCCCATTCGAATTCTCTAACGAGGAAATCCTTGAGGACCTTAAGTCCCAAGGTTTCCCCGTAAAGCAGTGCACAAAATGCACAATAGAACGGGCAATAGATACAACCTTGCCCTAGTAATCCTGACAAACGTGCCGGAGGCTAAAGCCATCTTCCGGCAGGTGCGCACAGTGTGCGGCCTGTCAAGGGTGAAGGTAGAGCCCCCACATAGGCCCGGTTTCCCGGCGCAATGCCACCGCTGCCAACTTTATGGTCACGCGGCGGCCAACTGCTCCGCCCCACCCAGGTGCGTGAAGTGCCTGGAACCTCATAACACTAAAGAGTGTCCCCGGCCCAAAGACGCCGAATCGCCGCCCGCCTGTGTCCTGTGCAACCAGACAGGACACCCGGCGAACTACAAGGGTTGCCCACGCGCACCTTAACCTCGCCCCAGTAGGAAAGCTCCACCGCCGGTGAATGACCGCTCATTCCCGTCCATCCAACAACGGCCCCGTCAGGGCCCTTCTCAGCCTATCCGGTGCTTCCCTCAACCCTCTCAGGGTCCCCCTAGGCCCCCTCAGGGTCCCCCTAGGCCCCCCTCAGGGCATAATTCGGCCCCCTCCGGGCTTCTCCAAGCCAATGCAGCCTCCAGTCTTTCCCTGGGGGCCCAAAAAGGCAGACCCACCGCGGACAACCTCGTACGCACACGAGGCAGAGCCCACACCCGACGACTACAACACGCTATATTCCGCGATTAGGAATATCGATGTTAGGGAGATCACCGTTATAGCACGCAAACTGCGCGCGGCGAAGTCCCCTCAAGAGCGTCTCCTCGCTCTTGCTGAACACATCGATCTTCTGCTAGCGTTGTAAGTTAAGTTAACTTAATTAACTTAACTCCAATGTCTGAGCAAATTAACCTACCAAGATCCCACGGTCGTATCAAACCTAAGGGTTTATCGCTTGTATCATTTAATATTCGCGGCTTGCGAAATAACCTCCCAGAGCTTAAGCTCTTACTTCGAAATCGTGAAGTCGATTTCCTCCTCCTACAGGAAACTAATCTCAAAGCCAAGGACACTAGAGGCCTTTCTATTAAAAACTTCTCTCTTCTTCGTAATGACAGACCCGACCGCCGAGGTGGCGGAACGGCCATCTATTACAAGAAGACACTTCATTGCTCCCCCATTTCTACTCCGCAGCTTACCAACATGGAAGCCACGGTATGCAGGCTAGCTATGACTGGACATCAGTCCATCCTCATAGCCTCCTGTTACATCCCTTCAGGAACCTATCCCCTCAAAAAAGATTTTGAGGCCATTTTATCCTTGGGCAATTCAGTCATTATGTTTGGAGATTTTAACTCCAAGCATACTGAATGGACATGCCGCACTACGTCCCCTAGTGGCAAGATACTGCTCGATATCACGCAGTCTCTTGATATTACCGTCCATAGTCCTCTCGGTGTTACTCACTTTCCCGATAACACCGATCACGCACCCGATGTATTAGATTTTGCGTTGCTCCAAGGAGTTTCTCTCAACCTCAGAGCAATCGAGACACTAGACGATCTGGGTTCAGATCACCGACCGGTCTCCCTCATTCTTGGCCATCAGCCACCTCCCCCAACACACACGAAAACCTTCACTAACTGGAAGGGATTCAAGGAGTCCCTAGCTAAAGCTCTGGACTCACAGGATTCTACCATCCCCATACCGTCGGACTTAGACAGTCCCGAAAAAATCGACACCGCGGTCGATTACCTTACTAAATCCCTTATTAAATCCTCCCTTAAGGAGAACGAAAGGGTCGTCCCGGTTGCTAACAAAAGTGGGCTTCCCCTACATATTAGCAACCTATTAAAAGCCAAAAAAGCTGCTTTCCGGAGAGCAGCAAAATATCCCACCCCCGAATACAGGCGCGCGGCCAATCGTCTTCAACGAAAACTCCGCTTCCGCCTCTCTGAATTTCAAGATCTCGAAAAAAGTAAGCTCATGGAGAATATCTCTCCATCTCACACAGCGTACTATCAGATGGCTAGAGCCCTCCGCATAGACGCTATCACCCACACTCCCCCTCTCTCCCGTCCCGACGGCACGGTTGCCTTCGAGGACGAGGAAAAGGCTGAGTGCTTTGCAGATAGCATTGCCGCTCAATGCTCTCCTAGTTCTCAACCCGTCGACCCCTCACACGTCCAGGCAGTGGAGGATGAGGCCCGCCGCCGGAACTCACCCCCTACAGCCTCCGAACCTATCTCTGTGTCCAATGATAAGATTTCATCCCTCATCAAAGGACTTAAACCTAAAAGGCTGCGGGCGCGGATGGCATCTCCAACCAAGCCCTAAAACACTTTCCTGAGCAGGTGTTAACCTTTTTATCTATTATCTTCAACGCCTGCTTCAACCTTAGTTACTTTCCCACTACGTGGAAAGAGGCAACTTTGATTGATATTCCCAAGCCTGGCAAGCCTCTCAACCTCAAGGCAATGGGCAAGTTCTTCGAAAGAGTCATCCAAACTCGTATGAGGCGCTATCTGTTTCCCACAGACGGTGACCCTCTTATCATTCCCCATCAATTCGCGCAACACTCATGTCCCCAACAAGTTCACCGTATTGTGGAATATATCCTCAGCGGTTTTTATCCTCGTCGTCATAAGACCACCGCGATCTTTTTCGACATAGCTAAAGCTTTCGATAGAGTCTGGCACACAGGCCTCATCTACAAGCTCTATAAAATAGGTCTCCCCGATCGTCTAGTTCGTCTCGTGGCCTCATACTTAAAACATCGTACCTTTCGTTTTAGACACGAAGGCACGCTATCCTCACAGCGAACTATCAAGGCTGGTGTCCCTCAGGGCTCAGTACTTGCTCCTCTGCTGTACATCCTGTTCACCAACGACATTCCCATCCCGTCGAAAGGTGTTCAACTCTCCCTCTTTGCAGATGACACTGCCATCTACTGCAAAGATGTCTCACTACCCTTTATATGGAACAAGATTCAAAAGTCAGTTGATGACCTAGGAGCTTGGTTCAAAAAATGGCGCATCGATGTGAACCCGGAGAAGAGCTCCGCCGTTCACTTCGATTATAAACGACGCCGTCTCAAAAACACTCCACCAATACGTATGCTAGGGACCCCTGTCCCCTGGCATACGTCCGCCAAATATTTAGGTGTCACTCTAGACACAGGGCTCACTTTCAAGCCCCACGTCAAAAGAGTAACCCGTCACGCACGATTTTATCTGAGTAGGCTCAACAGCATGTTGGGCCGACACAGTAAAATGTCCCTTCGAAACAAGCGTACCCTTTACAAGGTCTGTATACGACCAGTCATGTCCTACGCGGGCCCCGTCTTTGCCCACGCAAACCCTAACATTTTAAATGAACTCCAAATAGTTCAGAACCTCTTCTGTCGTCGAGCTGCGAACGCACCGTGGTACGTCCGTAATGCCGACCTTCATCGGGACTTAGAGCTCCCAACAATTCAACAATTTTTTAAAAAACTCTCTGAGAACTTCTTCAAAGCCTCAGAGTCGCACCCAAACCATTTAATTCGTGAGGCAGCTTCTTATGCAGCCCCACCCCCCTCTCGCTATCGAGTCCGCAGGCCGAGAAATTCTCTCTCGGACCCGCCTAATAAACTTTCAAACGACCTGAACTGTCTCCTGGCGGCTCAGGCCAACTCTAATTAAATAAAATTATTGTAATATCTAACATTAATTTGCCTTCGTAGGCACTCCCTCAGCGGCACTTAGCCGCCTGCGCCCTCTTTTCCCAAAAGAGGGTCGCTCATGATAAGGCACAATAGAGCTTAATCAGCTGGTTGCCTGTCCCCAAAGGCGGTTTTTAGAGGATATCACTTAGGGTCCCCGGTAGGACAGTGAGCCCCTCATAACCACGATAGACCGGCTATCGTGGTATGCGTAATGCATTTTCCGCCTCCCTACGCATAGGGTAGCCCTTTAATTGCTTCGGGCGCAAAAAAAAAACCGTAAACCACGAATGGATCGGATAAGCTGTTCTAAATTTACAAGGAGTACACAGTTTTTGAGCATATGTTCCTGACTCGACATCGCTGAATAACTGTACTTGCATGTTAGTGTGAGATAAAACTTTTCAATTTTGGTCCACAGATATGATGCTTTTAGACATGACAATATACAAAGCATTAGACAAAACATAATAAATAGTAGTCAGAATAGCTTGATAGGACCTCAAAACGTGAAGGTCTGATGAGATTAGATAGAAAGAGATTAGTAGATATGACGGAAAGTAAGGTTTTAATTCTTCCATACATGGTGTCTTGGCGCCGGCTTAATAGAGGTAAATTATTTTAATCTTTTTACTTTGAAGTCGCCTTTTAAATTTTTAAACTTTTAAATTTTTGTCAGAAGTTAGTATTCTTTCTTACAATATTATATCTGAAAATATCAATAAATATAACGATTTCAGTTATCAGGTTCTTCAGTTAATTTCTTCGCCAATATGATTCAGTTAGTTCGAGTAGCATGTGTAATCATCAAGTTGGCGTTTAACACGGAAATATTTGCTTAATCATTTGTTAACTTTCCACAATTCGTTATAATGTTGTTATCTGTATTTCAAGTGTCGATTCTGATTTTCTTCCAAGAGACTAGCAGTTTCACGCGTCTGTGCTTGGATCGAAGTCTGTATTTGGTATTCAACGTTATGTACGTTTACTATAATAAGCATTGTTTTTGAAATGACTACTTACAATATGAATCGTATTTTATTTAAATAAATAACTATATCGTACAAAAATAATACAAATTAATAGATATAGTATTTATCAAATTTCTGAAATTGATGTTAAATTTTTATTCAATTTAAAAAAAGTATTATTTTCGTCAAGAAATCTTATAATCTTTGATTTGAACTAAATTAGATGCAATATTTAAGATGAAGAACGCGGATGTTCGCATTAGATACATTTGATATAATTCCTCCTTCTAAGCTACGGCGGTGTCGATAGCGGTGTAAGAGAATATGATACTTCTTTTTGTCCTGTGGATGACGTAAGAGGTAAATGAGAAAATAGAGAACGGGTAGCAATGTCAAAAGTGCAAAATATCTGTATCTGATCGTCAATCCGCCCGCCAAGCAGGACGTTTAAGGGTGTTACCACACTAATCGATCGATCGTTGATCGATGCCATAGATCAACGTCGATCGATGTCGATCGATCGGTGTGGTAGCTTTAGCTGATCGACAGATACTGGTCGATAAAACGTTGTTCAATCATCGGTCGACGTCGATCGACAATTAATCGACGTGGTTGTGGGCTCAACACCAGTATCTTTCAAAATGTATTTGGAAGAGCACGCGTTATTGTTGGTCAGTACGCTTTTCCTCGTATTATTATTAGCGAGACGCAAACGCAAAAGACTCTGGATGTGACCGTTTTTTTAGGCCAGAGATCGCTTATTTCATCTAGACGACGTTTCAAATGACAGTCGGTGGAGCGGAGAGGGTTGTCGAGTAATCAAGTAGCTCGATCAACATCGGCTAATCCATTCTAGCATCTAGCGATGCCATCGATCGGTCAGTGTGTTAAAAACTATCGATTGACGTCAACTAATCCATTTAAACAATGATCGATGCTATGCAGGTATGGTAACACCTTAAGGCGAATTCTCCTTACAACTGGAAAGGCCCATATTACTAAAAAAAATTACTCAAAATGGTTCATAAAAAAATGTCATTAAGCGCTTGAGATTACAGTGTTCGAAAACCCTCTTATGTAGGGGATTTCCGAGATAAAACTCCAGTAGAACTAAAGTTACTGACCTGTACCAACGGGTCATTCAGCAATGAGCCGATCCTATAACTACAAGAATTGAAGAAACGTTTTCGAGTGGGCCTTGTAAAAAAGCACTATGTAGGGGTGACCCTCCGCTAGGCATGCAATGAGTTAATACATGCTGGTGGGACTCAGAACCATGATTTGTAGTAACATGAGGTGGTGGCCCTACCACCTTTTCTGCCTAAGAGTCCGACTTCCGTACCGATTTCTACCGCCAAATAGCAGTGCTGAAGCTATATTCCAATCTTAAGGGTGTAGAGAGCCAGTATAATTACAGGCTGTGAGGCATTCCATCAAAGTCCTGTACAACAACGTACCTGTAGTCTTCTTTTACTAGAAGCAGGCTGTGATTGGTCTATGGAATGCGGTAGCCACTTACCATCAGGTGGATAGGAAGTTCGTTTCTTATTTCAATTTTATAAGAAATCTTACGGTGGAGAATCATTTGCAGCGACGGACTTGTGTGATGGGCCGTTAAGATGATGAAGTCGATGATAAAAATAAACACAAAAAAATAAAAAAAATATATATATATATATATATATATATATATATATATAGTTAAACATATTGTAGAGGTGTCTGAGTCCAAACTCTCCTCTCCTGATATTTATCTATCTTAGATTAAATAATGCTCTATCTATATTAGTCAATTTGTTATAGTTAATAATTTGCATTTGAATGGCACTAAAACCAAATGTATGTAATTCATAACTCTGAATGTCCAACATGTTAGTAGTAATGTATATTTAAATGGAGAGAGGCTGAGTCCTGTTAATACCACCATTTTTCCTGATACCATACTAGACGTAAAGCTTCACTGGAGCCCCCATATATTATGAAAACTAGTAAGCAGACTTGGTTCTGCATCATATGTTTCGAAAAAGATTAGAAGTCTTACCAGTGTGGAGAAACAGCTAGACTAGTTCACTTTAGCTATTTCCATAGCATAATGTCATATGGTCTACATGACATGGCTATTAAGGGTATGTCACACGCGACTGACACTGAAATTATATTTGTTTTACAGAAGCAGGCCGTTAGAGCAATATATGATTTAAAACCTAAAGAGTCGCTCAGACAAAAATTTAAAGAAATTAATATATTAACTTTGGCCTCACAATACATTTATGAAAATGTAATGTACGTTGTTGTTTTACAAAAATAAGAGAGAAAAAACATATTCATTCTGTAAATACTGGGAACAGACACAAGCTAGTGATACCAGTTAATCGACTCCACCGAGTCTGTAATTCATTCTTGGAGCGATGTATACGCTTTTACAACAAAATCCCAGAAAATATACAAAATTTGACCTACTCAAAGTTTAAAATCTCTGTTAAACTAAGTTTTTATTAAAAGAGTAATATTAAGGAATTTATGGATGATAACCCCTGGGAAGGGTGATCGCTACCAAGCTATTTCTAATTTATTATTTGTTGTTAATTGTAACATACATGATTGTAAGCTGTTTTGCTTTAATGCTGTTTGTTTTAATGCTGGCAACTTATTCCACTCCTTTGCTGTACGCATGACGAACGATGTAGCAAACCGTTTGGTTCGATTGCGTGGAATTCAACAACGAAAGGGTGGAGAATGGTCGAACGTCTGGTTGTCCGATGGTGGAAGGGAGAGGAAGGAATTAAATTATGCAATTCCTGCGCATTATTTCCGAAATACATCCTGTAGAAGACCGAAAGACTGGCTACTTTGCGGATGTGTTCGAGGCTGGTAAGATTGGTTATAACTTATAACCAAATTCTAGTCACCAATAAGCCTAGTAGTACATCTTTTCATTAAGTTCTAAGCTGATAGGTGGCATTTTGCAGCACAATCCCACATATGGCAGCAGTACTCCATGTAAGACCGAACTTGCGCTCTATATGCCCTTTGCAAGGACTCTCTAGTTTCCTTGCAGCTGTTCTGGCCTTGGACTCAATTAAGGGGCCCGAAGTTCAGGTTTTAGCTTATCTCAACCCACAACAACTGAAGGCGGTCGGTGTATTTCAGTGATACATCTCGGAAAGAAGGAGCCAAAGTGAGCGATGCGTTCAATCTCATAAGATTATTTAGGTCTTATTTATAGCCTTATTTGTAATATTTAAAAAAATAGTGGTGGCAAACGAGAACATAGTCCACCTTATGGTAAAAGGATGCTATGATCCTTAGAAATCTATATTATCTTTGTCTATCAGTAAAAAAAATGATGCGAGGATCCACCTCTCAGGACTAAGATGGAATGCCATGTTTCTAGTAAAAAGGGAATCTCTCTCGCTCTGTGAAGAGCGTGGTCCTTCTCCTATCGAGCCGACCCATTTGTGCTACAACAATAATAATATGCTAGCTGCACCATGCCTCTACAATGTCGATAAGTAAGTTATTGTAAAAAAGAAAAACACAGGAAAAGCAAGAAAGGCGTGTATGCAAACAAACAGAGGTTACTATTTTAAGTGCACATAAATAGTACTCTTTAAGTACGAACTACATGATAACAATTGTATTATTATCATTAACAAGTTATTGCAAGATTGTTCAGTTTTACAGTAGTCAATTTAGTTCCTTTGACAGTAGCAGGCAGGAGCGTCTTTACAGGAGTGCATGTGTGACCCAAGCATTATTTTAGTTGTTTAGTTCATAGTTCATTTTTAAAATTTTCTTTTCGATACTCTGCATTTACTTCGTTGTGTCGAGAACAGAAGACTTGCTATATATCTATTGGTAAGTATTTAATTTTTTATTGTTATTATATTTCTTAAAATATGATGTGCCCATATCTAGCTAGTACAAGGATGCCTTGTTACTTATTTAATAAATGTATGAAATTCATACCACTAACTTACATTTTTTAATGTTTAATAAAGTTACCCATACTACGATTTTCTCCTGTATCATGGAGGAGTTTTACTTACATAAATTGATTGGTTGTGTATTGGAAATTCAGATTAATTTAGTAGGCATGAGTCAAATTTCTAGCTCTTTTGTTCCTAAACGTCAAAAGTATATGTCATGATACATATTTTAGATACATTCATTTCGATTGAATGAATGTATCATTTCGATCAAGGAAAATATCACACGCGTTGTGTCAATGTCATACTTTCTTTCCTATTGGCGTAATATACTATATTCACATTTATTTACTGAACCACGTATCGGTAAAGAGGAGTTGACAATACTCTTACTTCCCGGCCAATGCAGAGGTAAAACCACATAAAATTAGCGAATAAAACATTATTTAAATTAAATAAATTTATATGGTCAAGTTTTTTGAAGTTGAGTTATTTATATACGTCTGAATATTGATTCTGATAACGCTTTTAACCGCAACCACAGAGATTTTGTTACAGTTTTATGTTTTTATATATTTCCATAATTTCAATTTGTAGATACGCAAAAAGTTTTGAATATAATAAGGCAATCATAATGATGGTTTTTGCAAAATCGCAGAAGAACCCAAAAACTGTACGACTCCTAAATCTCATGACTGTTAGACGGAAAATGAAACTGAAATCTTTGCAAATATGACAAAGATATACCTATTTCCGAAAGCATTCATTTACGCAGCTTCAATTCAACTTGTATTAAAGCAGCGATTAATCAGAACCAAGGCTCCAATGTCTCTGCCCAAATAGTGCCAACTGCTTAAGTTGAACACCAAATGTGGCCGCATAATTTCCAGCCGGCCAGAATTTTTGAGTGGTGGTCACCAAGTGTGGAGGTCGACGTGCTGGCAAACTTGAAAACCTCCAAACTCTCGAACAAGCCGGTTTCCGAAAAGTTTTTAGTACCATAGACCGAATACATATCCACCCCCGCCCCCCATTGGCAAATTTTCAATCACTTTATCTTGCGAATCTGGTTTATGAGAAAGCCTTTGGTTCTGTTTGTTTATCTAAATGCTGAAGTTCTTGTTCACTAACTAACGTGTACAGAACCAGAGTACGAAATAGATCCACTGAATTTTTGTTTAATGGTATAAGGGTTACGAGCGCACTGTCCACTTGATCGTGAGTGGATGTAGTGGCCTATAGAAACCTATAGTTATTCTAAACTATGAACCAAGATGTGGATGCGTTGTCACCCCTAAAGGACTCACAGGATCACATCCTCTCCACTCACCATATAAAACACATCAGCATTAAGCTGCTATTTTACGTTGGCATTCTGTGAAGCCGTGGTTTTTCCCTGGTCAAGTCGACCATTCGTGCTTCAACCATATTATAACTGCAGCGTGGCTCTACCACGTTAAAAGGATGAAATGTGTGAAACAAGTTGACGTTATTTCCCGAAAATTTCTACGAGTACATTAGTACTATTTTTAATAACCTCCATTGGCGGTAATATAACATTGACCATATCTTACAAACATAAACATCAGCTGTTACACATATAAGTACATACTAGCTTGCTAGACAGATGTTATTCTGCCATTTTCGTATACGACCCTTTATCATGTCCTATTAATAATCCTTAAATCTGCAAAAAAATTGTGGGTCACTCATGGGAAAAAAAACTATCCTATCTCTCAAGTTGGACCAAACTGCACACGGTGTGTGCATGTGATTAAAATCGGTAAAGTAGTTTAAGAGTCCATCGCGGACAAACAACGTGACACTTAATTTATATATATTAAGAATTTAAGCTATTAAAGGTTGCATGAAATGTAACATTACCATACCTACCTTATGTCATTAGAATTTAAAAAAAAACTTATAATCCTCTACGCCCTTCACAAATGTTTGTTTATTTTTCGAAAACATTTTTGTTACATATAAGTCAGCGCTTGACTACAATCTTACTTGGTGGTAAGTGGTGCTGTAGAACATACTTTTTTTAGGTAACAAACGCCCACTTATTCACTTTTCTGTGAAGACACATTGCAATCGAACGGAAGGACAAATTATTTCACTCCCTTGATGTACGCATTCCGTAAGGCAAAACAAACCGGTTAATTAAAACTAAATACGCATGAAACCGTGCGAGAAATACAAAAGAGGCATCCTTCAGTCGGTAAACCAAAGGAATTTTCTTTAGACATGTTCACATTCACACTGTTCACACATCATCTGTCACGCACTCGTGAGAAATATAGAGTAAAGGTGTGAAATGAAAATATAATTGTATATACCGGTACGTTCAGTTAAATTCGTTCCAGATCGGATCCCTTATGGTAAAGAATTGCATTAATTTAGTAGTACGTAAAAAATGAGACCAAAGTAAGACATGTTTTGTTCCACTAGTGGAAAAATATCTCACGGAGGTCAAAAGTGCAAAATTATTTTATTCTGGACTTTTCCATGCTAATCTATACATCTATACATACAAATATAAATAAAATTGAATTGTCTGTTTATTAAAATGTTATTAAATGCCTGTAATATTACTAAGGGAGGCTTTTCGCATGCCATTAAGAAATTAATAACCATTTTTAAAATGTTTGTCTGACTGTCATACGGTTAGTACAATCCTCCAGACCGAATTTCGGCCACGGCGGCCTGCCTCAACGGAGGCTAGCCATCGGCGCAGGACAGGATTATATTGCCCAAGTGTATGTGCAAGCACAGGTGCACTCTCTGGTTCCCGAGATACCACCCCTACAGAAAATAATTACGCAGAGAGGATTTATCCCAATGTATGCGCAAGCACAATCACACTCTCATAATCCGATGGGACGGTACACCGACACGACCGGAGAGAGATCAGGCGCAGGACCAACGGCTTTACGTGTTTTCCGAGGCACGGGGGCGAGACACCGCCAAATTCCTTACTCCGGGCAGCTACTGTGAATTTCTTGACAGAAAAACTCAATAATTAATTTTTTGGCCCGACTCGGGATTCGAACCCAGGACCTTATTATTAGCAGTCGCACTACTACAACCACTAGACCAACGAGGCAGTTTAAACGCTGCCATACGGGCAGTAAGAGATACATAAACACTCACGTCTGTCACCCAGAGGGGTAGGCAGACACTACAGACTTCCATTTAGCACGATCCTGACACACCTCTCTCGCCTCTTGCACATCCATATACCTACGCATACATGCTCGTCGGACAAGTATACTCTTAATTTGGCCCATTTTCAATATATCGCCTATTTGGTAGACAAACTTTTGCCTAAGACGTCCCTTTCCGATTCTTCCGTTCACTTCTGCAATATAAATTTGCTTTGTCACTCTTTGCCAGGAGTGATCTTATATTATTTTATCTGAAAAACTTAGATTAGGCGTTAACGTTATAAAAGACAGCTATTGTCTAAATTTCAGATTTCTACGTCTAGCAGTTCGGACTGTGCGTTGATAAATGAAATACAGCTTGCTCTAATATACCACCCTAAAAATGAATGAATTGTTACTACGTTAGTGTTTATAAAACATAAACACACACACAGGTTTCCTCACGATTTTTGCTTTTACGGTAAACGTCGTATAATCGGAAAGCGGTTTTAAAAATTCGGTCTGGTGGACATTATTAATATTAATATAAAGAAAGCTTCAGATGCGTTGCCACCCTTGAGGTCTCACAGCCTTTAATAAACGTATTATAATAAAAATATAGGTATTATAGTGAGCATAGTGCGATTATTATTTTATTTATAGAATCAGGTGACAAACGAGCACACAGTCCACCTGATGGTAAGTATGTGCATGAAATCCATAGACACCTATATCATTCTTCAATTAGAAATCAAAATGGAGATCCAGTAATAAGGGTCTCCGTTTCTCTACACTGGTATTCTGTGAAAGCGTGGTCCTACCCCGGTCGAGCCGACCCATTCGTGTTACAACTTAATATAGATGCAGCGTGGCTCGTAGAACATTGATAGCGTGGATTGCATAACTCCGGCGGTAAGCATTGCCGACAAGAATAGTTAAGCTATGGCGTTATGTTTAAAAAAAAATATGACTATGTATGACATAAGATGTATGTATATGTAGACAAAATACAGTACTAAGATATTAATATAAAAAGGCACAAACCGGCTTATAATCGATACTGATATAATTACACTATACAACCGAACTAACAGGTTTTAATATCAATACATATAGGACATTAAGAAAAACAAAAATGAAATTTTAAAATCACTTTTCGGCCATTTTCAATTGTTGTCTGTTTGCCAAAATGAGTGAATGTAACGAAGAAATTTGATACATTCAGAAGTTTCATAACAAAAAAAGGGAAAATGCGACTCAAGCTGCGAAAAAAATTGCGACGTTCATGGACCTACTGCAGTAACAGTAAGAATAACACTAACTAAATCAAGCGTTTTGAGTCCGGAAATGTTGATGTCAAAGATGTAGATCGTTCTCGTTACCCTCATACGAATAAAGTCGATGCCATTTTCGAAAACGTGGAGCAAGTACGGCATATTAGTAGTTTGCAACATAGCCAAGATATTGAGACAAAATAGTTGAATTGACCACAAATAGTTTTGACCCATTTGAGAAAGTCTGGCAATACACAAAAGCTCGATATTTGAGTACCACACGAGCTCACTGAAAGAAACCTAATGAATCGTGTACTCATTTACGATTCTCTATAGAAACCCAATGAAATCGAACTATTTTTGAAAAGATTGAACAATGGTGATGAAAAGTGGATCAACTACGACAAGAACGTGCGAAAAAAAATATGGTCAAAGGGTAGTCAAGCTCCATAGACTATAGCAAAACCTGGATTGACACGCAATAAGGTGATGCTGTGTGTATGGTGGAATTGGAAGGGCATCGTTTATTATAAGCTTTTACCGCCGCGCAAAACAATAGATTCGGATCTCTACTGCCAACAACTTAGAAAAAAAAAACGACCAGAATTGATCAACAGAAAAGGAGTGGTCTTTCACCATTATAACGCTAGACCATACACATCTTTGGCCAATCTGCAAAAATTGAGAGAGTTTGGTTGGGAAGTGTTAATGTATCCAACTTATAATCCTGACCTCGCACCTTCTGATTTTCACCTGTTTCGGTCCCTTCAGAATTCTTTGGGTAGTGTAAGGTTTACATCAAGAGATGACTGTATGAAACTATATGTCGCATTTTTTTTGACCAAAAACCCAAAATTTCTACAGCAACGGGAATATGTCACTACCTACAAGACGGAAACAAATTATCGTACAAAATGGCATATATATATTAAACTTTAAAAAAAGTCTTGAATGTGTATATAAAATACTAAGAAACTTTTTCCCTGAGCTATTACACATCTATGATTTTAGACTCCACCCTCTCTGTATAAATAAAAAAAAGACAATTGCGAACTCTCCTCTTCCCACTGACCTCTATATATAAAAGTAATATATATATATAGGTCAGTGCCTCTTCCCCAAATGATAAGACGTAAGAACTTTTTCAAAACTTTAAAGTAAAAATATTAAAGCCTCGATTATTTTTAAATTTAAAGTATTAGTGTTTTAATGTAATTAGTAACAACTTAAGTGAGAGGTTTGAGTGTAGTTAGATAACTGTTAAAATTAAAATATTCATTTATTTTATAATTATTTTTTTCTTGTCACCATTCAAGTAGACATAGGTGCATAATCAATTTCTATATTAAAAAAAATAACAAACAGATAAATGTTTATGCACTTGTATTATCGTAATAGTGGAAGATAATGGTGCAGAAAGACTAATTTTTTTACATTTTCAGGCAGTAGTTTACTCCTTTTCTTCTCGTAGACAATCCCAGCTTCAGAGAATAGAACGCTCTGAAGAATAAACACTAATTCCTTGCCACGCGAATACTTTTGCCTAATATTCGACTATTCGGACAGGAAGTCCGCAGAATATTCGGTATTCGGCGTGTAGCCGAATATACTATTCGTTGCAAGTATAGATGTGAAGCATTTCATCTTGATCGTCAGAGGTGAAAACTCATCTGGAACCTCGTTTGTTTGAAGTTGGTGGCAGGTTTGTATGGGTTGCAGTATCTGTACAGGACAGGGTTATCTGTGCAGGACTGTAAGCTCATTTGTCACTGAGTTTTGGTGGGAATATAGAGTGTAGAATATGGTGTGTAAGGAGTACAGACTGTGTATTAAAAAGTGTCTATAGAAAACCGTTAAATAAGGGTGGCGCCACTATAGCTACGTGGTAAATTTTACAGAACGCGCCGAAAAATATTAGTGGGATAGACGACTTTTTCGAGGTTATATTGACTAAATAAAATTATTTTAGATTTAAGAGCTACTGAGCAGTTTAGCAGCACACTTCAAACCGTCGACAACTACTTAGTTCATTTCATCCCAGTAGCTACTCCAGCGCTGTTGTGGAGAGTTTTTGAATTGTTATTTACTGCTTACAGATGGCCACTTTTTCAACTAATCTACTACGGCAGTTGGTACTCTTTACTTCTACACTCCATAGGCGGGAACTTGACCGTCGGCGGATTCTTGCTCCTGTTTTATCGTTTAAATTACGGTTTGAAGTAAATTTTGATACGTAAAAGTGATGCGATTTTGTGTATTAACCATCTGCGCATGTGAACCATTAAAGAAAACGACGAAACAAGTGTTGCGATGTTGATATAAACCTCAAGTTATTTTGATCGCTTAGGCGCCTTATGAACTTGAGTGACTGTCGTCATCGACTGTCCTACTGGGTTGAGCTGTCGTCGAAATCCCCCAAAAACTTTGCAATGTGACGCACCAGCATATTGTGAAGAAAAAAAATGTAAACGAATATCCCGAATGAAATGAAGACATGGCTTGAAAGACAAGCATCCAAGCCAAAAATCTTAATATTAAATAAATAAATAGTTAATATTAAATAAATTCTTTGTCACCTTTATTTTGACTTGTGTTTTCGCCAAACTGACTGTATACGTCTCGTCTATAATCTCCGAAACATTAATCGTTTCGGAGATTAGCTAGAACAAACAGACAGATAACAGACAAAAATTTTAAAAATTCTTTTTTTTTATAAGTACCGTATATACTTTAATACGTATTTATTATAAGCTGTTATTTTTCATATTACAAACAGACACTTCAATTTTTCTTATTTGTATAGATATGATATAAATGTAGATATATTTAATGTTAAAATAACTCCATTACATCGTAATTGATGACATCGGAGTTGTAAATATTTTATAATGAGGTACAAATACAATTAAGCAAACACTTGCAAAGAGTGTCGCCCTTGGCTATTTTATTGTTAAACTATCGCCTCTCCAACACCGATACTCAGGATGCACTCGATTTGCAATTGATTTAGATAAATTCTATCAGATAGTGATAATGATATTGGCTTATTTAATACTATTTAAACCATGGATAATGGTTAAACCATGGAAAATGACATTAGCATATAAGGATTGAAACAAACGGTACAATTAAAAATTTTGTACAACCGACTTCAATATAAATAAAATGAGAACATCATCAATGTAGTTAAAATTATTATTAAGGATATCTCAAAAATTATTGGTCACAATTTGATCAAATATATAGAACCACACGAGAAGCACCAGCTTTCAAATAAAAAAAGAATCATCAAAATCGGTTAACCCAGAAAAAAGTTCTAAGGTCATAACACTCGTAAAAAAACATTAGTCGAATTGAGTAAATCCTTCTTTTCGAAGTTGGTTAATAATGTATTGTTAGTGCAGGAAAGTTCAAAAAAATATTTGTATACATAAATTAAATATCAGACGATGCCTGAACCGACAAACGATTTAATCTTCCATTTCATACCTTCTTCCATCAACGTAATTCTTAGTTGATAAGTTCGTTAAATACATCATTAATTACCACGACTAAAGACAATAATTTATTTAAACGTGGTATAGCAATCTTACAGCGTAGTACGAATGGGTCGGCTCCACCTCCACCAGTGACCGGGGAGAGACGAATCGATAGATATTTTTATTGCACACACCAAAATACAAAATAAGAGGCAAAAAATAAAATAAAAATGTTAAAGTGTAGTACTACAGTAGGCGGTTTTATCGCTTAAAGCGATTTCTTCTAGACAACCTTTGTATGGACAGAATTGTAAAATTAATGCTGCTGTTTACATAATAATTGCTTATATTTACGCAAAAACTACACATTGAATAAAACTACTTTTACGGATTTTATCGCGTTTAATTTGCTTAATTTTAATACCCAACGTTTCGGGTATTTTCCAGCACCCATGGTCACGGGGACTGAGGTGATTGATGTCTCGATGTCAGAGTTAACCCGGAGTACCTTCAGTTTTTAATTATTACATTTGATCTGATCTACGCAGAATGAACTGACTGTGTCTTGAAGTCTTGCAGTGGTATGCTTGGGCTTAGTTTACATTTTATTAATTACAGAATCCCAAGCTGGTGGTAGTACCCAGCCTCCTTCTCTATTGAAATTGAGATGTTTTTTTTTTAATTTCAATAGCCTCACGAATCATCCTTGGCAGGAATTGATGTTCTTTCGCGAGGATTTTTGATCTATCAAATCTGATGTAGTGGCGCGGGCCGTCTAGATCTAGGTCACAACCTAGTGCTGCTGTGTTTCAAAGGGTGATTGTAGAGAACCGGAAAACCTTTTTAATTTAAACAACATGACGCATATACACTCTGATTCATAATCAAGGATAGATATGAATGTCTATGGGCTTCAGCAATCCAATTACCATCAGGTGAAATTTGTGATCGTTTATCACAGTCTAAAAAACAGAATATCTACGTAAAAGAGTGGCAACATGCTGCTATGTTTCGTATGGTTAGTGATGAGAACTGGGACCTCTTTAAAACAATCAGACATTCCATTTTATTCTTGAGGAATGTTAACGCATCCGCGTTTCACGTAATCGAAAAGAGGAGACGTGGGCATCTACCATAGGCTACAGCTCACAACTCCCCAAATACCATCAAGTGGAATGTGTCCTCACCTCTTACCTATAATTGTAGAAAAATCAACAAACATTTCACTTATTCATTAATTACGACATATGCCATAGATTACTTCAAAAGAAGTATATTTGCCATAGCTTGGCGCTTTTTTATAGGATAGGGTTACAAACGAGCACACAGTCCACCTGATGGCAAGTAGTTGCTGCGGCCCATAGACATCTACATCTATCCTCGATAACGAATCAAAATGCAGATGCGTTGTCACCCATGAGGACTAAGATGGAATGCCTCGTTTCCAGTAAAAAGGGTCTCCGGTCTCTACACTCACCATACGAAACACAGCAGCGTCAAGCTACTATTTCATGTTGGCATTCTGTGAGAGCGTGGTCCTTCCCCGGTCGAGCCGACCCATTCGTGCTACAACTATACTACTAATATAGCTGCAGCATGACTCTACCACGTATAACGTTTACACTATACATTTTTTATTACATTACATAAACATTTACACGTACGACAATGGACAAATGGGTTGTTACCAAGAAGACGCTGCTTACTTATCTCCTGGAATGTGTCGCTCTGCTGCCTCTTACGCCCACGGGATGATATGGGTAAGAAAGAGATTCCTATCCTAATACCCTTTCAGAAATGTGGTCAGCTCTGTGCGAAACAATGTGGCGCATGCAAGCGTTTACTTAACATTTTTTTTAACGATGAGTTTCATGGATTTGTATATATTTATGTGTATTATTACATCACACAGTACAAAGTTATCACATCATTGCGAATTTCACTCTTGTAACAAAGATATGAATCTTTGTCCACCATATATCTAATTAATTTTAAGATTTTTTTGAGGAGACAGTAAGATATCCTCAGATAAGAAACTTTGGTAATTATTTAATAGGTAAGAATAAAAATATATTTATAAAATCTATCAAATAACTATTAAATCAACAACGAAACGCAATAATAATAATAATATTTTTTTCTTATGATGTTTAAAAGTTATATTATGATTTTCACTTTTCATAATACTTATAATTGCTATATGAAAATTCGCAGGCGTTTCAGGGAGCGTATTTTTTATAGTTCTCATAATTTCTTTAGAACTCAAATAAATTTAAGTTTATAATACTTATAACTTTATATTACATGAAGAAATTTCAAAAAAAATTGATATGAACCAGGTGTCTATGAAATAAAACTTAGTAAAACCTAATTGAAATCTATCCAGTAGTTTTTCCGGGATGCGCGCACAACTGCAAACCTCTATCGTTTTATTTATATATCTATAAATATTTCTTATTATCGGGATTATTTTTTCTTTGTAGCATTTTTAAAAGTCTTTAACTAGGTACCCTGTCAGTTTCTCCTAATTCGTGGAGGCGTTTTACACAAAATATACATTAGTTACGCTTGGGAAAACATCACATAAACATATATCCGGAGCATTTAAATGTTTTAGTTTAGATTAGCATATAAGAACTTGCTTCGTTATCTAAATTCGTGGCCCGCAGAGCAAAATGCATTGCAACATCGAACCAATATTTAAAAAAATAATCTTTAGCATAACAATTTATAATTAATCGCAAAGGAAGTAAGGTAATATTGTATTTGTCAAAAACATTAATTACTACTAATCTTAATAAGTTTATTAAAAAATACTAATCTGTATTTTTTAATAAACTCCTGCCTTAACAGCCGGCAAACGCGTTTGCCTATCGTAAAGTAAAGAGTTCAAACCTATCTTTTATTTCGACTCGGTGATAATTATTACGCAAGTGGTATTATATAAGACCAAGAACTAAATTAATTTATTTTACCACTAAAATCTGTAGGATTAACTTTGTGAGTAAATAAGTTAAAAAATTACCAAACATTTCCTTTCCTCTTCTTTCCTTTCCTCATGGGGAACGAGGACTTGCTGGTAAACTTGTTTTCGATCCAAATTATTGCAGGCCGTTTACTCACTATCCTCTTTCCTCATAGGAAAACGGTTCGATTTACGCACAGCACGTGGCAAACACTAGCAATGAAGCAGGAAGTCGATTGGACTCTCTGTTTTGTTCCGACACCAGGATGTAGGTATGCGACGCGTGTTACTACTGATGTTCCGGAATTTTATATTTTATTATTCGATTAATGTCAGCCAGTTGTTGCATTCATAACTTAATGACGTGCTTACGTTAAATTTGAACTCTTTGATTTGTTCATGGCTGGTCAGAATACAATACTCTGTGAGTTGTTTTTTTTTTTTAACAAGTTCTCTTGTATCGAAGGCGTATTATAGCCATGAATCGAACGCGCAGACCCGAGGAAATTTGTCTGTTTTTCCCATTTATATATATATATACGGGGGAAATTTAATAATTAAAAAGCTGAAGGGACTGCGGGTTAACTCCGACATTGGGTCGTCAATCACTTGTGTTATTTGCCCAACGTGACCATACGTTCTGCTTTGAACGGGATAATCCCGCTTTTAGCTTTAGATATGTGTCCCACTTTACCCAAAATACTTAAACAGTAACATACGAATACTTACTCCGCGAGTGACTCAAACCCGTGGACCGCGCTGCCGTAAACAATTATCTGTGCAAACACTCACTAAACAAACGCGCTATAGCTATATAAACAGTCTGTGAGTAAGAGTTTGTGACGGAGTGTCACAAACTGTTACTCACAGACTGTTTAACGTATTTAGTTGCTTGTAATTGGCAAAGTCTTAACTATGGTTTGACGGCTCCAAGGAGGTGTGACTGAATTGCGGTGATGAGGGCCGAAGGTTTGAAACCCGGCGGGATTTAAAAAAAATGACAGCTTACAATCTATATTATGTTACAAAGTTTAGAACACAAAGCAAATTAGAAATTGCTTGAAAGCGATCATAAAAATTAAATAAAAAAATAACGATTTGCAAACTGTATGTGATTTTATTACCTCCAACTCACAAGCGCATCGGTAAAACGGGGTCTTTGATAATACTCACCTAGTCAGCCAATGCAGGGGTACAGCCCTGTGGGTTTTACACAATTTGCAAATAAAAATGTATACAAATTAAATTAAATTAATTTATGGTCGAGTTTTCTGAAGTAAAGTTGTTTCTATACGTTTGAATACTGATTCTGATAACACACTTAACGGGGACTCCAGGGTTTTGTTGTATACGTTGTACGTTGTGTACACGTTGTATACGTCCCACTGTTGTGCGCAGTCATCCTCATTACTAAGAGGGATATGTAGTATTTCACCCCGCGCTGCCCTAATGCGTGTTGGCAGATATATCTTCTAAATAATTTTATTCCTCAGTAATGCAGGTTTCCTAACTAAGCTTTCCGTTACCACCACAATCATCATCAGTCAGCACTTAAAATTGCATTTAACAATTTCATCTGTGAATGAAGAATCAAGCCCGATTTGTTCGTGTACTATTATATATACACATTAATAATAATAATTCATCATTTCTAGTGATAAAGGGCTTACCCCTCTATCCTTAGCCAACGAGCAATGGCAGGACCCGGCAGTACAAAGCATTTCCGACCGGGAGACCGTATGGAAGGAGAAGGAGCTCCACGGGAGGTACTACAGGGCTCTACATGAGCCCTTCGTAGATACAGTCGCCTCCCTCAACTGGCTACGTTTCGGTGACCTCTTCGGGGGAAACCGAGGGGTTTGTCTGTGTAATACAGGATCAGGTTATTAAGATCAACAACTATCGGAGATACATCCTAAAGGATGGCACCGTCGACGTCTGTCGAGCTTGTCGCCATCTCGGGGGAGTCGCTTAGGCATTTCATCTCCGGTTGTTCGGCGCTTTCTAACTCTGAGTACTTGCACAGGCACAACCTAGTAGCCAGAATTCTACACCAGGAGCTCGCTCTGAAATACGGTCTCGTGGACCGGAAATTGCCGTATTATAAGTACTTGCCGGAAGCTGTGCTCGAAAATGACCGCGCCATGCTCTACTGGGGCCGGGCCATCATCACAGACAGGACTATTCTTGCAAATAAGCCTGATATTGTGCTGATGGACCGGGCACAGTCAAGGATATTTTTGGTCGACATTACCGTTCCGGTAACGCCTATTCGTATTGGCGGCTTTCAAATACATTAGTTTCTTAGACGTGCAAGTTTCGCCTTGTTTTGCACAATAAAGACCGATGGCGTTATGACCTTAAGGAGCCATCAAACAGTGGTTACATGCATGCTCAGAGTTGTGCTGTTAGTTTTTTGTGCGGATACCTAAGTTTAGCAATGGACATAGCTCTTCACCAAATTTTGTTGTGTACAAAATTGTTAAGGGCTGCAATTATAATGATAATTGTCAATTACTCAAAACATTCATAGCCGTAAGTTTACGTTATTTACCCTTACGTAGCGTACGTTATTACAATACGCTTTCACATAAAGTTTGTTGTATAACAACGTAGTACAAGTACAACAAGATGCGATACTATCGTGGGTTCGCTTGAGTGAACAATGTGAAAATGACGAGTTGAGTGAATTTTCATGATGTTATTTCTGTTAGTCAGTTGATTACTACAGCTTCTTTGAATGGACTGGTAAAGACTGCGAGCTTGTAAACACCTAGAGCTTGTAAATACCGCGAGCTGTTAAAGACCGCGACCATGTAAAGACAGCGAGTTTGTATAGACTGAAAGCTTGTAAAGACCGCGAGCTTATAAATAGAATAAAATAGATTTTTTTATTCAAATTATTAATAATTAGCGGTCATTACCTTAGGCGTCATTTCATTCTTATGTCATGTGATTAACTGACCTTGTTTATTTTCTACGACTGAGGGTTGCAAGCTACATTTCAGGACGGAAGAAGTCTATGAGTGGCGACAAACGGAGACCATATTTACTGATAACGCGGTATAATAGTTTAGTCATCAGGGGTGAGAACTGAGAACGTTCATAAACGAAATAAACATTTATGAGCCATATAATTTCCACATACGATTAGGGGACCCGTGTGTCGTTAATCAGAATAACTTTTACAAAAACATGTATACATAGTTATTCAATAGTAAATTTTTAGTTACACCGTGAATAGCCTTTTACTTTGCGATTTGTTTAATTCACGATTTTTTTTATCTATATTTATATTATACGGTACGGGTCACAGTTATGAACTGAACTCGAATGACAATGATATAATCGTCACAATAAATAACGATCGAAAATTGTTTCATTGCTCAGGTACGAATAACGAAAAAGGAGCATAAATATTTGTTGTATGAATTTAAAAAAATAACTATAATTACATTTTTGTCAATTTTTTTAATTAAACTGACTTTAACGGATTTTATCACGTTTTATTTAACGTATTTGAACTTAATTTAATTGCCAACAATTCCAGTGCTTTGCAGCACCCATTGTAACGGAGGGATTGAGGTGTTTGACGTCCCAATGTCATGGCTACAGAATCTTACTAAGTAGTCAGGTTTACAGTGGTATGTTTGGGTTTGGATTTAATTGTATTCATTCCAAGCAGATTTGTTTTTTTAAATAGAAGAGGGGCAAACGAGCATATGGCTCACCTGATGGTAAGTGTTTACTGCCGCCCATGAACATCTGCAACACTAAACTGCAGATGCGTTGCCGGCCTTTTAAAAAGGAGCAGGCTCTTTTCTTGAAGGTCCCTAAGTAGTATCGGTCCGGAAAAATATCTGTTAGTAGTCGATTCCACAAGAAAGTTGGGCGAGGAAGAAAACTTCTTTTAAATTGCACGGTGGTGGACTGCCAGTCATTCAGATAGTATGGATAGTATCGCGAGTTTTGTTGCGATGTACGATGGTGATATTTTGTGGCTGAAATTATTTCGAACAATTCCTCAGAGTACTCCCAGTGGTAAATGTGAATACCCAAAGAGATGCAACGTCTCTTCGCGGTGCCATTGAGTCAAGCCGATCGGAAAGAGCTCGGTCGCCGACGATTCGAACAGCTTGCGTTGGATGCGATCATATGGAAGGAGCTGGCATTGGAGAGACCCAGCTCAGAGACGGGGACAGTATTCCATGTGCAATGCCAGTTCTATGGACATGTAAAGTTGCAAGCGGTGTGCCGGCATGAAATACTCTCCCGGTCTGCTGAGCACGCCAAGCTTTTTAGAGACCAGTTTGGCCTTCTCTTCCAAGTGACCACGAAACTGCATGTTACTCGATAAATCGACCCCGAGGATTCCGATACTCCCTAAGGCAATAAGACCTTGAAACTAAGGAGATACGACGGAGGGGTTCTTTTTAGCGGTAAACGCGCAATCTTGTGTCTTCGGGGGATTGAATTGGACTAGATCTAGTAGTCTGTCCGAGACTTTGTTCAACAAAAATTTTAAGGTTTGACTTTAACGGCGTAGTTTGTATTTTAGCAACCAGCCTTTCCTTCTTATCTAAAAAGGGTGCTATTATCTGTTTACAAAAATATTTTATGATTATTAATAGATAAGATAAATAGCTCATGTCATACATTGAGCGAGTTTATACTGCATGTATCAAATGCATTAAGATGCAACGATCGAGTGTGATAAGGAAAAGGGTTTCAACTTCCTGATAACCGAAGGATGGATATCAACGGACGCAGAATAACAAATGAAAATTTGTTTATTAGTTAAATTAGGTGATTATATGTATTTCTTTACATTATTAATTTAGACATATAGTACGTGAGCGTAATATGGTCATCGGGTTAATATATATGGTCACTTTCTTATAACTCAATAACTAGCTTTGTTTACATAGATGGCTCTGTGATACGGTAGCTCTTCATCAGTCAATCAAATAATAAAGGGTCAAAAGGGCGCCGCTTTATCGACGACATTTTGACAGTGTAGTTAATTTTTTTAAGTTGAATTTTTGAAGTTTTCCCAACTGTTGCCAAAGCTTGTTTCCTATTTTATTTTTTAATATTTTACTTTATAGTATATAACTGCGTTTTTGTCTTTGTCCTCTCCCTAGTTTTTTAGGTTTATAGGGTGGCAAAGCACAAGGTGATATTACCCTCACTAAAAATAAAAGATAGGCCAAATAAAGAGTACTTTTAACACGCAGCATGTGTTTAGTTATGAATGGACATCTAAAGAAGCGGTAGAGGTGTGTAAGAATCGTGCCCATTGGAAGTCCCTAGACTTTGGCTATCTCTCTTGGTGACAGCCGTGAGAGTGAACTTTTACGATTTTTTAAAGGTTTTTTTTAATAGTTTAAGTTTGACAACGAGCACACTGTCCACCTGCTGGTAAGTGGATGTTGTTGCGTATAGACATCTACCTCTATCCTCGGTAATAAAAATACAGATGTGTTATCACTCTTGAGGGCTCAGAAAAAGGCATCGTTTCCATTAAAAAAAGGTCTCCAATTCTCTGCACTCACCGTACGAAACACTGGCCAGGCCAACCCATAGCTGTGGCGTGTCTCTATAACGTATAAATTTGTTCGTATAAGATTTTTACATATTTATGTTTTAAATGTGTAAGTTGTATGTTTGTAACGGATATATAAATGTTAACCGTATAGTGGCGGATTAAGAATACCTACTATCCCTCGTCCCGTGGGTGTAGTAAGAAGCGACATGGGCAAAATGATATAGTGGCGGATTAAGAATACCTACTATCCCTCGTCCCGTGGGTGTAGTAAGAAGCGACAGGGGCAAAATGATGCAGGAGATGGGTGGCAGCATCTTCCTGATAACAGCTGAATAAAAATAAACAAGTGCGGTTGCCAATCAACATGCCAACTGGAAAAATCCCCTATAAGGCAATTTATGTTGCGTGCGGGATTCGATCGAGATGACCTCGTTATCGATACATATTGGATAGAGGGGACTCTTTGATCAAACCATAGATTTTGTAGGACAAATATTTTTTCGAATTATTTAGATAATTATCTTGAGATTTGACAACAAAAACATCAGTTAGTAATAAATATTTGAGAATCATCAAATCTACACATTTTATCCTTGCTACTTCTGTTAGCTACCACAATCGAGAGTTTCGTACAGGAAAGTATTGGGCGTCTCATCAAAATAAAGCTACTCACGGAAAACTAGCTTGATAGTAATCACGTGCAAAAATGGGCGATGGATCCTGGACTATTATCTTATGTAGAGATTTAACAATGAAACTTTCACAAACCGTCAGAATATCGCATTAATAAGATTGATAGAGTCGTCAGTCGCCGCAAAGATTTATTTCGTTTCATAGAGTTCTTTCCCTTTGAGCTACAATGCTTCACAAATGAATCTGCTCAACCAGGAGATATTGATGTATTTCTTATGGTATATGATGAAAACCGGAGACCCTTTTAACTGTTAACGAAGCATACATTTTAGTATTTTTAGGTTACAGCGCATTTGCGTTTAAAAATGTCTATGCCACAGCTATGGCATAGACACCCACAAATGCAGATGCGTTTAGTAGTGGCGACAGAGGGAAATCTATGGAAGAGGCCTATGTTCAGCAATGGACTCTATTGTTGTAATGAATAAGACCACAGTACCCATTTACTATCAGGTAGGCGTAAAATACGAGGGCGGCACTGAAAATTTCGGGAATCAAGGAAGTGACACTACATTAGTATTTAAAAATGTATTTATTGCTTTTCGAAGTATTCTCCGCGAAATTCACATTCTACAACAATCACTGAAGCAACCATTCCATTTGGAAGTTGGGGTCTCCAAAATGGCCGTTTTGTAGGCGTCCACAGCTTCTTCAGGTGATGAAAATCTCTGTCCACACAATTTATTCTTTATTTTAGGGAAATTATAGAAATCACTAGGGCTTAGGTCGGGGCTGTACGGCGGATGGTCTGTCAATTCTAGGTTTTCTTGCTCTAAAAACTCTTTTGTTCTGTGTGCGGTGTGAGAACTCGCTTTGTCGTGATGGAAATGGGAGAAAAAAAATGCTAGCATACCATTCTGCATTAACCGTTCTTTGTCTCTCAAGAGGAATAGTCGTAACATGGCCGGTTTTGGAGACAAACGTGGCCACCATTTTTTTTGCAACACTCCGTGAACGAACAATTTTTGTTGGCTTTAACTCATTTTCGAACACCCAAACTCGTGACTGGTTTTTTTGTTTCGGGTTCGTACGCGTATATCCAGGATTCGTCACCTGATACGATGTTGTATACAGCATTTGAGGATCCTGCGTGGAATCTTTCGAGAGTTCTGATGCACCAAGTAACGCGAGCCGCTTTTTGCTCTTTACAGAGCGAATGCGGTATCCATCGGGAAAACAACTTTTTTACACCTAATTGTTCATGCAAGATTATTTGTATTTGACTCATGCCAATGTCTAAAGTTGCCCAAATTTCGCGGTATGTCACATGTCGATCTTCCTAAATCAGCTTACGCACAGCATCAACGTTTTCTTGGGTGACTGCAGTTTTTGGACGACCTTGACGGGGATCATCACTGAGCTTGATACGTCCACGTTGAAATTCAGCAAACCAGCGATAAATTGTGGTTTTGAATAGGGCTTCATCACCAAATGCAGAAATCATCCGGTTAACACACAGTTTTTGTGTTAAACCACTTCGAAAGTCATAATAAATCATCGCTCTTGAATTTTCTCGAGTCAATTCCATTTTCTCAACGACTAAACAAGTTTGACAAAACCTTGTGACAAGACCGAGAATCTTTTTTTAAATAAATAAATGGTATTCGATTTTTAAAACCAAAGAGTTTTCAATTAAAAATATTTTAATATGACAGGAACAGTGGAAATATTCCATTCCCGATCCCCCCCACAACCCCCCCCCACTTTTAGTGCAGCCTAGTATTTAGCATGCAACTTTATTTAATTGTGATTGATGATTCTTATCAAAAAGTTTAAAATGAAAATTAATTTTAAGCTTTTTGATGAGAATCGTTTTCGTCTTCACTTTTTAAAGCTTTCTCCATTACAAAAAAATGCGCCGACTGGGAAAAATAATTCCTCTTTATTAATTTTTAAAAGTTCCGTCCCGTTGCAGAGAGGACCCTCGTGGTACAAAAATTGAAATGGATCTGTCATGAACCATGGTATCTTTTTGTGAATCCCCGGAGTCACATCTTACGATCTTCCGGGAAATAAAAGTTCGATGTGTTCTCTATTACAACGCCACCACTCAGTATACCGGCAAAAACTAAAAAGTTTATTCCGATGTGGCCTCACGTCCCTGTAGCCTGTAGCGATGCGCTTTTAACTTTTTCTTAGGCTGTGCGTTTAGTATGAAGATCGAACTTTTAGTTTGAAGTTAAAGGAATTTTCAAGTTCGGATTGTCCCTAAAATTATGTGTTGTCCCTAAAATGCATTTTTCATAACATAAAAAATTTATTCACATTCACATTTCATTTTAGTCCTCAGGGGTGACAGCGCATCCGTACTTTGATTCTTAATCGAGAATAGATGTAAATGTCTATGAGACACAGAATCCACTTATAACCGGGTGTGGACTGTGTGCTCGTTTGGTAGTTCCTTTAATTCCCGACGTTTCGGATGCTTTCCAGCACCCATGGTCACGGTGGACTGAGGTGACTGACGTACCGATGTCATTTTTAAACCCGGGATCATAATATTATCATTATATTAATATTATTATTATATAAATATTAATAATAAAAATAATTAAAATTGAAATTAATCGCATTAAAATCCGTAAAAGTAGTTTTAATCAATGTGTAGTGTTCGCGTAAATATAAGAAATCATTACCTTACAACCCAACAAAAATAATATTATTTTTATTATTAAACCATAAAATAGAAATAAAGATGCATAACATAAAATGGTATATAAGTATCTACATAGATACACATAACATAAATGTGCCATTCATATTAAACAAATAGTGTAGCTAGCTAGATAAAGGTAGTATAATTATATACATATCAATTTGATAGAATCAAAGTTGAAAATAATAATTATGTACATGTTTCTTAAAAACCGGTAGGGTTTGATTGATGACATTGGATTGATTTATCTGAATATTTTGAAAATTGAACTAAGGATAAAATAAATCGTCTTTGATGATTGTCTTAAATCTAAATAACACGACAATAATGGATCCTACCCAGGTGGAGCTGGGACGAGTCGTTAGTCTATACATATACGAGTATATTAAAGGCGCAACGTAACAACGATTAAAATATCGTCTTTCGATATTAAATACAACCGATAAGTATTGACGTACATAAATAACCGTTACAACATCTAATCTTTTAAATAACTCAATATAAAACCATATAAAACATTAATTTAAAGAGAAGAAAACAATTTTGTAATTATTTCCTTTAAAGAGAAAGTATACGTGGTAGAGCCACGCTGCAGCTATATTATGGTTGTAGCACGAATGGGTCGGCTCGACCGTGAAGGAACCACGCTCTCACAGAATACCAGCGTAAAATAACAGCTTAATACTGCTGTGTTTCGTATGGTTAGTGTAGAGATCCGGAGACCCTTTTTTACTGGAAACGAGGCATTCCATCTTAGTCTTCAGGGGTGACAACGTATCTGCGTTTTGATTCTTAATCGAGGATAAATGCAGATGTCTATGGGCCACAGCATCCACTTAGTCCATCAGGAGTGTTTATGCTCGTTTATCACCCTTATTCTATGAAAAAGTGTGTTTTGAAACTTTTAAATTCTTCATTAGTGACTGTTTGAGGACGCAATGAGAACTAGATGTTATTGTACATGATAGAAACCGCAACAAGGATATTCGCATAAATAGAGGCACCAGAGCAATCGACAAAGTCAAAGGATCATTAAGCTGATACTGACGTGGTAATGAGCTGGTCATTTGGCTCGAAGTACAGAAAATTTATGGGGGAAACAGTTCTAGAGTGGCTATCTCGTACCGGCAGGCTCTACATGGTGCGGCTCCTCACTACAAGAAGCGACTTGATTAGACGTGCAGAGAATCGATAAAAGCAGCTATCTCGACACTGTGACGAGTCTTTAATGAGTACTGTATTCACTAGTAGACTTGTGATTGGATGAAATGTGACGATAATGATGATTTTTAACATATTTTTATTTTTTCAAATATAATTTGAATATAATTTTAACGTAATGATTTCTTAAATTTACGCGAACACTACACATTGAATAAAACTAAATTTACGGATTTTATCGCGTTTATTTCACTACTTTTACTTATTTTTGTACTTTTACTTATTTTATACGTGAAGCACCGACGCTCCGGGAAGTCTGCAGTCTGCGATCATGTTCAAGATCGTCCCCACCATTACATTCGTTTTGATAAACCACAAATTCTCGCAAAAGAACACCGATTCCTACCAAGGATGATACGCGAGGCTATTGAAATTAAAAAACATCCAAATTTCAATAGAGAAGATGGATGGGTGCTGCCACCTGCTTGGGATCCTATAATTAACAAAATTAAACCCAAACCTAAGCATACCACTGCAAGACTTCATGATACTATAAGCTCGTTTTGCGTAAATCGGACCAAAAATTAATATTCAAAAACTGAAGGTAGCCGGACTAACTATGACATTGGGACGTCAAACATCTCAGTCCCCCCCGTGACCATGGTTGCTGTAAAGCACCCGAAACGTCGGGAATTAAAAATAAGTAAAAGTAGTGAAATAAACGCGATAAAATCCGTAAATTTAGTTTTATTCAATAATTTTAACGTGTTAGAGCCGGGCAGTTATACTATAGTTGTAGTACAAATAGGTCGGCTCAACTGGGGAAGAACCACGCTCCCATAGAATATACTGGCGTAAAATAGCAGCTTAATACTACAGTGTTTCGTATTGTGAGTGTAAATTACCGGAAACCCTTTTTTATTGGAAACGAGGCTTTCCATCTTAGTCCTCAGGGGTGTCAATGCATTGGCATTTTGATTCTTAATCGAGAATAGATGAAGATGTCCATGGGCCATCTTCATCTATTCTCGATGTTACCTTCAGGGGAGGCTGTGTACTTGTCACCCTTATTCTATAACAAATAAAATATAATATGATTCACATCTATTCAGACGTAAATCTGTGTCTAGAAATCGGGCGATTTGAACATGAGACCACTGATCACTAACTACTTTTAAACAGCTGACAAGAAATGCCGATCATACTAATAATAATAATATTTCTATTACAGATTTGGAAACGACAGTTGTAAGAGTGCCAAGTTCCTCACCCCCATTGCAACGCATCACGGTGTGACGTCGTGTGACGTATGGCCGATAGGAACTACGCTTACGACCCGGTTGGGACCGGAGCGCCAGTCAACCAACAATCGTACAGGATGGAGGCAGGACAGTTGTGGCGGCAGTATGTGATCGCCGGCATCGGTATGTCACTGTGATTTTTAACATGTGATTTTCAAATTTTTGTGTTGAGTAATTTTCGAATATCTGTTATCATATCAACAGTGGCAATTTATTAAGAATATAGTTCAAAAATAAGAAGAACGTGCGGATTTTTCATCGTAAGTAGTTTCGTTGAACCGGTAATTAATAGTAAAAGTTTAAATGCTAGTAAATAACAAAAATAATTACGTTTGGTCAAAACATATTTTCAAACACAATGTTGATTAAATCCTGTAACTAATAACATAAATTGCAAATCGTAATTTATATATTGTGTAAATTTGTGAATAACTAGAGATATTTATAACTATGCCAGACATTTTTAAGCGTTCTTATTGCCTAGCCGTATCTAAGAAACTATTACGAAAAATATTTTAATTTATTAACGAAAATAGGAAAATATGGGATATATAAATTAATGATTATAGAACTATTAGTAAAGCTAGTTTTCAGTTCTGTAATATACCAAAAATAAATCATAAACGGATTGATAACAACATCCACGCTTCCGTTGACTTAGAATTCCATGGTTTGGATTTTAAAAACAATAAAAGCAGAACAGACTATTTTTACCGTATGTACCTTTAAAATTTAAATGTCTGATAAAGACATAAGTATAATTTTAAATGTTTAGTTTAATCTACGACTATTTTTGACTTAACCAAACATAACTATTTCATGTCGTAAATAATTTTCAACATAGTGCGTATATGTCCAATAATTTGTGTAAAATTATAACATTATATTTTCATAAAACACCAGTTTTTAGTTTTTAGTCGGCGGTAGATGGTAGTAGGTGGTAGGTAGTCGGGCGTTGTTACAGTCCCTTCAGCGATGCCAAGTTGACTGTCGGTATATCGAAGTGCTGAAGTGTATGTACAGTAGGGCTACGATGGCTGTCTGAGTACAGAACCAGAGTACTACGAAACCTATCCAACTGCAGAGAGGTATAAGACAGGGTGACGTTATATCCCCGAAACTCTTCACTGCTGCATTGGAAGACGTTTTCATGCTACTGGACTAGAAAGGATACGATATTAACCTCAAAGGCAAGTACATCACTCACCTTCGATTTGCCGACGATATAGTCCTCATGACTACGCTGGAGGATCTAAGCACTGTACTCAAGGTCCTCAATAGTGCCTCCCAACGGATAGGTCTTAAGATGAACATGGACAAACTATAGATTATGTGTAACTTCCATGTCACACCTATGCCGGTAGTTGTTGGGAGCACTAAGCTCGAAGTTGTTGACGAGTATGTTTACCTGGGATAAATAGTCAGACTAGGTAAGTCCAACTTCGACTGAGAGGTCAATCGGAGGTAGTTCGGAAAATTACGACACCTCTTCTCGACAGGTTAAACGACCAGAACGTATTTTCAGTGATGATTAATGGATCTAAGACATGGTCATTCACTGCTGGCCGTATGAGGAAGTTCAAGGTCGCTCAACAAGCTATGAGGAGAGCTGTGCTCAGAGTTTCTCTGCGTGACAAAATTAGAAAAGAGGATATCCGCAGTGGAACTAGAGTGACCGACATAGCCCAACGGATTAGTAAACTGGCTAAATGGCAATGGGCCGGGCATATAGCTCAAAGAACCGACCAACCCATGGAGAAAAAAGGTTCTCGAGTGTTAGTCTCATATCGGTAGGCGAAATGTAGGGCGACTCCACACTAAATGAAGTGATGACCTGAAGACATGTAGGTTGTCGATGGATGCAGGGGAGGCCTATGTTCAGCAGTGAATTTGTGAAGGGTTGTATAGATATGAGTTATATATAGCTGCATATCGTGATTAACTATGCATTTGCAATCAAGAAGTCAATGATTACTAAAGAAAGTGACATACTACTAATACTACTTTATAGGTAATCAATGAGAAATACGTAAATATCTAGAGTCCGGTCCATAACCTTGAACTCTCCGCTGCGTTTATGCAATAATATATAATAGATAATTAATTAACTGCATTAATAATAGTACTCCATGTGATTGTTTCTTTTTTTCGAAACATTTAAAATGCTAATCTCATACCAGCTAGTCGTTTCCAATAAAAAATAAATAAATTTAAAGATCTAACGTTATTTGTTTCGATTTAATTGAAATTGATAAACATGATTCAAATAAAACTTGATTTCAATTAATTATACATAAAGAAGATTCGCAAATAATAAATATACATGAAGAAGAAGCACGAGAGTAGAATAAACGCAGTAGAAATGCTATCGTTAAGGAGTATGTTAGGGCTGAATCTGAGAGGCCGGGTCTGAAATTGTGTGATAAGGGAAGAGTGTGGTTTGCAAGATGATTTTGTGACGATTTATGTTGCAGAAGTAAACAGAAGAGTCGGAAAGGGACGTCCTAGGCGAAAGTTTATCGACCAAATTTGCGATATATTGAAAATGGGCCAAATTAAAAGAGTACGTATGCACCTATGCATAGGTGTGGATGTGGAGGAGGCGAGAGAGGTGTGTCAGGATCGTGTCAAATGGAAGTCTGTAGTCTCTCCCTAGCCCTCTGGGTGACAGGCGTGAGTGTTTATGTATGTATGTACGTAAAGAATAAAAATTAATAATTAATGAATCTTTATTAAATGGTAGGGTAATTTGCTTACGAATCCGAATACGAATCGTAGGAATAGGCAAGCATAAATTATAAAGTAGGAATTTACACTAAAACCTGCTTAAATACACATCATTAACAAGAAAAAAATATTATTATTATTAATGAAACTGCTTAAAAATATAATAAGTAAATAAGGAAATAATCACAAGTTTAAAATATTATAGATTAAGTCAAGTATAAGATTCGAATTATTATTAATGATGACTTATAAATGAATGATGAGAATAATAAATACGAAGGTCTTCACAATAGAAGAAAGGAATTTTTTTAACATTTGGCAAACGTCGATTAAATTGATAACAGAAATTAAAAATAATTTCCTTTAAAGTTAAAGAATCTTATATCGTCCCACTGCTTGCAACAGGCTCCGTCGTATTACGGAAGAAGGTTTTAGGGCAAGGAAGCGCTGCGCCAATCCGTGTTTGCGTACTTCACACGTCGTCTCACTTCCTCAGACAATTTTCCTTACGATGTTTTCCTTTACTGCAAATTATAAATCAGAAACTGCAATTGTAACCAATAATTTTAGTAGTTCGTTACGTAGTGGTGATATAAGAATATCTACTACCGCATATCATCCAAAATTGGAAAGGAAATTGGGAGTTTGTTATTTATAGAGTGTCAACTATGTCAAAATCTCCTATATGAGGCAATCTACAGAGAGCTTTAATGAACGAATGAATGAAAATTTCAGTAGTATCAGCGGGGAAAGAACTTGGCTTAGTTGCGTGCTAATAATTGTAATTTTATCTTAACCGACGTTAATATAAATAATATGTTGATATTACCTCGAAAATTTCGTGGTTTTTCTATTTCACATATTTTTTGAAGATTTACAGATTACAAAACAAAATTTTGGTATGTGATTTATGACTATATGCTCTTGGATTGCATAAAAGGAAAACACGATATCATGTAATTTTCTCGATAGAAAAAAAAATTGCAAAGTAGGTTCTAATTAGTTACATTTCTCCACGACAACACAATACTTTTGCGAATAAGTTCATGGAATTATTTTAAGGCATAGTAAATAATTATATCTAAGTTCTCATAAACCATTTATTTAATTCATAACGAAGTTTTGTTAAAAAAATGTTGTTTGGCGCTTATTAAGTCTTTTCCAAGCGTGTGCCCGGTATAGCTATCTCATAATTTGCGTATTATGAAGTCATTGCATCACTTTCATTTTGACACTCCCTCAGTCGTCTGTGAGCTTTACCGATAAAGGAATAAGCCACGCCCCCAAAACTACGATTTATTTTCAAAGTATCCTCTTAAGTAATATTTTCGTTACTATATATTCAGCTTTAGCAAAATATCTAGCTCCCATTATTATTTTAGACGTTATCCCCACGGTAAGATTTTGTATTGTATCGTGAATACTTATGCCGCTTAAAGTATTTAAAGTTAAGTTAATGTTATAGCCTATACATGTCCCATTGCTGGGCACAGATCTTCCCTCCATTTCTGAGAGGGTTTTAGAGCAAGGAAATGTCCGCCGAAAATGCGGCGAACTTAAAATGTCTTCGAAATATTTTTTTCTTTTTTCTTAGACATGCGGTTTCCTCACTATTTTAACCTTCACCGGCGAGCACGTGGTGAATCAGCACTTAAAATAGCGATTTACAATTTCATTGGTGCCGGCGGGGATCGAACCCAGGTTGCTCGCGTACTGTGAAATTTACAGCGTGCGCTTAACCCCTGAGCTACTACGGCTCCACCTAAAAGCATTTACAATCTTATTTTACTAGAAAAAGGTTTTTTATCAGCCCATTAAAGTTCACCAGAAGTAAAGTAAAAAAAGAAAGAAGTAAGATGTGTTTGTGTGTTGATGTCAAGAAGTTGAAGCAAGGTTTCTGTGTCACTTGCTATAAACGCAGGGCTCAATCTATCTTTCTTCGTTGTTTTGAGGTTACAGCATAGTGCTATTGGAATGTTGCACAAACTATATTCTTCCACCGCACCAATCTTGATCATTGCCCTTTATTGGCGGCAAACATTTGAGAAATAGGTTGACGGATACTTGTGTTACTTAGGTAAGACTTTGTAGAGACTAAAGAAATTCACATGAGAGGTCTACGGGTGAGAAATCAGAAACATCATAGCGTTGCTTCTTGAGTAACCTGCCGTGTGGAAAATCTACAACAAAATGCTTCTACTGCTACTCAAAAACATTTTTATTCACTAACATTTTTATTCGTGTTCATTTGTTTTTTCACAAATATAAAAATATGATGTTTTTTATCTGTAACGCTGATCTATAATCGTATATATTATTATGTAATGTGTTAACGAATAACGACATATTTTCATAATAATCATTGTGTTATAATCACGACAAACGTTACGTGATATTAAAATGATTGTAGTTGTACAAACACGCAGTTTTATTGTTCCATTGTAGAATGAAATTGTCCTCAAATAAAGTTAGTACTTAACGTAGTTATACCGTGAGTTGATCTATATTTGGGACATCCTGAACGATAATGATACATTGTTTTTCTTATAGTATCCATCAGTTATGGGCTGCCTTCACAAAGAACAAATTTGTGTACACAGTTTTTTTAATATAAATCTTATGTATTGTCGTGGGACAATGGGTCATTCCAATAGCTAATTAAACAGCTAGCCTATTAGTTATACCTAGCTTAAGTACTTACTTACTACTTCCGTTGGCGCTACAACCCTTTGTGGGTCTTGGCCTCCTCCACAATCTTCCTCCAGTTGTCACACTGCACGGCTACCTTCTTCCAGCTGGTAAACTTTCCCATCTTCCTGAGATCTTCTTCCACACAGTCACTCCAACGCTTTTTAGGCCTGCCTCTCGGTCTCTTTTGTTGAGGCGTCCACTTTATCGTTATTTTTAAGGTTCTTGTGTCCGGCGTTCTTTCAAGGTGACACGCTCACCTCAGTCGCTGCGACTTACAGAACCTGACGATGTTCTCTCCTGCCTGTTACCTAGCTTAAGCTTTAGATAAATTACAATAAGGCTTGTGGTAATAAATAACATCTTGTTTGATCGAAAGCTAGCACTTTGATATGGCTAAATCAGGAGTGACCAGGACATTTTGGTTTCTGCCGTTCCAGCTCTAATAGTAGCGGAGCCATTACATAAGATACGCCATCTTGTGCTACTCATGCTGAAAACTCACGAAAACTTTTAACAAATTTCCGTGAGTTTCGTTACTCTTACAAACCGGATTACATTTTTACCAAAAATCTATGACGTAAACATTTTTCAAAGTTAATGTTTTTTTATTGACATTTTATTATATTGATTAACAAATAAATACTACAAATTTGAAGTAATTTTTTAACAAAACTGTCAGCTAAAGGACAAGAGCATTACAAATTCCTTGATTTTTGCCACTCGCAAAGTAGGGTGCTCATGTTTTGAATTTAGTTATTTAATCACTATTTACTTTTTTAAATTATTAAGTTAACTTTTAAAGAATATAAATTTAAAAATATCACTACTATGGACTTCCACTTCGTTCATTAAATTCACCCTATTATTTCCTTTATAACGAGCCGTGGTAGCTTAGATGGTTAGCGCTCGCTGTAAATTTCTTAATACTCCAGCAAACCGGGTTCGATCCCCGCCGGCACCAATAAAATTGTTAATTGCAATTTTAAGTGCTGATTTACCACGCGCTCGGTGGTGAAGGAAAACATCGTGAGGAAACCTGTATGTCTAAGAAATAAGAAAAAAAAATGTATTTCGAAGATATGTGAAGTTCGCCACACGCATTGGGGCCGTGCGGTGGACAATTCCTTGCCCTAAAACCCCCTCAGAAATGAGTGAAGGCCTGTGCCCAGATGTGGGCTGTATACAAGCTGTAACTTTAACTTTTATTTCCTTTTGGTAAAAAATGGCACCTGGTCTATTCGTCTAATAGGATGGCTAACTGTTAAACATTCCATTGTTAAACTAATAATATGAGTTTTCTTAAGGCATTTAATTGAAACTTTTTCATTGGCACAGACCGACAGAGGACCCATTCGTGCTACAACCATAATGTAGATGCAGCGAGACTCTACCACGTCCATTGAATTCCACAGACTAGATATTCCTCTCTCGTTATAAAGATTATTTGGCTTCATCATCACGCTTGCAGGCGGATTTAAGATTGTAGTACCAGACGTCTGGCATCTTTTACGAAGCTGCCCATCGTTGCTTAAGATATTTATGTCTGGAGTAAACCATTATAGCGGTATATATAGGAAGCCCCAAGATTCACCCGTAATACGAAATGGGGTAACGGATTTTCTTAAGCCATTACCACACAGCAATTACTTCTTTTTCTGCCACTAAAGAGCGCTACTTTGGAATGAGATGAAAAATTTTGGCAGATAACATAACATATCGAGAGAGTTAATTTTTTAGGGAAATGTAAGATTAAGTGTTTCTTTCTGTACTATTAGTTATATTTTATGTTAATTAGATTAAAAATGAGTAAAACAAATTACGGATATTCTTAAAATTAGAAAATTAAAAAAAAAATGTCAAAATTGTGCAAAAAGTTAAAGAGCAAAACACTGAGGCATTGTTTTGTGTATTTTTTTATAGAATAAAGTTGACAAACGAGCATACATCCCACCTGATGGTAAGTGGATGCTGTGGCCCATAGACATTTACATTAATCCTCGATTAAGAATCAAAACACAGCAGTATTAATCTGCTATTTACGCTGGTATTCTGTGAGAGCGTGGTCCTTCCCCGGTCGAGCTGACCCATTCGTACTACAACCATAATATAGCTGTAGCTTGGTTTTACCATATGCGTCACCAGATGCATTATCACCCTGACGACTATGGGTATGCCTCGTTTCCAGTAAAGGAAATGCCTACATTACAATAAAACGGATCTCCAGTTCTCTACACTCACCATACGAAACACAGCAGCATTAAGCTGCTATTTTACGCTATCTTAGCTTAACGGACGTCTGTTATTTCGATATTATGGACAGACATTTGAATTTTATTTATATGTATACATAAACTTGTGAATAAAAAGGTTTTAATGTGATGTTGTTGTAAATGAGCTATTAGCAACAATAATTAATATGATTGACGCAAATCTATCGGGACGTTGTATATAGGAATCTCTTAGAGAATTTGGCTTCGCTTCAATATATGTAACAGAATTGTAAGCAAAAGGTCGTGCGCTGATAATATGTTTTATCTAATATACATATCTATTTTATTAGCTAGCTGGTAGGTCTCATAATCTGCCAACGAGTCAGTCTGGATAGCAGTGCTTGTGTTTCTGTGTCCGGAAGGATATTAAGAGCTTGTGTACTTACAGGCCGTTCAATATTAGTAGTGGTAGATTAAAAAATGACTTTCAATAAGTATTATTTAATAATCTGTGTTGAATAAAATTCTTCAAAAATCAGGGGTAACAACGCATGTGTAACCTTCTCTGTTTGAAGTTGGCTACAGGTGTCGATGAACTGCTGTAGTTACTTACCATCAGATGGACTGACTTGAACTAACTTCAGTTAGGTAGTCACTTTAGTTAAAAAAAAATAAACATATGTTAGGTCTATCAACACGCGTAGTTTTCCCACAATCTACTCAATGACACAATCCCATTTCTTATTTAATTGTTTGTTTTGAAGAGAGTTTATAAGTTGTTTTGTGCAATATTAGTTTTAAGTAATATAATGACATAAATAAACATGTACATGTTATTAAAAATTTATGATTGGTAAGTTTTTAATATGAATACTTTACAAACATATATATAGTGGTTCCCGTTAAATAACTAAAATATATACGATTTGACAGCTATATCTCCCTACTTTTTCTGCCACGCACCCAATATAGAGCCTTGCTTGCACAGGGGCTATGCGCTCGTACTAAATTTGGAAGTACGAAATCAAATACGGTTCATTGAGTCAAAGGCCAAAGCAGCTGCAAGGAAGCTAGGAGTTCTTGCAAAGGTACGGCGATACTTCACGTCGGGGCACTGCTTACTTTACATAAAGCGCAAGTCCAGTCATGCATGGAGTATTGCTCCCATATATGGGCTGGTGCTGTAAAATGCCACTTAGTAGCAGAGGCTTATTGATAACGCGAATTCGGTTAAAAACAATCTTACCAGCCTCGAACACAGGCGCAAAGTAGCCAGCCTTTCGGTTTTCTACAGGGTGTATTCCGGAGAATGTGGGCAGGAATTGCATAATTTAATTCCTCCATTTCCACAATCAGACAACCAGACGTTCGGCAAGTCTCCACCCTTAGTTGTGGATTTACACGCATTCGAAATAAACGCTTTGCTACGTCGTTCATCATGCGTACTGCAAAGGAGTGGAATAAGTTGCCAGCATCTGAAGTTGCCAGCATCTGTCTTTCCATCTGATTACAGTATGGGTGTTTTCAAGGCAAGAGTGAATAGGTTTTTGTTAAATCAGTCTGCTTCACCATCTTAGGCTACATTACCACCTATCATCTGGTGGGATTGTAGCTAAGTGCTGGCTTAGAATAAAAAAATAGGGTTCCTTTCATGTAAACACCAATAAAATTGTCAGTCGTAATTTTTAATAACACCAACTTATTACCACTAGTAAAAGAGGATCATGTTTAGCACGACACCATGAAGAGGCGGTGCAAGAATATTCACTACTTCATATCATCCCGTGGGTGTCGTCAAAGGCAACAGAGGGAAACAAATCGGGAGATGGGCACATGCTCCCAATAATGACTGAAAAAAAAAAGCCGTGTTTGCCAACCCGCTTGCCAAGCGTGGCAACTATGGCAAATATCCCCACTGTGAGGCAATCTATGGGGGAGGCCTATGTTCAGCAGTAGACTTTAGTAGGCTGCAACGGTAACGGATGTGTAGCATAAGTGGTCGCTGTATATGAAACACCTACAACAATATAATTGTGAACCATTACGGAACATTTTATTCAACGAAGGCGCAATGTGCGCTAATATATCCTAGACAAGTTCAATGTCAACTGATTACTGGAAGTGAACGTTTATTTTCCCATTTTCTCGTTTAAACTCCTGTCGTATAACGAATAGGTATTTTTAAACGTTTCCGGTTATTTATGAATTTGTTGGTGATTAGAAATAACTGCTTTTTAACTATGCACGCGGCGCGATAAAGGTTACGTTTCTCTGGCATTAAATATTAACATCGAGGGCGCTCGTTCGCGGTTCTCGGATACGCGATAAAGCTCGGTTTGACCACCGCCGGGACCAATGAAATTGTTAATTGCAATTTTAAGTGTTGATTTATCCATAGAATACTATAATACATACATAATAGAACGGGGCAGTGGGCGGAGCCAGCGTAGCCACTAAAATGTCACTAACACGTCAATTCACACCTATACATGTCAACACGAGATGTGTTTTGACGTTACAATCGTTTCCAAATTTCGCATGCAAATTATTTATAAAATACCAAATTGCACCCTATTTACAAATAAATATGTATTAAAATTTAATGATGATCTTGAATATTAATCAAAAGTCTAAAATGTGATAATTTACTCCATCTTTCAACACAGCCAATCGGGTTTGGCGACGTCAATCCTCGTATAAAATAAAGTTGACAGCCATTCTATTGTGTATTATAGTATTCTATGGATTTACCACGTGCTCGGCGGTGAAGGGAAATGAAGAGCAAACCTGCATGTCTGTGAAATTAAAAAAAATATTTCGCAGACATGTGAAGTTTGCCAACACGCATAGGGGCAGCGCGGCGGACAATTCCTTGCTCTACAACCCTCTCGGAAATGAGAGAAGGCCAGGAGTTGGACGTATACAGGCTATCTGTAGTTTTTATATATTAAACCACGTGATACCTTGCAGTTAACTTTATCATCTTATATTTTTGCAACATGACACTCCATTCCCCCCTGCGTTGGCTTAGGGAAATAGTTTTTTTTTATAGGATAGGGTGACAAACGAGCACACAGTTTACCTGATGGTAAGTGGTTTCTGTGGCCCATTGACATCTAGATCTATCCTTGATTACGAATCAAAATGCAGATGCGTTGTCACCCGTGAGCACTAAGATGGAATGCCTCATTTCCAGTAAAAAGGGTCTCCGGTTCTCTACACTCACCATACGAAACACAGCAGCATTAAGCTACTATTTTCCGCTGGTATTCTCTGAGAGCGTGGTCCTTCCCCGGTCGGGCCGACCCATTCGTGCTGATGTCTAAGACGGAATGTCACTTTACCAGTAAAAAGGTTTTCCGACCGTCGTTATGCATAATGCATAAAACAGCATTATGCAGTTAATTAACGCTAGAAGTCCGAGCAATTGTGGTCCTTTCCTGCTTGAGGCGACCCATTCGTGCTGGCACCTAAATATGCTGTAGCGAGGCTCTAACAGATGTTAAATTTGATTTGATATTATGAGTTTAATACGGTCAAGGTAAGGTTTTTGACGGGTAAATGCCTACGCATACCCATACCCTTCTTGTTATACAGGTTTATTTGAAGGTTCAGAATAAGTAATATAATAAATTGTATGAAAAAATATCTCAAACATTCTATCCTCTTATCTTCATATTTAAGAAAATATATCTAACGCCTCCTATTTTACTTTGTAAGGATCACTCGGTCGCTAAAACGATGTGAATTGAATCGCACACAGAGCACCAGTACGCGTAGTTATTGTCCATAAATCACATTCAATTTGGGATAATTTCAAATAAAAGTAGAAGTCTATTTGTTCGTATTTTCAAAAATTGTATAATTGAATTTAAATATAAAATTTGGATACTCTTTGAAAAATAACCCTGTATGTCGGGTTTAGTTGCGTTTAAACATGCATTTAAACTAAAAAACTATTTTGTTTCACCTCGCTTCCATAAATTGCAATCCCTAGAGAAGAACATCCCTAATTCCATATCCGCCTGCGTCCTATACTATCTATATCTCTTATCAGGTCGTCACTTCATCTAGTGTTGGGCTAATATATATAATAATAATCTAGTATTTAGCTTCCTGGTATAAAACTGATAACCGGGAATCTTTCATTACAATCGACTGTCAGTTTCTAAGCTATGACCGGCTCATTGCTATTTCGAATATTTATCATCGCTAAATACTTGTAGACATCTATTATATCCCGTAATTGTAAATTGTATCTTAAACATAAAATCAAAGCACTTTATAATAGTCAAAAAAGAGCAAGGAAACGTTTTGTAGCTAGTTTTCTTCATCTTGTATATGAAAATCAATTCCTGTCCATTAGTTTAAAACAGCTGGAACAATATTGATTAATTTTTAACTTCCCGCTAAGAAAATTGAAAATTTTCAAAAATCGGGAAGTTATTGTTTTTACCCCGTTTTTCGATACTTGAGTTTTCATCAAATGTTGACGTTTTAGGTCACGAGAAGCCGCTCTGACAATTTTTCGATGGTGTCTGTATGTATGTGTGTATACACTCACCATACGAAACACAGCAGCATTAAGCTACTATTTTACGCTGGTATTCCGTAAGAGCGTGGTCCTTCCCCGGTCGAGCCGATCCATTCGTGCTACAACTATACTACTAATATAACTGCAACATGGCTCTACCACGTATAAAAATAAACTATTAAACGGAATAACTTTTAAATGGCTTTATCGATCGATTCCAAAAACTAATCGGCTTTTAAACTTGAAAAACAACATCGAATACCGCCGGTCCGGTTAAAATCGGTTGATTCGTTTGTGAGATATCGTTAACGAAGAATTTTGGAAAAATTTTTTTTTTTTTAAATTACTCCGATATTTCATATTCAACGTCATAATTTGGGGAAATTTGGAGCGCATTGCATTTGAAATTAGCGGGAAGTTCCAGGGATGGCCTGCAGGGTCAACCAATTTTTTTTTGCGTGCGTTTGAGTGTAGTTGAGATTCACAACCGGATCCGGTAGATGGCGTTGTGTCGAGGAAGCTTGGCTATGCTGTAATAAATGTTTAAAATTTCCATAATCCTAAGCAATTATTTTAGATTATTTTTTAACATAATTCATGAAGACATTCAAAACTGTTTTACACGTACAATAATATACTCGTATTTTTCTATTAATACACTCTAATAAGTTGTAATTTTATAATGTTTATTAAAAAAAACAACTTTGGTTGCGCTTTGGTTTTACAGAGTATGGAACTACACGTGTTACTGAAGATTTTTTTGTTATCTGTTTCATCACGCCTTTTCTGTTCAATAAGCGATGTTACTCGTAGCTCCCCTGCCATTTGAATTGGTAATAGCGCGCCTATTTTTATGGACGACTATTTTTAGCTGCCTCACCTACCGCTTTACGACAATCATAAGTCTCCGGTCCACAGTAAACATTACTATATTTCGATCTAAAACGGACGGCAAATGGTACTTCCATTGTATCATAAATGCAATACCTACATGGTTGATCATAACCAATAGTGATGAGGTGATCGCTTGCAATCTATTTTTAAATAACTTTTGTAAGGAATGTCCTACATTCTGATTATTATTGTATTATTTTACTTAAAAAAAAGCAAAACAAATCCCATTGGATTTCTTGCTGGTTCTTAACCACGACAGAGGTTTTATCCGAGCTAGTGGTAAAGGTAAAAAATGAGAAAATAATTCGATATCTATGCAGTTTCAAAGTATCCTGTAACTTGCCTCTTAAATTGTTAAATAATGCAGTTTTCTTTCCCCTTACATTATTAACTAATTCAATTAGATGACTATCAGAAAGGCCAGAAGAATCCTATAGTTTCCGGTAAATGGCGGTACAATTATCCTCTTTATGCCGGACGTAAAATACTTAATGATTTCTTATATTTACGCGAACACTACACATTTAAATAATACTAGCTTTTACGGATTTTATCGCGTATATTTAATTTTTCAAATACCCGACGTCACGGTCAGTCTCCCCGGTGACCAGGGGTGCTGTAAAGTGCTCGAAACGTCGGGTATTTGAAAAGTTAAATATACGCGATAAAATCCGTAAAACTAATCTCGCACTGCGATCGTTAATCTATCTGCCGAGAGTGAAGACCAAGACAAGTCCCTCCTACAACGGGAGACACATATGTCGAGCAGTGAACTGTTAAGGGCAAAACCACGAAATCCATACTTACGTGATACCCAAAACGCTATTGACCTATTTTAAAATTTCTTCTAAATAAAAAAAGACGAAACAAATCAAGAGATGGGTAACAGCGTCTTCCTAATGGACTATAAAAAAATTGCGGTTGCAATCCCCCTTGCCAAGCGTGGCAACTATAGCAAATATCCCCCCTTTGAGATAATCTAAGGGGGAGGCTTATATTCAGTAGTGGACTTTAATAAGCTGTAACGGTAATGTTTGTAAATAAAAATTTCTATGAAACATGTTCCCATAGCCGCACCCGTACTAGAAAATTGATGTATGTCGAGAGCGACATGGTACCTACTACTAATTTATGATTAAGGGTAAACATAGGAACTTGTGGATTCTATGGGGCATAAAAAGGAGAGTTGTGTTTGGATCAGTATTCTTTAACTGTTTCTCGGTTTTATTTCCTACTGTCACGGAATTCTCTAGAAAAAACGACTGTTGTAAATAAAGTTTTGCGTTTAATAAATTAAAAAGACAAAATGATTATTTTCTGTTCAGGTTTTTTTCTGTTTCCCTGTCAGCAAAATAAACCCAATAGTTTAAGAATCGAAATGCTCATGTATGCATGGGACAAAGAAGTTCCAAAGGTTTCGAAGAGGAGTTTGACAAATGAGAGTTTTACAGAGACCAACCAGCAAGAGATATGTAATAAAAAACGATAATTCTACTTTGTGTGTACAGTAAAAGAATGAATGCTAAACAGGATAGTTAGAAGTCACCTGTTACAGGCATTATTTTGCAGACTTCGATCACTGATCTTTTTTATGTTTGACGAAATAAATAATTTATTATTTTAAAATATCGCAAATATCTCGCCAGTCAAGTTTCCAGTTAGTTTATTTCTTTAAGTAATTCCTCACAATTACTCTTGGGGTATCTTATTATAAATGGCACTTATTGCTCGCTTTTGGAATATTCTCGTAAACCTTAAACCGAATCGTAATCGTAAATTTTAAAAAGTTTGCAAAACCCCGGCTCAACATGCAATATGACATGTTTTATACAAAACTCAGAATTAGTATCTTTAATCTATAACGTAATTTTCACTAACACCTGCAAAAATATCAATATCACTTATGTTACCTATATTTTTATTCACTTATTATATTTATAGGCGCATGTATAAAATGCCGGTTGGATCTAGTGACTATTTGAAATTGAGGGTATATCGAGAAACCCTCCCACTCGTTTGTGCAGTAAAGTTCAGTGTAAGGGAAGAGCGAGGGACAGTCTATAGATAAGAGTGTATATACGGAAAGGACAGTCCGCTTGAGTCGTTTCACGAGTGAAGTCATTCTACGAGTGCTAAGATAGTCGTTGTTCTGTCCATCGTGGTGATTCTTCTGGTGCAGACAAGGAGGATGGTGTTGCTGAGAGGCTGTTCTGTGTCACGTTGAGATGGTTAAGGTTGGTGTTGGTTTGCATAATTTGGTGTTATCATGTAGTCGTGTCCTTCACATTGCACTGGTGTGTAATTCTAATGGGTACATACTGCGGTATCGTCAAACCGTAATTACTCTATGCTGAATGTATAGTGCGTTACGCTGTCCTATTATTGATAATGATAAGTTGCGCAAGCAATAGAGCAAGTTGAACATCAGTTCTTACACTTTTACCATTTTTAATAATTAACGCTATCCTGTTATTTCCCACACAATTGGCTTATCGTGTTGTAATTTCCGATATATTAAATAAACAATATATGATCTTTTGAGCAAAAAAAGAACCAAGCTCTCTTGTCATCAGCGACGACGACATATCACCGATAACAGTTTCTTTAGAAACATCACCGCACGTGGATCCCACCGACTATAGGTCTCGACAGCAAATGACACAAATATGTAGTCATATCGCAGAGTCAAAATTGGGCTATTTACAGTTTAGCTACCCACCGCCCCGTCTTTAAGAGGAGTAACCGTGAAAGGTCGCCAAAGTGTATACACACGTGTATTATTTGTATGATGCATATATTTACACATATCTTAGCGCTATTCATATTCATACAATATAATCTCTGAGTTAGAATTCTCTTGATTGACAAGCATCACAGCGTAAAAGACGTATATATGTGCATTACATACGTAGTTCGTCATAATATTTACGCTACAAGTTCTTATCAACTCTTTGTATCCCAATACGAGACACAAGATCATGTTGATATTCTATGTTTGTTTTAATATTATCGCAATATTGCATCAAGTTTATGTGTTTACCTACTGTTTTATTTTTGACACAAATATTCTCTTCTTTATTACTTACGATAACTGCATATTTTTTTATAAAAATGGATGCTGTGGCCCATAGTCTACATCTATCCTCGATTAAGAATCAAAATGCAGATGCGTTGCGACCCCTGAGGACTAAGATGGAATGAACTTCGTTTACAGTAAAAAGGTTCTCTGATTCTCTACACTCACCGTACGAAACACAGCAACATTGAGGTACTATTTTACGCTGGTATTCTGTGAGAGGATTGTCCTTCCCCGGTCGAGCTGACCCGTTCGTGTTACAACCATAATATAGGTGCAGCATGGCTCTACCAGGTACCAATGTTTTATGCTAACTTTTCATGAACTACAAACAACGTTACGTTCACACTAGGCTTTTCTCCTGTATCGTGGGGGCAGTTTACATACATAAATTTTACAAAGACACGGAAAAATTATTTGTATGACATACAAAACTGGCCCCGTGTGGGATCCGGAGCCGCGGTGCTCTGCGCTGTAACTTATTGCCAAACTAATGCGCCATGGAGCCTTTGGCGTTCAGAGGGTGGACTAGGACTACTTCCGTGCGCACTGTGCATCCCAGACTTATCCTGGATTATCTAGGATTTATCTAGGATTTGTTCCCCCCCCTCTCTATCACTCTTACGACACCCATAGGATTTGTTCCCCCCCTCTCTCTCTATCACCTCTTACGACACCTATAGGATTTGTTCCCCCCCTCTCTCTCTATCACCTCTTACGACACTTATAGGATTTGTTCCCCCCCCTCTCTCTATCACTTCTTAAGACGCCCATAGGATTTGTTCCCCCCCCCCCCCTCTTTATCACCTCTTACGACACCTTTTTTTTTTAACATGGGGAAATGCCTACGCATACCCGCCTCGCGGGGGCAAGGACGGGTTATGTCGGACTCGCACCGACTAAAACCCCATGGTGTTCCACCTTCGTCGCATATTGGCAGGGCTACGGGAACGCTTTCGCACACTTCCGCGGCCCTACCAGCGACTGCCGCCCCATGGCAGCACCTCCTCGGGAGAGGAATATTCCTCCCCGTTCTCCTTCCCAAGTAAGGCGCACCAGAACACATGGCACGCCTTCCTCCACGGCCTCCAATTACATCTGCGCAACAGACGCCCCCGCGTCCGATGCGCGAAGGCCATGGGGCCAGGAAAAACGAGCACTTAGAAGTACTAGCCTTCCCGACCCCAGCGGCGGATCTGGTCTATGGCTCCGCCGCCAACCAAGATTCGGCTGCGGAGGATAGGGAGAGCGGCGCCTCGCAATACCAACAATCCTCTCCCCCCGCAGCCCCATCACCACCGCATCAACGGTGCGGCCCCGTTTGAGTCGCGGAGGATAGGGCGAGTGGCGCATCGCCATACCAACACTCCTGTTCCTCCGCGACTCCACCTCGGCTGCAACGGTAGAGGGTGCGGAGTCCCCACTCGCTACAGTCCACCAGCACACATCCGAAGTGGGCTCTCCAAGCCCACTCGGAGTGGCCACCTCAGGCCGGCCCTTCACTTCGGGCCAGCCACGTGGGTTCCTCTTCGTTCACCGTGGGCGACCAAGCCACGGCTACTAAGCCCCCCGCCACGACAAGGCGGGAACCCGTTCGGGGGGGACCTCTTACGACACCTATAGGATGATATGGGGGTAGTGGATATTTTTACACCACCATTACACGGTTAATTATGTAATGAAATTAAACACGTTAAAAATGTTTTCGTTTATATTAAGTGAGTAAAGAAAAATTCCGAAAGTCAATGGCCGAAACCTCAACACTTCAAGTTATAATTGTTTTTATTGCTTCATCGACTGAGTAGTAAGTATTTCCAGGACACTTTTCCGCTTTTTTTTTTAATTTATGTTTTCTCTTCCAGCGAACATCGCGATCGCCTCCACTGGTTATTCTATGGGATGGACATCCCCAATTAATATCAAGCTGCAAGACAAAAACCTGACGGACACCCCCCTGCCAGCGCCATTGAGCACAGATGAGTCTGCCTGGGTGGGCTCCCTCCTGCCCGTCGGAGCTATATTTGGTAAATATAATTTTTTCTTTTAACAAGGAACTTGGCTTCTTTGTGTAGATATACGCCGACTACGGTTATGTACTTAGGGGCCATCAAGAAAAGAGCCTAATCTTTTTTAAAAGGGTGGCAACGCACCGGCAACTGCCGCATTCCTGCCGTTTCATATAAGAGCAGGAATGAGACGCATCCTCCTCTTATATGAAACGAACTTAAGAGTATATAAACTTCTTTGAGGAAATGTGAAGTCCGCCAACGCATATTAGAGCAGCACAGCGGATTAATTCCTCCATAAACCTCTCAAAAATGAGAGTAGGCTTGTGGCACGCTTGGAAGGTATATAGGCTGTAGCTACTCTAAATCAGGTTTATATAAAATATAGGTCTACATCACGGACTGTGCTATAAATGCAAATGTAATTTTCTAATACATGTAACACAAGTAAACACTCACGCCTGTAACTCAGAGGGGTAGGCAGAGACTATAGAATTTCGTTTAGCACGATCCTGACGCACTTTTGTCGCCTCCTTATATGCATATATTCTACGCATACGTGGTCTTCCTTTATAGATTTTTTTATAGAGTAAGGGTGACAAACAAGTACAAAGTACACCTGATGATAAGTGGATGCTGTGGCCCATAACCATCTACATTTATGTTGAATTAAAAATCAAAATACAGATGCGTTGTCAGCCCTGAGGACTGAGAGGAATGCCTCGATTCCACTAAAAAGGGATGTTTTTGTTAAATATATTTTTATTACGATGTAAGTACAAATTTACGGATTTTTCTTATACATGTGCTGCGACTCATCTTACCAGAATTCATGATTTTAGTCCAATTCGAACTACTCAATAGGCTTTGATGAGGGATTTTTATATGACATAAATGGCATAAATTTTGAATGCGTTGACTTGAATTAAATGAACCTAATTTTACGAATTTTGTTGCATTAAATTAACCTTTTTAATTCCTGACGTTTCGGGTGATTTACAGCACCCAATGCCACGTTGGAGGAGGGGAGGGGGAGGGGCTGTGGTGTTTCACGAAGTAAATTATTTTCATTTAATGTAAAGTATTCACGTAAATATAAGAATTTAATATGCGTTGACTTGAAGCTTCATTTTTTTACACCTGTTGTGGACCGTAGATCTTAGTATTTGATATCAATTACAACTTGATACCCGCTTCTGTGAGAAGAGGTCTTAACAGGCGGACAAACTGTCAACGAAGTTAGGACTACTTCTTTAAACTAAGAGTTCCGATTTTTTCTTCTTTTTCATATCTCAAAGATATGAATTCCTAAAAGTAGAACAGTGCAACGTACCTTCTAGTTACCATAACTGCGTTTGAACGTTAAAATCCACTAATTTATAATGAATCAATATCTAAATCATATGCTTCCCGATCCCAATAGGTCCTTTCATTGGTGGTTTAGCGGCTTCGAAGATTGGACGCAAATGGGGTCTCCTCAGTTCCGCCATCCCGCTGTTTGTGGGGTGGATCCTGGTGGCAGCTGGTACCAACGTGGGATTCCTTTACGGTGGCAGAATATTCTGGGGTATCGCCGTCGGGATGCTGTTCACCATATCGCCAATGTACTGCGCTGAAATCGCTACCGTAAGTACAGCTTATGTAAGAATTTTTTTGTAATAGAAACAATAGGAAGAAGAGAATAAGAGAATAAGAAAGAAGAGGAGAATTGCGATATTAAAGAGCTACGAGTGTATGTATTTGCCTTTGCGAAAAACGACCTCGGAGTATATATTTTTTATTTCCCTAATATGCAGAGGTTTTCCTTCACCGTCGAGCACGTGGAATCGCGTTTCACGGCGATCGCTTACATTTGTATATAATATTTTAATTAAGGGTCAACTTCTAACACTTCAAAGTAGAATTAATCCAGAAGGGGCGCTTTGTTGTTTTGTTGAGTTACCCACCACCCACCCCCTTAATTAATTGGCTAAAAGACCGAAAAGCCAACCACCGTGTTCCAAATCAGACATCACAGTACCTTAATGAAGTAAAATCTGAGCATTAGTACGAGACTCGTGGTCGGAAGCACAGAGTACCTTATTATGGCACAGAGTGAGTTTGAGGGCTTTAATGCGTGTTGTAGACAACCAAGTCTCGGCATCTCTCTTCTAGTACGTAGTACAACATATTACTCCAATGCAGTACCCTTATTATTTACTTTCGAACTAGTCTGTTACATTTCAATGACTCGGTTGTATATTTAGGCGTCCCCGAATGATAACCTGACCGATCTGACGGTTACTGACCTATATGAATGACAACGTGTTCATTCTGTTCAATTTCTAGCTCAGGGGGCATTAGTCAAGGAATTCGTAAATAGAAGATTGTTGGATAAACAATTTTATTTTATATATGTCATATTTATATTTCTGTACTGGATTAACTAACCAAATTACTTTTAAATAAAACTAGATTTTAACGGATTTTATCGCGTATGTTAACTTATTTTTTATTCCAGATATTGTTTCGCTTTTTTCGTTTCGTTTTTGTTTTTAATCTGAAGGTAGCCGTGATTAATTATGACAGAGCGATGTCGAACACCTCAGTCCTCCCTGTGACCATGGGTGCGGTAAAGTACTCGAAAAGTCGGGAGTATAAAATAAGCTAATTTACGTGAAAAATCCGTAAAAATTGTTTTACATATTTTAATGTGTAGTGTTCGCGTAAAAGTAAGAAATCATTAATTAAATTACTTTTTATTATTATAAAGAAAATGACCTTTTAGCTGGACTTACTTTGAGGGGAAGTAATTCCGCCTTCTAAAGCATAGTTCGAGGTTAGGGAATCAATTCATTTGTGTAAAATTATTTGTAAGGGTACATCACCTCATTTCATCCCGTCGGTATCGTAAAAAGCGACTATGGGAAACGGCAGAAAAATCATATAGCTTCCGATGAATGGTGTTATTATCATCTCACCAGACAACATACACCAGACATAAAATGATGATATGTACCATGTAACACCAAAATACCCGGACAGTCGTTAACAGCAGCGTCAAAGTCAATGTATAGAGACGTCTGGTATTCGATCATCAATGAGGCATCCACGACTTTTTCTGCCACCACTTAAAAGGAGCTGTAATATTTGACAGATTTCATAGCGGGGAAGTTAATTTGTTCAAAAAAACGAGTGTGCTTATTACCACACGACTGAAGTGAAACTTCTTAAGCTCACAAATTCACAAAACATGAATTTTAAAATGAATTTACAGTTTAATTAACTTTGAACGTAAAATATTTTAATGTATTTTGAACAAAACATTAATTCATAAAACTGTTCAAAACGAAATAAATTATGAAAAGTAACTGGCTATGAGAGAAAGAGAGAAAGAAAATTTGCGCGCGTATTGCTCTCTCTTGCTTATATCCCCCACTCAATTCCTGTTCGCTTCGACCGATTACACTTTTTGCAACGCTTTTGTTATGCGTTCGCCAGCTTACTCCCCCATTCAAGCGTGTGTAAAGAAGTTTTACTTCAAAAAGTGTAAGGTGAATGTTTCTTCCCGTACAATTAGTTATATTTTATATTAATTAGATTAAAAATAAATAAGCCAAACCACAGACATTCTTAAAACCCTGTGTCACATGAAGCCTTAAGAGCCGTATAGGCTAACATCACTTGCATCACAGAAAATAGATTGTTTTATGTATTAACATAATACTCTAGAAACTGATAAACTTTTACTTAAAACTAACTTCTCAATTAAATAGCACTGTGCAACAAAAAACTTCACTTCATTTTGAACTAGCGACATCTAGTGAGTGGAAGATTATTAACCCTCATTGCCTGTCTAGCGCGCCGATTAAGGCATATCCTCCCTTACAAAGTGAGAGGTCCATGCCCAGAAGTGGGCTTAATAGCTAATAATAATAATAATGTCCCCCAGACCGAATTTCGGTCACGGCGGCCAGCGTTAACGGAGACTAGCGATCCCCGCAGAACAGGATTTAAGTGCCCACGTGTATGCGCAAGCACAAGCGCACTCTCTATTCCCTTACTCTTATATCCGATGGGACGGTAAACCGACACGACTAGGGAGAGATCAGGCGCACGACCAACGGCTTTACATGCTTTCCTAGGCATGGGGGTGAGACGTCACCAACTTTCTGATTCCGGGCATCTACTGAGAATTTCTTAACGGAAAACCCGACCCGGGATTCCAACTCGGGACCTCATGATCAGCAATCGTACTACACACTCACTAGATCAACGAGGTAGGCTTAAAAACTACAGAAGTTATGAATTACGATACACTATTGTAGACGGTTCTTCATTTAAAAGTGGAAGCCTAAAAAGTTGCAATATTATTCTTATCCTCCAGGATGACGTGCGAGGTGCTCTCGGATCCTTCCTGCAGGCTTTCATCACCCTCGGATTCTTGTTAGTGTATGGCATCGGTCCCTTCACCTCGTACAGCATAGTGGCGTACGTCGGCGTGGCGTTTGTGGCAGTGTTCGCGATCTGTTTCTATTTTATGCCAGAATCACCCATGTACCATCTCATTAAGAGTAAGTATTATTTATATTATTATTTCTTTTTTTTAGGTATTTAGTTTAAATGTTGACGGGTAAAGTATTCCGTTTTCATAACACATGTACGTACATAGACCTTAACTAAACATTTGAAACAACCCGCCCTAAATAAGAAAGGTTGACATTTAGCTAAAATCGCTTTATAGGGCGACCACACTAAACAGTGCACTGCTATTAAGCTGCTGAAGGAAAGTAATGAGACCGCTCCTTTACAAACTCCTCACAGAAAATAAGCGCAAGCTCAATGCTACAGTGTTTCGTTTGGTGAGTGTAGAGAACCGGAGACAATTTTTGCTGAAAACAAGGATTCCACCCGAGTCCTCAGGGGTGGTTACGCATCTGCATTTTGATTTTTAATCGAGGATAGATGTGTGCTATGGGCCACAGCATTCACTTAACATCAAGTGGACTGTGTGCTCGTTAGTTACCTTTATTCTATAGAAAACTAACGAAAAGCGTTGTTATAGGGTACAATATAAAACGTCAGTGTAACATTACGTTAGTGTAACTGTCATTTGTTTAGAGACAAAATTCGAAAAAGAATATATGCCGTATTTTTTTTAGAACAAAGTTGGGAAACGGGCACAAGGTCAACCCGATCGCAAATACCTTTTTCGATTCTGAGGTCCACCGTAATCTACATTTATCTATGATTGTGGACCAAAATGCAGATATTTTATCTAGATTAAGGTCCTTATTACCTACCAGTAAAACTCATCCCCGGCTCTTTATACTGTAATGTTGGGGTTCCTAATGGGTGTTATTCAAGGAAACGACTACATTAGTTACGTACTATTTAATTAATGCGCTGGTAATAAACTAAAATAATGGATATAAGGTATAGTGCAAACTCAGCATACATACGGTTATAAAGTAGCGTACTTACTTACTAAACTAAAGGACCATACATATTATTCTTACACTTCATACTTTACGTTGATATTCTCTGAGTAGATAAATAATAAAATATCTTTAAATAAAAAGAAAGAAATTACTTTTATATACTAATATACTGATTATTCGTCTAGAAGTTGAGTCTTATTATCAACCGACTTCAAAAAAGGACGAGGTTCTCCATTTGACTATATTTTTATGTGTGTTACTTCAGAACTTTTTTCTAGGTGAACCGATTTTGATGATTCTTTTTTTACTTGAAAGCTAGAGCTTTTCGTGTGGTCCCATATAAATTTCAAGAACTGTTTAGAAGTTTTTTAATTATCTATAATAATGCGTATTAAATTGACTTCGACTACATTGATGATGTTCTCATTTTATTTATATGTTTGAAGTCGGTTGTAATTTTTTTTATTTGACCTTTTTTGTTTATTTTACACCTTGCAAGTTATTGCAAATTAAAATAACTTGCATATGACATCGAGACTGCAGCCTCTTCTACTGTGATATGAAATGGTTAACTGTAACGTATTTATTTAAAGTAAAATTGAAGTTACAGCCTAACTACGTCCCACTGCTGGGCACAGGCCTCCTCCCATTTTGAGAGTTTTTATAGGGTAAAGAAATGTCGTTATATTTCTCAGACGTGCAGCTTTCTTCACAATGTTTTCCTACACCGTCGAGTACGTAGTATATCAATCAACATTTAAAATTGTAATTAACAATTTCATTGGTAAATCATGCGGATTGCTCTCGTACTGTGAAATTATATATATGTAGATAGAATGTAATTTATAAGTAAATTTACTCCATATTTATTTATGAAATAAATAAACTGTCTTTTAACAGATGACCGAGAGTCAGCGGCGGAATGCTTGATGTGTATACGTGGACGATCCCGCGCGGGGGTTGAATCCGAGCTTAATCAAATGGCTGCTGATATCAGCGCTTCAATGGAGAAGACTGCAACGGTCAGTTATAATCTTATATTCACGGTTTTCTTTATTGCGAAAAGACCTAACTCTTGTTCTACTCACCTTATCAAAGTTAAGAGGTATGGTATGGTAATGTCATTTTGCAGATTTAGTACCTCCTTCTATATTTTTGTAATATTAACGTGGCGGGTTAGAGAATCCGATTGTCCAGTGGGTATCGTAAGAAGTGACAGACGGAACTGAAACAGAAGATGAGCCGCGACATCTTCCACACAACGGCTCAAAATAGTGTGAATCTGCGGTTGCCAACACGCGATGCATGGCAACTATGGCAAATAGTGGGAGATAATTTATGGCAGAGACCTACGTTCAGCAGTGGACTTGGACTTTCGACCTATCTGCCAAGTCCATCAACAGCTGTACGTGCATTGCTGCTCCGGTCTAAAGGGTTATAGGTCAGGGGTTTTCAAACTTTTAAGATAATGGAACACGCCCACCAAATCCCTTTTATTTTATCCCTTATAGTTTTATCATTATTATATACTTAAAAGGTGCATTAGAAATATAATTTTCGATAACTGCCTATGTACCTACATAGCAGAAATGGGCGTTTCTCATTATATATTTTGCACTGTTTCAAAAAAAAAAAAGTTTAAAAAACAAGCAAAAATAAATAATTTCGCAGAACCTTGGTGACATTTCAACGGAATCCTTAGGTTCCGCGAAACCCACTTTAGGAATTTCTGGTATGGATAGACAAATTACAGGCTTACTGAGATAATTAATGAGATATATCTGTCTTACTCCTCAAAGATTGTAACGCAATAACCTTTCTTTTTTTTTAAGTTGATGGCAGGCATCCATTGACTGCAATAGGTGTGTGGTCGTGAGATCGTTATTCACTTCTTTTTTATATTAAAAAAACTAGGGTTTAATCAGCACTTGCCACTAGGTGCGTTTTTAGTCAAACCTGGTCGAATATAAGTAAAGTGAAAATCAAACAGAAGCAGTCATAAGGACTCCTGACAGAAGTAAAAACTCAAAACAATGGAATAATTTATCAAGTGGTCAACATTGTTTTGTACTTACTTCTATCACAACAGGTCGGTGACGCGAAATTACAAGATTTTACCCATTCAAAAGTCAAATACGTATGTGATTCAGTCGAGTATATACAATATATTAAGGTACGTGAGAGTAATATGGGCACCTTAATCTTTGCCGCCCTATAAAACCAAAACTAGGAGATGGAGAGAGAGAAAAATACAAAGTAGTGTACTACAACTAACATATTAAGATAAAAATAGCAAACAAGCTTCGGCATTTATTAGAAACACTTCGAAAAATCTACTTAAAAAAACTAACTACACTACACCATACTAAAATCGACTAAAATATTTACTATAATATCAACTGTCAAAATGGCGTCGATAAACATCGCCCTTTCACCCTTTATTATTTGATTCACTGAAAAAGAGCTATTTTGTCACAAAGCCATCTATGCAAACAAGGCTGTAGTTTTTGAATTATAAGAAGTGACTATATTAACCAGATGATCATATTAACCTCACGTACTATGTTGTATTTTTTTGACTTATGACTACCTCGTTGGTCTAGTGGTTTTAGTAGTACGACTGCTGATCATGAGGTCCTGGGTTCAAATCCCAGGTCGGGCCAAAAAATCAATTATTGAGTTTTTCCGTCAATAAATTCTTAGTACCTAGCTGCCCGGAGTCAGGAAATTGGCGGTATCTCACCCCCGTGCCTCGGAAAGCACGTAAAGGCGTTGGTCTGCGCCTGATCACTCTCCGATCGTGTCTGTTTACCGTCCCATCGGATTATGAGAGTGAGGGAAAAGAGAGTGTACCTGTGCTTGCGGATACACTTGGGCACTATAATCCTGTCCTGCGCCGATGGCTAGCCTCCGTTGAAGCAGGCCGCCGTGGCCGAAATTTGGTCTGGAGGACATTATTATTATAGTGTATATATGCGTATACATGTACACAGGCCGCTATACCTATACTACTACGCGTCGCTAGTCTGACGCAAGCGCAATACGTCACTAGCATGTCGAGGTCTTCGGTGACGCGAACTCATAAGTTTTTCGTCTACCAAAAATTGCTCAACGCGGCTAAAAAAGTTTTCCGTTCAAAAACCTCTAAAGATATAGATTTCATACCTCACTGTTTTAAATTATTCTATCTCCCTTACTCATCAAGCCGGAACCCAGCAGTAAATGCACTACTGCTTGGTGGTAGAAATAGGATGAAAAACGTATACTCATTTTTTTTATAAAACTGAAGTACCAAACGAACTTATAGTCCTAATATATATATTGGTAAGTAACTACTGAGGTTCATGGACTTCTGCAGCCAGCTTCCAAGAAAGAAGGCTGTAGGTGGCTTTCACATCTGAAGACTAAGTGTCCAAACACACTATGCCGAAGGTACGCGACCGAAGTTCCGCGGCTGATTTTACGTTACGACGTATTCGGCTGATATGACACACCATAAGTGTCAAATTTACGCAGTAGAAATTCAGTTGCGCAGCTTTGTGGTGTATTCAGTGACTGATTTAAGTGTCTCGAGCGCTGTCGTGGCGTCTTGTCTTGTATTTAAACAGCCGGTCAAACAGACGCAAAACAAAGTGATCCTATTAGAGTTCCGTTATTACTTTTGAGGTGCGAAACCCGAAAAATGGACTATTTCACAGTAATAGCAATTGCAGAGGCTTCGTTGGCAGTCGAACCGAACTTCAGTCGCAAAGAAAAATACCACTCAACTATTATCGACCTTCACTAACAGCGTTTACAAACATTTAGATAACAAAAGACACGTCTTGGTAATCTTTGTAGACTATACTAAAGCGTTTGATACACTTAATCATAACAAGCTAATAGGCAGTCTTAATGATAGTGGTATCAGAGGACCTTTATTATCATGGTGCAGAGATTACCTTAATGACAGAAAATATGCGGTAAAAGTGGGAGATGCCATTAGTTATTATGTTAACTCTTCGGTAGGCACTGCACAAGGCTCTGTAATTGGACCATTGCATTACATCACCTATGTTAATAGTCTGGCAAACATCATCAGACGTTGCGAAATATACCAGTATGCCGATGATACGTGCCTCGTTGCAGCAGGCGAAAATATTAACGAAACTGGCCGCATTCTGCAAGAAGAACTTAATATATTAACACAATGGTCTCACGATAAAGGATTAGTTATCAATGCTAACAAGACCAAGCTAATGTATATAAGTTCAAGTCACAATAGGAGTAAAGTAATACCTAGCATTATCATGCATGACCACCTATGCCTTCACAAAGGACAATTGACTCTCAATTGTCATTGTGCAGAATTAGAGCCGGTAGAAACTCAAACTTACTTAGGACTTATAATAGATAGTCGACTCAACTGGAAACATCATATTGAGGATGTGTGTAATAGACTTCGAAGCATATTACCAAAATTCTCCATAATTAAGTATAAAGTCCCTTATAGAATTCTGTTACAATTATATAAATCACTGGCTGAATCTAAAATTTCATATGGCTTGTCTAGTTATGGGCGAACTTACAAATCACATTTAGATAACATTTATTCATTGCAACTTCGCATCTTAAAAACTATAGTCCCAGACCAAATTAAAAACTTACACAGGGATTCCGATTACCATAACCTATTCGATTACTGCAAAATTATACCGGTGCATAAAAAAGTAGAATATACTCTCTTAAATGAAGAATTTTTTAATGAAGATTTAAAAAAAATATGGCATTTCTAACTATTCTAAAACCCGCAGTGCGGCCAAACCAAAATTAGATAAACCTAATTATAATAATTTATACGGAAAACATACTTTAGAATACATGGTTCCGAATTTAATTAATCATTTACCAATATCTTTTCAAAATGAAATTAATCATAAAAATATTAAACACAAATTAAAAAACTATTATACGAACTGTATATATCAGACTTCAGACTTAAAAAATAATAAAATTAAATACTATAATCCCCACTAACTATATTTCTTATATTTACCTATATGATATACAACCTAAGAATAATCATTATATTCGTTTACTATTAAATAATTTAATATTAAGTAACTAACTAATTGATACCTCCTGTATACGCAACGCAGGAACGACCGGTTTTTGACGCAGTGAAGTGGGCGGTGGCAAGACTCACACCTTTCTTGTTCACTATGAGGTTACTACGTATGTATTGCCGATTTACCGCGTGTTGACCGTGCCAATTGCTGTTTAGTGTTCAATAGTGTTGCGTTAAACATATCTTTGTAGATTAAGGTGTAGCTCATATTTAAAAAAAATTATGTCGGTGGTCTGTGGTACACGGTAAAGTTTTTCATTAAGCTTATGTTGTACCATACTATATCCTTTTTATCATGTATAATATGTTAAATAAATAAATAAAATAAAAATAAATAAATAAATAAAAGTATAATGTGTGCTCTACAGAATACGTTGCCGCCGAATTGCCGCTTAATTTACGCCCAACCGAAGTTCAGCTGTATGCCATAACGCAACGTAATTTCGGCATAATGTGTCGGTAGTAATTAAGATTAGTTATTGCAGGCGTAATCATGCCGTTTGTGGTTGTAGCATGAATGAATCGGTTCGAGGACCACGCTCTCACTGAATACCAACGTAAAATAGCACCTTAATGCTGCTGTGCTTCATATGGTGAGTGTAGAGAACCGGTGACTCGTTTTACTGGAATTGAGGAATTCCACCTTAGTCCTCAAGGGTGACAACGCATCAGCATTTTGATTTACAAGCGAGGTTAAATGTAGATGTCTATGAGCCACAGCGTCGACTTACCATCAGGTGGACTGTGTGCTCGTTTGTCACACGTTACTTAAGTCGCGTACCTTCAGCATAGTGTGTTTAGACAGTTAGAATGCCTTACAGACTGTAATTATAGTGACCATACACACCCTTCAGACCGGGACAACACTGGTCTTTGGCTTCAAGGTTAAGTGAGAAGGTGGTACCTACACAGAAGGACTTTCCAACACTGTTCTACCACCTACGAGTAGTAGTAGATATTATAGAAAATTATTACCAGCTGTTGACGACCCGCGTACCAATCGTGGTTACTGTGCCAAATTTCTCCTATGAGACAATCAATAGAGGACGAGTTTTTTCTCCAGTGGTTTTTTGATAAATAAAAGAATCAAATTTTACTTCTTCTGTCCACAGCTGGCAGACGTCTTCCGGGGCAGCAATTTCAAGGCCTTCTACATATCATGTGCGTTAGTGTTCTTCCAGCAGTTCAGCGGGATCAACGCTGTACTCTTCTACATGAATACCATCTTCAACGCGGCAGGTTCCGATCTAGACCCGTCAATCGCTACAATTATCATTGGTGCCGTACAAGTAAGTTCAAGGATTCTTAATTTTTTAGGTGAAATTCATACATTTACGCATTTTGACACTGTCGTGGGTGTCGTGTCCAGATATAAAGAGCTTAGTGTTGTTTCTCTAAAAAAATAATTGTTTGTGATAATTTTCACCAGAAAATCGATCTATAATCGGTATTTAAAAATTATACATGTTACAAAAACCATGTGGTTTCCGTTAAGTGAGCTATCAGAATGGGAGAATATATATGTAATATCTTACGACACCCACAGGATGATAATCTTCGAGCAATCTTGCAATCTTCTCCACTGGATGGAGCCACTCGATGGGCGAGCTCTATGTTCAGTACTTACGCTGCAATGTTTTTTTTTTCATTTCTTCAGGTGGTGGCATCAATGATAACACCGCTGGTGGTGGATAGACTTGGAAGACGTATCCTGTTATTGGTATCTACTTGTGGCACTGCTATTGGACTGGTAAGTGCTCAAATGTACCTATATTCCATTTAATTTCGTTTCATTCATATATTCTTTGTTCTTTTTTTGAGGGTGACAAATAAGCACACAGTGCACTGGATGTTGTTGACCATAGGCATCTACACCTATTCTCGATAAAGAGTCAAAAAGCAGATGCGTTGTTGCCCCTGAAGACTAAGATGCTATGCTTCGTTTTTAGTAAAAAGGATATCTGATTCGCTACATTCACCATACAAAGCATAGCAACATGAAGTTGCTTTTTCACGCTGGTATCCTGTGAGAGCATGGTCCGTCCCCGGTCGAGCCGACCTATTCGTGCAAAAACCATAATAAATGTGATCTGTCTACAGCTCATCTTAGGTTTTAATGTTGTGGCACTATAGGTACTATTTTTACGCACCGTCACTAAAGACCGATTTACACTTCGACAAGTACAGTAGCGAGTTAACTTGCGAACCTGGCGAGTTAAGTTTGAACCTCGTTTAACGAACGGCAATAAGCGAGTTAAGTAGCAAGTTAACGATTAAGTTGAACGGGATAGCCGGCCGAGCTATTTTTCGGCGAGTTAAGTGCGAAGTGCTGTCCTCCCGCGCGTCTGCCGCCACCCGCAACTAAACTCGCCGTTCGTGTAAACCAGAGTTCCCCAAACTTTTTTGTATCGTAGACCCCTTGCCATATTTTTCCGTGTTGGTTAGACCCTCTACTTACCTGATATTGATTTCCTGTAAATTTCTAACTGTAGTGAACTTTAGTGTTAAAAAATTAAAAAAAAACACACGTTAATTTATACATTTATTAATTGAATTTAGCTGTTTTTTTTTCGTTAGGAGATTGGTAACAGCGCTGAATCCCCTTTCCACTAGGTATGGCGATGGAAAGGAAATTAAAAATTTCCTCGCTATATTCCATAATACGGGATAAGTAACGGATATGTTATTTTGCAGCCATAATTGCTGATATCCGTTTTTAAACTGAACCTTAAGTTCTTCGTTTGTTCTTATTTCAGTCAGTTCCTCTTGTATTATGACATTCGTTTCTTCTACGTCACCACATGGATTAATTATCCACGGTGGTATTACCATAGTCAAAATATCCTCAAACCTAGATTCAAAATCTGAATTGAGGGCATTTAAATGTTGAACGTAAGTTGAAACGTCATCTTCCTGGCAGCTTGTCTGTGACAAATTGGGGAACTGAGAAAATTCGCCCCGTCCAATATTTTGCTTCATTAGCTTAACCCTGGCAAGAAACGCTGATAACATGGACTTTGTTTTAATCAAATTTAAACTGTCGCCTTGTAATTGCAAAATAAGAGCCGTGCTAGCTCAGATGGTTGGCGCTCGCTGTAAATTTCACAATACGCGAGGAAACCGGGTTCGATTCTCGCCAGCACCAATGAAATTGTTAATTGCAATTTTAAGTGCTGATTTACCACGTGCTCGGCGGTGAAGGAAAATATCGTGAGGAAACCTGCATGTCTGAGAAATAAGAAAAAAAATTTCGAAGACGTGCGAAGTTTGCCAACACGCATATTAAATTTTGTAAACAAATCTGTTAAATAGGCGATGTCTGTTTTCCTCTTCATTAAATTTTCTTTTAAAATTTTATCTTTAGTATCCAGAAATTCTAAAATAGTCTCAAAAAGTGCAAAAATTCTTGTCAAACATAAGCCTTTCGACAGCCAGCGTACTTCAGTGTGAAGGAGTAATTGATGAAAGTGTTCGTCATTTTCTTCACACAACTGCGCAAATAACCGCGTATTCAACGTGTTGCTTCGGATTCGGTTTACTGCATCAATGACTAAATGAAGTGATTCATGCTAGATTGCCCACTCAAATTTTTAGCAACTAAATGTTGTCGATGGATGACGCAATGTATTGCTAACACCCCTGACACATTTTGTTTTAAATAGCTTGTAAATCCACGATAACGTCCAACCATGGCAGGTGCTCCATCTGTAGCTACTGATATTATATTTGATAAAGGAATTGCTTTTTCAATGAAGTAATCCTTCAAAACATGAAATATTGATTCACCTTTAGTGTCAGTTATCAAAGTTCTTACGAAGAGCAGTTCTTCGTAGATTTCTTGATTCATAATAAAACGAACATATGCCAATAATTAAAGTAAAGTTGACTCGTCCAGTTGTATAAAGAAATGGGTCGTTTGCAAATAATCACATAAGAAGCTTTCAATATCAGAACTAATTTCATCAATACGTCTTTCAACAGTATTGTTGCTTAAGGGAATTCTTTTAATGATATCAGATGCAGGTTTGTGTAAAACAGTTTTTAAAACCTCTTCAACGGCTGGCAAAATTAACTTCTCTCCCATACGAGGGCGGCACTGAAAATTTCGGGAATCAAGGAAGTGACACAACATTACTATTTAAAAATGTATTTATTGCTTTTCGAAGTATTCTCCGCGAAATTTTACACATTTTTCCATACGATGAAATCAAACATTGAAGCAACCATTCCATTCGGAAGTTGGGGTCTCCAAAATGGCCGTTTTTTAGGCGTTCACAGCTTCTTCACGTGATGAAAATCTCCGCCCACGCAATTTATTCTTTATTTTAGGGAAAGTATAGAAATCATTAGAGCTTAGGTCGGGGCTGTACGGCAGATGGTCTAATAATTCTATGTTTTCTTGCTCTAAAAACTCTTTTGTTCTGTGTGCGGTGTGAGAACTCGCATTGTCGTGATGGAGGATGATGGGGCGGTTGCAGTTCTCTTTACGGAGTTCAGAAACGACCTGTGGCAAACAAATGCTAGCATACCATTCTGCATTAACCGTTCTTTGTCCCTCAAGAGGAATAGTCGTAACATGGCCAGTTTTGTAGACAAACGTAGCCACCATTTTTCACACACTCCGTGAACGAACAATTTTTGTTGGCTTTAACTCATTTTCGAACACCCAAACTCATGACTGGTTTTTTTGTTTCGGGTTCGTACGCGTATATCCAGGATTCGTCACCAGATACGATGTTGTATACAACATTTGAGGATCCTGCGTGAAATCTTTCGAGAGTTCTGATGCACCAAGTAACGCAAGCCGCTTTTTGCTCTTTACAGAGCGAATGCGGTATCCATCGGGAAAACAACTTTTTTACACCTAATTGTTCATGCAAGATTATTTGTATTTGACTCATGCCAATGTCTAAAGTTGCCTAAATTTCGCGGTATGTCACATGTCGATCTTCCTCAATCAGCTTATGCACAGCATCAACGTTTTCTTGGGTGACTGCAGTTTTTGGACGACCTTGACGGGGATCATCACTGAGCTTGATACACCCACATCCATTGATGATAAATTGTGGTTTTGGATAGGGCTTCATCACCAAATGCAGAAATCATCCGGTTAACACACAGTTTTTGTGTTAAACCACTTCGAAAGTCATAATAAATCATCGCTCTTGAATTTTCTCGAGTCAATTCCATTTTCTCTACGACTAAACAAGTTTGACAAAACCTTGTGACAAGACCGAGAATCTTTTTTTAAATAAATAAATGGTATTCGATTTTTAAAATCAAGGAGTTTTCAATTAAAAAGATTTTAATATGACAGGAACAGTGGAAATATTCCATTCCCGATACTTTTAGTGCAGCCTAGGTAGTATGCGGTTTTCCGGATTTTGTTATAAGTAACGAGATATTGTAAGACGCCCGCAAACCATCATCATTTCTTTGTGACGTCGAAGCGAACATTCTGTCCAGTGTAGGTCTCTTCTGAAGTTTATCTTTGAGTGTTTGAAATTATTTAATATCTTTCTCTGTTTAATATAATTTTTTAATATTATTCTCTGTTATATTTCTGGTGGCATTTTCTCAGATGATCTTGCAGTTTAGATGGTTTCATAGCGTCATTGCCCAAAACTTTGTTGCATAAAAGGCACATAGGCAATTGATTGTCCGGCAATGATGGAATGAAGCCAAATTTCAAATAATCGACACTGTACAGTCATATGTGTGCAAAATTAAATTATTTAAATAAGACAGAAAATCCAGCAGCTGTATATTAAAAATATTTTTTGATTTTTCCGAAAACATTCCATAATTCGAACATCTTCTTGCAACAATTTCGAGCCAGCTCGAATTACGGAGATTGCACTGTAATTGTAATACCGATTGCTAAAACTTTCAAAAAGAAACTATTGAGGAGTACTCGTGTAATTTTGCATGATTGAATATTAAACTACTAATAACTAAAGTCATGATTGGCGTAATTTATCTATCTTTGCTAACTACGAGTACAAAACTAAAATTTAATAAAAAATAATGTACTTACTTTTCTCCAACACTCTCAAACAAAATAACACTGACTCACTATAATTTGTGTGATATACTATCTGTTTATATTTTTTTTAAATATTTTCTTAGCATTTTCCTTTTCAAGATTCAGGAAACGAATAAACGTATTTGTCCCACATTCGTATTTATAGAGTGACGAATTGAACAAGTCAGTGCAAGGTAGCGAAGCTCTGAGACTGCGACTCTCAGGTTTTTACGAGTTCAAAATGTATTGCGACCACACGCACCATCATCATCATCATTACGTACCATCCCTAAGAATTCTTCCCGGCATTACCACTTAATATATCATTACTAGTATGCGGGTAACCACTTGATTTCCTGAGCCAAAAGACTGAAAAAAAAAAGAAACTGCTCTATATTTAAGCAAAATAACAGCCTACTCAAGCCCTTCGCGGGCGTGGGTACATAGACTTACCGAAGATAAATCATAAACAGATGAATGATTTAAGATCGCATATTCCGGAGAAAACAAATAAATACTATGTTTTTCTTTACATATGAAAATGTCCGTTTTGTATGGTAAAATAGGTATTTCAAGTATCAATAAAAATATTTGCTGAAACTATTAACATATTTTTGCCATTTTACGGACAGTTTATTAGTGCCCTACTACAGAAGCCTGCTGCACGAAAACGATGAAGCCTTTAAAAGCGTTCCTTACAGTTACAGTTTTTCAGTTGAAAACTCGGAAGAAACTGTAAGGTTTTTGCCTGTCAAAGTGTTATCTAAAGTAAATGCTACTCTATGTCAACAGTTTAAAGTGGTCTGTTCAACAAAACAGCAACATCATAGGTAAAAAAATGTTATATATTATATACCTAGATCAAACTATTAGTTCATAAAATTTCCAGGGTCTCCTAGGCATGTATTTCCTGTTGAGCGATCAGAAAAGCCCAGTCGTATCCAGCATCGGTTTCCTTCCGATTTTGTCACTAGTACTGTTCATAGTGACGTACTGCTGGGGGTTGGGACCTCTTCCCTGGGCAGTGATGGGTGAGCTGTTCCCCATTGAAGTCAAAGCCGTTGCATCGCCGATAGCTACGGCGTTCTGCTGGATTCTATCGTTCTTGGTGACTCGGTGAGTTGTTTTTTTTTTCTTTGATATAAAACAAAATATGATGCGTGTAGTCTAATAGTATGTATACAAGTAATGTAAGATTTCACTATACACGAGTCTTAATGTTACACGGTAATTCTTTTCAGATAACCAACAAAAAAGTAATCAAAAAGGAACTAAATATATGAGTAGCGTTATATGTATATGACCCTACTTTACCTATATCTCTACTACCTACGCTACCTATTATAAATAGAAATAGGGGGTTTTAGTGAGGGTTTTGAGTGTGAAATTTAAAATTACAGATCTTAAAAGGATAGGGAGATCGAGTACTTGAGTACTAATTAATTAAAAAAGACAAAAAGTTCCAAAGCTTTGGCTCCACTTTTAGGCGTTGTAATGGACTTAAATAAAACAGTGTTCTTACACTGTGCCAAGCTATGACTGATGACGGTGTTCAGCTAACCAAACATATTTTCTGTGCCTGGGAGAATTCAGAAGATGCTGTGGGTATATTTTGTGATCTTTCCATGGCTTTCAACTGTGTTCACCATGAGACATTAATCAGGAATCTACATAATTATGGTGTGAAAAACCTAGTGTTTAAACTTATTACATCGTATCTAAATAATAGAACGCAAACAGTTCGTTTTTTTTTATAGAAGTGGGAGCATGCGGCTCACCTGATAGTCAGTGACTACCGCCGAACAGCCGCAACACCAGGGGAATTGCAAATGCGTTGCCGACCTTTTAGAAAGGAGTAAGCTCTTTTCGTGAAGGTCCCCAAGTCATATCGGTCCGGAAAAGTCGCCGGTGGTAAACAATTTCACAGAGAAGTTTTACGAGGAAAAAAACTCCTAGTAAAACGCACAGTGGTGGACCACCAATCATCCAGGTGGTATCGGGAATTTTGACGCGATGTGCGTTCGTGAAATTTGGCGGCTGGAACTAATGCGAACAATTCCTCAGAACACATCTCTACGCAGTGCCAGTGAAACGAGCCGATCAGAAAGAACTCCATCGTCGACGATTCGAGCCGCTCTGCGCTGGATGCGATCGAGTGGAAGGATCTGGCACTGGGGTGCCCCGGCCCAGAGATGAGAACAATATTCCATGTGAGGGCGAATTTACGCTTTGTAAAGTTGCAAGCGATGCGCCAACACGAAATACTGTCTCGCTCCGCTGAGCACGCCAAGCTTTTTAAGGGCCAATTTGGCCTTCCCCTCCAAGTGACCACTAAACTGCACACTATTTGATACGTCGACGCCGAGGATTCCGATGCCAGCTGAGGTAGCACGGGAGGTGCCTTCAAACTGAGGAGATACGACAAAGGGGTTATTTTTAGTGGTTAACGTGCAAACTTGTGTCTTCTGGGGATTGAATTGGACTAGATTTAGTCGCCCGCAATCCGAGACTTTGTTAAGCAAAGACTCGACTTCAGACACGAATTTGTCACGGTACTTGGCGACAATTTCCCTAGAAATATTGGCACGGCCGGTATATAAGGCATCACCAGTGCTATCGTCTGCATAGCAATGAATGGTACTAGTTTGCAACATATCATTGATATGCATAAAAAACAGCGTTGGTGATACGCAGCCTTGTGGAACACCAGCGTTAATAGGCTTGTAATCAGAGCATGCACCGTCTACTCTGATACTCCGACTAGCAAGAAAACTAGTGATCTAATCGCACAATTTCTCGGAAAGTCCATAGGAAGGGAGCTTCAAAAGAAGCGCTTTGTGCCAGACACTTTTTGTTATTAATGGGAGCAGTCCTTCCGGGTCTGTAGTATCTATAGGTGTTCTTCAGGGCTCAATTCTTGTCCCCTTTCTGTTCTTAGTTTATATTAATGATTTACCTTACTTGGTAGGGAATAACCATGATATAGTTTTATTTGCTGGTGACACTTCGCTGATTTTCCGACTTAAAAGGCAATTATTGAAATATAACGAAGTAAATAACACTATATCAAAAGTAGTACACTGGTTTAACGTTAACAATTTGCTTTCGGACGGTAATAAAACGAAATGTATTAAATTCACCACACGTAATGTAAAACAGGTGAAAACCAGCGTGCTTATAAATGGAGAAGAGCACGGCCTTGTTGAAACCACTGTTATTCTCGGAATTACAGTTGATACGAAGGTTCAATGGGGCCCTCTTATATCTAAACCAGCTAGCAAACTTAGTTATGCAGCATATGCTGTAAAGATTAGAGACCTTACATGTGTTGAAACAGCCAGATAAGTTTATTTTAGTTATTTACTTAGCATTATGTCATATGGAATCTCGCTATGGGGTAATGCGACTCACATTGAAACTATATATGTTTTGCAGAAGAGAGTCATAAGAGCAATTTCTACCCAGGTCCAAAAAAAATTCATAGAGAAATATTTAAAGAAATAAATATATTAAATTTGGCTTCCCAATATATTTACGAAAATTTAATGTATGTACACAAAAACAAAAATGGTTTTATTAAAAATAGTGATGTACATTCTGTAAATACGAGGAACAAGCACAAGTTAGTTATACTAGTTACTCGACTCCAAAGACTCAGTAATTCTTTCATGGGGTAATGCATTTAAAAATTGTATGTATTAAAAAATTTCGACGGAATCAAAGGCTTGCTCATAGTTCATATACTCAAAACAAAGTGGCAGATTGTACTCTTCGGTCCTCTGTACAATTTGTCGAAGGGTACATATGTGTGGTCTATGGTACTAAAGCCTTTTCGAAAACCGGCTTGGTTGGGAAGCTTGAAGTCACCGAGTTTGCGTGCGAGACCTTTTTTAATGACTCTCTAAATCAGCACGTAGACGTAGCTCAGAAGGGAAATCGGTTTATAGTTCTTCAAGAGAGCATTGTCGCATTTCTTGAAGAAAAAGACCACCGCACTTCTACTCCACGCGTCCAGAGTAGTACCACCATGGAGGACGGAAGAAAACAGAAGAGCTTCTGAAGGACTTCAGGTACCGGTTTTCCACCCGTTTTCAGAAGCTTTGCTGTAATTCCATTCTCGCCCGGGGACTTGCCATTTTTAGGGTTTTGGAGCGTGATTCTAATCTCATTCTGACTGACATCCAAAATCCGCTTTGAAAACAAAGTATAGAAATATAGAAAATGTGCAGATCTTATCTATCAAAAGGTTAAAAATATTATAAAATATACTAAGCAAAAATTGTTTAACTAAAGAGTACATGCTAGATAATAATACCTGTGAATGAGGTGGTCGCTACTATGTTGTTTTTGTGTTAATCCTTCGATCCCCATAAAAATCCAATGCAGTCACATGCGCCCGGCAAATCCCGAGCGGTCGCATGCGACCGCAACCACCCACAGCACTTAAAGCGATTAAAACTTATATTTGGAGGCTACTTTTTAATGAAGAAGTTTGGCATTATAAAATCTACATAAAAATTTTATCCTGTGGTCTAAACAAAAGTCAGGTTTTACTTCATTACAAAAATATTTAATTGTATTTTGATAACAAAAAATATACCAAGCGAATGTCGGCACCGTGAAAATCACAATTATTTCAATATATATTACTCGAAATTATTTACGTAAAAAGATAAATTATATTCACACAAAAACTTTAATTATAATTTTATAATAAAACTCCAAATCCAAAAATCAACACAATAACATTCACGCGAAAATGGCGTATGAAATGAACGTAGATTAAAAATAAATATCCATAAGTTAACTAGACTTTTTATTGCACTAGAGGAGAGAATATTTCGTATTCATTCTATAATGCCACACTTCTTCGTAGAAAAGTAGTCTCTAAATATAAGTTTTTATGGGTGTTTTTTTGGTTTTACGGCTGGGTGCGGTCATATTTGACCGCTTGAATTTTGAATATCGAAGAATATCGAAGCAGTCAAATTTGGCCGCGAGGTGTTTGAGAGGTTAATTGTGTAATTGTTTTTAGAAAAAAGAGGTACCGCTAGGTTTTTTGCTGCTTCTTCCCAAGACAGAGCTAGTGCTAAGGGTAAAAAATGCCTTTCAATAAATATTACATATAATCTATATGGAATAAAAAATGATTCTATTTTATGGGTTTATGAACTTATTTTTACTGCGCAGGTATTTCGAGCCAATCGCAAATGCAGTAGGGATGTACGTAGCGTTCTGGTTGTTCGGCGTGTGTTGTGTCGTCGGGTTCTTCTTCACGCTGTTCCTCGTGCCCGAGACCAAGGGCAAGAGTCTGCAGGAGATACAGGACATGTTGGCTGGCAGGTGGGTTGTTAGCAACATTTAACGTCCAAAACGACTCCAAAATGCGCTTTTACAACAAAGTACCAGAAAATATGCAGGACAAGATCAAAAGGTTCAAAATTCAAAAAAATTTCTAAGCAAAAATTTTTTTCTTTTAACGGATAAAGTGACAAACGAGCACACAGTCCACCTGATGATATGTGGTTGCTGCGGCCCATAGACATCTACATCTATCTTCGATTACAAATCAAAATGCAGATGAGTTGTCATCCGTGAGGACTACGATGGAATGCCTCGTTTCCAGTAAAAAGGATCTCCGGTTCTCTACACTCACATTACGAAACACAGCACATTAAGAGGAAATATAATGTCAAATGGCTTAGCAAGATCCTTCGTTATGCCGAAAATATTGCAGCATTAATTTTGAAATAAATATATGGTAAAGTTGAGGATTAATGTTAATGATTATGTTAGACGAAAACACGATTTCGTAAATTTTCTCGATAGAAAAAAAATCCAAAGTTACCTCCAAAATAAACAATAAACCGCTGTTATCCATAAAATACTTTAAATAAGATCATGAAACTTTGCATACTAACTGAACTAACTATAAAGCAGTGCTTATGTTATTTACTTTTTTTAAAATACCATTATTTTCACTGTAAAAAGAAATTACCTAAACTATCGGCGTCTTGAGCTTGATTCCTGTCGCACCGTTAGTATCGCTTAGCCTTTTGAAGGGAGAAGTTGTGTCGCTTACGATCAGAATATACATTACGCAACAGTACGGCGTAAAATTAAAATGGGAAATAACCGTGATAAAAATAAGAAGCGGCTGGCTTGGCGTTAAGAAACAGGCATAAATATGATAAACCTAATGAAATAAGTGTCTAACGATCTTTCTACTTACAGTATTAGTGATTACAAACATATCGGTACATAGCATACGACGCGCGGGGAAGTGGGGGCGAAATTAGAATTTGAGCTGACTTACTCTATCCTCTTAAGGTACTATTTCACGCTGGTATTCTGTGAGAGCGTGGTTCCGGGGAAGGACCATTCGTGCTACAACTATACTACTAATATAACTGCAGCATGGCTCTACCACGTATAAAAAGTTGTTTAGTGAGGGTTATTTAGGTTATACTACTAAAGAGTACATGATTGATAATAGCCCCTAGTAGTGAGAGCATCTCTACCATGCTGTTTCTATATGTTTACATATTAATCATACAAGATATTACGTTGTTAAATTATGTTTTACCAAAAAAGTCCCGCTGGTTTTTCCTTTGTCAGAGTATTTTTCCCGAACCAGTGGTAAATCCTAAACGACTTTCTATAGGTATTCTTGTGATCCATACAAATAAATAAAATTGAAGTGTATGTTTGTAATGTCAAAATAACAGCTTTTTAAACGTGGTAGAGCTACGCTGCACCTATATTATAGTAGTAGCACAAATGGCTCGGCTCGACCGGGGCAGGACCACGTTCTAACAGAATACCAGCGTAAAATAGCAGCGTAATGCTCCTGTGTTTCGTATTGTAAGTGTAGAGTACCGGAGACCCTTTTTACTGGAATTGTGGCATTTCATCTTAGTCGTCAGGGATGAAAACGCATTTGGATTTTGATTCTTAATTGAGGATAAATGTGGGCGTCTATGGGCCACAGTATCCACTAACCATCAGGTGGACCGTTGACCCTATCCAATCTAAAAAAAATCGGAATCTCGGAAATAGCTCGATCGATTTTGAAGGGATTTTCACTAAAAGATGACGGATGTTATAAGAAGTAACTAAAGCAAATTTCATTTTGAAAAAATTATTAGGATTCCGCGTAAAAAAATTAAAACTCTAAATAACGCGCGGGTGAAATCACGGGGAACTCCTAGTATTGAATAAAAATGATTTTATTCTATTCTATTCTACAATCATGTAGAATAGAATAGAATACTCCAGAAAAGACATTACCTGTTATGATGATATCATGTTTGTTTCTATAATATTTATATTTTGTTACAGGAAAAACAAATCAGAGAAAGCATAAGCTTGGACAAGTAAAGCGAATTTTAGATATATTTTTTAGTAAAACAATCGCTAGACAAACTTGTATTATGTTGTTTAAATGTTAATATTGTCTGTGACTATGTTTAACTTTATATCGTAAAAATGTGCGATAATTATTACGATTTGAAGACATATGTTATTCTAGATTAAAAATATTATAAATAAGATATTATCACAGTTTAAAGACTTATGTTCGCTTTAAACTGTGATATAATTTAATAAAATGACTTTTTTTTTTAAATAAGATATCACTACATTTTTGCCATATGAAGTGTTTCGTGCCGTGTGTTTTGTAATTCGGTAATATACAGGGTTATTTTTCAGAGTAGGGAATTAAACTTAAGTTCAAATATATAAATACGAGTTGATAACGCTTCTAATTTTATTTGAAAAAATCCCAAATTGAATGTGATTTATAGGCAACACCGTTTTTCCTTACCGATCGACCCTTATAAAAATATGCGAAGTAAAATCAGTTAATATAATGTATTACCACGCATTTTGAATTTAAAAGATAAAAATGACAGAATGTTTAAGTTTTTTTTTAAATTAATTTTGTTCACCAATTTGGCCAGTTATTGCAAAATAACCCTGTGTAGATATTAGCAAGTAATTATGACTACGTATACCTATAGTCATAAACAATTATCTGACAATTCGATCGACAAAACAAAATATTGTAATTGAAATGCAGATTACAAATTTAGTTATTCATAATTTTCAAGTGCCAATCAAATAGCCAATTTTACTAAATATCTAGAGGTAAATAATGGAATTTATTTATAGTACAAGCTGTCTTAAAATCACGTCATGCGGAACTCAACTAGCCGATTAATGTGAGTTATGATTTACTTAAGTCACGCATAAAAGTCACGTATAAAAGTTATAATATTTTATAATTTACAAAATTTTTTACATTTAATTTAAATCTATTAGAAAAATTTATATTACAAACAAAACATTAAATCATTTGATCAAAAAATAGCTGATATTTGACACAGTCATTTAAATTTTAGTACATTTTTGGCTTGAACTGTATTTTCTAAAGTACAAGAATCATACAAAACTTCCGTAAATCGAGTTCCATTGCACTGTTGGTCCTGTTAAATTAAATCTTTAGATCGATGTTGTAATTCTTGTACAGAGAGATCACTGCTGTTTTTTTGGCTCTGACATGATTTTTGTCTTTATAATCATTTAGTATTCTACATAACAAGTGGATTTAAGTCACATGTACTATAAAATAATGTACGATACACGGAATTTAATCATCGTTATTTTGGCGCGTTTTTTTGTTGTTCTAAATGTCAATTATCAGTTTTAAAACGTACTTTATTAATCCAAAGTGCGAAATATTAGCAATATTTTAAAGACAGCTATCTATCCCTTAAAGTTAATAGTAAAGAAATTAAGTTGTGAATTTACGTAGTAAAAAAAAAGGTAAAACATAGATAGGTAGTATGCATTATGTTTTATCGAAGGGCTATATTTATTATTTATTTTTATTTAAGACCAGTACCAAAGTACAAAGTTAGACGCTAGGTGGTACCGTTTGAACAGTAACTTCTTGTGATAATATAATATAAATGAATTTAAATTTTTATGTTTTGTACATAATAAATGTAAGCTATTGATGTAATTGTTTTTGAATAAATGTTTTATTTTTAGACCTGTCTTTTACTTGTATACTTGCTTGTTTCAACGGAGACTAGCCATCTGCGCAAAAAAATCAAGTGAAGTGCACAGGTGCACTCTCTATTTTCTTACTCTCATTGTTCAATGGGACTGTAAACCGACAAGACCGGAGAGAGATCGGGCGCAGGACCAAGTTTTACTTGCTTTCCGAGGAACGGGGGTGAGATACCGCCAAGTATCTGACTCCAAGCAGATACTGAGAATTTCTTGACTGAAAAACTAACTGATGATTTCTTGGCCCGACCCGGGATTCGAGTGCGGGCTCTCATGTTTAGCAGTCGCGTTTGCACCCACTAGACCAAAGAGGCAGTCAAATATGCTGCCAGATATGAAGTATACGGAAAATTATTAAATTATTCTTTAAGGTGAAAATTTACCACGTTAAAAGACTTTTCAGCATTCCCTTATACGTTGCATGCATACTTGTCCAGCAAGAAGTAAGCGTGCGACATTCGGTGGACAAAAAGTTACTTTATTTGAAACGTGTTTGTTTATTACTACGCAATAAAGAATTAGATCCGTTATATAAATATGGCCTAATATACATGCCTTCCATATTATTGAAAAATATAGTTATCGCTTAAAAAAGAGAGCTCGAACGTCAAGGTTCCCGGCGATTAAATTATAATTTTTTATCACAATTAATATAAAGTATTTAAAAAATGTATTCTATTAAAAATTTAATAAAATGGATTTTTAAAATAATTCGTATATGCACATATGTTTTGCGTACATATCAAATCTTTTCGTTTTAATTAAATATTATAAAAGTACATTCGGCAAATTTTTAACGAGTACATTATAGTAGTTGAATATAATATATTCTCATCATAACGTCTTCTTGATATTATATTTAATCTCTATTGGCTAAAAACAGCAAAGTCCCGGATGAGTATAAAATTACAGCGGAGCTTCTGAAAGCATGTAGAAAACCGGTACCTGAAGTCCTTCAGAAGCTCAATAATTCCGTTCTCTTTAATTCAGTCCTCGTGCATGCAGGTAGCTTAGGACTGGGTTCTGTGTCATCCTTGGGGGAGGCCTATGTTCAGCAGTGGAGTTACAAAGGGCTGCAATGATGTTGATGAAAGTTTGCTTGGCATAACTTAAGCAAGAGACTTTTCTGAGTTTTTTGCCATGTGATGGTGGCTGGTACATATTTCGTCCAGTACGTGTCCTCAGTGCTAATATTCTTTATATTAGTGTCATTGAAACATAGAAGGGACTATAAGAAATACTAGAAAATTGTTATCACTTCTGATAGATGGCTCTGGACCATCTTGTTCACGCCTGATGTATTTTGTAGACCGGCGGCAGCACTGACGTAGATATTAGACGTCTAAGGTGCGAGACTTTTTTAAGCTATTGTATAGCTTCTATCGCGGGCCTTGAGCGCGGGGACCGAATCCAGAAATTCCGTAACGAAAAAAAACCTCACGCTCCCCACTCCGACGGGCACGGAGGTGTGGCGTTGAAAGCCGTGCATCGTCTAACGTCGTTTCAGTTCGGCAGTCGGCAGCATAGATAAATAAATATGTAGCAAGCTAGTCGGCAGACTTCGGCACGGTGTTTGTGTGCGTGCGACTAGATGTATGCGTGTACACTAGCTGCTAACTCAATGATAAAAATTCCTGAATAACCTACATGTATTGTAAGATATTAAAAATATTTTAAACAATATTAACTTCTCATTTATTCAATAAGAGAAAAAAAAAATTGTTTTCTTATCGGTCACCACGCTCAAAAAGTGTAACTTGATTTAATATCAAAGACTTAACTGCATAAATAAAATAAATAAATAATTATAATTGCATAAGTTGATAAAAAATGCTATGCAATAGCTTTACCGCGGCAGTCACCGAGTGCCACACGTATTTTTTTTTTATTTATAAAATCTTTTAAGAGGAGGCAAACGAGCATGCGGCTAACAAGGGAACTGCAGGTGCGTTGCCCGCTTTTTAAAAAGGAGTAAGCTCGTTAGAACAAAGTCTGGTACAACGAGTGTCAATCCACCTGCCGTGTTGAAGGTTAAGGCAAATCTTCAACAACGGAAGAAATTCATATCTAGCAGTAAATTTTACACGCTAATGCGACTAAAATGATATGCGCTTAGAAGCGACAGTAGCCTAATGGCAGGGTGTGGACTGCGAACTCTAAAAGGTCGTGGGTTCGAATCCGCCACTCGACTACTGGCGTGAACCACTCGTTACACAAGCAATAGCTTACCACGAGTGGTTAAGGAGAATATTAGTAATGTTTATAGCATTGTTAATATTCTTTTTTTTTAAAAAATGATTACAAAGAATTATCTTCTAAGATGATTACCGTTACCGTTATAGCCTATTAAAGTTCACTGCGGTGCCTAGGCCTCCCCGATAGATTGCCTCCTTGGATATTTGTCACAGACGCCGCGTTTGGCAAGTGGTTTGGCAGCAGAAGTTTTTATTTTATTTTAGTCGTTATTAAGAAGTCGCTGCTGCCCAGCTCCTGATCTGTTTCCCGCTGCCGTCTCTTACGACACCCACGGGATGATATGGGGTGGTGGATATCCTTACACCGCCACTACACGGTAAGACGATTAATTTGCATTATATTATTTACATTATACATTAAAATATACGCATTCTTAGTCGACTTCCACATTATATGGAATGATTATATGGTAATACATAATACTAACAAAGATGGACTCTGAACTACAGAACAATTTTAAATCTGCTTAACGAACTTTTATTCATTTGTTGTAGTACTTGCCTGCCTGTTGTTCTACATTTCAAATAAAATGTTGCAAAAGATATTCAACAAAAAACAACCAAACGCCATTAGATACTCTGCATTGCAGGTATTTAGTAACGTTTAAATATCTACAACTGTATACGACATTATGAACTGAAATATAAAAGTTAAAACATATTAAGCTACAGTAAACACAATAAAATACCGTAAACCATTAAAAGAAATGTTAATACGAGGCTGTTTACAGAGTTAATATAAGGGTAGGATAGATAACAAACTAAATAAAAAAAAACATTAACCATAGACAATATATATATATTTAACAAAAACTATTCTTATAATACGTATTACGACTGACACGTTGTTAGTACGCGATGAACAATTTAATTGGTTTTATCCCGATCGGCAGTTAAGGAAAACCTCACGAGGAATTAGTTTTAGCCTATATTAAACAAAAATTATTCCATTCTATTCAGTGGCGGATTATCTTTAAGGCAGACCAGATATTTGCATAGATGCGCAAGGTTACAAAGGGGCGTGCGGGGAAGTAAATTCTACAGTATGGTCGTGCGAGAAAAACATTCCGCGTAAATCGCTCCGTAGGGAACTATCAGCGAACGAGCTGATGGGAATGCATTAGCGAGTTCTGTTGCTGTTGTGGCGTCGAATTATTATTATTAATAATTAATTTCTATTAAAGCCGTCAAAAATTGTCTTAGAAGTAATATTTAAAACAATCAAAATACATTAATAAGTATAAATTTAAATAAATACATTTCAGACATTAAATATTATTGTAAATTAACAGCTAAACGTTGCCTTTCAAATCAATAAATTTATAAAAAACTTTGTTAGAATATTTGAAATGTATTAAATAATAGAAATAAAAGTCGAAAATATTATATAAAAAGAAAAGTGCCAAAGCTATTGAGCGTGTTCGTGTAGAGTAGCAGCGTGTTTATGTTTACATGGAGAGTTTTCGTGTAAATATTGCTTAATATATAATCATTATAAAAGGTCTTTATGATGCATAAGCATTACAATAGTAGAGTTATGGGTTGAAGTCCCGTATATTAAAGACATATAATAGTAAGGTCTATGATACCAAAGCAGTATAATAGTCTTCCATCTTAGTCCTCACGGGTGACAGCGAATCTGCATTTTGATCCGTAATCGAGGATATCTATCCTCGATTGCGAGTGGTTGCTTTGGCCAACAGATGTAGATACCTATGGGCCAAAGCAACCACTTACCATCAGGTGGACTGTGTGATCGTTTGTCACCCTATCCTATAAAAAAATATAACAACATAAAAATATCTCTGTGTAAATTTCCCACCTTTGAATGATTGACGGCAACTTGTTGGTGGGTGAGACAAACATAATCTAAAATGCATATACTCAACGTCAGTGACACAAACTCTTTCTGATGCTAAATTATTACTATTATCTTATAACTTCCTTTATGGGTATATCTGGCGTTGTATAGGTTGGTGGAGCAGATGTGTCGACCCGACCTCATGCGGGTGGTAGCTGGAGGGGAGGGAGGATCTGAAGAGACTCTCAAGGCTGCGGCCGAAAGCCGCACAACGTGGGACCCCATTCCCTTGAGATGAGCGGTAGACTCATGACATGCTCTGCGGCTATTCACCGTGCTGATTATGCTATCGGTGGCGATGCCATACATTTACATCACGTCTGCAGGAACGGCGGTCTGGCATGTGGTGGCGCTCATGGAGGGCTTTTTATGGCCAGTGTGCATATTTGCCTAAACCGTGTGATGTATATTCACTGTGGCTGGATTCGTTCGTATTCTGTATGGCGTTTACACGCATTAAATATCTACAACTGTATGTCGATGTTTGTGCTTACGCACTACCGTTTTGCTCAAAATATTTAAAGCTCGTTCTTCTGGGTCGTTCGCGGGCTTTCTCGCGGACACTCCCAGAGATTCCAAACTAAAATAATCTTTAATCAACTTATCCATGTCTTCCTCCTTCTTCGTGGAAATATGGTTAACAATCTTGATTGGTTTGATACCACCCAATATGTGACCATGTAAAACCCATCCAAGTTTGGTGAGCGATGCTACAGGTAGGTTCTTACCTCCTGAAATTAATTCACGAGTAACTATGAGATGCCAATTGTCCTGGCCAATTAATATGGTAGGTCTGCACCTCTCATACATCAACTCGTCCTTAATCGGTGTCAAATGAGAACACCGTTGCAATAATTCTCGACTTACTGACTGCGGAGAAAGGTTAAGTGACTTAATTGTTTGTACACTTATCTCTTCTAAGTCGTTCGAGTAAATGCCTTTTATCTTAAGGTTTAAGCGATACGAACTGTCGTCGTTAATTCGCTTACCTCCCACGGCTTCAATACGTAATTCTTCTTTACGTCCGCGAGGCGCTAACTTCTGAGCCATCCACTCCTCTATGAGTGTCATGGTCGATCCCTCATCCAGAAGAGCTGTTGTCTTGACCTTTCCTTTCTAGGTCCATACAACTCGACCGGTATAATCTTTAAGTATGCACATGCCAGTGCATTCACTGTACTAACGGTTGTAATTTGAGCCTCTTTACCCCCCCTCGTCCCCTTGCGGCGAGGTATTTTCATTGGGGTATCGGTGTAGCATCCGATGATGTGACATTCTACATCCTCTACACCACATTTTTTTCGCTTTGCACTCTAACCTCCTATGGTTAGGTGACAAACATTGGAAACATACTTTCGCCTTTTTTGACTACGTCCCATTTCTCGCGAATATTCATGTCCTTAAACTTGTAACAACTCACTATAGAGTGCTCCTTGTTGCATATAACACATTTATGTGTTACCCGACTTACAGGCTTGTCCTGGGTTGTCATAACCACTTGTCGGTTGTGCCCTTTATTATTTCGGCGTTCTAGACGCTCGCTCGTATTACTTCGGCGCTCATAGCGCTCGCTCTTAGCACGGTTGCGTACACATTCCTTTGCAGTGTGTATAGTTTGCTTCCTGAATTCAGGACGCTTCCGTTTTTCAGGCGCATTTTCATTGCTTAAGGACGTTCCAAATTGTTCACTCAATAAATTTAAAAACTTGGCCATCTTCTGTAACTCTGGCTCCAAGTGATACTGAGCTCGATATTCAGACCATTTAAATTTAATCATAGTTCCGAGTTTCTCCACTATGCGGCTCACTAAGTCCGGTGAGTATAAATACTGTGGTTGATTCAACGCTTGTATTGTGGCAACCACGTTCGTAATACGACTTGCAAAAGATCCTATATTCCGGCAATCTTCTGCCGATCTTGGCATACGTTTTACATTCTCGATTTCGGCTAGAATGAGCATCTCAACCCTACCGAATCTTCTTTCGAGAGCGTTCATTATTTCTTCAGGTTCACACAAAGTAAATAATAACGACTTGACCGCTTCTTTAGCGGTGCCTTTTAATGCCCTCCTAAGGCGTGCGACATTCTGCACCCCTGAAAATTGGCTTCTCGTGTCTTCAAACACCGTTTTGAAAATTATCCATTCACCCGGGTCTCCATCGAACACCGGTAATTCCTGGAGGAAATGAAGCTGGGAAGACTTATCTTTACCCGCGATCTTTATTGCACTCACAATCGCTTCGGTCAATTCTGACACCTCACTCGCGTGTGTTTTCTGTGCATTTCCTTGGTTGCGCTTGATCTCCGCCCCTTTGCGGCGTGATTCTTTACACGCTTCCTTATCAGTAATATCGGGTTGCGTTACACTAACCGGCGCGCTCATTATGGTCTGCTGAATCCAACTCCTTACGAAAGGTTCCACCTGAGTATTCCGCTCTTCATTATCCTCACTCAAGTCCATCTCCTCTTCTCGGTTGAGTCGTGCCAACTCCAATTAAGACTTGGCTAAGGCAGCAGCTGCCTGTGCTCGTTCGAGCTCTGAGCGTTCGAATTTAATCCGCGCCTCTAATTCGGCTTTCAGCCTCGCCGATCGCGATGACCTACTACCTCTCTGTGACCCTTTGTCACTAGTGTGCCCGATTACTGTCTTTGACGATGCCGCTTCTTCGGTCCTTTGACCTACCTTTTCGACCACCGTTTCACTCCTGGATTGTTGTGCGGTGCTGGCCTGCGTACCACTGGTGTCCGTCCTGTCGCTTGTCGTTGCCATGGACGTCCCTGAGTCCCACGTGCATGTGGACGTGTCGGTGGTGGCTCCACTTGAAGGAGTTGCCCCATTTGACGCAGTAGCTGTGGTAGCTCCAGATGGTTCCGTTTCTTTAGCTTTTCTTGAGAGCCCTGTCCTTGTCCTGCTCCCTTCGCTCCTCTCCCTGTCTGGTCTTGTGCCTTCTTCATCTTGCAGGAAGGTGATTGTTGGCCTACAGTCCCTAACTGTCTCTACGGTCCCTACAACCCCTTACCTACAACCCTTCTACACCCCAACCTAACCCCACTACCCCTCCCCCCCTTATATCCCAACCCTACAACTCTACTACCACCCTAACAGCCCTATCAGCCCTATCAATCTTGAACGGGGCCTACCGAGTTGAGCCGTCCAGGGATGGAGTCGTGCAGGAATGGAATGGAGGAAAGGTTTAGGAACTGTCCCGCCAAGGAATATGACGAAACAGTCGAGCGGTAGTGCAAGCGCAGTCTCGCTCGAGAGAACTGCTCCACCTGACGGTGTTGTGCCAGAGCCCGACCGTTTGGCACCGTTAGGTGGTCGGGATGTATGCTGTGCTCGCCGCCCAGTCGCCGGTGACGCCTCGTCCAAGGCGCCCTCCTCCGGCCGCGATGCAGTCAGGTGCCCACGCGCACCCTCGCCTGGCAGCAGCAGCGTGGATGCTTCTTCTTGCACCCTCTGATGACCCGACAGAAAATGCCGGACACGGTCGTCCGACAGGAAATGCCAGACACGGTCGTCCAATAGGAAATACCGAGCACGCTTGCCCGACAGGAAAAATGCCAAGCCCTGCTTGGCCACGATGAGCGCCTTCACAAGGCACCTGCGCCTGGCAGCGATACGTGCCCCAAGCCGCAATCCCGGTTTTCTTTCTTCCGGTAGTTCCAGGTCCAGTCCTTCTGCGTTGACGAACTGGTCTTCTGGCCTTTGGTCCTATTGCTTCAGCCCAAACCTCCGGCTTCCTTCGGTTGCTGTTCTTCACTCGGCTCCAAAGGTCTTCTTTTTCCACAACCAGCAGTCCACAGCTGGTTCCTTGATCCTGGCTGCGAAGGACCAATTAAAAAGGAACCAGCGAGCTTCGGTGGTCCTCTTAATCCGGCTCCGAAGGTCCAATTGAAAAGGAACCAACGAGGGGGTCCTCTTTATCCGGCTCCGAAGGACCAATTGAAAAGGAACCAACGAGGGGATTTAAGAAACAGAAGGGAGGAATCGAGGCTTCTCTCGATCCGGCCTCCTATAACGCCTACGTTGGGTTCGGGAACAACGTATGTGATCTCCACAACGGAGTAACACACAAGGGCGATAACCTCTTCCTTTTCAGCAAATAGGTTCAGACGGAGATTACGGGTCTTCCGAAGTCGTCCCGGTCCCAACGCCTTAATTCTTCGATGTGGACTGTATAACTTGAGGGATGAATTTCTTGGGAATAAAACAGCAATTATCTTCAAACCGTTCCGTGAGAGAGTAATACTTTTCCCTATCACTTCCCTACACTTTTTCTTTCTTCTTCTTATTGACTGCTGGTCTGATTTCCGAAGTTTCTCCGAACTTTCCCGAAACTTCCCCGAACGATTCCCGAACGATTCCCAAACTATTCCCTAACGATTCCCGAACTTCCCCGAACGAACTGCAATAAAACTCATTTACTGAGCTACCCCAGAGCTATACGCGAAAGTGAGCCGCGCCATTCGCGCGCTTGCGCAACTCAATTACATGAATTTGTTCTATTACTCTCTCACGTTTTACTTAATTACTTTATTTGCATAAGTCATACATCAACATAATTTACCTGTATAAAGCACAAAACAATATCTACACTACGATATACATTACACTTTCATATCACAAAAAACCCATTATTTATTTAACAAAATATGCCTATTTTACTCACAAGTTCAAAGTCGAAATTTCTTAAATATTTAACATAGAAAGTTAAAACAATGTTTTCCACTTGAAATTATACATAAGTTAACCAATACAATAGTTTAATTTACATTTTCTCTATTCATTTCACTATTAAAACACTTTTAAATTTCTTATACAAAACTATCATTATTTCACTTATACACAGGAATTTTCACATAAAAATAACACAGAATTCACCTTTTTTAGCACGTACAATCAACCTGAAATGTTTTACAAGTCATTTTTACATAAATTGCTGAAATTACAAATATTTAAATTTTTACATATTTGGCCTCCTAAGGGCGTGGCTTAGCGTGCGTCCGCGAACTCACACTATTTGAACAACTAACTTTGCACGGCTCTCGACTATCAGAAAAAATGAAAAGTCTAATATACACCAGTATCGACAGTATTAGGTGAATAAATGCTTCTACACAATTTTCAAACTGTAGGAAACTATTTCTAATCAGATTCTTGTCAGTTATCATGTATCTTATCAGATAACAATTTAAGTGAATGTTCTCATAAATCAATCATAGCAAATTTATTTTCATACAAAACATATCAAACTCATAAGGCAATACTTATGCAATTAATTTCCGTTAATTCTATTTATGCACAGAGTGATCATCTCGACCGGGGAACAAATCCGATCTCTAACTTCACTTTAATATTCCTTTGAATTTACATCATTGGAAAGATGATTTCAACCGGGGAACAAATCCGGTAACATAATTTATATCTTAAAATTCCCTATATGAGATATTACTTAAGAAAACAATAAACTAGTCCGGCCTGGGAGTCGAACCCAAGACCTTCATATCATTAATTCGAAATTCTTTAAGATTTAACTAAGCATTTTCTTATTACATTGCTATTGGACAATTTGCCTTTTAGAAGCTATTCGTCATCGGTTGACTTAATAAACTGAAATATATATTATAAATATTTTGATAAAATTATAGATTGACTTTTGCCATATCTGTATATCTACTATATTAAATAAATAAAACTATACTTAAAATAAATATCAGACCAATGACATGATAAATATAATCAATATAAATATTTTATAATATTGAAATACATATTTTATTTTACGTTCTAATTTAAAAGATTGTATTGTATTTTAATGTTATTTTTGCCTATACACAGTGTAACGGATTTCCGTCCCACCCTCATTTAATTTCCCCTTTTCTATCTAAATACATGTATATATTTTATACTTATAGTATTAAATGGTCATTTATAAAGTATAAAATGAACGTAACCATAATAAAAAATATGGAATTATATATATATATATATATATATATATATATATATATATAGCCCGATAAAAGTGCTTCGAACTCCCACATTTAAAAAGAAAATAAAACGGCGTGTACGGTGAGCGCCCACCAACTAACTCGTTCCCCCGAAGGGGACGTTAAGGGGTATCCCTGACCAAAATGTTGCGAAAGTGCGTTTTTCAGACTCTATTATCTCATTAGTTATGAAAAATAAACTTCATCTAAAAGTACATTATTAATGTTCGATATCTTATCATCACATTCCACGTTCTAATTTGTTTTTACATGCTATAAATACATTTAAAATCAACTTTTAAAAAATGACTAAAATTCTTGATTACATGCATCTGTTGCTAAACGCAACGCGATAATTAAAAAATCTATATTCTCCTCAAATTTTTAAGTTCTTTTTTCTTTTTTCATTGAAATAATTCCGAAAATTGTGTGACTTCTATGATAAAGGGGCATGCGCAGAGTGTGGGCGGCATTACGCTGTATGCGTCCGTATGAGATGCCCGTGTCCCTCGTCGCCGTCGTCGACTTCCGTATTTCGCCGCAAACATAATATTATTTGAGTACCGACCAACCAATGCGCTTACGTCACGGTAATATTATTTATACAGTATTGTAACTCGGCCGTATCTTTGAAATAAATCCTACAGCCGTGCGGTACGTAAACATGCGATAGGGCTGCCTGTCTCCAGCATTTTTACATTTGCCCATTGATTTATGTGTTGTATAACTCAATGCATTTGCCAACTTTGTGTTTCCATTTAGTTTTATGGTTTAACTTAAATATACTTTTTTATATAAACAAATATATAATAGGTACTTTGTGAATTGAATAGGAAGTGTTCAATAAAAATGCGTGTCGTTTTTTTTATTGGTAGATTTAAAACCATGTTTATGTTCGAATAACAAATCGGTCTTATAAATTTGCGGCCGAAAAATATTTGCGCCTCGGCTGAGACTTTTAATAATAAAGCATATCGTTTTATTATTAAAATTTTAAGTACAAAAAATCCGCATTATAATATAAAGCTTAATTAAAAATTGTTTTGGGAAATATGGACAAGTTGGAGTAAAGGAATATCTTTTACTTGGTTATAGATACCTGCAGCTACTTTGCAATTTATATGTTTGGTTTTAAATGAAGTTTAGATTTATTATTTTTTTATTTCTATTATATTTTCTGAAAGGGTCCTAGGAAAGGAATTGTCCACCGCGCTACCCCAATGCGTGTTGGCGAACTTCGCATGTCTTCGAAATATTTTTTTTCTTATTTATCAGACATGCAGGTTTCCTCACAATGTTTTCCTTCACCACTGAGCACGTGGTAAATCAACACTTAAAATTGCAAATACAATTTCATTGGTGCCGGCGGGGATCGAACCCGGTTTGCTCGCGCACTGTGAAAATTTCAGCAAGCGCTAACCATCTGAGCTACCACGGCTCCTCTCCTCTCGAGCTAGAGACTTTATTTTATTTATGGCACGATTTCTGTCGCATGCCAGCGCTTACTTTTGGTTCTGGCAAAAAGTTGTGAAACGTGTGTGAACGTCAAAATTGTGCAAATGTTGGTCGCAGATATTTTACCTGCACTTCAAAATTTTATTGTGTGAGTATTTAAACTATTTTTGCGGATTTGATGAACCATATTAAATAAAAAATAGTCTCCTATCTTTCTCTCTATGTTTTGATCTCCTAAAACGAGTTTGAGTTGGTAAAATCAAGGCAAACTTAGGGTAGGGTTGTCAATTAATATTTTGATAATAAAACTAGTGAAATTCCGCGGTTTTATTTGCGCAAGGTGAACGTAGTTAGAACATAATATAACCTTTATGTTTTATATAAATATCCTAAAAAAACTTATTATTTCAATATGTTACTACCTATAAAATTAACAAGTTTATTGCATTTTTATTTGAGTAAATTTTTTATGCAATTTCTTTATCTACGTCTATTTTTAGGAATCTTTATTTAGTCTGAATCATAATTAACACTATATTATTGATTTACTTACTTATACGTAGTTTTCTTTTTTGCAGTATAATAATAAAATAATAAATACATGAGCCCTTCGTAGATACAGTCGCCTCCCTCAACTGGCTACGTTTCGGTGACCTCTTCGGGGAAACCGAGGGTTTTGTCTGTGCAATACAAGATCAGGTTATTATGACCAACAACTATCGGAGATACATCCTAAAGGATGGCACCGTCGACGTCTGTCGAGCTTGTCGCCATCCCGGGGAGTCACTCAGGCATGTCATCTCCGGTTGTTCGGCGCTTTCTAACTCTGAGTACTTGCACAGGCACAACCTAGTAGCCAGAATTCTACACCAGGAGCTCGCTCTGAAATACAGTCTCGTGGACCGGAAATTGCCGTATTACAAGTACTTGCCGGAAGCCGTACTCAAAAATGACCGCGCCAGGCTCTATTGCGAGGATGGTCGAATACACGAGAACGTGGGAAACAGATAAGCAATCAAAATATCTGGACCTGGCTCACGAGGTAACCGACAATGTGGGGTGGTCTGCCGGCCGAAATTATTCCTGTAGTCGTCTCTGCGAATGGGCTAATCCCAGTCAGCCTCTCTGGTCATCTGAGGCGACTGGGACTCCGTGACGGACCGCTCCGGGCTCAAATGCAGAAGGCGGTGCTCCTTGATACTGCCCGCATCGTCCGCCGGTTTCTTTCCCTTTCCCCCTAACCCTTGGCCGTTTGGTCTCCCCTGCCGAGGGCTTCCATCTGGTTGGGCTTTTATTTATTTATGTATTTTTGTAATTTATTTTATTTTATTGATATTTATGTATATTTATCTTTTCATTTTCGTTTATAATTATATATTTATACATCCCAACCAGATGAGAAAACTATATAGATACCCCACACATAATAATAACAATAATAAACTCGGCCGTTTGGTCTCCCCTGCCGAGGTCCTCCATCTGGTTGGGCTTTTATTTATATATGTATTTTAATATTTATTTTATGTTATTGATAATTATGTATATTTATCTTTTCATTTTAATTTATAATTTTTATATATTTAAATATTTATAGAACCGAACCAGATGAGAAAATATATATGGATACCCCAGAATATATATATATATATATATATATATATATATATATATATATATATATATATAACCACTTAAATATATGGGCGTATGTATGCACATATGTGTTCATTTAATAGCTGCAGCTGTTTGTTTGTAATTTAAGGAAGTTAAAAAATTTGTAATCAATTTCTTACCTTCAAGATAATAAAATTGACTTTATATTTTATTTTGTTCTATTTATTAATACCCACCCAATATTACTAATCACAAATAATCACAATATCTCATTAGTTATTGTAATTGGGTAAAAATATCTATGTAGTTACTAATGATATATTTATTATTTTAATAATTACCTACCCAGTAGGTAAATATTAAAATAATAAATGTAGCATTATAAACAGTAAATCTCTCTCAAACTCAATTTACTAATATTTTTCCTAAATAGGGAATAGCAGATGAAAGATTAGTAGGTAATAACTATTGCTCCTCAAAATTATATTTGACCTCAAGGTAAAACATATCCTAAAATTCAGTAGCTAAATAAAATAATAATACCTACTATTCAAGTATATTTTCAATATGTAAGTAAATGAAAATAACAAAAATGAAGCACCATTAGCATGTAAAGTTCGAATCCATAATTAACATTTCGACAAATATTATTAATTTACTCTATAAAAAGCTAATTCAATATTAGCAGTATAGTATATAGTTAAAAATAATCAAAATAGTCATTTTTATTAATTAGATAATATATGAGAATACAGAATTCTAATATAATGCAACTAATATACCGAATAAAGAAAATTAAAATACACATATCATTGTCTGCCGTGTCCATTTCCATAAAATAGTTCATTGACATTGATAAATTAATACTACGTTTGTACCAGTAGGTCGCGTCTTGCAGATTTCTACGCGATATATTGCAGCGAGAGCGTCGGCAGGCCAAACGCTCAAGGTCGTTCGCTAGAGGTAAAGCCTTAAGTTGGGAACTGGACCGTCGTTCACAGCAAAATAACAAAAGTTAATGTTTATTACTATTGAATCAAATACTTTTGTTCCAGGAAAGTCATATGCCATGATGTCATTGAAAGTCACGTTAGTCTATATTGAGAAACTACCGCATTGCTGGGGATCACACTAAACTGAAAAATAAGTTGGGTATTTTGCTGAGACCTGATTCTGGACATTTTATTTAAATAACTCGTAGGAAGTAGAAAATATCAAAATAGATCAACAACAATATCATTTCGCAAATTTTTACACATAAATAAAATTGATGTGTCTATCAATAACATCGAAATAACTGATTTTAATTGAGCTAAGGGGGGTTATTTGCATGCCATAAAGAAATGAATAAACATTTTTAAATTTTTGTCGGTCTGTCTGGGCTAATCTTCGAGAGGGCTGAACCGGTTATAATAAAACTTCACGGACTGAGTAGGAACAAAGCCAGAATTGATCTATATTTAATCCAAAAATCGTAGATTTTTTTTCGAGATATCAAATAAATGTTATTTGATGATTACCTTAAATTTTAATAATGCCACATTAATAGAGTCTAAAAAAAATTCTTTGGCGACAATCTCTACACTTTGATCTTTATTATTATTATGGGTTTGAAAATAGAATTATGAACGTAAACAATGAGTGTTTTATTTTATAAGTATTTTGCACTACTTTTCCATATACACTTTAACTATGCCAAGTCTTACGCTTTTTCGAGCGTGCAACATGCTTAGGAAGGTAAGTATATAAAGTCTTTTCTCCGCGTATTATGCCAAAAATATATTTGAAATTCTTGCCACAAAACACTTTGCCTGGCGTATGTGGACTATGAGAAAGCCTTCGATTCCGTCGAAATTTGGGCGGTGCTACAGTCCCTTCAGCGGTGCCAAGTTGACTGTCGGTATATCGAAGTGCTGAAGTGTTTGTACAGTAGGGCTACGATGGCTATCCGAGTACAGAACCAGAGCTCGAAACCTATCCAACTGCAGAGAGGTGTAAGACAGGGTGACGTTATATCCCCGAAACTCTTCACCGCTGCATTGGAAGACGTTTTCAAGCTACTGGACTGGAAAGGATACCGGTTAATTAACATCAATGGCGAGTACATCACTCACCTTCGATTTGCCGACGATATAGTCCTTATGGCAGAATCGCTGGAGGACTTAAGCACTATGCTCAATGACCTCAATAGTGCCTCCCAACGGATAGGTCTTAAGATGAACATGGACAAAACAAAGATCATGTTTAATGTCCATGTCACACCTATGCCGGTAATTGTTGGGAGCACTATGCTCGAAATTGTTGACGAGTACGTTTACCTGGGACAAATAGTCCGACTAGGTAAGTCCAACTTCGACCGAGAGGTCAATCGACGGATTCAACTCGGCTGGGCAGCGTTCGGGAAATTACGACATATCTTCTCGTCAGGTATACCTCAATCTCTAAAAACTAGATTGTACAACCAGTACGTGTTGCCAGTGATGACTTACAGATCTGAGACGTGGTCCTTCACTGCTGGCCGTATGAGGACGCTCAAGGTCGCTCAGCGAGCTATGGAGAGGGCTATGCTCGGAGTTTCTCTGCGTGATAGACTCAGAAATGAGGATATCCGCAGTAAAACCAGAGTGACCGACATAGCCCAACGGATTAGTAAGCTGAAGTGGCAATGGGCCGGTCATATAGCTCGAAAAACCGATAACCGATGGGGAAGAAAGGTTCTCGAGTGGCAGCCTCGTACCGGTAGGCGTAGTGTAGGGAGTACCCCACTATATGGAGTGATGACCTGGTAAGATATGCAGGAAGTCGATGGATGCAGGTGGCTTAGGACCGTGCTTTGTGGCATTACTTGGGGGAGGCCTATGTTCAGCAGTGGACTTGTGAAGGGCTGTAATGATGATGATGATGATATTTGAAATTCAACAACAGCGCGGCGGACACTTCTATGTCCTAAAATCTTCTCAGAAATGAGAGGAGACCTGTGCCCAGCAGTGGGACGTATACAGGCTGTAACTTTAACTTTAACTGTAACTTTAACCTAGTATACGTTAATTTTTTAATTTATATCTAATTTTGTTTTTCAACTGAAATGTGTGAGGATTAGTATATGAAAGGGTTATGAGCGAGCGACAGCGACGGGCGGCAGTGCATCACTGACCACTGTCACGAGTAGACGCTGACGCTGGGAACAAACATAAATCGATTTCGCTCCATTATAATTTCCGCTTCTTAATGGTTAGTAAAGCATTACAGTGTAGGATCACCACACTACATCGTAGTAGGGATAGTCCGGATTCGATTAATAAATAATTATGTAATAAAAATAGAACATAATTGGTGGTATCAAATACAAGAAAAGTAGCATACAACAGGAAAATATAAGGTATGCTTGGTATTTGGACCCGGGAAAACTTCCCTGTAAAAATGGAATTGGTTCATAGGGACGACAATTTTTGGGTCACTAAAATGATAAATAATTTCATATTATATACAGATATCATGATTCCAGAACTAGTAAATCCTTGACATTGAGAAACATGGTAATAAGAGAACCCCCTCATATAGTATGCCATACAGGTACGGAAAAGAAAAAGAAAAGGGAAAAGGAAAATGAAAATGAAAATAAACCATAAAAAACTATATTACACAATAGAATGGCTGCCAAACTTATTTTGTACGAGAACCGGTGTCACCGGGAGCACACTTAGAAGCGGTTAAGTCGTATCATCACTACTGGAATTCCAATTCGCTCATTGATCATACAAATTTCAATAAATAAATGTTTCAAACGCATTTCAATATAACATAAAATCAGACTTTATTCCAAGGCGATAAGAACGGATTAACACCGAATCTTTACAGATCGTCTCTTTCTGTCAGACTGAGCACAGTTTAAGCTTTTGATCGATGTTCACGATTATCACAAAAAAAAAAGATATCATTTATGTTTTAATACATATTTATTTGTAAATAGAGTGCAAACTAATTGCAAATACAATCGCACTAAGTATTACTTTTTTCTCATTGTAAATAAAAATTGTAATGGAAGATAGATGTAGATGTCTATGGGCCGCAGCAACCACTTACCATCAGGTGGACTGTGTGTTCGTTTGTCACCCTATTGTATAAAAAAAAAGTCCTTGAACGCGAATAATAACCTTAGCATCATATTAGTTTGTGTATTTAACCAAACTGTAGTATATAATGATATCACAGCTAGGGATGTAGTCTTGTTTAGTGATGTACCGGTAACCGTAAAACTACCGGTAAAAATTAAGTTTATATATGAGGAGCTAAAATTCAAAACGTGATTTGTCACTTTACAAAAAAAAATATATATATGTTATGCACTAATCATTATTCTCTATGGTTATTTGTTACTAAAAAATGTCATATATCCGAGCAAAAAGTAATTTGTCCTTTAGAAAAAATTAAAAAATTTGGATCGTTTGAGCAAAAAAAGTTTTGTCCTTTGACAGTGTCTGAAGAAGAAATTACAATTACGAGCATTTGACAATTTTTTCTTAATAAAGAATACTTAAGGAAAAATTGTATTTTAATTAATTATTATTACCTAGAATAAGCTGAGTAGATTTACCTTTTTTTATAGAATCGTTAAGAAAAACGTGATTCCTCCATACCTAATAATTCAAAACATGATTTGTCTAAATTGTTAAAAAAAATCTAATTTTGTATGGTACAATATTTAAAACTTATTTGTACAAATGAAATATGTCTAAGAACTACCAGAAACAGATATAAAAGGTCATAATTAGTTTTTTAATGTATTAATACAAAGATTTTGAGTGACAAATCGCGTTTTGAATTTTAGCTCCTCATATATATTTGGAATATTTCAATAATATTTGCGTTTTTACGATTTGAGAGTAGACAATACCTTAATTACTTGTACAATCTTCTATTCAAAGATAAATACTAAAATATTCACTATTGTAATTTAAAGGTAATAAAAAATTGTTTTGTATGCTCCAATTACTATCTACTATATGTTAATTTTACGACTAAAAATCCAAGATTAGGTTCAAAATTATATTAACCACTAAAAATGTTCTCATCTATTGTTTAACGTTAAATTGTATATACATACTTCAGAAAATATAAGCAAAAACATAATCGGCTGCCTGAATGTTCAAAGTTACAGAAAAACTGCCTGAATGTTCAAATTTTGTTTCAATGCGAAAATCTGTCAAGCTTTCATTACTACTGAACTGATTTTAATAAAATTGAGATAATTTGATTTCTGGTTGTTAAAAATGTGAATTATCACAGCTCAGTAAGCTTTACAAATATGGTTGTTATTGGCCGTTAAACCGCGAACTTGGGGAAAAAAGCTATGAAAGGAAATGCTTAGCCACTCCACCTATTTTGACGATATGTGGTATTCAGATACTGGAAACATTAACAAAGCTATGCTACATCTTATCCTCAAAATTTGCTATAGAGAACGCGGTATGATCGCCTTCCATTCGGACAAAATTAGTATTCATATAATTTCTTAAATTAGTATTTCCTTATTATTGGTTACCTTTAAATGAGCTGATCTGTTTGGCTACGTTCTTTAACATCGACAAATTGCAATACGTTGCAAGGAATATAAATTATATATAGAATAAAAAATTAATAAAAAGTTATGTTACAGTAATCATTAAACCATCTAGTAGGCATTTGCCAACTTTTATGTTTGCCGAAAAATTTCAAAGCATGTTTTTGATATTTTCTGTAGATTAGTTTTAAAAAGATTATTGGAAAAAACCTTGAAAAATTGTAACAATAATAATAATAATAATTTTTATTGCAATAAACTGTATACAATTTATTCAAATAATGTCTTAATTTAAAATAATCTACAATAAAAGACACCTGGACTAGGATAAACCTGTATCTCAGGTGTGTGTGTGTTAAAAGATACATTAACAAATATTTTCTGTTTCTTCTATAAAATGAACAACCTACTAACTTATTAGGGTTAGTTCGTAAAATATATTATCACTAATTTACTTATGAAACTTAACTTAAAACCATCAGCAACTTATCCGTATCATCGTATGACTGTAACCATGTTCGAATAACATTTTTACAATCTGCCATTTTAATGGACATATTATGTACAAAATTCCACTGGCTTCATTGTACAGAAAATGGCCAAGGAATGTAAAAATCTATGCATGATAGAATGCCTTATTCTAATGTTAGTGTCAATTACTTTATCTTTGCATCTTTTATAAGTAACCTCCTTTCTGTAGGGAAATTTTAAGTGCTGTTTTGGTAACTTATAACGAAAAACTGACGAACTGAGAGGACATCATAGGTTTGATATAAGAGATGGGACGGGGATAGGATAGGGCGGAATGTTCCGACTTTTAATACAGCTCTTTGAGCGCGGTCCAGTAGTAGCAATGTAGTTTTAGCTGCTCCTCCCCATGAGGTTATACAATAAGTGAGAATTGACTGACATAATGCTAAATAGACTTGCTTTGCTACCTAAATATCAGCAAAAGAACGAATCTTTTTAAAAACAAACATAAGTTTACGGACTTTACTGCGAAGGTGGTTTATTGGGTTTTTAAATGTAAACGTAGAATCTATAACTATTTCAAGGTACTTAATAGATTTTGTATTAAAAATAACTGGGCAGTTACATTTAGACTCTCCGACTGACCAACATTGATGTGCATAAACTTCTGGAATGGTTATATGCTGGGTTGAGCAGCGCATAGAAAAATGAATATCTTTGGTTTTGTCCGTATTCAGTGTTAATATGTTTTGTTGGAGCCATTTATTAAACCTGTCAAAACCTTGCGGTGCGCATAAATAAACCTTGTCTACTATATTTGCGGAAAAAAGGAGCACGATATCATCTGCGTAAGATATTATTTTACCTGAGTTAATTTCAAGATTAACGTAAAATAAAATTAATAACTCGCCCAGTTAAATAAAAAATTTCATACAAACTGTAACACACTATTTCACCCTCTTAGGGGTTCTTCGAATTTTGTTTAATCCTTTCTTAGTAGATGTCTACGACATAACGTCCTACTGTCCAAATTTCAGATTCATTCAGAAGATATAGTAGATACAATGAGAATAGTGACACATGTCGGCAAATCATTATCATCATCATCAATAAAGGATACGGATTTATTACCACATCCGAAAACTAAGGTCGCTTGCTTTCATCATCATCATCATCATCATTACAGCACTTTCCAGTCCAGTGCGAACATAGGCCTCCCTCAATGAATGCCACAAAGCACGGTCCTGAAGCACCTGCATCCATCGAATTCCTGCATGTCTTACCAGATCATCATTCCATTTAAGGGGGGGGGTCGCCCTACACTACGCCTACAGGTACAAGGCTGCCACTCGAGAACATTTTTCCCCATTGGTTGTCGGTTCTTTGAGCTATATGGCCTGCCCATTGCCACTTCAGGTTACTAATCCGATGGGCTATGTCGGTCACTCTGGTTCTACTGCGGATATCTTCATTTCTAAGTTTATCACGCAGATAAACCTTGACCATAACCCTCTATGTAGCTCGCTGAGCAACCTTGAGCGTCCTCATATTGCCAGCAGTGCATGACCATGTCTCAGATCCATAAGTCATAACTGGCAACACGCACTGGTTGTACAATCTGGATGGGAAGATGTGTCGTAATTTCCCGAACGCTGCCCAGCCGAGTTGAATCCGTCGATTGACCTCTTGGTCTTACCTGGGAAATTTGGACTTACCTAGTTGGACTATTTGTCCCAGGTAAACGTAGACAAAATGGTTTTGTAAAGTGGTCACTTGTAAGTAATTTTCATGATTATTTCAAAGTTACATAATCCTAAAAGAAAAGAAGAAAGCATGATTAGATTTACTAGCAACCAAAGCTACATACACTAAAGCAGACGTCTAAATAAGAGAGTAAAAGAAGTAGTTGAAGGGAAAAGAAATAAAGAACGGATAAGAATGATAGAAGGATATCTGATAATTTCCAGGCTAATATAAAAATGTTCTGGTAACTCGTAAGAACTGCCAGGGGAAATACAAAACAGCCTATAATTAATGCTATAAGAGACGAGAATGGATGTATTCAGAATGATGAAGTTTCGAATTTAAACAGATGGAAGGAATACTTTGAAAGCGTGTTTATGAGTGAAAAGTCATCTGAATTAAATTAACTAGCAATTCCGAAAGAAGTGGAAGGGGGTATGGAGATAAGTATAGATGAAATAATGAAAGCAATGAAAAGCATGAAAGCAGGTAATGCAGCTGGATATGATAGAGTATCACTCGAGATGCTAAGGGCTGGAGAGGGAGTGGTGGCAGGCCTAGCGTACACCTTGTTTAATTTATGTTGGGAATTAAAACGGGTACCGGATGACTGGTGTAAAGCAGTTATAGTAACAATATATAAAGAAAAAGGGTCACAGCAGGACTGCAAAAACTACCGTGGTATCAGCTTGCTTAGTATTGTGGGTAAACTGTATGCTAAGGCGTTAATTGAAAGAGTTAAGAAAGAAACTGATGGAAAAATTTGGGATGTGCAAGCGGGTTTTAGAAATGATTGCAGAGAAGTTTTTGGCCAAAAACCAGAAAGATTTTTGTGCGTTCATGGACTTGGAAAAGGCTTATGACAGAGTGGACAGGCATGTGTTATGGCAAACACTGAGCTCATATAGGTTGAGCGCTGGTTTGATACAGGCATTAAGGTCTCTTTATAGGGACTGTAGTGCTTGTGTCAGGATCAATGGGGTCTACTCGGACTGGTTTGGCATCCAAAAAGGTGTCAGACAGGGCTGTGTAGCTTCCCCTTGGCTGTTCAACCTATTTATGGACAGGTGTTTGCAAACTTTGAAAGATAAAGAATGTGGGTTAAGAATGGGCGAGTTAACCGTCAAATGCCTTTTGTATGCCGATGATCAAGTCATATTTGCATCGTCGGCGGTTGAGTTGCAAATGATGGTTACATTAATGAACTTGGCATTAAAAGAAAGAGGAATGAAAGTGAACGCAAGTTAGACGAAAGTGATGGTTTTTGAAAGAGAAGAAAGCAAAATGGTATGTGATGAGTTTGTGTATTTGGGATGTGTATTTAGCAGGGATGGTAGATATGATAAGGATATAGAACGACGAGTAAATGCAGGGAATAGAGTGAATTGCACTACACTCTATTATGAAGAACCAGAATGTGTCAAAAAAGGCACGTATAGTAATTCATAATGCTGTGTTAGTCCCTACTTTAATGTGTGGTAGTGAAAGCTGGGTGTGGCAGAAGAAGCACGAAAGTAGAATAAATGCTGTAGAAATACGGTCTTTAAGGAGTATGCTAGGGTTGAATCTGAATGACAGGGTGAGAAATTGCGTGATAAGAGATAAATGTGGTATGCAAGATGATGTTGTGACCAGGATTAAGAAAGGAATGCTTCGGTGGTTTGGTCATGTAGAATTTAATGAGGAAAGAGTGACAAAGCAAATTTATATGGCAGATGTGAACGGCAGAGTTGGGAAGCGATGCCCTAGAATAAAGTTTATAGACCAAATTGGCGATATTTTGAAAATGGGCCACGTTAGAACTACCCTTAACCGATGAGCATGTATGCGTAGATATATGGATGTAAAGGAGGCGAAAGAGGTATGTCAGGATCGTGGCAAATGGAAGTCCGTAGTCTCTGCCTACCCCTCTGGGTGACAGGCGTGAGTGTTTATGTTATGTTATGTTATGTTACATAATCCTAGTTCTCACATATATGTAATGTTGTTATTGATGGGATTTTCTTACTTCATACAATGAAAAATGTCCCTAAACTTTTAGAAATTATTTCATTTTGAATTTTAATCACACTTAGGAGTAAAAAATTAAAACGTCTTTTAATTTTGCAACGTTTTATATTATATGTTAAAATGTTATTGTGTATTTTACATTCATTTACAAGTATTCATTTTTTTACTACAATTTTATTTCATTTCGTTCTCCTCTCTATAGAAATGTGGTGACCATAAACAGGTTTCAGCAATACATCAGCCTTTATTTCCATTTTGGTATGATCTCCTTTCACGCGATAATGCCGTAGTACGTGGGCTAGTGTAGTCTTCATTGACATAAAAGCAAATGATTTCCCTGTGAAAATAAATGTTTATCTTGTAAGCGTACACTAGTACTAAGAGCATATACATATACTCGGTGTAAGAACATCCACGACTCGATATCGGCCCGTGGATATCGTAAGAGCCGACAGAGGGAAACTAAAGCCGGGAATAGGCAGCTGTATTTTCCTGATAATAACTCAAAATAATAAAAAAACTGCGGTTGCTAAGCTGCATGCCAGCGTGACTTCATGGGTTAAACCTCTCTATGAAGCAATCTATAGGGTAGGCCTATGTTAAAGCACTAAACTTTAGGCAGGTTGTAATATATGCATGAAACTTAAATGACAAACACCAACAACTCAATGTGGTATACATTGAGTTGTTGATGTTTCTCATATACACCGGTCGTATATAATGTCCTCCAGACCGAATTTCGGCCACAGCAGCCTACCTCAACGAAGGCTAGCCAACGGCGCGGGACAGGATTATAGTGCCCAAGTGTGTGCGCAAGCACATGTACACTCTCTATTCCCTCACTCTCATAATCCAATGGGACGGTAAACCGACACGACTGGAGAGAGATCAGAGAGACCAACGGCTTTACATGCTTTCCGAGGCACGGGGGTGAGACACCGCCAACTTCCTGACTCCGGGCAGCTACTGAGAATTTCTTGGCAGAAAAACTCAATAATTGATTTTTTTTCCTGACCCGGGATTCGAAACCAGGACCTCATGATCAGTAGCCGCACTACTACAACCGACCAACGAGGCAGACTATTTCGCCGGAAAAGTTGTCCTAATTTCGAAAGGGAAAGTTTTCTAAAGGATGAGAAAGTTTTCTAAAGGATGATAGATGAATAGGGAAAAAAGATTTATCATGTCCACAGTTATCGGAAGGACATAAGAGTAGAAGGTTTATTACGTTTTCTATTCTCATAATTATATGAGTTCTCGATGTAGCTGTATTATACCTACAGAACAATTCAATGGACTTGACTGAGAAAGGAAAATCACGTTCTCAGATAATATTTATGAATAAATGCAAAGGCAAAACAATGCTGCGACAGGCCGCGTTTCGTATAGCAAGTGATAAAAAGACACATTTTAATGGTAACGAGATTTTAGTCCTTACAGGTGAAAACGGAACTGTATTTTAATTCTTAATCAAGGATCGTTTTTTGGTAATGTTTGTACTGCTGGCCAAGAGGCCTTTACAGTTCTTTTTCAAGTTTCCTTTACGGGTTTTTACTCATTTTGTTTGAGGATGAATTATCCAACTGTGGATGCAGTGATCCAGTAACTATCAGGAGACTTGTGCTCTCGCATATCACAATTAGCTATTAGCTTTTTTAAATTATTTGATATTCTCGAAGTGAAACGCAGTAGTTTATTTCAATATGGGAAAAAAGACTTAGAATTTTCTAAAAGTTCATACTAAGATTTATAATCGTATATACCAGCGTCATATTATTGTGTTTTTAAGAACTAGTCTACTACAACTGCCCTTCTCTATCTGTATTTAATAAAAAGATGATTATTTCCAAAATAACATAGTATTTAAGTACCTACATAAGTCAAATACGAGACTGGTTTAGGAGGTTATCTGTGGTCGTAACATACTTCGCAAACCGAGAAAATAATAAGATTGTCTCAATCAAATCAAATTAAATCATTAAATCAATGTCTATTAGCCATTTCTATATCGGAAGTTTTAGTCTTGAGTTCCGGCTCGAGCCAAAATCTGTTATCGCTCGGGCCTTGGACGAATCACGTAAAGCCGTTTGCCCTGCGCATTTATTTCTCTCCGGTTTTGGACGCCGGTTCAGGATTGCCGACTCATCAATCTAAGAGAGTGAAGGAATGTAGAGCGAGCCTGTTCCTGTGTACACACTAATACTATATAACTCCATCACGTATAGGCTCCGTTGGGACTGGGCGCCGTGACAGGAATTTTATTTGGATGATATTTTTATTATACTAGACCAGTGTGGAAGGTCATCATAGCTTCCGTTCTTAAAGTATTTCTTCCATTTATTTGAAATGTTTACAAGAAGACAAAGTTACGGAATATAAATCATACCGATACAAATTCTCCTTCCCATGTTAAAAGCAGCAAAAGCAGTAGAGCACGAAGGTAAAGTCCGGGTATCTAGCCATCGTTCTGGTTTGAACTCTTCAGCATCATCTCCCCACGTTGGATGACGATGGATACCATACAAGGATATAATACATGGTCGCCCAGCAGTCAGTGTATAATTTTCTGAAAAAATAATAGAACTTTTTTCGTTTCCTCTACGCCTAAAAATACCAAATCAATTTCTAGGATTTTATTGGCATACTGATGCTTTTGTATAAAATTATTACAAGTCACTATTGATTTCGATCAAGTGTTGATGATAACTTATCGCTGCAATAGCAAATGGAACTATTTATTTATTTATTTATTAGGGATAACAACAGCCTTCATTCTATGAAAAAAAAATCTTATATAATATGTTTTACATAGGGCCAATAATAGTCATCCTCTTTTCACAATTTATCACAGATCAGAAGTATGAAAAGTTGAAAAAAAGAATATTACAAAACCTTAAATCAAATTTATTATTATATACTATTGCATCTAAATGTTGACTTATGGTCATTCAAAACTTTTAAACTTAAATACGATGTTGTAATTTGACTAAAACGATAGGCAACTAGTTAAAAGTCGGTGTTTAACTTACGGCTAACGTTTAATTTATCGGCTTATTATTCCTATCCCAGACTTTTGATCTAAAATTTATTGATAAGTTTTTTATATTACTTACTTAGCTTAACATTTTTATCAAGTATTCTAACTGTCAATGCAACTATAGGATATATTCGCATGGATTCCTTCAAAACAGCTTCTAAATACTCCAATCGAGATAAATCTTGTTTAGTGACGTCCCTGTCGTCCTCTCCGAAGACATAATGTAGCCTACGAAATGAAAAGCTAATTAATAAAAAATATTCAAGTGGCACCTTCATACTGAAGTTCTGTGTTAAATGACCCGACCCTAAGTCGTTTGGGTTCGGGAAAATTGCCGGTGATAAACAATTTCACAGACAGGTTGTTCGAGGACGAAAACTCGTAGTAAAATACACAGTGATGGACTGCCAAGCATCCAGATGATGTGGATGATATCGAGAATTTCGATGTGCCTTTGTAAAATTTGACGGCTGCAATTAATACGAACAAATCCTCAGAGCACTCCCCAAGGTAAATGCTATAGAAAATGCAGAGGGATGCAACATACCTTCGCATCACCAGTGAATCTCATTCGTCGGTCACTCTGCGCTGGATGCATTCAAGTGGAAGGAGCTGGCACTGTAGTGCCCCCGCCCAGTGATGAGAACAGTACTTCATGTGAGGCTGAACTTGCGCCTTGAGAACAAGCGGTGTGCTGGCATGAAATACTCTCCCGCGCTGCTAAGCACGCCAAGCTTTTTAGAGGCCTTTTCTTTTCTTTTATTCCAAGTGGCCACAAAACTGCACATTATTCGAAACGTCGACGCCGAGAATTGCGATGCTAACTTAGGTAGCAAGGGGAGTGCCCTGAAAGTGAGGAGATACGATACGACGAGAGGTTCTTTATGGCGGTAAGCCCACAAACTTATGTCTACTGGAGATTAAACTGGACTAGATTTAGTCGGTCCCAATTCGATACTTTGTTTAACAAAGTCTCGACTTCAGACAAAAGTTTGTTCTAATACTCGGCGACGTTTTCCCGAAAAATATTGATACTGTTGGTGTACAAAGCATCACCAGTGCTGGCGTCCACATAGCAATAAATGTTACCACTTTGCAACATATCATTGATACGTAGAAGAAACAGCGTTAATCAGAACATAAACTGCCTACTATGAATATGATGCTCCGATCAGCAAGGGAACTGGTGATCCAATTGCACAATTTCTGGGGAAGCCCATAGGAAGGGAGTTTCAAAAGAAGCGCTTTGTGGCAAACCCGATTGAAGCCCTTCCTCTTGTCCGAATTAATGGCCAATGGTTGGACTCTACTGCCTCAGTCCATCTGTGAGTCAGGTAAACCGGAAAACCACCAGCTGATCGACCCCGAATAAAACCGTATTGACGGTCACTAATCAGCTGGTGATCGTCAAGGCACCTCATGAGCTGGAGGTTTATAATGGATTCCATTATTTTGCATAATAAGGAGGTCATCGCAATAGGCCTGTAGTTGTACGGCTCTGAGCGGTCGCATTTTTTAGGAATCGGATGAAATAAAGTTGTCTTCCTTGAATTCGGGACTGTGCCTTGGGAGTAAGAGTACCGAAGCATGGAGCACTTGTACCGCTCCGCTACCGAGGGAAAGCCGAGACAAGAACGAGAAAACCGTCTAAAGAAGAGACTTTGGAATTTTCTCGCATAGATTTATTGTCCTTGTCATTATAGTTACAGTGACAGCACCAGCGTAAAGTAGAAGCTTTGCTTCTACGAAAAAAATACAACAAAATATATGACGTTTGTATTATGACAGATGTGCTACTTTTTCTTGTATGAAAAGTTATGAGTAAATTATTTAGATGGGCCTATCCTTCCTTCCTTTTTAAATCATTGATATAATGCTAATTCCAGGATTCAAGAAGATCTGGATATTAAAAATAAATGGATATACTTATCCTTGACGTTTTATTATATACCCTTTTCTCTAATTATAAAACGTCTAAAAGCTAAAGCTAAGACTAAAAGCTTCTATTAATGAGACACTTTCAATTAATTAGTTATCTCTTGGTGTGAGACTCTTGTACGGTCAACGACGCTTAGTAGAAAGTTGTAGATACGTGCGTTGCGCTGCACTGTGCCCAAGTGAGAGTGAGCTTGCGTTGTCATTCTCTGTTAATTATTGGCCCGAGTGACTACACGTCAATTATTGGCCCGAGTGACTACGCCTCCTGCGATTTTGCGTTTTTGTAAAATATTCCTTAACGCAATAGTTTAATTTTTGTTGCATGAATGCTAGAGATATGTGTAGGCGTAATTGTGTATTTATTGTTTGTCTATGTGTGATATCTGCGAACTGGCGATACGCGTTCCGATATTAAAAGACAGTAGAAGGCATTTCTAGTGCCTTATTATTTAGATTTCTGTGAGGAAGAGTGAACCTTGTGTACAGTCCTAAAAGGCTTATAATTAGTACAATTTGGTAAAGATTTAAGCGAGTTATTATCTTTTTCAGACGTTGATTTATCAGTCATCTCAATTGAAGGTGTATTTGTAGAATTATTTTTCGATGACTTTTTATAATTAAATTGGTTAAATATTTGTATACAATATCCAATATTATCGTGACGATATCTGAAGCATTTAAATAATTTATAGGCAAAGCATAAAAATATTATTACAATAATTATATTTACTTCCATTTTAATTATTAATAGTAAATGTAGTATGAGAGATATTTTATAAAATGTGATTTCAATTAAAGATTATTTTAATTCAAATTCTAAACTTTTCAGCTCATGATTTGCATATTATAAGCAATCCAAATTAACTTTGCTTAAATTGGCGTTAAATGTGGTAAACTTTTCTTTAATATATCCTTTTTGCAACAATCATCTTTTGTTATATCAATGGTTATATCAATAGTTGATTTAATCCAAAATTGATAAGCAATTGTAGGCAATAATTGAATAATAATGGAATATTCGGTTCGTTTGAAAATACTTGTGCTAATAATGGAATGATTAGTAATATATAAGGAGTAGTAAATAAGGCTTTGACTTTTAAGATTTGAGTTGATTCTTTATATAAATCAGACGTGAAACACGTACACGAATCTGTTAAGATTGTTTTAGGGAAACAGAAAATAAACATAAAATGTATAAAATTTTTGGCTATTTTATAACTGGTAGCTGTGAACAGGGGATAAGCACATGTAAATTTAGTTAAATCAAGTTGCAATGTAAGGATGAATTTGAAGTTTTGGAAACCTGCGTCGGGTAACGGATAAGCAATATCAGAAGCTAATCATTCAGATGGTCTAGTAGAAGTAGAAGTTGTCTCAATTGGAGCCTTATTCGTATTCTCAATGGCTTACTAATTTGACATAATTGACATTTCTTTACATAATCTACATCCGTCTGTACCGAAGTTATGTTAGATATTACATTACTTAATAAATATACGTTGAGTTAGGTATGATTTGATTTATTTGAGTTTGTATTTGTTAGAACAACAAGGATCTATTTCTATAGTCTTTATTCTAGTAATAAAAGTACAGCCACGCTGCATCTACAGTTGTAGCGTGAATGGGTGACCACAATAGGTGAATCGTGATTCTCTTTTGAAATTTAACTGATTTCGACCGATGTAGGATAAATTAACAGATTTTTATAAATATGAATTTTATTGTTAATTTATGGAAAATACAGGCAATCATATTGTATACATTAATATTATCTATTAAATTTTAATATTATAAAAGTCCGATAAGGCGAGATCAGGATTCTCAATAAATATTTATCTCTATGTTTTATCTTTAAATTTAGTTTCTTCATAATGATGAATTTTCGTGTAGTGTAGAAAAAATAAGATGTCTAAATCTAAAATTCTAAATTAAAATGAGAATTCAATAAATCTTTAGGCTTATCAAACTGCGTTAATATTTCTTCACATTGAGGTATAGATGAGTCAAAATCTAAAGAGACTGGACTTGCAAGAGTTTTTAGGTAAATGTAATCCTTGAGTACACTCTAAGATTACTGTATTTGAAATAGAAGTTCTATTAGTAAATTGGTATTTAAAGTATTTTTCATAAATAAAATTATTTAAAGTGTTAATATTATCTGTAATAACATTAACGGGACAGCGACATAATACATCAACGTTAGAATTCAGAGGGCTTCGTTATAAACAATTTCGTAATCGTATTTTTCAAATTTTAGGCGACGACTAACGAATGAGTCTCAAAATTGTTGTTTGAGTCGACTATTGAGTTTTTTTCGCACTTTATGAACAGAGTTTTTAGTTTGATTGATTGTTCTTGCACTCAATCGTTTACCTAATAACTTAAGTCACCAACTGATATTTTGATTCACTTAACACAGCATGGTTGATCGTTATATCTTTATTTTGAAAAAGACTTATAGTTTGGATTTTTACTTGATTTTTCATATCGCCTGAGTAACACTTGATCTAAATTAACGGATTTATACACTTTCAGCTTCTTATATAAAGAAAAATATTTTTTATTTCACTTTAAATACGGACTCGATGTGAATAGGGGCACTGTGACCCAATCTCTTATTTTTATCTCCGTTATAAATAAAAGGGACACATTTAAATCGTAGATATAACAATATACTCACTCTTCAAATAATCGCTCCTGTACCTTTGGATAGGACCCTATTAATACTAATGTAAACATAAGTACGGTCGCTGTAGACTCATGTCCGGCGGCAATCATTGTATCTACTTCCTCTCTTATTTCCAAGTCATTAAAAGTTCCCGTTTCGATCGATAGTTCCAAAAGAAGATCCAAGAATGCCTTAAATTTGGTACCTAAAAATTCAAAAATATCATAACATTTTTTTTAGTATTTTCTACTTTTGCTTAAAAAAGTATTTATAAAGTAAAAGTCTAGTGACGTTTGTATTTAAGGTAAATTCCCGGTAAATGCAATTATTTTTAATCTGGGTCTATACTCTATGTATATATTGACTTACAAATACATACATTAATTAGGTTAAAATAAAATCTGGTCGATTTTTTATAGAATAAAGGTAACAAACGAGCACATAGTCAACTTATGGTAAGTGGATGCTGTGGCCCAAAGACATCAATCATCAATCAACATTTATTTTTGATTAAGAATCATAGTGCAGATGCGATGTCACCCGCGTGGACTAAGATTTTTTTATAGAGTAAGGGTGATAAACATGCACACAGTCCACCTGATGGTGAGTGGATGCTGTGGCCCATAGACATCTACATTTAATTTCGATTAAGAATCAAAATGCAGGTGCATTGTCACCCCTGAGGAATGAGATAGAATGCCTCGATTCCAGTTAAACGGCTCTCTACTCTACACTCTCTAAGAAACACAGCAGCATTAAGCTGCTATTTTACGCTGGTATATTGTGAGAGCATTAACCTTCCCCGGTTTAGCCGACCCATTCGTGCTACAAACATAAAATAGCTGCAGCATGGCTGTACCACGTAAAGATGGAATGCCTGATTCCCAGTAAAAAGGGGCTCCGGTTCTGTACACGCACCATAAGGAACACAGCAGCATTAAGCTGCTATTTTACGCCAGTATTCTGTGAGAGCAGCATCCTATCCATCCGGTCGAGCCGACACATTCGTGCTTCAACTAATGGAGCTGCAGCGTGGCTCCATCATGTATACAACGGTACCATATATACCACTTGAATGATCTATTGTCTATCTAAAACGCACATTTAAAAACTTGAGGACAACCGGAATAATAAAAATTATTAACTCATCTTGTTACATCAATAAGTCGTTTTATCACAATCGACTCGCGCAGAGTCCTTGCAACTTCCGCCACGAATGCCAAAAAGGGTTTCCAGGAGGCCTTGGCAACATAAAAACAAACCCCCCCCCAGGGGCGCCCCACCACCCATTGTCAAAAAATTACACAGAGCCGAGGACCCCCCATACAATAAGACATATTAACCAGAAGACAAATGAATATATTTTTCTTTATATTGTACAATGTAGCTGCCTGTCGGCGTAAGAATATCAAATGCCTCATATCCTTCTGTAGAAGTCATGTCGACCGAGGAAAATAAACTAGGAGATGCGCAGCATAACTAAAAGTGCAAAATAAAAACTGCGGTTGCCAAAACGCCTGCCGAGCGTGGCAAGAATGGCGAGTGTATGAGGCAATTTTGAAAATACGAGTAAATGAGGCTTCTATTTTCATTTGAACTTATCCCAAATTGAATGTGATTTATGGGCAACACCGCCTTTGCCTACTGATCGACACTTTTCACTTTGAATTTAAGAGATAAAAAGTACAGAATATTTGAGATTTCTTTAATTAAGTTTTCTTCACCATTTGCCAACAATACTTATTCTGAACATTTACAAATTTGACCGGTTGTTGTGTTGTGCAAAATAACCCTGTATACGAGAAAAAAAAAGTTCGATGTCCGTTCTAATATGAACGGTCTAGCATATACCATGCTGCGGTATCATGAATAGGGATATTAAATCTACGGAACTGTTCTCAAATGTACTAGGCATGGTCATTTCTAGTGTATCCACCTCCCACAGATAGTGTAATTAAGCAGTAAAAACTTTGAGAAAAGAGCCGAAAGTTGGAATTAGTTGAACTGAGCAACATTTGGGAAGCTTTGCTATGCCTTTAGCTCTAGGGACAAAAGTATTCGACCTCCGCCAAACCTATACACTAACAGTAGGACTACTCAACAAATACAAAACCGTTTAGCGAATGAGGGAGAGATATGTCTTCGGAGTTTTGTGTTTGTAAACTGAAATGTCCGTGAGTTAGCCACATCTGTCTTAGAAGTGACAATGATATAAGCGATTAAGAGAGTGAAAACCGTACTGAACCTCTTTTTATAGACGAGGGGACAAACGAGTAAGCGACTACCGTCGCCTTTGAACAATCGCAACGTCAGAAGAATTGCAGATGCGTTGCCGGCCATTTAAAAAGGAGTAAGCTCTTTTCTGGAAGATCCCAAAGTCGTATCAGTTCGGAAAAACAGAAAATAGACCTCCTGACTAGATGAAGTGGTATTGTACACAAGGTACAGCAGCTTAGTAGTGCGGATGGCTTGATGCCAATATCCAGCAATCGATAAAACAAGCTAACAATAATGACAATCACAAGCCTAAATGGTTATACGAGTAACTTTGAATTTGTGATATCATAAATAACGTGATTTTTCTGCACATTAACTTCGGGATTTGAGGCATATCCACTTAATTCTTTCGCTGTATGAAATCAGTGTAAGTACATAAGTAACTCTACCCAATTTCGACCTCTAGTGATAAAACACTATCATAAAACCCTGCAACGTTGAATGCGTGTACATTGGATGCGTAATCTAAAATATTTTGACGTTTTCAACCAGCTAAAACTTTTTTACTATATTTATTTAATAGGGATACGTACCACTTGATGCTTTTAGTCCGTTCTTCTTGTTATTTAAGTACGATGCCTTACGTTCTTGCAATACCTGATCAGATAATTACATAATGTTAAGTAATATGCTTTAATTTCACTGTTTTGGCGAAACTAAAACTAAAGCTACTAAACTACTAAAAGAAAGGGAGGGGACTTTATTCCATGACTATTTTTCAATAAACCGTGTCTATCTTTTTTTAACTATTTTCAACACTTCTTTATCAACTGGCATATTTAATAATGGAAAAAAGAAAGAATTGTTCCTATTTTTAAATCTGACAATAAATAACTAATCTAAAATTGTCGTCCGATTTTAATCCTATCTACTGTGTCGAAGACCTTCGAGGCACTGGTATATTGTCACCTGTACAATAATATCAAACTGATTATTATTAACAATCAGCGTGGTTCCTTAACAAAACGATCAACAAATACTTATCTTATACATCATATTTCAAATCTAATAGAAGCGGTCTATAGTGGCTTGCAAATAGTCAGCATAATATATACAGATTTCACTAGTGTCGACTACGAAACCCTATTGCGTAAATTGATGTCATTTAGTATAACTAAACTTATTCTTGTTTAATTCAAATCATACCTAAAGGTGCGATCACTTAAAGTTGTATGGAATTATGCACAACCTGTAATTTGTAGTTCAATAAGTACAAAATGTAATGCAAAGGTAGAAAGCAACAAATACCTATTGAACCTATTGTAGGATAAGCAAGAAAAAGTGGCGTTTCAGCTTTTATGCCTTCCACTGTGGGTCACAGGCAATCTTATTTCTAAAAACGTTATGAAGCAAGCTTATCGCGCTATTCCAGTTGGGTAATTACACAACATTTCATCAAAATATTTAACAACTCAGTCTTGAAACTTTTTGGCCCAAGTGGTATTAAAATTAACAATTCTATTTTTGCACGCGTTATAGGAAATTTACGATAATGCTTTACTCTTATATCTTAATAAAACACCAAAGAAGAAATTTATGTGTCGTTACCGTATAAGAGATATTGTGCAATATTCTTAAACACTGATCCTGCTTTTTCTTTAAAGAAGACCAGCTGTAGATAAAGTCATTGTGCAGCCAGAACTTTTGAAGTCTTTCAATTATAACGCTGAAGATCTGCTCTGTCGCTACCTCGCATTGGCTATAAAGAATGCTATTTCTTCTGAAATCAACTCCCATGGTAGTCACTGTAACAGATATATTTGCCAATGTTATGTAATGTTTTTAATGAAATGAAAAATTCTTCATTTATAACGGTTAGTTTAAAAATAATTTTCAGAATAAATGTGTTTTTTTTTTCTGTAAGTTATACAAAAAAAACATACTTGCAGTTATCAATCCTTTATAAGATAATTACCAAACCTTTATTGGATTCGTAACATAATTTTTAAAGAATAAATAAATGATGATTAAATAATAACTGACACCGTCCGCTTGTCAGCTTACCGCAAATCTAACATTAACGTTATTAGATGTGTATAAACAAACGTTATCAGTGATTACTCCTTAAAATAATGGTTAACGGTTATTTTATGATTTATGATGCAATGTTTGTAGTAATAAGAGTAATAATATTCAATATAAGGTTACTATTCGAGTTGTATAAAAGGCCGCTGTAACGAATAGATCAGTTAGTTGTTTTGTAATCGCCAATAAGTAAAGAAGTAATAAAGGTAACTCTGCCAGTTTGTAAAAGTGAATATAAAGTATAAATAGTTTGGAGAATCCAAAAGTGCATGCCTCTCAATCGATTAAGTACAAAAAGTATAAAATTGATATAAATTGTATGGTACATTTGCCCTTTGTCTATCTAAAAAAAAATTATAGTCTTTAAAGTTCTAATCGCAATAAAACTTATAAAAGTTAAAAATCATTTTACTAACAAACTACGCGTACTAGGCTATTGATATGAAATATGGAACCAGTTGATATAATTCTCAAGAAAATAAAAAACCCTGGTTTCGATATGTCAATTTTTGACGTCCACGTAAAATTTTTCAAACCGTTTTTTAAATATGATGATGATGTTGTATATAATGATTTTTCTATAAGGTACGACCCTTAACGTATTTAAATAGGCCTTTTCAACCGAAACATCGAGAACATTCCAGCAAAGAACGGCCCTCGACCAACCAGGTGAAGAAAGTTCGAGTGTGGAGCTTTCCAGAAAGCTTAGTTCTTCAATTCGATACTAGATGGCGAAAACACAAAAACCAGAATCCAGCACAAAATATTAGTGTAGACAAACATAAAAAAAGTTATTTTAAATTTGGCGGGAAGTGTGAAACCGTCCATGCTAACTATCTGTAATTTCTAACTAACTAGCTGGCTTCTAACTAACTATCCATAATTTTCAGTGGAGCAGATGACAAATGAAGGCAAAAAATAAACATATAAATTTTGAATAAAAAGAAAACGATCAAACATATCATAATAAAATTAAATTTACCAGTGCTATACATATTATACATACGGATAAAAATATTGTGTACGTGTGTGTGTGTGCGTGCATGCGTACGTCAGTAAGTGAGTTAGTGCGTGCGTGTACGGTTCTTGCATCGAGAGTGTATATAAACCGTACGGTTTATGTCTATTTTTCGGATTTCTGCAATGAAATCCAAAACTGTATTAAGAAAGTTTTGAAAGTGGTAACTGATTTACAATTTCTGATCAATCACATATGATGACAATCATATATGATGATAAATCACATTTCCAATATTACTACATTGATTTCTTTCTGTTTCAACAATGAAAGTGTGAATGAGAGACGTATGTCTTCATCTGTGATTTTAATTATACAATTCTATAACCTATTTGTATTAAGTTATGGAAGAAACAAACCGTCGCGTTGGCTACACTACACCTCCCACCGACAAAAACAATCTTAAAAAATCAAGCTACTATTTTTACGATACCATATATAATTTACAGGACAATACTGAAAATAATTTTAAATGTAAATAAATTATAATCTAAAAGAAGTATATGAAACTGTCATCAAAATTAATCCAGCTTTGAAAAAAATTATTGTCTAGATCCCCTAGCATGCATAAAATGTTGGAATAGTCGCAGTAGATTTCATATTTTATTTATTATCTAATCATATCCGACATTATCAGAGTATTATTATTATGAATTTTATACTCGCATTCGCAATGATTTACAATTTCTACCGACCCGTCCAACTACCGGCCTATCGCCATCACCTCCTTGTTCTCCAAAACAATGGAGTCCATTGTAAACTGCCAGCTCATGAGGTACCTTGAGGATCACCAGCTGATTAGTGACCGCCAATACGGTTTTCGCCGTGGTCGGTCAGCTGGCGATCTTCTGGCTATCTAACTCTCAGATGGGCGGAGGCAGTAGAGTCCAAGGGGGAGGCAGTGGCCATTAGTTTGGACATTGCGAAGGCCTTCGATCGGGTTTGGCACAAAGCGCTTCTTTCCTATGGGCTTCCCGAGAAATTGTGCGATTGGATCACCAGCTTTCTTGCAGATCGGAGCATCAAGGTCGTTGTAGACGGTGCAAGCTCCGATTGCAAGCCTATTAATGCTGGTGTTCCACAAGGCTGCGTGCTATCGCCAACGCTGTTTCTTCTGCATATCAATGATATGTTGCAAACCCGTAACATTCATTGCTATGCGGATGACAGCACTGGTGATGATCTTTACACCGGCCGAGCCAATATTTCTCGGGAAAACGTCTCCAAGTGCCGGGATAAACTTGTGTCTGAAGTCGAGTCCTTGCTGAACAGAGTCTCGGATTGGGGGCGACTAAATCTAGTCCAATTTAACCCCCAGAAGACACAAGTTTGCGCGTTGACCGCTAAAAAGAACCCCTTTGTCGTATCTCCTCAGTTTCAAAGCACTCCCCTTGTTGCCTCAGCCAGTATCGGAATCCTCGGCGTTGACATATCGAGTGACGTGCAGTTTCGTGGTCACTTGGAAGAGAAGGCCAAATTGGCCTCTAAAAAGCTTGGCGTGCTCAGCAGAGCGGAACTGTATTTCATGTCGGCACACCGCCTGCAACTTTACAAGGCGCAGGTTCGGCCGCACATGGAATACTGTTCCCATCTCCGGGCTGGGGCACCCAGTACCAGCTCCTTCCACTTGACCGCATCCAGCGCAGAGCGGCTCGAATCGTCGACGACCGAGTGCTTTTCGATCGGCTCGATTCACTGGCACTACGAAGAGATGTTGTATCTCTTTGCATTTTATTTCGCATATACCATGAAGAGTGCTCTGAGGAATTGTTCGGATTAATCCCAGCCGGCAAATTTCGTGAACGCACTACGCGGCAAACGTCCCGATACCATCCACACCATCTGGATGCTTGGCGGTCCACCACAGTACGTTTCAAAAGGAGTTTTCCTCCGCGTACAACCTCTCTGTGGAATAGTTTACCACCGGCGATTTTTCCGGACCCATACGACCTGGGGACCTTCAAGAAAAGAGCTTACTCCTTTCTAAAGGGCCGGCAACGTACCTGCAATTCCCCTGGTGTTGCGGTTGATCATGGGCGGCGGTAGTCACTTAACATCAGGTGAGCCGCATGCTCGTTCCCCTCTTCTATAAAAAAAATTTCTTAGTACGACATCTTAGTTATTAATCTTGTCCGAAATTCTATATTATAATAATATTCTTTTTATTTCTCATCCTGATAGGGCCTTATTATATCACTAGACCCCCAATAAAAGACATGTTGCCCTGTCTATATATTTAATTAAATTTACTACTTAAAGTAAAAATAGTGTTGCGAGCTTGGGGTTCGTGACGATAAAAACTGCCGACTGAATTACCAAAATTGACAAATTGATTACCGAATACCAATTACTTAATTGAAATGAAGTAAAGTGTATGAGTATCTGTTGTACTTTTCTTGCAAAAAAAAACTTCAACTTTTAGCATGAAATTTGATAAAAAATAATTTTGACAAAAGTTTGAGTCATTCGTAAAAAAAAGTATGAAGACCTAAGTGGCCAGCTATTTCAAAAATATGCTTAGTTAATTCAATTTACAAAATTGTAATTTTATCCAAAGATAGAAAATTAAAACAAAATCTAATCTTTTCTTTAACGGTGAAAATGACAAGTGCGGTCTTGAGTGAAAGAGGAATTTTTATTGTATTGAAGATCGTATAATGTCGGTATTTACTATCTGAGTGTGGCCCACGCTACCCACCTTTTGTTTACTACGATTGACGAGACAGGGATAGGAAGAGTGTGAGTGAGCGAGAGAAGAGCATAATGTTAATACATTGTACCTTTTCTCGCACGACTGGGCAAATAACAGAGGCAAGTATTTACTATTTAGTAGGCATGTCGATTCACTCTTAAAAAATCGATCTCTGAATCGATTTGAATCGAAGGTACTAGAATCGATTATCGATTAAATCGAGGATTAAAAGATCGATTTTCGATTAATCGCGAGATTTTCTAACATGAAATTTCAAGAATTTTTTCTTTTTATCTTATTTTTTCTTTAATTGAACTTTAATATTTTTTTAAATAAAATATTAGTAATCTTATTAATTAACATTACTAATATTCCTTTTAACCACTCTTGGTAAGCTTGAAACGCTTGTGTTAAGAGTGGTTCGCAAATACGCCACTCGATCCCTTTTTTTACAGTGATTCCATGTATCGCTTTTATTTGACATTCTAGGCTAAAAACAACAACAATACTTTGACAAAAGTGCAAACTGCAACGTACATTTCTCGATAAATCTGTTTCAATCTAATAACTCACTATTTATCAAATTGAGAGCTACACGAACACAACACTGGTTATTTCCTTACTATAAACCTATATAAACTTTAAAATATAATATTTATTTACAGTATCTAAGTATTTAAAAAGTACTCTGTCTGTACTTATAGCTCACAGTGTGTATGTTTTTGATAAAAAGTAAAGTAAATTAACAAGTTCACAATTCAAACAGGTTCTGTTTGAATTGTGAACTTGTGAATTTACTTTAATATATACCAGCTATAATATTATATTGTAGTATGTGTATGTAGTCTTTGTTCACAGGTAAAATTAGAATTAGAATTTTAGAAATGAAAATGAAATGACAACTTTTCGATATTGTTGTAGGATGCGTTCATAAATATTTGTTTTATTCAGATATATATTGGGTTCAAATTTTCAACCATGTACCATTTAGGTTGTTTTTGCGTCCCCCAACAGCAAAAAATTAAAAACTGCGGTATCATACCCCATCTAATTTGAGGATTTTATCGCTAGTTCATGAATCAGATGAATCAGTCCGATTCGAAAGGTTTTTAGATCGATTCAGTGAATCAATGCGGTGCTCTGTATTCGAATCGATTCTTTGGAGTAAATCGATTATTTTACTCCAAAGAATCGATTTTTCGATTAATCGATTTTAGATCAACATGCTACTATTTACTATTTAGTGCGTCTCTCGACTTGTTGGGTATCGCAAGTGTGCATTCCTTTTAGACTTCTCTGTGATCTTAAATCAGAGTTACAACGACGACTCTTGGCTATTTCATAGGACTCTTAGTTTTGATTTGGACTTTGTTTTGTAGTTTTACGACGATTTGGCTTGTATCTGGACTGATATTGTGTTCCAAGATGCCACGTATTGAATATACGGCACAAGAACGTATAGAATATTGAATATATGTAAAAATGCACTTCATTATGGTGAATGCAGAAGCAGAGAAAATGCTGCTGCAGCCCTTTAAAGGGAAAGATAGCCTATCGCGCCTCACCCACATTACCGCTCCAGGATTATCCATTCCTTCTGGAACAACCTGTATATATAGTACATATTATATTACCTACAGTATATATTACAGTTTTTTCTTATTGTGTGTAACTTTTTAGTTAAAGTTAAACTATTTTAAAATTTATGCCAATTTCACTGCCTAGATTATTTCCGAACGTTGATGAAAGCTTTGTAGTGTGTGTTATATTAATGTATTCTTTATCAGCCCGTAATATTCTACTACTAAAAATTGGCCTCTCGTATTATAGAATGGAATTTTCATAAAACAATTGTCAAAAACCAAATAAAAACTATTTTAGACAGCGAGGAAACGATTAAAATAGAAGATGAAACCTTGACACAAGTAAGATCCGCTCGTAATTTAGGGCTTATACTAGACGGAGAGCAGAAATTTGTAGAACACATCAATAACAAGATAAGAAATTCGTACTTTAAACTTAAAACTTTATACAAAATAAGACCGTATATTAAAGAGGACCTACGCTTTCTCTTGTGTGACTCATTGGTGTTATCACAATTGAGCTACTGCAGCTCAGTCTTTGGCCCTAAATTGTCAGCTAATACCGAATGAGCAATACAGAGAGTACAAAATGCATGTGTTCGATACTGTTGTAATTTACCAAGAAGACAATTTATAACCCCATACTTAAATGAAAAAGGCATACTCAATATGGGCGCCAGGAGAGAATTACACTATGCTTCGATAGTCCAAAAAGGTAATTTGGAACAAAAAGCCAGAATACCTTTTCGAAAAACTCACCTGGATCAAAGATATTTCCTGTCGAAGTATTCGTTCTCACACACAAATTAACGCTCCTCCACACACCCGCACACAAAACAGCAAGATATAGAAGTTGTTTCAAATTCACTGCAGCGAGAATTTGGAATGATCTCCCCCCACCCATGAGAAAGAAAATGTCAATAGATTTCTTCAAAGCCAAGTATAAATTGGCTCTGTTAAAAGACAACTCGCTGGAGAGAATTTGAAACATCCCTATGTTAAGTTTTTACATTTAAGGGACTTTATTGTCATAAGGATACACACACACACACACACACACACACACACACACACACACACACACACACACACTCACACACACACACACACACACACACACACACACAAACACACACACACACACACACACACACACACACACACACACACACAAATAGACACATATAAGTCCAAAGAAAGGAAAGTTTATTTTATATTTTCTATTTCTCGTGTTGTTTTTGAATCTGTTGTTAGTTCATTTCGTAATGGTTGTTTTATGCATATTTTTAAATGTTTTTATTTGTCTTTAATGTTTTTAATCTTTTTTTTTGTATTTGCGATTTAATATTTATATAATATTATTTTAATTAAAAAAATATTTTATATATTATTTTATATAATATTATATCAATATTTAATTATTTTGTACGTAGTTTAAAAGTATAAGTCAGGTAAATGGGGAGCCTGCTACTTTGGACTCCCGCACAACACCTCAGGGAGGAGGGAGCGGCTGAAAAACAGCTCTGTATGAGATCTGTATCTCGTTACAGACAAAGCTGAGTCGTCTCCTTTTGTCTCAAATAATTATAATGTTCTTTTGTTTTAACGTGAATGTAACTGTGTGTTTTAGAGGCAATAAATTTATTATTATTATTATTATTATTATTAAAAAAACAACACAAAGGCAAAATATTCTAATGACCTGATTAGGTCATTAGAATATTTTGCCTTTGTATAACCGAAGTAAATATCCAGACCGCTGGTCTGGATATTAACATCGGCTATAAATGAGTTAGTATACCGCCATTTAACGGATTCAAATATCTATTAGCATAAATTTTTAAATAAAACTATACTTACAACAAATAGTTTCCAGTGCATTACGTCGCATGTAAACCCAATGGTCGAAGGGGCCCTTCCCTGCCTATAGTGATCATAAATCAACACATAATTTATTATTACATTATCTGTAATATGAAAAACACCATGAAGTGATGATGTAAGAATATCAACTACCATTCACTGTAAGCTACTACTACCAACACATTTACCTTGCATGCTATTGCGGATCTCAGCTGTTCAGTCTTCTGCACCTAGCTGCAAATATGTTGCTTTTAAATCGCTTGTATAATAAATACCTTCTTTTGAAATTCGACCCGACAATTTATTTTATAAATTACACTGTAAGCGGCCATTAACTGTAGGAAAAAGTACTTAATACAATGCGTGACGCATTTAATTAAGGACTAAAATAATTTTAAAAAATAAAACTTTTAAGTAAAAAAATGAAGAAGCATATTTGGGAACAGAACCTCTTTGATATAACAATGTCCACCCAATGAAAATAATCGTTCGAGCAGGTATGTATGAAGCGAACGGACTGCTCAGTCTTCTGTTCGCTAGAAAAATACTTTCGTCACTATTCGTATTCACTCATCGACTGCAACAATATTGTCGTTCACGAATACTAGTTATCAGTAGACTGTAAAGTAATAAACTAATAAAGCATCTATTTGTAGTCTGTATCGTATTAGCGCTTAGCGGTCAGCCACCGCAGTCTACATCATCTGAGGACGCCTCGTGTAGAGGCAAAACACGTGTCGTATTATAGTCGATGATGACGTACAAAAAGGCTGAAAATTTATATTGTCGTAAGATCGAGTATACCGTAATAAAACTAACACGACGATATATATATATATATATATATATATATATATATATATATATATATATATATATATATATATATATATAATCACGCCTGTCATCCATAGGGGTAGGCAGAGACTATAGACTACATTACAGACTTCGACTCCTCCACATGCATATACCTACGCATACATGCTCCTCGGTTGAGGGTACTCTTAATTTGGCCATTTTCAATATATCGCCAATTTGGTCGACAAACTTTCGCCTACGGCGTCTCTTACCGACTCTGCCGTTCACTTCTTTCCTCATTCATTTTTTCTACATGACTAAACCACCTAAGCATTCCTTTCTTAATCCTTGTCACAACATCATCTTGCATACCACACTCTTCTCTTATTACACAATTTCTTCCCCTGTCACTCACATTCAACCCTAACATACTCCTTATTTACCGCATATCTACTGCGTTTATTCTACTCTCGTGCTTCTTCTGCCACACCCAACTTTCACTACCATACGTTAAAGTAGGGACTAACACAGCATTGTGAATGGCCATACGTGCCTTTTTGACACATTCTGTCTTTTCACAATAGAGTGTATAACTCAATTTACTTTATTTCCTGCGTTCACTCGTCGTTCTATATATTTATCATATCTCCCATCCCTGCTGAATACACATCCCAAATATACAAACTCATCTACTTGCTCGACCAACTCTCCTTTCATTCTTATTTCACATATCATTTCACTTTCTTTTCTTTCAAAAACTATAACTTTCGTCTTACTTGCTTTCACTTTCATTCCCCTTTCTTTTAACGACCTTTTTATTAATGTAACCATCATTTGCAACTCTTCCGCCGACGATGCAAATATAACTTGATTATAGGCGTACAAAAGGCATTTGATTTATTTTATTTATTTATTTATTTATTTGCCATTACGTTACATTACGTAACATTGGTACGTCAAAATTACAATTACAATTATGTAAATACAATATATAATAAAATTAAAATTACAAATTAAAATACATCTTATTTACTTACATTACATTATTTTATATGTCAAGCAAGTCAGAACATTGCATATATTCTTCTATATTATGTCGGTTATATCTATATTTTGTCGGTAATATTATTGACGGCTACCTCACCCATTTTTAACTCGCATTCTTCAGCTTTCAAATATTCCAAACAACTGTCCGTAAATAGGTTGAACAGCCACGGTGAAGCCACAAAGCCCTGTCTGACACCTTTATAAATTCCAAACCAGTCTGAGTAGACCCAGTTGATCCAAGCACAAGCACTGGAGTCCCTATAAAGAGACTTCAATTCCTGAATCAACCCAGCACTAAACCAAAATGACTTCAGTGTTTGCTTTAACAAATGCCTATCCACTCTGTCATAATTTAGCGAAGCGAAGGTGAAGTCTTGGAGATATTACGTCACCCTGTCATACACCTCTCTGCAGTTAAATAGGTTTCGTACTCTGGTTCTGTACTCGGATAGTCATCATAGCCCTACTATACAAACACTTCAGCACTTCGATATATCGACAGTCAAGTTGACACCGCTGAAGAGAATGCAGCACCGCCCAAATTTCAACTGAGTCGAAAGCTTTCTCATATTCCACATAAGACAAAGTAGCAAATTATACTCTTCGGTTTTCTTATATGACAGAGTTTCTTCGCTTTGTCATAATTTAGCTTTCTTCGCTTTTCCAAGTCCATTAACGCACAAAAAACTTTTTGGTTTTGGCCAAAAACTTCCCCACAAACATGCGCAAGGAAAATACTTGATTTGTACACCCCATTACATTTCTTAATCTCGCTTGCACATTCAAAAATTTTCCATCTGTTTCCTTCATAACTCTTTTAATTAGAACCTTACCATACAGTTTTCACACAATGCTAAGAAGGCTGATATCATGGTACTTTTTACAGTCCTGCTGCAAACCTTTTCCTTTAAATATTGGGACTATCACGGCTTTGCACTAGTCGTCCGGCACCCGCTTTAGTTCCCAGCATAAATTAAACAAGGTGTACAGCAGGTCTGCCACCACTTCCTCTCCATCTCTTAGCATTTCGAGTGAAACTCTATCATATCCGGCTGCCTTATATGTTTTTACGCTTTTCATTTCTCCATCTATCTCTATATTCTCTTTCCTCTTCTTTCAGAATTACCATTTCATTGATTATTCATTTAATTCACACGTCTCCATGAGTGTGGAGACGTGTGAATTAAACACAAACACGTTTTCAAAATATTCCTTCCATCATATAAACACGCTTTCAAAATATTCCTTCCATCTCTTTAAATTCAAAACACATCATTCAGAATACAATCCTTTTCGTCTAGTATAGTATAGTATTCAATCTAGGCTGTTTTGAATTTTCTCTGGCAATTCTTACGAGTTTCTAGAAAATTTTAATATTTGCCTGGAAGTTATCCGATAGTCTTCTCATTCTCATCAGTTCTTTCGTACGTCTTATATATATATATATATATATATATTTTTATATATATATATATATATATATATATATATATATAAGTATATTAAAAATTTTACAATACCTCCACTTCTAAATCCTTAACAAGACGCCTGGACTGGCTGTTAAAAACCCCCTGAAATCCATCCAAAACCGGCTGACTAAAAGCTGGGCTTAACAGTTTTCGATGACGCTTCCATATTGATACTGCGAAAACAAATTAGAAAAAAACGTACTACACAACAACTTATTCATCATCTTGAAAAACTCTATCCCTTAGCACAACGTTCAATTAAATATAATATTTCAATTTAAACGTATAATAATCATTAATAGTTATATTCAGGTTAAAAAAAATACGTACCTGTTCCGGTTACCAAACCCTCCCCGAGCCAGGGTTTAGCAAATTCATAAAAAGTGTCCTTCTGTAAGCAAGCGTTAGCCACAGTCAAGCTATCTTCGGGATCTGTTAACACTGGAAAAAAATTAAGAGTTAAAATATTTGAGGGCACAATCATCATCATCATCATCATTACAGCCCTTCACAAGTCCACTGCTGAACATAGGCCTCCCCCAAGTAATGCCACAAAGCACGGTCCTGAGCCACCTGCATCCATCGACTTCCTGCATATCTTACCAGGTCGTCACTCCATCTAGTGGGCGGTCGCCCACACTACGCCTACCGGTACGAGGCTGCCACTCGAGAACCTTTCTTCCCCATCGGTTATCGGTTCTTCGAGCTATATGGCCGGCCCATTGTCACTTCAGCTTACTAATCCGTTGGGCTATGTCGGTCACTCTGGTTTTACTGCGGATATCCTCATTTCTGAGTCTATCACGCAGAGAAACTCCGAGCATAGCCCTCTCCATAGCTCGCTGAGCGACCTTGAGCGTCCTCATACGGCCAGCAGTGAAGGACCACGTCTCAGTTCCATATGTCATCACTGGCAACACGCACTGGTTGTACAACTTAGTTTTCAGGTTTTGAGGTATACCTGACGAGAAGATGTGTCGTAATTTCCCGAACGTTGCCCAGCCGAGTTGAATCCGTCGATTGAACTCTCGATCGAAGTTGGACTTACCTAGTCGGACTATTTGTCCCAGCTAAATGTACTCGTCAACAACTTTGATCATAGTGCTCCCAACAAATACCGGCATAGGTGTGACATGGACATTAAACATAATCTTTGTTTTGTCCTTGTTCATCTTAAGACCTATCCGTTGGGAGGCACTATTGAGGTCATTGAGCATAGTGCTTAAGTCCTCCAGCGATTCTGCCATAAGGACTATATCGTCGGCAAATCGAAGGTGAGTGATGTACTCGCCATTGATGTTAATACCGTATCCTTTCCAGTCCAGTAGCTTGAAAACGTCTTCCAACGCAGCGGTGAAGAGTTTCGGGGATATAACGTCACCTTGTCTTACACTTCTCTGCAGTTGGATAGGTTTCGAACTCTGGTTCTGTAGTCGGATAGCCATCGTAGCCCTACTGTACAAACACTTCAGCACTTCGATATACCGACAGTCAACTTGGCACCGCTGAAGGGACTGTAGCACCGCCCAAATTTCGACGGAATCAAAGGCTTTCTCATAGTGCACATACGCCAGGCAAAGTGGCAGATTGTACTCTTCGGTCTTCTGTACAATCTGCCGCAGGGTATGTATGTGGTCCATGGTACTGAAGCATTTTCGGAAACCGGCTTGTTCGGGAGGCTGGAAGTCGTCGAGTCTGCGTGCGAGACGATTCGTTATGACTATCGAAAACAGCACGTAGACGCGGCTCAGAAGGGAAATCGGTCTGTAGTTCTTCAAGAGAGCGTTGTCGCCTTTCTTAAAGAACAAGACCACCGCACTTTTGCTCCACGCCTCTGGAGTAGTGCCACCATGGAGGACGGAATTGAAGAGCTTCTGAAGGACTTCAAGTACCGGTGTTCCACCCGCTTTCAGAAGCTCCGCTGTAATTCCATCCTCGCCTGGGGCCCTGCCGTTTTTAAGGTGCTGGAGAGCCATTCTAATCTCGCTTAGACTGACGTTCGGGATATCATCGGAATAGTGTCGGATAAGACTTGCTCTTGGATCGTTACTCACACTTGCGTGTGGCTCCAACGATGATGTGTACAGCTGCCCATAGAACCTCTCAATCTCACTCAGAATCTCAGATATCCCGGAAACGATGCTGCCACACTCAGTCTTCAGCTTTGACAGTTGGCTCTTACTGGCAGACAGATCTCTGGAAAAGACTTTGACTTTGGAGCCCTGGTTCCGCTCGATCGCTTCTTTAATACGAGCAGTATTAAAGTTGCGTAAGTCTCGCCGCATGCATTTGGAGATCTGTCTGTTCAGTTGCCTGTAATGCTGTCAAATCTGTTGACGATTGCAGCCTCATCTCCCGTCTAACAGCCATGAGATTAAGAGTGTGATCGGAGAGTTTTTGTGTTCTTCTGCGGCGGGTCCTGCAGAACTTAGCTCCGACCGCATGGACAGTTTCCACGAGCTTGTCGTTCATATCGTCCACTGCATTGCAATCTTGTAGGCAATGGAAGCGGTTACGTAACTCGAGCTGAAAGTTTTCGGGATTCTGGATTAGAGCACGAGGGGGGACGGAGCGTTGACTTCATTAGACGAGACCTCTCCAACTTAACGTTTAGGTTCAGTGTGCCTCTAACCATTCGGTGATCGCTGCCGGTTTTCACCCTTGCGATCACTGAGACATCACTGAACAGTTGGCGTCTGGTCGTCATAATGAAGTCAATCTCATTTTTTGTCGAACCGTCGGGGCTCGACCAGGTCCACTTCCTGTGGGGCCGCTTCTGGAAGAAAGAGTTCATCATAAAGAGTCCCTTTTTCTCCATAAAGTCGGCCAGCTGCTGGCCCTTTCGGTTCCGTTGCCCTACTCCAAATTTCCCTAACTTCAGCTCACCGTTTTCTCGTGTGTCTAGTTTTGCATTGAAGTCTCCCATCAACACCGTGTAGTGGGTTTTGAAGGAATGCATGGTTTTGGAAATATCCTCATACATTTCCTCCACATCCTCATCGGGATGTGCAGAGGTAGGTGCGTAAACCTGTATGACCTTCAGCGAATACCGTTTGGTGATTCTGAGTATCAGGTACGCGACCCTCGTCGACACACTCTAAATCTTTACAACGTTGTTGACGAGAGACTTGTGGACGATAAATCCGACACCTTCTTGGGACAGATGGTTGCCCTCCCGGTGATAGAACAAGTTACCGGATTCGAGAATCACCGTGTTCTTCCCCTCTCTTCGGACCTCGGATAATCCTATAATATTCCAGCGCAACTTGTCTATCTCTTCTTCCAGCTCAAGGATCTTCTCGTCAGTCCTCAGAGTGCGTGCGTTAAATGTTGCGAGGTCGAGTCGTCGTAGGTGTCAACCGAACCTCCACCGGAGATTCTTAGCACCCCCTGCCCCGCCGTTACCATGGTCGCCACCGTAGCCAGGAATAGCGGGGCCGCCGGGGACTGGGGGCCGTCTATTTGTGTAATTGTTCATGGGGGGTATATTGCCATAGTTGCCACGCTTGGCGAGCGGGTTGGCAACCGCAGTTTTTTTTTGTCGTACAGTTGATGTTATCAGGAAGATGCTGCTGCCCATCTCCTGCCTGTTTCCCTCTGTCGCCTTTTACGACACCCACGGGAAGATATGGGTTAGTGGATATTCTTAACCGCCACTACGAGGGCACAATACCTTGTCATAAATACAGAATACCTTATTATAAATACAGAATACCTTATAATATATACAATACCGTATATGGTCCGAAGTCCAATTGACATCGCTATCACACCTCCCATTCTTAAGGTGGTATATGACATTTGTTTCACAAGATTCCAAAGATCTGGGAAATAAATAAAAAACGTAGCTATAAAAGTACGCAATCCTTAAGTTTAATTTATGCTTGGATTTTACCTATAATTGGTCTTAAATTAGGTGTTGAACAATAAAGTAAACAATGATCTTGCTGCATGTCCCATACGTCGCCGTCTCTTCGGAACATCACCCTGCAAACAGTTGCGTCGCGGATGTTAAGCAGGGATTTTTCGTTAAGAAACATAACCACCTTCCGTTAGTTCGTCATGTTAATAAGGAGCCTACTAAACAGAATCAGCAGAGGACAGATTCCACTCGAAGATGACGTCGTCGAAGTACACATCACGGCTCTTCCACTGATGATGGTGCTTCTCTACCAGAAACGGGGCACAATGGGTTGCAAGTGACCAGGTTGGGGGCCTCAAACGCTAAGTAATTCAACTCACAGGGAGGAAATTATACGAAAACGGTCTCAAAACATTTTAATAGCATAACGTGGCTGTTGGGGTAACAAATAATAGGCGCTGAGTGCCTCGATTACGTTCCGAATTGAAACTCCGGGAACTGCTATACGGTAACGGTAACTAACTGTAAGAGTATTCGGTAAAAATCTAGCAATTTATTTCATTTGGTCCGCAGAGGTATCCATAGCTATTTTAAGAAATTGGTTTGATTCGGTTTACCCATACTACCAACTAAACATTAAATGGTTAATTATTAGTTTAATTTTTAGTTTGGTTTAAAAAAAACAGATTTCTGTCAACAATATAAAGTAACGTTATATAACTTTAGTCGTAAAACCCACGAAGAAAGATCTTCAGCACGAGGCTTATAGACAGATTTCCTTTTCAAAATCATAGAATCGAACTCTAGGGACCTCAAAACGTGGAGATATACTGAAAAATAGATGTCTGAAAATGAGGCCCATTACAATAATGAACTGTAAATAACAGCAAGTTTTAAATAAATACTTTTTACGTTTCACATAATGCTTACATTTCCCAAAATTTTACCTTAAGAGCCCTCTTACATTTCGTCGTTACGCAAATTTAGGTATTTTAGACACCGATCGGGCAACGACCCGAGCTCCCGCGTTAGTAAGAGTTAGGAGTTACGAGCGATACTTTATTTCATATAATATATTCACTCGCTCGCACTATAATACTGTGAGTATAGCGACTACACGATCTTGATCTTCCATTATACAAGTTTTCTTAGAATGGAATTCAGTGGATAAATTTTTTTTTATTAAATTATCAAAATCTATTTGATACATTTTTCATTATTTATGAACCTTAGTGTTGAAATAAGAACACATAAATATTTAAAATATTCCGCAATAATCGAATGTTAGCCGATGTTTGTATTTACTAGCGATAGCATAGTGGTATAAATAAATAAAGACGATTGCAACCTGTTTTAATGAATAAAATAACCAACTGTACCTAATATTTTTAATCGGTACTTATAGTTAATTACCGTACTTTTTATTATAAAAGCTTATCTCGAGTCAATAATTTCGGGCAGTACACACTTTTTTTTTATAAAAACGCTTGTAACTTGGGTAACATATTCAAAATCCAAAATTTGTCGTCTTTGCAGATTTTTTATATTTTTACTGCATAATCCGGGCCAGTCCATATGGCAAGCATGCAAACATTTTTATTCTCCATTATTATTTCTTCAGAAATAGGATATTTATATTTTACGTTTAGTGACACATTGATACTTGTATTTATTTTTTCCCATTCCGACTGGTAAGAAAGCTCAGCTTCAATCATGCATAGTTAACTATCTGGTATAATAGTAACCCAAGACCGGACCCCAAGATACAGGATTATCCTAGTTTGGGGTCCAACGGAAAATAATTGTATATCTCACCTTGAACATTGTTTAGAGGTTTAGCCTACTGTTCTTGCTTACATTTGTTAAATCTATATGTCAATAAATTTATATTATTATATTATATTATATTAATGTGCAAACTTTATACTAATTGAAATATACTGTACGTTTAGCGTAATTCGACGCTATGAATATTCCAGAATAGAAGTTTCTAAATTATTCTCTTTTCCAAACTGTCTAAAATCATTTTTGAATAACATTTAACATTCAAATAATCCAGAACATTTACAATACAGAATATTCTAGACGGATAATAATTATTTTTAATCATTATTAGTGTTTGGATATATGACGAAATTCCCTAGATCGTTCATTAGAAGAATCCAAGACTTCTTAGAGCGATTGAAATTATTTTTAATCGATTTTAAACATTTAAATAAATCTCAGAATTTTTTAGATTATTTTAAAAAAAGTTTAAACTACAATAATTTGCAAATATTTTTAAACATTTAAATATATTTTATAATTTTTTAAAACGTTTTAGATATTTTTGAAACCATCTAGAACGTTTTACTAGTCTAGAACTATTTTCAAATAATTTTGAACATTTCAATATATTTTAGAGCTTTTCTGATTCTGATTCAATCTAGAAATATTCTAGATCGATAAAAATTATTCTTAATAAAATATTTTCAATGTTTGTATATATGATGGAATTTCTGAGATCATTCGTGGAATTTGAGGAACAATTTAGAACATTTTGGATCGACTACAATCGCTCATTTTCGTAATTCCTTTTAGAAATGATAAAATATCCATATATAAGTATATATATATACATATATATATATATATATATATATATATATATATATATATATATATATATATACATATATATATTATTTTATATCAATAGATGATAACAAGTAAACTCATTGTCCACTTGCTCTGCTCTATATATACAGCTTAAACGTGCATTGTGCCTGGCAAAAAGAAAGCCTTAAATAAATTTTTATACATATCTGAAATTATTCTTGATAACGGGACATGAGGGGTGAAAACATTTATCACGGTAAATTATATACTTACGAACACTATCTCCCATCAAAAGATGTGTATGTCCAATGAGTGGCAATGCTCCTGGGTAAGCGGGTGGTTCCAGTTTAGACTTTGTGTTTCTATGCCACCATGTCCAACATAGCGCGAACGTTACACAAAATAAGCATAACATTAACATCTCGATCAAACCTAAAATATTAATGATCATATGAACATTGACTTAAATATATTTTTATAAATGACATGATTATAACAACATTGACTTCAGCAGTGATAGAGCCATATGAAATACTACGACCTCGCAGAATACTAGCGTGAAATAGAGACCAACTCTTCCCCATAAGGTAGCGGAATAAAAAAAATAAGACATTACTCCAGGTGTGTACCAGCACCTTATAGTGGAGCTTCTGCGCCGAAGCTACCCTATCCTTCCTGAGCGTGAGTATGTAAAAAATCACAATATTTTGTTATCTAGCACTAACGGCTTTAAGTAAGCTCAATCTTGTTTAGACTGGTAACTTATACGCAATTAGGTATTGCTAGTAATGCCGCTAATGCGGGTGTGACATTGAAAATACGTATAATAATATTTTAATTGATAAAGTTGTTAAGATACTAGATGAAATAAAAAAAGGCAAAGGTATTTGTCGTTATTTGTGGTAAAGATCTTTGGTCGTTCTTAAGTGAGAGATATTTAATGATTAAAATGATAAATAGGGTTGTGTTCTCGATATTAGGTGTATTAGGGGTCTTGCCAAGAAGATCCTTCAGGAATTGTTGCCATTTTGATTCAAAATGTCATTGTGTCTCAATATGCCGATGATTTTATTTTTTATGTGAGTGACAGGAAGTTTCAAAATTGTAAAAATAATTTACAATCTGGTGTAAATGCTTTGATAATTTTGCTGGATAACATAGGACTCTTATTATTGGCACCCCTGAGGACAATTATGTAAGACCTCGTTTCCAGTAAAAGGGGTTTCCGGTTCTTCACAATTACTATAAGAAACACAGCAACATTGAGCTGCTATTTTACGCTGGTATTCTGTAAAAGAGAATTAGAGAGCGCAGATATTCGCGGCTAAGATGTATAAAAAATAATAAAAAATAAAAAGGTCGTTCATAAGAAGCTGTAGAGCCTGAATTAGAGTAGCGGGCTATTATAACAATTCGAACATACATATATTATAATTTAAAAAAAACGATATGGGATTTTGATTTTAATTATTATTACAACCCAATCACCCCATAGAAACACTCCTACAGAATTCTGAAACAAATGTCTTTTTAATTTAATTTTTGAATATTTTTATTTTAAGAAAAATAAGAATTGAAAAACATAGGTAGTAAATAACGCAATAATTTGACAAAAAAAAACACTTAAGTTTATTGACATTTTAGAATATGTATGAAGTAGCCACGTTTTTTAAGATATTGGCCAACCTGAAGCGCGATGGCAAGACTAGATATTTACACAGTTTAACAGTTATTTCGAGATATTATCCACTGGTTCTAAAAAAATTGAAGCTGAAGTACTCAATAATGTGAACGGAGGTTTCTCAGACTGCTGGAAATATATTTTTTTGCGTGGCCGAGGTACTAGTACCTGTGGGATTATTGATTACTTACCGGACAGCCTGTATAATTTTTTTCTGATAAACTTAATGTACTTTTTTATTTTTGGCACCTATTACATTATTTCCACACGTACCGGGCTGACTGGGATAGAATGCCGAAAGGCATTAAGTCCATGTTTTACAATGAATAAATGTGACCAACTTATTTGCAAAGTAAAAAATTTAATCAAATTTTAAAGATAGGTATTTTAAGATTATTTAATGAAGAAAATCTATACTCTTTGAAGAAAGCAAGGCATCATCCTACATATACTAAAAATTACTTTGTCCATATATTTTACCAACCGGAGAGGATACCTGCGACTCGTTTACAACATAGCCGTCACCAAAAGCGTGTAGGGCGTCGTTTAAAATCCCGTGATGGCGCAGAAATTAAAAGCTCTCCGGACAGGAATCGTGTTGGTCTTGTGGCTATGCTTCCCCGAGCAGTGCTAATTTGCCATTCATCCTGAGCACTCACGCTCACGCTCAGGAAGGATAAGGTAGCTTCGGCGCAGAAGCTCCACTATAAGGTGCTGGTACACACCTGGAGTAATGTCTTATTTTTTTTATTCCGCTACCTTATGGGGAAGAGTTGGTCTCTATTTCACGCTAGTATTCTGCGAGATCGTAGTATTTCATATGGCTCTATCACTGCTGAAGTCAATGTTGTTATAATCATGTCATTTATAAAAATATATTTAAGTCAATGTTCATATGATCATTAATATTTTAGGTTTGATCAAGATGTTAATGTTATGCTTATTTTGTGTAACGTTCGCGCTATGTTGGACATGGTGGCATAGAAACACAAAGTCTAAACTAGAAACACCCGCTTACCCAGGAGCATTGCCACTCATTGGACATACACATCTTTTGATGGGAGATAGTGTTCGTAAGTATATAATTTACCGTGATAAATGTTTTCACCCCTCATGTCCCGTTATCATTATTTTATATCAATAGATGATATATATATATATATATATATATATATATATATATATATATATATATATATATATATATATATATATATATATATATATATATATATGTATATATATATATATATTATTTTATATCAATAGATGATAACAAGTAAACTCATTGTCCACTTGCTCTGCTCTATATATACAGCTTAAACGTGCATTGTGCCTGGCAAAAAGAAAGCCTTAAATAAATTTTTATACATATCTGAAATTATTCTTGATAACGGGACATGAGGGGTGAAAACATTTATCACGGTAAATTATATACTTACGAACACTATCACCCATCAAAAGATGTGTATGTCCAATGAGTGGCAATGCTCCTGGGTAAGCGGGTGGTTCCAGTTTAGACTTTGTGTTTCTATGCCACCATGTCCAACATAGCGCGAACGTTACACAAAATAAGCATAACATTAACATCTCGATCAAACCTAAAATATTAATGATCATATGAACATTGACTTAAATATATTTTTATAAATGACATGATTATAACAACATTGACTTCAGCAGTGATAGAGCCATATGAAATACTACGACCTCGCAGAATACTAGCGTGAAATAGAGACCAACTCTTCCCCATAAGGTAGCGGAATAAAAAAAATAAGACATTACTCCAGGTGTGTACCAGCACCTTATAGTGGAGATTCTGCGCCGAAGCTACCCTATCCTTCCCGAGCGTGAGCGTGAGTGCTCAGGATGAATGGCAAATTAGCACTGCTCGGGGAAGCATAGCCACAAGACCAACACGATTCCTGTCCGGAGAGCTTTTAATTTCTGCGCCATCACGGGATTTTAAACGACGCCCTACACGCTCTTTGGTGACGGCTATGTTGTAACCGAGTCACAGGTATCCTCTCCGATTGGTAAAATATATGGACAAAGTAATTTTTAGTATATGTAGGATGATGCCTTGCTTTCTTCAAAGAGTATAGATTTTCTTCATTAAATAATCTTAAAATACCTATCTTTAAAATTTGATTAAATTTTTTACTTTGCAAATAAGTTGGTCACATTTATTCATTGTAAAACATGGACTTAATGCCTTTCGGCATTCTATCCCAGTCAGCCCGGTACGTGTGGAAATAATGTAATAGGTGCCAAAAATAAAAAAGTACATTAAGTTTATCAGAAAAAAATTATACAGGCTGTCCGGTAAGTAATCAATAATCCCACAGGTACTAGTACCTCGGCCACACAAAAAAAATATATTTCCAGCAGTCTGAGAAACCTCCGTTCACATTATTGAGTACTTCAGCTTCAATTTTTTTAGAACCAGTGGATAATATCTCGAAATAACTGTTAAACTGTGTAAATATCTAGTCTTGCCATCGCGCTTCAGGTTGGCCAATATCTTAAAAAACGTGGCTACTTCATACATATTCTAAAATGTCAATAAACTTAAGTGTTTTTTTTGTCAAATTATTGCGTTATTTACTACCTATGTTTTTCAATTCTTATTTTTCTTAAAATAAAAATATTCAAAAATTAAATTAAAAAGACATTTGTTTCAGAATTCTGTAGGAGTGTTTCTATGGGGTGATTGGGTTGTAATAATAATTAAAATCAAAATCCCATATCGTTTTTTTAAATTATAATATATGTATGTTCGAATTGTTATAATAGCCCGCTACTCTAATTCAGGCTCTACAGCTTCTTATGAACGACCTTTTTATTTTTTATTATTTTTTATACATCTTAGCCGCGAATATCTGCGCTCTCTAATTCTCTTTTTACAGAATACCAGCGTAAAATAGCAGCTCAATGTTGCTGTGTTTCTTATAGTAATTGTGAAGAACCGGAAACCCCTTTTACTGGAAACGAGGTCTTACATAATTGTCCTCAGGGGTGCCAATAATAAGAGTCCTATGTTATCCAGCAAAATTATCAAAGCATTTACACCAGATTGTAAATTATTTTTACAATTTTGAAACTTCCTGTCACTCACATAAAAAATAAAATCATCGGCATATTGAGACACAATGACATTTTGAATCAAAATGGCAACAAATCCTGAAGGATCTTCTTGGCAAGACCCCTAATACACCTAATATCGAGAACACAACCCTATTTATCATTTTAATCATTAAATATCTCTCACTTAAGAACGACCAAAGATCTTTACCACAAATAACGACAAATACCTTTGCCTTTTTTATTTCATCTAGTATCTTAACAACTTTATCAATTAAAATATTATTATACGTATTTTCAATGTCACACCGCATTAGCGGCATTACTAGCAATACCTAATTGCGTATAAGTTACCAGTCTAAACAAGATTGAGCTTACTTAAAGCTGTTAGTGCTAGATAACAAAATATTGTGATTTTTTACATACCATTCCGAGAATGGTGTGAAATAATTTGCAAAGACAGAAAAGAGAGAAATAGGTTTAAGTTTAGTTTCACTAATTAGTTTAGCACCAGCACAAATTCTTCTTTGTTATAAGTCCAAGTCTTTTCATGGATATTATTTAAAAAGAAAATAGCAAGTTGAAAAATTAATTGTAAAAAAAAAACCGTGACTGCAAAGTTTCTATAAAAATAATTTTTTTTTATTTCTTTTAATAATTGCAATATTTGAAAAATATTTTTAAGTTTGCATATATTTAAATACTTGGGTCATGCAATAACTTACCAAAGTTTTCTCGGAGCTAACTGAGAACACGAATGATATTATCTTGTTCTGTTACACCAATATATATATATATATGTATATACCAAATTGTTGCTTTTTATGTTGTTTTACCGGTGTAAAGATTTATTTCTTGGTTCTCCTCCACACATTACTTATTTTTTACACTTCATATTTGTATTGTTCAGTAAACGAGTTACGGTCTTATGTTAATGATTTTTTTTCCCGCTTGTTTATAATAACTTACATAAGAATATATGTAAAATTCTGAAAAATTCTAATTAAAAACGTTTTCATAGTTACTCCATACAATTTTAAATAGTTCTTAATCTTAGAGTTATTTTATTTATTTATTTTTACAAAATAAAGTGTTATTCGTAACTTCTTTTTTTAAATAATATGTAAGACCGCTCTTAAAGTGGCAAACGAGCAAGCGGCTCACCCGATGGTAATTGCACCCCATGAACAGCTGCAACACCAGGGAATAGCAGATACGTTGCCAGCCTTTTAAAAAAGAGTAGGCTCTTTTGTGAAGGTGCTTAATTAATATTACTCCGGAAAAATTTTTGGGGGTAGTAGATTCCACAAAGTAGTTGTGCGAGGGAGAAAACTTCTTGTAAATCGCACAGCTGTGGACCGTCAATTAACTATAATATAGATGGTATCGCGAGTTTTCTCGAGTTGAGGTATGGCGAAATTGAGCGGCTGAAATTAGTCCGAATAATTTCTCTGAGAACACCCCGTAGTACATGCGATAATGTCCAACCGGTTCGCGTTGTGACAACGTATTTAATGACGTACATACATGATGTAACAAAAACGAAAAAAGCTAGGTGTGTACCAAAGGAAATCATAGATAGTGTGTATGATAAATAACGCTTAGTACTGATAATGATGAATATTAGTGTGTCGTTAACAATTTGTCTAACACCTAAATTTCCCATACATATTAAGATATCTATATATTGATTGAGGACTTGTCAAACAAGATTGTATAAATACGACTAATTTTTAAATCTTCCTTGCTATAAATTTCAAGCAGCAATAGATATTTCACTTTATCTTGTATTGGTGTATTTTGCAGGGATTGAAAAGACCATAAGGATTTTTTATATTTATCTTCGATTTTGATCGGGGTTATAAATTTAAAAATGCAAAAATGAATTTCGTAAATTTTTAAGGTGGGTTTTATGAGTGCGTCCGTGGCTGCCTATACCGTACGTCATTTCTCACTTAAATTATTGATTTTTAGGGTTAGCGTTTAAGGTAGTGGAATTTGCTTGATGTAGAAATAAATGATTAAAGAAATTGAATTGAATGTTTTAGTATTAACGTGAAAGGTCTACCAATATGAACCAAGTGAATCTCAAAAATAAATTGTGTTATTGGCAAATTAACAATTTGAAAAAGAAAAGATTAAGTAGTTTCATTAAAATATAAGTCTATATTTAAGATTAGACCTAATATGCAAAAATAAATCGACAATAAATTAAAAAATGGGAAATCATAATAAAAATAAATTCATCATGTTCATGTTCATGTCTGTTTTACCGGTGCCTTACTTATTCAGGATAGTAATCGGAAATAATATTGTTGCGCTGCAAGAACTATTAATTTCATTTCAAAAAGTTTTTGTTTACGATTTCATTCGGGTGGAGTTCAAACTGCTAATGACACTTTTGACATACCGTGAAACACACACAATACAATGCCACAAGGTCCTTTTTTACATTTCTTACCAGGATAACACCCTATCTAGTATCTCAACATTTCTTTCTCGCTTTAATTTCATTAATACGTGTAAATAATAATTTTACTGGTATCCCAACCTATATGAACTCCCACTGGCAACACTAAACACCTCATGTCATTGGGAATTTATATTCACTAGAAATAGGAAAAAATAATTAAAATGCAAGCAAGCCCTTAGGGTGGGTAATAATATACATCAGGGTAGGGTTGTACACAGACGAGGCGTCAACTTTATATAATTTTGATCGAAGAACACTTACATGTAAGTTACTTTGATCAAGTAATTATATTCGTTGACGCCTCCTCTGTATTTGTATACTACGTATATGTTTAAAGATTTGATTGCTTCATTTTAATTATTTACTGTCCTAAATTACGTAATTAAGAATTTACAACAAAACAAACAATAAGCATAATATATAAATTTAGATAATATAATTTTCCATTATGAATTATTGTTTATTTATTTTATACTTTCAAATGCTCTTAATTAATAATGGCCTCTTATAATAAACGGAAAAAGTTTTGGATGTAAGATTGTTGTCTTTCTAACACTTTCAATATCATCAATACCACTTCTTCTAGGATGAGAAGGGAATGCATGCCTGGTACTATATACCTACAGTAAAAAGTAATGTATTTTCTTGTTAAAATTGTTTGATTTATAGCAGGGATATTAAATAGTTTTCAAAATTAACAACTAATTTACTAAATTTCATACAGTTTTAGTGACATACAAGTGATATTTTGAGGTAACTGATACAAGTGGCAAAATTAAAAACTTTGCACAATCGACTTCAATATAAATAAAATGATGAGATCATCGATCATCAAAGTTAATCAAATACGCATTAAGGACAACTTAAAAACCTCTAATCAAATCTACATGAGTCAATCACACTTGAATCACCAGCTTTCAAATAAAAAAGATTCATCAAAATTGGCTCACCCAGAGAAAAGCTATGAAGCAACACACATAAAAAACATACAGATGAACTGAACACCTCCTCCTTCTTGAAGTCGATTAAAATACTCATATTTTCTCTTACTACTGTATTTTCTTTGCTTTTTCTTTTTGATGAAATTCAGCTTTGTTAACCAAATTTTTTTAGACTTAAGCTTTGATTGTATTCTAGTTTTTATTTTTCTTCCTGTAAACACCAGAAAAGAACTGTGTAACTTCATAGTATGAGCCCAAATCATAACAGGAAGAACAATAAGTAAATTTTTTACATTATTTACCACGACTTTAGACAATAGACATATTGTATATATAGACAAGGGCTTATATTTATGCTTTACATACATAAATACCTCTTTGACAGCACTGCCACAGCAAGGTAAGTTTAGATCAAAGGAGATCTTACATAATAGTTGTTGACCAGAGTAAGAATTTTAATAAGTTGTTTTTTTAACAATGATTTAGTAACAGGTTTATGAAGACTAGAAGGTTATTCCTTCTTCTGTATTCCGTTTGAAGATTGTGGAGAATAGTGCATAAAACTTAAGGTTAATCCATGAATTTAATGAATTTATATTTTTCTAATAGCAAATGCATGAACTTAAGTTGATGTATTACTTTTGGATAAAATCTTATAGACAATCTTTTTATAGGTTTAGGAATTTGATTCCAATTTTATTTCGCCATTAGTTTTCCTGGATTATTTGCATACGAGAGAATTACCTCAAGATGTTATTTATAAGGCAAAAAAGAAATACATATATTTCACAAGATCAATTTTACAAGCTATGTCACTTGATGTGGTTATTATATTCCACCCGTGTGGTTTATATATGATATAGCTGTAGTCTTATATGTAATTTTTAGATATGGGGATTATAACAAAACGTTATGATCCAAAGTAAAAACTAAAATATGTTCAATATGTAATGTCTTACTTAATATGTAGTGTTAGGACCAAAAAAAAAATAACAAATTCATTATGTACTGAAAGGATTTTCATTTTATAAGCACCCTCTGTAATTGGATTACTTGAAATCTGAATACGATTTTTCAGTATTAATTTATATTCAAAATTATTCTCTTTTCATATATGTTTTTGTATACATTTACCCATAAAATGATGGACAAACAGATATTAATTTGTCTATTAAATTAGCAAATTTCCTATATGATTATAGTGGATTGTAATTGAATAATTGACTTATCATTCATGTGAAATATTTGTGTTTCACTTCAGGTATGAAAATGTTATAATTTTATATATTAAGACCAAGTTATTTAAATGTACTATTAAGGTGTTGATTTTTTTAATTAACTTTATAGTACAATTAACAGCAATTCTAGAACTTTCCACTTTTTATTTTCTGAATCTCTTCATCTACGTATGTATCATATCATGGTATTTACCAATTACTAAAAACAAAATTTTTAGAAAATTAAATTTTTGAGAAGAACAAAGAATTCAATGTACCATTCTACTGCTGCTTTATCGATTATAACAAGGCATTCGACTCGTTATAATCGATAAAGCAGCAGAATAGCGTTAAAGGTAAAGGTTCTCTTTTGAACACGAAAATATCTGGCACTGTCTGAAGAACCAAGGTGTCGAGCATAAGTGCACTAGAATTCTAAAAAATATTTACACCAACAGTACAGCTGGGATAAAATTAGAAAAAAGCGGGAAAAGAAATAAACATACATAAATAGAGGCGTACGTCAAGGAGACCCGCTATCACCTAAATTATTTACAGCTGTCCTAGAAGAAATCTTTCGCAACCTAAAATGAGACCAGTATGGACTAAATATAAATGTAGAAAAACTAACCCACCTACGACGATATTATATTATTTGCCGCAACAAAATAGTAACTATAAAAGATGCTCGTAGACCTGGGAAAAGAAAGTCGCACGGCAGTTTTAACAATGAACGCTTCTAAAACCAAAGCCAAGACGAATGCACACGAAGACACTATCATCATAAATAGCGAGCCGATTGAGTATGTGAAAGAGTACACATATTTAGAACAACAAATCTCAACCATCGACATTATGTCAAAGAAAATTGATACTAGAATTGGGAAAGCATGGAAATGTTACTGGCAGCTAAAAGAAGTAATGAAAAATACAGAAATTAAGATGTCCGTCAAATCAAAGCTTTACAACACCTGCGTGCTACCAGTCCTAACATATGGCTGCTAAACTTGGGCACTTACTAAAGTGCAAATCAAGAAACTAGAAACCTGTCAGACAGTTATTGAGAGGAGCATGCTGAATATAAAGAAATCGGATAGAATAAGGAACAGAATTATTAGAAAACGTACCAAAATAGAAAGTGTAAATGGGCAGGCCATATAATTAGAGGCATTGAGAAATGGAAAAAAACCATTGTATTTTGGTACCCGAGAAATAGAAAAAGAAAACGAGGTAGACAGTTTAGAAGGTGGGAAGACGACATAAAGGCCACGGAAGGGAAACATGGACTAGGAAAGCAATGAACAGAACAGTGTGGAAAGAAATGGAGGAGGCCTTTGCCAAAGTTGAGCAAACAGACCAAGTTGTTGGTGTCATCGACTAACCAGAGTCGTGAATTATGTTAAAAAAAAGTGTCTGAATAAAGGCTTATATTATTATTTATTTATTTATTTATTTAATCTTCATTATACACCTTATATACTAAGGGATATAAAGGGCGGACTTAATGCCTTATGGCATTCTCTGCCATATTATTATTATTATTATTATTATTAAAAACAAAATTATGACTAGTCTTGTTTTAATTAATTTTACTTTAATTTCTTATACAGCTGTACTAAATACAATATTTTCTGATATACTAAACTCAATATATGTGAGAGCACATGCTTGCCTCACACTAATGTATTGTTGTCGATCTACTATCTACGAGGAAGTTTTTTTTTAATTAATATTTTAGAATAAAATAAGGTCAAGTGAATTTGCTTACCTCTTTAGCTGTGTTTACCTCTATTCTTTTTTCCTTGATGGTTGGGCTTAGCATCTGCCACATATTACTTGATAGTATCACCTCTGCTGGTATAAAGAAACTGCTGGAGGCATGTCTAGTGAGTTGTTACTGATGGAGACAGGTCCCAATATTTTAAAGATTTCTGAACGTTTGTTTTAGATTTATGAAGATCCTTTGATCTTTTTAAAACAAAATTCTGTACCAATTAAGATGTCACTTGTGTTTCCTTAAGAGCTTTCTTTAGAAACATTGGTTAGCTCTGAGGAGCCTTTAAATTGTATAAGGCACATAACAGTCTAATACAGTTATTTACAGCTTCATTATTTTCTTAACCAATCTTCTTGATAAGACCTATACATACAATGTGGATATTTGAAAGTATTTGGCTCATTTTTCACATAACCTTCTACCTCTGATTTGACACTTGTTAAAAAAGAATGGAATTTAAAAGAGTCTTAATATAAGATTGACTGATAAGTTTTGATGTGTTGAGAATGCTGTGTGAAACAGAATCTTTATCTTCCTCGTCACTTGAGCAAATAATTTTCTCCTCTTTTGTCCCGAAAATGAGTAACATCAGTTGTAAAATAGCCTCGTGTTAACGCCAGTGGTACCGCGGGTATTTCTCCTGCATACATTTTTGTAGAAAAAAAAAACATAAGAATATTCATGTGAAATAGAATCCAAGAGTTGGCTATAGTCATCCAGTACTTGATTTTGATAATGTTTTTAGTCTAGGAGGCTTGCTAGGGTTAAGCTTGAACCTATTACACTGTTTTTAGATGTCGGAAATGCATTTGGAATTAATTACGATAAAAATAAATTTTACTAAAAATTGGGTAATAACGAAACGCAGATATGTCAATTTGTTCTCGTATTATGAAGCAGATGTCCGGTACTTGATTTTTTAATTTTATTTTAAATTAAGGAGGATTGTCAGGGTTACCCTTCCCCCGTTGCGGAAATGTATAGTTTATGAGTAATAATTTTTTTGTAAAATTATAACCTCACTTTTTTATACAGGAATATTGACACAAAGTTACTTCTGCAACGGCCATGCGCTGTTGGGAGGGGAGAGAGGGTCATGGGAAGCCTACCTACTAAGCCTACCTACCCTGCCGCCGTTGGGGAAGTGTATAGTTTATGAGTAATATTTTTTTTTGTAAAATCATAATCTCACTTTTTATACAGGAATATTGACATAAAGTTACTTCTGCAACAACTTCGGCACTGCGGGAAGTGCAGCCCCTTCGCCCTTGCGTAGCAAATCGCAGGCACCTAAGTGAGCAGTAGCGGCTGAGGCTGGTCACCGAAGGCGACCAATAAGCGGAATCTGCGGAGGCGAGCATGCTACAGCGGGCGAGGGCTGTTCTCTCGCCGTAGCTACGGCTTTATAAAAGCTCTCTAGGGGTAGGCCAGACACGACTACGTGGAGTCGGGTGTGCTAATTCGGTTTTAGAACCGATTCGACCAATCTTATCTATAAAGTTGCCCTAAACCCTGCTATGATAGTAGTAAATGAAATAATGTAATGTAAATTGTTATAATTTTGTTTTCTGAAAAACCTCTTGACTGCTCTTCACTGCGACTCAATTTATTGTACATAAGTCCCGTCTCCAGACACAAATGGATTGTCTGTGTCCGAGTGATTAACTTTTTCATGAGTGTATATGTGTCAAAAAAAAAAACAAATGGACATACTTGCGTTTCGTTATTGCAATTTTAAGTGAAATTTATTTTTATCGTAATTCATTCGAAAGGCATTTCCGAAATACAAAAACAGGGGGGGCTGATCATGACCCCCTCCTCTACCCCTCCCCCTCCCAACACCGTTCACGAGTACCGGACGTCTATAGTTTACCCGAATCCAATGTCTCATGTAATCCCTCGTGCCACCGCAAGGCAGATATGTAATGTATAGACTCGTTCTGTCTCAAACATAGATTTTATATTTCGTTTTTCTTAGACTGTGAGCAATAATATTATATACATTTTGGTAATAAATATGAACGTATTAATATTCATATAAAATGAATTCAATGCCTCTTGTACCCCCTCATCGCACCGCAAGGCAGATATGTAATGCACAAACTCTCGTTCTGTCTCATACATAGATTTATATTGAGTTTTATGACGTTATAATCAATGATATTATATACACTTTTGTCGTAAATATCAACGTATGAATATTGATATAAAATTAAATTAAATGCCCTTGAGGCATCGCAAGGCATGTAATGTACAGACTCTCCTTCTGTCTCATACATGGATATTATATTTAACTTTTATTACAATGTAAGCAATTATATTATAAATATTTTGGTAGTAAATATGAATGTATAAATATTTATATAAAGTGGAATTCAATGTCTCGTATGCCCTAGCGTGGTACCGCAAGACATATAATATGTAATGTATCGACTTTTGCTCTGTATCATACATTGATTTTATATTTCTATTTTATTAATCTACCCTACATGTTTTTTAAATACTTATGCAATATACGTATTCAATACATTAATACAATATTCATATTAAGTTTATTGAAATATTATGTACTTACAAATGCTCGTTCTGTTTCAAATATAGATTTCACATTTCGTGCTATAGTTTATCTACCCTACAAGTTACTTAAATGCAAAAAATACGTACACTGCAATCGTCCAAAATGTTTATGAGTGTTAAGCAAGTAAGTTTTCTAATGTTGCTTGTAATGTGCTGTAGATCCCAGGGATCAATATTTAGGAAGAACAAGTAACACTATTGTAAGTAGTATATATTACAAGTAACACTATTATTATTCACTGATATCGGCTCGTAGTAAGCGTCCACGTTGGTCCACGTCTTACTCCCTGCGGCGGTCGGTCGGGCAGTGCCGCCCCGCCCCGCGATTCCGCGCGTGCGCTTCTCGAGACGACAGAGTTATACACCACTATAAATGTCTATACGCTATATCCCTCCCTTATTAATGTTTTTTTTTTCTAATATAAATATATATACAAATATAAATAACCATATCGAGTTGAGGAACTGTGATCAGCTTAACTTACAAATAAAATACACAATTACCTATTCGTATAGTAGTTTAATGATTTTTAAGCTATTGCATAGCTTCTATCGCGCGCCTTGAGCGCGGGGACCGAATCCAGAAATTCCGTAACGAAAAAAAACCTCACGCTCCCCACTCCGACGGGCACGGAGGTTTGCTTGAAGGCCGTGCATACACGGTGTATGTGTGCGTGCAACTAACAAACACACACACGCGTATAGTTTAAATTCTCAATTTAGATTATCAATATGTATATACAGGGTCATTTTTAATTTACTAAAGACCTTTGGGGAATATATTATTTACACCACAACAACATCTGTAAGAAAAAAAATATATTTCTTCAATTTTTATTTTCATACAAAAATAAAAATATTTTAATTGGAGCTTCTAAACGGTAAAAGTCCTAGTTAGGCAGTTAGCAATAAAAAGCGCGCGGCGAGGGAGGGTAGGAGGGGTGTAGGAGGCGACGATACTCATAAACTTGACCTAATTAGTAACATGTGTCGTCAGTCGCCTTTGATGCGCCCGCGACGCTTGTCTTTTCGTTGTGAGATTATTGTGAACGTTACCTTGTTACGATGGCATACCGATACTCAAATGTTGAGTATACCGAAATGGTGCGAATTTTAGCAATTTGCAATGATAACGTTAGTGAAGCCTGCCGTGAATATTCAAGGCGATTTCCCAACTCACGTGCACCGTGCTACGCTACGATGCTAGGCGCTACACAGCGATTGCGAGATTACGGGCAATTCCAGCCTGTATCAATCGATCGTGGTCGCAAACATTTTTGCTAACAAAGAAAAAAAATACTGCATAAATAAAATAAATAAATAATTATAATTGCATAAGTTGATAAAAATGCTATGCAATAGCTTTACCGCGGCAGTCCCCGAGTGCCACACGTATTTTTTTTTCCTTTTTACATAAGTAAGTATAGCAAGTACAATCAGCAAGTTCTTATTCAAATTATGTTCAATCACTGATCATTAATTATTTTGTCATTATCGTCCATAATTTTATTCACTAGAGTTGTGATTGATTAACGTCACCATTATCGTTAGTTTGAGCATCACTAGTATTATTTTCGTCATCTAATACCTTCCATTGCCCTTCCACTCGTTTTAGATGTACAACGTTCCGTCTGATTTGCTGACCGGTTTCATTGTTCCGTAGAATTACGTCCCCTCCTTTGTTCGCTTCGTCGGTATGTGTTTTGGCTTCATAGTTTAAGCTCAGCTTGTTTTGTTTATTCATGTTCTTGACTTATACTTTATCTCCGACTTCCAATTCACAGTTAGTAGCCCCTCTCTTCCTATTCGCATATTCCTTCCCTTTTTCCTTTAGTTCTTTATCTCTACCCCTCATTTCAAGATCCTCTGAAAGATGCGTTATATCTTGGATCATAGGCAGTTTGTCTCGAAATTGCCGTCGAAAGAACATTTCTGCAGGTGTTTTTCCTGTAACTGTGAGTATTATACATCACCATGTACTCCTGGAGGCCTCTTTCCAGTTCTTTTTCTCTACTTGAGAGATCTTGAGGCGTTTTAGGATGTCCCTATTCTGGCGCTCCACTTCTCCGTTTTGTTGCGGCCAGTAGGGAATGGTATTGTAGAGTCATATGTTCCTCTCTGCGCAGAAGCTCTTAAAGTCTTCGCTGGAAAGTTGTCTACCATTATCTGATGTGAGCGAGACTGGATTGCCAAGTCTGCTTTTTTAGCAGATATCTTTAAGCATTTCAATTATTTCAGAGCTTGCTATAGTTCTGCATGTTTTCACTTCTTTATATCTGGTATAATAATCCACGACTACCAGGATATAGTCTCCACTAGGTAATGGGCCCATGAGGTCGATTGCTATGTCAACCCATGGTTCGGAAGGTAAATCCCTTCTTTTTAATGGGTTTGGGGCGCTGGGAGCAGAAAGACCAGGATGCATTCTTTACAGGCTTTGCATATGTTTTCAGCATCTTTGTACCACTTAGGCCAACATACTTTGGTCCTCAATCTGCTCTTCATCGCGACTATCCCCGGGTGGCCTTCGTGCGCAGCTTCCAGAACTCTTCTACGTAAATTGGTTGGGATTACAATTTTCGTCCCCCTGAGGAGAATATCGCCATGAAAGCATAATTCATCCTGAAAAAGTTAACAGGTTTTTTCCGTTTCCTCCCAGTTTCCGTTGTAAAGACCCTCTCTAACCTTCTGTATCTCTGCATTTCCAAGAGAACTCTCAGTGATCTCTTGTAATGGAATGGCTACTGGTCGTGCCAATTCGGTAATCGCTTGAACATGGTCTTGAAGTAATATCGTCGGGTTTGTTGTCACTTCACAGAGTCTCGATAGTGGATCGGCTATATTGGTCTTCCCCGGACTATATTTCACCTTGAAATTGTAGGATTGCAACCTTAATACCCACCTTTCAATGCGAGCGCATGGTTTAGCTTTCGGACCAAATATCACTTCCAAGGGCTTATGATTTTTTACTAGATCGAATACCTTAGCGTACAGGAACATATTGAAATGTTCGACTGCCCAGACCAGGGCTAAGGCATCCTTCTCTGTTTGGCAGTAACGACGCTCACAGCTGCTGAGGGTTTTATTACCAAATGCAATTATTCTCGGCCCATTCTTGTTGATTTGCACCAACACTGCACCCAGACCCACTGGGCTTGCATCTGCAATCACCACCGTCTTATCATGAGGATTGTAGTAACCTAAATTTGGTACCTTCATAAGTGCCGCCTTGAGATCGCTAAATGCCTTCTTTTGGGCATCCCCCCAGTCATTGAATGACTGTGTTTCTTCCCGTTCTTTGCCGTAGAAGTTGCTTAAGGGGTTCTGTTACCGTTGCTAAGTGGTGGATCCATTTTCCCACGTAATTCACTAAACCCATAAAACTCTGCAGTTCAGCGATATTCGTCGGGGCTCTGAATCCCTCTATAGCCGAGATATACTTGTCTAGTGGTTTGACTCCCAGTTCTGACAGTTCATGTCCTAGGAAGTGGACTTTCTTCATTCTGTAAATACATTTGTCTTCCCTCAACATCATGTTATTTTTCTCTAACATTGCCAAAACTTTTTTAAGCCTTAAGTCGTGTTCTAATAAGTCTTTCCCAAATATCAAGATGTCATCTATGAAGTTGATGACTCCTTCGCAACCTAAAAGGATTCGTTCCAGTGTTTTTTGGAAAATCTCTGGCGCACACGAGATACCAAACATCGTTCTTTTGTATCGATACAATCCTTTTCTGGTAATGAAGGTCGTGATATGCCTTGAGTCTGGGTGTAGTTCGATATGAATGCATCTCGTATGTCTAGCTTACTAAAGATTTTGGCTTCTCGAACTTTTGGCAACAGTTCTTCTATCGTTGGCAGTGTTCACGTTATATAGCAGTTTTCACGTTATATAGCCGTATTTGCTCGGCGCATATCCACACATAATCGGATGTCGCCCACGTTTTTTAGCACAGGGACTATAGACGATATCCAGCTAGAAGGACCTTTCACGACTTCTATAATGTCCCTTTTTAGTAATTCTTTCAGTTTATTCTCTACTTTTTCTTCAAGTGGGATGGGAATTCTCCGATACGGCTGAGCAACGGGCTTCACTGAGTCATCAATCGGAATGGTAACTAAAACGCCTTTAAATTTTGGAGACGCCTCAGTTCCGACCTGGTTGATATCCAAATTGATCCAAAGTAGTTCCAATGAGGTTGCCGTCACACATCCAAGTAGGTCACGCGTACCGTTTCTGATCACGTAGAATGTTGTGACGTCCTGTGATGTTCCGGCAAGTTTTATCGTGGCTTTAAATGATCCTAACAGCTTCAACGGTGTTGCACTCCCGTAAGCTACGAACGTTTTGTCAGGATTCGAATCTTGATTGGTAACTTGAGCGTCATTTTTCTTCATTCTTTCCCATGTTTGGTCTGTTATAAGGTTGTGCTTGCAGCCTGAATCTATCAACATCTCCACGTTGGTTCCACCTATGTTACATGGGACCTTTGCGTCGTTCTCTATATTGAAAATGTAGTCGACTTTTCTTTTATCCGTGGTTATGTTTGCAGTTTCCTCGATATTGTTTGTTGTCCTGCTTTTCTTCTTTATTCCCTGACAGTTCGATGATTCTCCTCCTTCAAATTTCCTCTTCTGAGTTTGTCTTGTCCTGCATTGATCTCTGAAGTGTCCTAAGATGCCACATTTAAGGCAAGCCGTTCCTTTTGCTGGGCAGTTGTTGTCACGGGCCAAATGTCTGGAACTTCCACATCTACTACATTCCAATCTTCTTTTTTTTTTGCTTCTCCTTTCATGTCTCAGTACCTATTCTGTTGATTGACTGACTTTCTGCCGGTTTCCTACTAAAGTTTCCTAATTGACAATCTATGGCTACCAATGCATTCGCTTCCGCAATTATTTCATCTAACGTGATCTTTTCTCCTGTTTTCAATATCTTCTTTCGGAGTTCTTCTGCTTTACCCTTTTCCGTTATTTGGTCTATGATATGTTCGTGTTCTTTTCCACCAAACTGACACTTCTTTGTCTGCAGTCGAAGTCTGATAAGAAATTTCTCGAACTTTTCATCCTGTTCCTGTTTTATGAGACGAAACAGGTGTCGCTCATACACTTTACTCTGTTTAGGTGCAAAGTAGTTGTCTAATTTTTCGATCGCGATGTTAAAAAGTTCGCCTTCAGTTGCATTAGCTCCTGGTATGTTATAGAAGACTTCTTGTAACTCGGGACCAAAATGTAAAAGGCTAGCTCTTTTCTTTGCCTCGGAGTCTATGCCTGCCGCTTCGAGGCCCGTCACATTCGAACTTCTCTAAGGTGTACAGTGCCATTTGGGGCTACCTGTTGACAAGATAGTAACAATGTTGCATATTATAGATTTTATAACACGCTATTGCAATCTAATGCTAGTACTAAAGCGTCTACTGTACTTGACTGTACCTATGCCATAGGTACCCGTATCTACACCCGTAGTACACATTTAGCGCTCATGACGACACTTACTCTTCACGTGTAAACTTCGCAATTTAATGCTATGTAGGTATGTACGCAATTTAATACTATGTAGGTATGTACGCAATTTAATGCTATACCGGTAATCTCCGCAATTTAATGCTTTTATTATCTATCTCATACCGCAATTAAATGCTCAGTCGCAATGCAAATGCGACTCGCTGATTCGACACGAAAAATTCACAATGACATGAGATGTATAGTGTTGCCAGTGGGAGTTCATATAGGTTGAGATAAAATATTATTTTTCCCCCAGAAGATTAAAACTCGTTTGATTCGGTTCGTCATCATGACTACATGGTATACAAACACAGAGGAGGCGTCAACGAATATAATAAATTGATGATAAAAAAGTGATCTCTGATATGATTATGATAAATTGATCGGTTTATTAAAAGTTTCATTTATAACATAATATAATGACGTTATTAAATAAGACAATATTTCTGTTCCAAGTCATAATTAATACTGTCTTAAATTTATAATAGGTATTATTTTTATCTAGTATATATAACATTTGTGGATACCATGAGCCCACTCCACCTACCACGAACTATGGACAAAAATGTTATAAATCACTTTTTTTACCATAGAAATCATATATCAAATAAATATTTTGTACAAAGAAACAGGGCCCCCGTAAGGGCTACTTGTGCCTGTGTGAAAAAAGGATTTTGGCGCCCCTTGAGGCATATTGGATCATGGTTTTTTATTTATTTTTTTGAAGGTAGGTAGGTAGGTGCTTGAAATAAAGCAAAAAAATTGAGCTTTGGAAGTCATATTTATTTGTAGGCTAAAATATCAAAATGAAACAAAAGGAATAAAATCATAAAGTAAATTAAAAAAAAGTAAAGACGTGTGGCACTCGGGGACTGCCGCGGTAAAGCTATTGCATAGCATTTTTTATCAACTTATGCAATTATAATTAATTATTTATTTTATTTATGCAGTTAAGTCTTTGATATTAAATCAAGTTACACTTTTTGAGCGTGGTGACCGATAAGAAAACAATTTTTTTTCTCTTATTGTATAAATGAGAAGTTAATATTGTTTAAAATATTTTAATATCTTACAATACTTAGGTTATTCAGCTTTATCATTCAGTTAGCCTAGTGTACACGCATACGACTAGTCGCACGCACACAAACACCGTGCCGAAGTCTGCCGAGTGCCGAAGTCTGCCGAACTGAAACGACGTTAGACAATGCACGGCTTTCAACGCCACGCCTCCGTGCCCGTCGGAGTGGGGAGCGTGAGGTTTTTTTCGTTACGAAATTTCTGGATTCGGTCCCCGCGCTCAAGGCCCGCGATAGAAGCTATGCAATAGCTTAATAAATTCTTGTTCACACCCATTTTAAAGCATTTACTTATAATAACCTAAAACTAAAAATTACATCTTTTTTTAGGAAGAAATAACAGAAATATTGCCTAATGTCTACAAATATATATATATATATATATATATATATATATATATATATATATATATATATATATATATATATATATAAGTACTACTTTCTACTAATACTTAAATATTTTAAAAAATATGCAATATACTATGCAGATACTTCTGTTATAAAATCAAAAGTAGTAGTACAATAAAAAAATACAAAATAGCTATTGTAGCAGCGATATTTTCCGAGACTTTGCTACTGCAAATTCATTAATTACATCGCTAACATTTATACCATCAAAAATTTCTTGTTCAATTGCTAATATCGCTAGCCTAAACAATTTTTCTTGAAGCATTGTCGATCTTAAATAAATTTTAATTATTTTTAACTTTGAAAAAGATCGCTCGCCAGAAGCTACAGATACAAGTAATGTCAGAAGAATTCTTAGTGAAATTCTTACTGTTGGAAAGGTGGAGATTAAATTGTTTTCAAATATATATTGTAAGGGGTCAGTATCATCAGGTAATGAAAACAACTTTAACACTTTAATTTCATTAAACAAATCATTGGAGTCTATATCCCTAATATCCTGATTTATCAGTCGTTCTTCAAGAACAGAACAATGTTTTAAAATATCGCTGTCACTTAATTTGAATATGTCGATAAAAATCCGGAAATATTATCATACTCATTTAATAAGTCAAATCAGTTTTTAGAGAGCTTAATGTTTGATCTATAATTTTTAAGAAAAAAAAACATCCCAATTTTAATAGAGAAGGAGGCTGGGTACTACCACTTGCTTGGAACCCTGTAATTAATAAAATTAAAACTAAACCCAAGCACACCACTTCAAGACACAGTAAGTTCAATCTGCGTAGATCTTCAAGACGTCAGTAACCTCAGTGCCCCGTGACCATATGTGCTGGAAAACACCCGAAACTCTCTTTCTTCTTCTCTTCTCGTCAGGTATACCTCAAAACCTGAAAACTAAGTTGTACAACCAGTGCGTGTTACTAGTGATGACATATGGAACTGAGACGTGGTCCTTCACTGCTGGCCGTATGAGGACGCTCAAAGTCGCTCAGCGAGCTATGGAGAATGCTATGCTCGGAGTATCTCTGCGTGATAAACTTAGAAATGAGGATATCCGCAGTAGAACCAGAGTGACCGACATAGCCCAACGGATTAGTAAGCTGAAGTAGCAATGGGCCAGCCATATAGCTCGAAGTACCGACAACCGTTGGGGAAAAAAGGTTCTCGAGTGGCAGCCTCTTACCGGTAGGCGAAGTGTAGGGCAACCCCCTCACTAGATGGAGTGACGACCTGGTAAGACATGCAGGAAGTCGATGGATGCAGGTGGCTCAGGACCGTGCTTTGTGGCTTACCTTGGGGGAGGCCAATGTTCAGCAGTGGAATTGTGAAGGGCTGTAATGATGTTTGTGCTTACGCACTACCAAAGGGCCAGGCCCTCTTTTACTGATTCGGCAGTTATTTGCGTGGAGTACGGTCCAGTCCAGGCGTTGTATGGGTTGGCACTCAACGCACACGGCGTTCGCACAGGCTATGTGCCTCACGCACATTTTTTAAAGGGAGAAGAGCGAAGCCGGGTATTTTTAAATAAGTATTGTGAATATTTCCTAAGTAAAAGGAGATTAATAATAACAAATAGACTAATGTAAACCGGACGCAAGTAGAACAGGGACGATGTTTTTAACCCTTTCGTCTTGAACAAGGTAGCCGAGTTTAAAATAATTACACGAACAATAAACGGCTATCGATTGCTCTAGTGAATATTCATTCGTCCAACATACACCTAACATAAAGAAGGGTCCATATGAAGACGATCACGACATAAATTACTTTTATTACATACATATATATGACATAATTACTAATTACGTAATTACTAACCCTTTAGAAAGATCCTTGGGAAAGACTAATATTTTTATCCTAGTCACTATATTATTTAATATTGATATTTTATAGTTGCTTTTTACCCGCGGTTGTGCTTACATGAGCTTGAATTTAGGAACATCATAAAATGCTGTTCCATGCCAATTTACCAAAATTCGATCACTTTTAGAGAAGGTGACTCTAAAAGTGATCAAATTATAAATATATCTATAAAAAAAATTTAAATTCTCAGACTATTTGACGCAGATAATTGGTACTTGGCATAGATACTATACTACAGGAATACGTGAATAATAAGTTTTTTTTTTGAATTGCATTAATATCATATGTCTAGAAACACCTACTATTTTTATATTGGACGAGTCCTCCGGTGTAAACATAAAAAAGGTTAATTGCCTTGGAATCAAAATTTATAATTAATTTTATTTCTAAAGTTAATATTATAAATTTGTTAATGATGTTTTTTTGGTCTCCTATCAATTTACGGTATAATGTTTATTTGCGATATTTTATTCATATCATTGGTCCCATTTAGTATTGACACAGACGGAAGTTTTTATACGTTCGAGTGGACTACAAAAGATCATTAATGTATGTATATCTATATTACATATGGAATAAAACTAATTTAAAGGATTTTATCAAGTTTCATTTTAACTTTTTTGACATGTTTTTGTCGTATCTTTGAATAAATGTTCCATAATACCTCGCGTGAAAGAACACACAGCTTCAGACTCATCACTCAGAAAATAATGTCTTTAGTGAGTTTGTTTGTGTTTAGGTGAGAAATAACTCCTCCATAAACGGGTTCCCGCCTCGTCATGGTGAGAGGGGGGGATTAAAGGCCTTGGCTTGGTAACCCATGCTAAAAGTAGGGAACTCGCATGGCTGTTGAGCCCTTGGATATGTGTTAGTGAGCTGCGGCTAGAGGAGATTCCTATCCCTGTACCGCTACAGTCGAGGTGAAGCAAGGGAAGAGGAGTGTTGGTATGGCCATTGCCGACGCGCGACTTGACTATACTCAGACGTGGTCCTTCCGGACCTAAGAGGAAGCTCTATGTCGTTCAGCGAGCTTTGGAAAGGGCTATGCTCGGTGTATTAGTTAGTAATTGTTGATAATATTGTTTGACTTAAATAATTCTCAATGCAGACATATATTGTGGTTCTATCACCCAGGCAAACAACAATCTTCTGAGACGTACTGTAGCACTCGCTTTAATCCAGTCGTTAGGTTAATTTAAAAAACAAATATTACATTAATTTAAAGTAAATATTATCGTTTCACATTACATATAAATTATACAAGGTGTAAGTGTAAACACCGTTGTCACTAAATCCATAGGTAGTTGGCTTTAATATAAAAATAATGACACTGAGGTCATCAGCATGAAAGAGATTGAACGTGCGATTCGAAGTTTGAAATGTGGTAAGGCTGCGGGACTAGACAGAGTTACTGCTGAAATGGTCAAGTACGGTGGGCCTCGCGTCTGGGACAGCTTCCATCTGCTGTGCAATTTGTGCTGGCGGACGGGAGATGTCCCGGATGATTGGCGATCCGCGGTCATTGTGCCTTTATATAAAGGTAAAGGTTCACATTTTGACTGCGGGTACTATCGGGCGATCAGCTTGACCAGTTTAGCAAGTAAAGTTTATTCGAAGGTTTTGACACGTAGGATGCAAGAGAAATCGGAAAGATTCTTATGGGAGGCACAATGCGGATTTAGACCTGGAAGAGGATGCACGGATCAAATGTTTTCTCTCCGCATGATCACGGAGAAGCTTCTGAGTGTTAACCAGAGGATTTTCTGTGCTTTTGTGGATCTGGAGAAAGCATTTGATAAGGTTATAAGGAAGAAAATGTGGGAACTGTTGCCGGGATATGGTGTGGATGGTCGATTGTTAAGGGCTGTGCAGTCACTTTACTATGACTGTAAAGCCTGTGTGCGGGTAGGGCATGACCTGTCACCCATGTTTAGCGTCCAAGCGGGCGTAAAACAGGGTTGTGTCATGTCTTCCTGGCTGTTCATACTGTATCTCGACAGCTGTTTACAGAAGCTGAAAAATAGCTGTTTGGGTGTGAAATTGGGTGACATAAAAGTTAATTGTCTGCTGTATGCTGATGATGCAGTGCTTATTACACCATCAGAAGCAGAACTGCAGGCATTAGTCACGTGTATGAAAGAGGAATGTGAAATTAAAGGTCTCCGTTTGAATGCTAATAAAACTAAGGTTCTGGTATTTGAAAAGGACGAAGAGAGAACGAAATGTGAAATATGGGTAAATCAGGAATGTCTAGAACAGGTAAATGAAATTGTATACTTGGGGAGTGCTTTCAGCCGGGATGGAAGATGTGATTTAGATGTGGATAGGCGTGTCGCTGCCGGAAACAAAGTCAATGGTGCCCTGAATGCATTAGTAAAAAAGGCAAGGCGTAGTGAAGAGTGCACGCCTTGCAATATATAACGCAGTGTTGGTACCGACTTTGTTATATGGCAGCGAAACCTGGGTATGCCAGAAGAAGCATAAAAGCAAGTTGAATGCAGTGGAGATGCGATCTCTTCGTAAAATGTGTGGCGTTACCATAGCTGACCGAAAGCGAAACGAAGAGATTCGCAATATGGCAGGATTGAAAGATGACCTTATCACAAAAATTGATAGGGGCGTACTCCAATGGTTTGGGCACGTTGAACGAATGAGTGAAGACCGAATGATGAAGAAAATATATAGAGCGAAAGTAAACATTAAAAGGTGTCGAGGTAGACCGAGACTAACTTTCGAAGACAATGTGAGCAAATTGCTCGAAGAGGGGAGGGTCAAGAGTACTCGGATACCTAGACGTGCATGTATGAAGAAGTTAATGAACCTGAAAGAAGCGAAAGAGGTATGTAAGGATCGTGACACTTGGCGATCTGTTCTCTCTGGCTACCCCGTTCGGGATTGTGCGTGAAGATAAGTAAGTAAGTAAGTAATTATATTTATCATTATATAAAAAACAAAAAACAAATAGGTACACATAACCTGTGATGTAACTTTTCCTTCATACTTTCATCCTGGCTTAAGACAGGCAAAAATTGAGAAATTAAGGAAAAATTGAGATTTTACTAAAAGAATGTTGTTATTTTTCATTGAATTTACGTTCTATAAGTGAAACCAAACCACTGGTTTCAAGGATAACGGTGTTTACACTAACACCCTGTATATTAATATTACATATGAAAACAAAAAATGTCCAACAAGCACACAATAGTTAATACTTACTTTTTGTGTTTTAATATTGTCATATGATAATAGTAAATGTCATGTAAAAGTTAAATCCAAGACACGGCCACCAAGTTATGCTGATGTTTTATAAGTAGATGGTTACATATTATGAAAGAGGTGCCCAAAATGTTTGGTAATATTTCAAGGAATTTTTTTCAAATGGTAACTAAATTACCATCGTGAAGAATTGACGTCATTTTTGATCGATGTTTTCACCCTTCAATAAAATACATTGTAAGTCATGAATCAAACAAGACCAGTAGATTTTTCAAAAGAAATGATAAATACTAAATTTAAAGAACCTATGGTTAAGTTTTTTACTGAACATTTTGCAAGTGATGAAATAGCGCCATTTCTAAACAACAAATTAATTCGTTTCTATATAATTAAAGTACGATGTGGTCTACGGTGGCCTAGAGGATTGCAATGCAGTGGACGATATGAATGACAAGCTCGTGGAAACTGTTCATGCGGTCGGAGCTAAGTTCTGCAAGATCCGCCGCAGAAGAACACAAAAGCTCCCCGATCACACTCTTAATCTCATGACTGTTAGACAGGAGATGAGGCTGCAATCGTCAACAGATTTGACAGCATACAGGCAACTGAACAGACAGATCTCCAAATGCATGCGCCGAGACTTACGCAAATTTAATACTGCTCGTATTGAAGAAGCGATTGAGCGGAACCAGGGCTCCAAAGTCTTTGCCAGAGATCTGTCTGCCAGTAAGAGCCAACTGTCAAAGCTGAAGACTGAGTGTGGCAGCATCGTTTCCGGGATATCTGAGATTCTGAGTGAGATTGAGAGGTTCTATGGGCAGCTGTACACATCATCGTTGGAGCCACACGCAAGTGTGAGTAACGATCCAAGAGCAAGTCTTATCCGACACTGTTCCGATGATATCCCGGACGTCAGTCTGAGCGAGATTAGAATGACTCTCCAGCACCTTAAAAACGGCAAGTCCCCGGGCGAGGATGGAATCATAGCAGAGCTTTTGAAAGCGGGTGGAAAACCGGTACTTGAAGTCCTACAGAGGCTCTTTAATCCCGTCCTCCATGGTGGCACTACTAAGGAGGCGTGGAGCAGAAGTGCGGTGGTCTTGTTCTTCAAGAAAGGTGACAACGCCCTCTTGAAGAACTACAGACCGATATCCCTTCTGAGCCGCGTCAACGAGCTGTTTTCGAGAGTCATTACGAATCGTCTCGCACGCAGACTCGACGACTTCCAGTCTCCCGAACAAGCCGGTTCCCGAAAAGGCTTTAGTACCATAGACCACATACATACCCTTCGGCAAATTATACAGAAGTCCGAAGAGTACAATCTGCCACTTTGCCTGGCGTATGTGGACTATGAGAAAGCCTTTGATTCCGTCGAAATTTGGGCTGTGCTACAGTCTCTTCAGCGGTGCCAAGTTGACTGTCGGTATATCGAAGTGCTGAAGTATTTGTACAGAAGGGCTACGACGGCTATCCGAGTACAGAACCAGAGAACGAAACCTATCCAACTGCAGAGAGGTGTAAGACAGGGTGACGTTATTTCCCCGAAACTCTTCACCGCTGCATTGGAAGACGTTTTCAAGCTACTGGAGTGGAAAGGATACGGTATTAACATCAATGGCGAGTACATCACTCACCTTCGAGTTTCCGCCGATAAAGTCCTTATGGCAGAATCGCTGGAGGACTTAAGCACTATGCTCAATGACCTCAATAGTGCCTCCCAACGGATAGGTCTTAAGATGAACATGGACAAAACAAAGAGATCCGCAGCCATAGCCAATTCATTTGATGAGGGAATGGCCTCACGTCGTAGTTGTTCGAGTTCGGCATCATCAAATATTTTCGAGTCCATGATGTACCGAACTCGGTCTACCAGGTTTTATTCCGTGGTGGGAATAGACGGCTCCAGCTCAGCAAAAAAGCAATGCATCCGAGCCAAATACGCTATCCCTTCAACTTCTTCATCTTTCGCCCTATAGTGCGCCCGCAATGCGTTTGAGTTCATATTTTTTGTCCAACGCATGCGGCTCACTGCAACAGCGGCGGATGCCGCTTGCCGAGTCTGAGAGGACCCTGCTGACATCTAACCATCTGATGGGGATGATGGATGCGGGGGGCTGCTAAGTGATCTTGCAGATCCACGCGCTCAGCTGGCGGACCGCATGCTGTCGCGTCCAGCACCAGCTCCAGACGCGCCCCGACGATCCCCAGGCAGCGGCCCTATACGTTTTCTATTAAATCCATTATCTATTTTTGGGCGCCAATTAAGGCCCTGCACCGTTTCATTGTATCATTGTACGGCCGTAAGCACAAACGGACCTTTGCACCCTCAGTACTGTTGAAGTACGACGCTCACACCCCTTGACAAGGCGCTGACTGCCTGCACCGTCGTCACTTCCCTACGCCTTTTTTATTATTATTTTGGGGTATTAGTAGTGTATTCTCATCTGGTTGGGCTGAATAAATATATAAATGGAAATGATAAATATACATAAATATATATTTCATATAATAACATAAATAAATACATAATATATAAATAAATAAAAGTCCAACCAGATGGAGGCCCTCGGCAGGGGAGACCAAACGGCCGAGGGTTAGGGGAAAAGGGAAAGAAACAGGCGGACGATGCAAGCGGTATCGAGGAGCACCGCCTTCTGCATTTGAGCCTTGAGGGGTCCGTCACGGAGTCCCAGCCGCCTCATATGACCCAAGAGGCTGACTGGGATATATAGCCCGTTTGCAGAAACAACTAAAGGAATAATTTCAGTCGGCAGACCACGCCACATGTCGGCCACCTCGTGAGCCAGGTTCGGCTTTTACCAGGTTCTCGTCATACGGAATGGTAATGTTGACCAAAAATATCCTTGACTGTGCCCGGTCCATCAGCACAGCGTCAGGCTTATTCTCAAGAATAGTCCTGTCTGTGATGATGGGCCGGTCCCAGTAGAGCCTGGCGCGATCATTCCAGACATCAAAACCAGAAGTTTTTATTATTTCTCCTCTTTTGCGGTTATTATTATTATTATTATTATGGTTATAAAATAAGTTTTCCTATCTCACATATCACATAACTTTGTACCATTAAATGTACGTTGTTTATTGTGTACAAAATCGACTGAGAAATAACTTTATGTATATTCCAGATGAGAATTTTCTAAATTATTCACTCTTCAAGATTAGTTTTTGAGCACTTTTTTATTGATCACTTGAGCCTGACTAAAATCTGACTGATAAAAAAAATTTGACCCCGCTTATATACCGTCAGCAATTGAAATTTCAACACCAAAATTAAACCTGCAGGAATTCGACGTTACCTACATTCCAGAATAGAAATTTCTAAATTATTCACTTTTCCAAACCTTCTAAAATCATTTTATCGTTATTTTTAATCGATTTTAAACATTTAAATACATTTAGATTTTAGGATTATTTAAAAAAAAAGTTAAAAATGTAGTTCATTTTATAACTTTTAACATTTTAGATCCATAACAATAATTTGCAAATAATTTTGAACATTTAAATATATTTTATAAATTTTTAAAATGTTTTAGACATTTTTGATACCATCTTAAACATTCTAACGTGTCTAAAATAATTTAAAATAATATTGAACATTTCAATATCTTTTAGAGCTTTACGATAATTTTTATATATATCTGAAATTATTCTTATATACAGTACTTAATAACGGGACATGAAGGGTGAAAACATTTACGAGTATCACGGAAAATTGTATACTTACGAACACTATCTCCCATCAAAAGATGTGTACGTCCAATGAGCGGCAATGCTCCTGGGTAAGCGGGTGGTTCCAGTTTAGACTTTGTGTTTCTATGCCACCATGTCCAACATAAAGCGAGCGTTACACAGAATAAAGATATCATTAACATCTCGATCAAACCTAAAATATTAATAATTATATGAACATTGACTTAAATGTATATGATAAATATAGCTAGAATAAAAATACGAAATTGGTTGCTTACTCTTTGTTATGAGCAAACAGAAAAGCTGTTTCAAACATTGTCATAATTATATTGATATTGCCCAATATTGATATTGATATTGTTATTATAGCAGTTGCAAATTCAAAATACTGTAATATTAACAAGTTATAATATCTATGTGTGTGTATGTATGTATATGTCATGTTATATATATATATATATGTATGTATGTATGTATATTTATATGGATATATATATATATATTACTTTACTTTAGTTACTTATATTCACGCACAATCCTTAACGGGGTAGCCAGAGAGAACAGATTGCCAAGTGTTATGATCCTTACATACCTCTTTCGCTTCTTCCAGGTTCATTATCTTCTTCATACATGCACGTCTAGGTATCCGAGTACTCTTGACCTTCCCCTCTTCGAGTAATTTGCTCACATGGTCTTCGAAAGTTACGTCTGGGTCTACCTCGACACCTTTTAATATTTACTTTCGCATTATATATTTTCTTCACCATTCGGTCTTCACTCATTCGCTCAACGTGCCCAAACCATCGGAGTACGCCGCTATCAATTTCTGTGATAAGGTCATCTTTCAATCCTGCCGTATTGCGAATCTCTTCGTTTCGCTTTCGGTCGGCTATGGTAACGCCGCACATTTTACGAAGAGATCGCATCTCCACTGCATTCAACTTGCTTTTATGCTTCTTCTGGCATACCCAGGTTTCGCTGCCATATAACAAAGTCGGTACCAACACTGCGTTATGTATTGCTCTCACTCTCCTTACTACGCCTTGCCTTTTGACTAACACATTCAGGGCACCATTGACTTTGTGCCCGGCAGCGACACGCCCGTCCACATCTAAATCACATCTTCCATCTCGACTGAAAGCACTCCCCAAGTATACAATTTCATTTAAGTACCTGTTCTAGACATTCCTGATTTACCCATATTTCACATTTCGTTCTTTCTTCGTCCTTTTCAAATACCAGAACCTTAGTTTTATTAGTATTCAAACGGAGACCTTTAATTTCACAATTCTCTTTCATACACGTGACTAATGCCTGCAGTTCTGATTCTGATGGTGCAATAAGCACTGCATCATCAGCATACAGCAGACAATTTACTTTAATGTCACTCAATTTCACATCCAAACACCTATTTTTCAGCTTCTGCAAAGAGCTGTCGAGATACAGTTTGAACAGCCAGGAAGAGATAACACAACCCTGTTTTATGCCCGCTTGGACGCTAAACATGGGTGACAGGTCATGCCCTACCCGGGCTACCACAGGCTTTACAGTCATATTAAAGTAACTGCACAGCCCTTAACAATCGACCATCCACACCATATTCCGGCAACAGTTCCCACATTTTCTTCCTTATAACCTTATCAAATGCTTTCTCCAGATCCACAAAAGCACAGATAATCCTCTGGTTAGCAGTCAGAAGCTTTTCCGTGATCATGCGGAGAGAAAACATTTGATCCGTGCATCCTCTTCCAGGTCTAAATCCGCATTGTGCCTCCCATAAGAATCTTTCCGATTTCTCTTGCATCCTACGTGTCAAAACCTTCGAGTAAACTTTACTGGCTAAACTGGTCAAGCTGATCACCCGGTAGCAACCACAGTCAAAAAGTGAACCTTTACCTTTATATAAAGGCACAATGACCAAGGATCGCCAATCATCCGGGACACCTCCCGTCCGCCAGCACAAATTGCACAGCAGATGGAAACTGTCCCAGACGCGAGGCCCACCGTACTTGACCATTTCAGCAGTAACTCTGTCTAGTCCCGCAGCCTTACCACATTTCAAACTTTGAATCACACGTTCAATCTCTTTCATGCTGATGACCTCAGTGTCATCGAGGTCCGTGTCTGGCGTGCCAGTCACGGCGTCACCCCCGAATCCTTCACTAAGATCATGACACGCATACATATCTCTATAAAATTCGCCCCATCGTTGGATGACGTCCGATTTTTCTGAGAGGACGTCATTGGTTCTCGAAAGCACTTTGTTCATTCTTACGGCTGTCACACCACTCCGGGACCTTCCAACCTCTTTCCAGAAGAGTTTGGAGTTTTCCTTAAAGTTGTGCGGCAACCTTTCGTCCGCTTCTATTCTACACCTTTCACGTACTTCCTCAATCAATGTCTTCGCATGAACTTTCTGCAGCTTATATCTTTCTTTCATCTTCTCTCTCATATGCTTATCGTTAATAGTCAAAGTAGTTTGTGGGCCAAGTAGTCTAACCATGCTTTTTTCTTCTTCTTTACAGCTTCTCTCACTTCATCATTCCACCATGCATCTCTTCTTTTACTACTACCTCTTTTTGTCGTTCCACATACTTCTTCCGCTGCACTTATATATATATATATATATATAATATTTAATGTTTGTATATATGTTTAAGTATATGTTTATATTTATAGACCATAAATAAATTGGAGTAGATATTTAAAGGGAAAACTTTGTAAAGTTAGCCGTGCACAAATTTCTGTTTTTTGTTAATATGTGTATATGGCTCTCACGATACAGGTCTACGTGCCTAGTGTGAGAACCACTGCTAAATTATTTGTAAAGGTGTTAACTGTTAAATAAAGTATTTTCATTTTTACATTTCATTTCATTTTTCATATATTTTATAAATGACATGATTATAAGAACATTGACTTCAGCAGTGGTAGAGCCAATACTATGACCTCGCAGAATACTAAAAAAAATTATACAGGCCGTCCGGTAAATAATGAATAACCCCGCAGATACTAGTGGAGGGTACCTCGGCCACGCAAAAAAGTATATCTGCAGGAGCCTGAAAAACCTCCGTTCACATTATTGAGTACTCCGGCTTCAACTTTTTTAGTAACCAGTGGATTATCTCCTGAAATAACTGTTAATGTATAGTCTTGCCATCGCGCATAACAAAATATTTTTAGCTGTAACTGGTTTTCTTTAATACTTAAAAAAAATGAATTTTCGATTTTATTATGACGAAGTTTGAGAAACCACAGGTTCTCAAACTTCGTCATTATAAAAACTTATGTTTACCAGGGTGACCAATATCTTAAAACATGTCTAAAGTAAAGTAAAGTTACAGCCTATATACGTCCCACTGGGCTGGGCACAGGCCTCTCCTCATTTCTGAGAGGGTTTTAGGGCAAGGAAGTGTCCGCCGCGCTGCCCCAATGAGTGTTGGCGAACTTCACATGTCTTCGAAATATTATTTTTCTTATTCCTCAAACATGCATTTCATCACGATGTTTTCCTTCACCGCCGAGCACGTGGTAAAAAAACATGTCTATTTCATACTATTACTATTATTATAAATGTCAATAAATTTGAGTATTTTGTTGTCAAATTATTGAGTTATTTACTACCTATGTTTTGCAATTATTATCTTTCTTAAAATAAAAAGATTCAAAAATTAAATTAAAAATACGCTTGTTTCAGAAATCTGTAGGAATATTTCTATCCGGTTACTGGTTTGTAATAATAATTAAAATCAAATCCATATCAATTTTTTTAATTATAATATATGTTCGAATTGTTAGGCCGCTACTCTAATTCAGTCTCTTCATCTTCTTATGAACGACCTTTTTATTTTTAGTTATTTTTATAGATCTTAGCCGCGCATATGTGCTTTCTAATTTCTCGAGCCAAAACTTGAGTGGTGTAAGTGTTGTTCAGAAAAAATCTTGTTAGGTACTTGCAACGGCGTAGGCGTCGTCAAGTATATATATTTACACTATTGCATAAATACTCATTTGAGACATACATTGAGTATACAGAACAGATCATAGAATACTATAATTCACAATATAATGGCTGTCAATCCTATTTTGTACGAGGATCGGCGTCGCCGGGAGCACACGTACAAGCAAGTACGTCGTATTACTAGTTATCACTACTATAAACCCGATTCCCTGTGTTGACAGACTGATTTGACACAAATATTTCTTTATTTTTGTTTCTAATATTCACACCTGATGACACCTAATGATAACAATACAACCCCAAGTAAGGGTCAAAAATGCTAAATTTTTTTACCAAATTTATATATAGTTATGACCAAATCTTGTCTGTACTCTTTAATTAATACGCATTCTTTTATTTAGAAAAAGCTTTTATCCTTCAAGGATATATTATCGTACCATATCTTATTCTTGTTACACATATCTTATTATTATAATCATAAGAGAATCAATGTGATGATAGTTTGGAATTTAATGACATTAATATCGCTGTGTGTGTCTCTATAAGTATACTCAAAAACCAAACCATTTCACTAAAATTAAAATTAAATTTTTGCACCAGATTCTCCCTTTCCTTTCGATATTTCTGCTAACATAATTTGGATATCTTCTATATGACAAATATCGCAATTGAGCAAGTTTGTTTCAAAAACACAATTTTTTTATATTGAAATGCATTGCCTAACATATAATCAATGTTTATATTTAATGATAATTTTGAACCTATTATCATATCCAGATCTCTAATACTATCTACTCTTTTAATAGTATTGTAATTCAAGCTATATTCAAATATTATATTGTTCACTTTACGTGTATAAGATATGCAATTAAAAACATAACTTGTAAAAAAAACCAAGTCTCGCAACTCAGTTCTTCTACCGTAAAAAGTTGTGAGATCCATGTAATACCAAGTCGGTTTATTTATTCAGTTCCTACTTAAAGGTCCTTCTGTTTTAAGTTATTACGTAATCAGCTAACCTAACAACATTTTATAGTGACCATATCAATGTTAAAAGTCTTTTATTTTTTAAATATATAGATTGACTTGGCCATCGCATGAAACCACAATGTATCTCACAAGTAATACGTATTATATTAAATTAGATTGCTTAATGCGATTGCCAAGTCAATCTATATATTTAAAATATAAAAGACTTTTAAAATTGATATGGTCACTATAAAATATTGTTAGGTTAGATAATTACGTAATAACTTAAAACAGAAGGACCCTTAAGTAGGAACTGAATAAATTAACCAACTTGGTATTACATGGATCTCACAACTTTTTACGGTAGAAGAACTGAGTTGCGAGACTTGGTTTTTTTTACAAGTTATGTTTTTAATTGCATCTCATTTCTTTTTGTATATAAGATAGTCCTAATTTTTTACCTTTCCAGTACCTTCTACTTCTTGAGTACCAACAACGTACCTATGTACACCTGTAATACATATACAAGTACACTGGTTCATTCACTGCAAATGTAACTTTGTAATTCTATATATTTATATGGGATTACAAAGTTATTTATGCAATTAGTGTATCTAGAAAACTGGACAGAAATAAACAAATGTTTTAGTTTTTCCTTGATTTATACTCTAAACACTAATTGCATTCTAAATTTGAAGCTTCTATGTCTGTTAGAAGTGCGTTAGAGGTTTGATGAGCGGTCAGTCAGTGAGTGACAAAATTAAGAAAGTTTGACTGCTTACAATTCTTAAACTACTGGTTCAAATTGAATGAAATTTGAAATATACCATATCTATACAATGCTTACTCGGTTACTGAAAGTTCAGGCTTCTAGTTTTATTGACCACGAAGTTATAGGGGGTCTAAAATGACCTGAATTGCTTCGAGAAAAGATGGTACGGCCGTGCCGCTTTTTTGCTCGACTTGGCGGGGTCACTGCCGTGCCCCCAGATAAAATGGCATTTATCAATATTGAGTATATAATTGGTTAATTAAACCATAATCACATAGAGAAGTTATGTCTTTTTGCAGCTTTACACAGTCAGTCATCAACTGTTTCGATAACTTTGAATAACCTTGTGTCGTCGGTATAAAGTAGGTAATCACTATTTTTAGTATGAGTCCTATATCAATAATATATAAAGAAAACAGCAAAGGGTCCAAGTGTGATCTTTGAGGCACGCCTGGAGGTACGGGTAGAAATTGTGAAGAGAATCTCTTTACACAAACTGCTTGACATCAATTTTTAATATAGGATTGAATCCACCTGTGGATGCTGCAGTGAATGCCAGCCCTTGTAAGCTTTTAATAAGTAGATCGTGATTTAACTTGTCGAAAGCCTTGAAAAAATCTGTGTATACAGCATGCACTTGTAAGTTATTATCTAAGGCCTTCGACAAATAATCAGTAGAAGTTACCATATTGGTATCCACACTATGGTGCTTAAAAAAACTATGTCGTTGTTGACATATGTAATTACAAACTGAAAAGGAAATACAGAATGTGACAATTTTTTCGAGAAGCACTCTCAAAACACATAATTCAGAAATCAGTCTATACTCAGTAATTATATCTTTTCTGTTATTTTTGTGAATAGGAGTTATTGAAGATTTCTTAGACACCGGTTTCAATAGAAGTTCGAAAATTATGATTACAGGTTTTGCGAGTACTTTGGCAATTTGGAGATTAAAATGAGATGAATGTTATCAGACCCTGCGCCCTTACGAAAGTTGACATTTTATAATTTTTTAAGAACAATATCATAGTCAATATTAACAGAGTTTATATCCAAAGTTGAGATAGGATAAAAGCTAATAGAATATTTTTTTCAAGAAAATCGTTTTTTATATCGCAATCTATCAAAAATCATAAAATCTCGTCAAATATAAATCTATCATCAAATCTTCCTACCACTAGATAAAAGTTTACCTTTGTATAACATTCCATCTGCAATGTCATCTGTGGAATTTTTAGATTTTACAAAAGACCAAAAATATTTGGGATTCTCTTTCACTTTCTCTTTGCAATAAACTTTTGTAAAAATTTTCCATTTTCTTAAAACGATGTCTCAGAATAGAGAAAGTTTGATAATCGCACAGGTTTCCATATCGTTTCCACTTTTTATAATTTTTTTGATAATTTATTCAGAGGCTTTTTAAACCAGGGAGGAGACATGTTTATCCATAAGCCCATCAAAAAGTATGTAGTCATGGATTTTACGTCGCAATTATAGTGCTAAAAGTTGCCGCCCAGTCAATCGAATTTAATGAAGTATTAATTGAGTCGAAGTCGGTTTTGTAGAAAAGTTTTTTCTTAATATTAGCAACGTTAAGCAAAGCAAAAAGAATAATTTTAAATCTATTTCTAAAGCTTTATGATGATTATCTTGCGGCACTAATGGGTATACACTGAATAGTTTTTATTACAAAAGATTATATCTAGAAGTCTATTATTTACATTAAATTAAGAGTTGAATTGTAATAGCGACGATAAATACATAAAGTCGGCAGTGAGATAAGCCAATCTATCATTGTTTATTTGAATATCCATGCTATTAGCGTTTTTATTATAATGCCAACAAATATTAGTCACATGAATAGAGTTGCCGAGAATAAGAAAAATGTCATTATAACTACAACTCATAAATTCGGTTACCCTTGATTAAAATTACTTTTACGGATTTTGTTTGTTTAATTTGAATTATTTTTCATTCCCGACGTTTCGGGTACTTTCCAGCACCAATAGTCACGGGGGACTGAGATGACTGACGTCCCGATGTCTTTGTTAAACCCGGAGTACCTTAAGCTTTTTTAATTATCATACCCTATCATAGAAAGAAGTAAATATTAGCTCATGATTATTGCCGTGTGCTATATATGTGGATATTAAATGTAGATAGCGAGGTGTATTCTTAAGCTGACCGGACAAAGTAGGAGCGGTAATCGTGTACAACTGCACTGCTGCACCGACTGCGCGGTGCTAAGGGCACAAATCATGGCGAACCGCAATCAACACTCAACCTCATTCAACCTCGCTCATGCCCACTTAATGCAACATTACAATCACAACGGTATACCTGATAACGATTGTCAAAGTAGTCTGAGTCATAAAAGTTATCGTTAAGCCAAGTTTCGGTTAAACATATCGCATCGTAATTGTTGCACATAACATTAAGAAAGTTATGTAATTTAGTGCGTAAACCCCTCACATTTTGATAGTAAATAGCAAAGTTTGTGTTATCGTAATTTAAAAATTATCAACTTAAGAATATAAATACATAATATAAACTTCCTATCTTAGACCAAATTAACAAAGATATTATTTTAATGAGATTAATATTATTAAAATTATACATATATAATATTTGAACGGTTTGAATTAAATATACAAAATAAAAATAGTCACTTAATTCTAGCAAGGTCGACTTCACTAGTTACCAGTAATGCTTTGGACTCGTCATTTTTACGTACAAATATCTTGCAATCTGACAACCAAACATATTTATAGCTTTTTTTATAGAAGAGGGGGCAAACGAGCATGCGGGTCACCTGATGTTAAGTGACTACCGCCGCCCATGATCAACCGCAACACCAGGGGAATTGCAGGTGCGTTGCCGGCCCTTTAGAAAGGTGTACTCTCTTTTCTTGAAGGTCCCCAGGTCGTATCGGTCCGGAAAAATCGCTGGTGGTAAACTATTCCACAGAGAGGTTGTACGCGGAAGAAAACTCCTCTTGAAACGTACAGTGGTGGACCGCCAAGCATCCAGATGGTGTGGATAGTATCGGGACGTTTGCCGCATAGTGTGTTAACGAAATTTGGTAGCTGGGATTAATCCGAACAATTCCTCAGAGCACTCTCCATGGAATATGTGAAAGAAAATGCAAAGAGATGCAACATCTCCTACATGGGACTATCCATTTATGATTCATATTTTGACAAATTTAACAGAACAACAATGCACAATAATTACTGAACTATTAAACTAAATCTCAGAGCACTCTCCATGGTATATGCGAAAAAAAATGCAAAGAGATGCAACATCTCTTCGCAGTGCCAGTGAATCGAGCCGATCGGAAAACACTCGGTCGTCGACGATTCGAGCCGCTCTGCGCTGGATGCGGTCAAGTGGAAGGAGTTGGTACTGGGGAGCCCCAGCCCAGAGATGGGAACAGTATTCCATGTGCGGCCGAACCTGCGCCTTGTAAAGTTGCAGGTGGTGTGCCGGCATGAAATACTTTCCCGCTCTGCTGAGCACGCCAAGCTTTTTAGAGGCCAATTTGGCCTTCTCTTACAAGTGACCACGAAACTGCACGTTACTCGATATGTCGACGCCGAGGATTCCGATACTGGCTGAGGCAACAAGGGGCACTCCCCTTGAAACTGAGGAGATACGACAAAGGGGTTCTTTTTAGCGGTTAACGCGCAAACTTGTGTCTTCTGGGGGTTAAACTGGACTAGATTTAGTCGCCCCCAATCCAAGACTCTGTTCAGCAAAGACTCGACTTCAGACACAAGCTTGTCCCGGCACTCGGAGACATTTTCCCGAGAAATATTGGCTCGGCCGGTGTAAAGAGCATCACCAGTGCCGTCATCTGCATAGCAATGAATGTTACGGGTTTGCAACATATCATTGATATGCAGAAGAAACAGCGTTGGCGATAGCACGCAGCCTTGTGGAACACCAGCATTAATAGGCTTGCAATCGGAGCTTGCACCGTCTACAACGACCTTGATGCCGCGCTCTGCAAGAAAGCTGGTGATCCAATCGCACAATTTCTCGGGAAGTCTATAAGAAGGGAGTTTCGAAAGAAGCGCTTTGTGCCAAACCCGATCGAAGGCCTTCGCAATGTCCAAACTAACGGCCAATGCCTCCCCCTTGGACTCTACTGCCTCCGCCCATCTGTGAGTTAGGTAGACCAGAAGATCACCAGCTGACCGACTACGGCAAAAACCGTATTGGCGGTCACTAATCAGCTGGTGATCCTCAAGGTACCTCATGAGCTGGCAGTTTGTTTTGGAGAACAAGGAGGTGATGGCGATAGGCCGGTAGTTGGACGGGTCGGAGCGGTCGCCTTTTTTAGGGATCGGGTGGACGAAAGCCGTCTTCCATGATTTTGGGACTACGCCTAGGGAGTAGGAGTACCGGAAAAGATGCGTTAAAACCGGTGCCAACTCTGGAGCACACGTCCTCAGCACAATTGGGGGGATTCCGTCAGGCCCACTCGACTTGTGGATGTCCAGGGAGAGGAGTGCTTTGCGAACCGAGCGCTGTGTGAACTGCACTTCCGGCATGGAGCACTCACACCGCGGGATGGTCGGCGGCGTACTCCCCCCTCATCGAGAGTCGAGTTGGACGCAAAGAAAGAGCCTAGAAGATCGGCTTTCTCCTTTGCGGTATGGGCCAGTGAGTCGTCCTCCCTGTGCAGAGATGGAAAAGATGGCTGACAAAAATTCCCCTGGACAGCCTTGGCGAGAGACCAGAATGCACGGGTTCCAGAAGGAAGGCGGACTAGTTTCTCGCCAATTGTGCCTATGTGCTCTGACTTTGCCTTGGCAATGACTCTTTTGAAGGACCTAGAGGCGGAATTATACTTCTTTTTTAGAGCACTGGTGTTTACATCCCGGGACGCTGATGTGTCAGCCCAGGCTTGGTAGCACTCCTGCTTATAGCATGATGCTATTTTACAGGAGCGACCAAACCATGGCTGAGATTTGCCTCCAATGGGCACCACAGAGGAAGGAATAAAAAGTTCCATACCCTGAAGTACCACATCAGTGACAGAATCCGCAACAACGTTGGGATCATTCGGCGAGAAGCAAACCCGCCCCCAAGGGTAGGATGCAAAGAAAGACCGCATCCCAACCCAATCGGCTGATCTATAGTGCCAAAAATGGCGTCAGCCTGCAGATTGCAACTGCGATTTCAGCGTGAGTGGCACCACACTCCGAACAAGACAATGGTCCGAGGAGCCTAAAGGGGCGTCAACGGAAATCTGATATCCGTCCGGGTGAGAGGTCAGCAGAAGGTCCAACAGGGAAGGTGCATGATCCTCCACATCTGGAATCCGCGTAGGCGAAGTAACCAGTTGTGTCTGACCATATGCCAAGGCAAAATCATGAACAGATCTCCCCGCATGATCGGTTAAACGTGAACTAAGCCGGCCGTGATGGGCGTTAAAGTCGCCGAGGCTCACAATCTCTGCGGAGGGGATCTGCTATAGCAACGAATTTGTAGCCATTTGGACGTGGTCGAAAAGTCGGTCTGTTTCGGCATTACCGCTATGGGACCTATAGAGGCACCCGTAGATGCGCGGATGGTCGTCGCTGTCTACGCGTAGCCAAAGGATGGACAGGTCCGAACCTTCAAGTCTGCCGAGGCGTCGAGAATAGATGTCCTCTCTGACGTAAACGCAAACTTCAGCCCGAGGCACAAATGAGTGTTCCAGTTTGTACCCCGGGTAGCAGAGATACGAGACATCAACCGGAGAGGACACCTACGTCTCGGTCAGAAAGAGCAGAGCCGGCCTCGCCGTCTCGAGATGGTAGTGGACGGCGTTTAGGTTAGAGTGAAGTCCCCTGATATTGCAGAAATTCACGGACAGCGTGGCAGGGGTCACCTGGTTTTGTTGCTCCGTTTGCCCCGAGCAGTTGTAGTCTTGAGCGGAATTTTGCCCCTCCCCCCAGAATACGCGGGGCAGCCTGAACACCTACGCTCAGAAGTGGAGAAACATGATCGTGGATGCTCAGCGAGGGATTCTCCTGCGGTGCTGGTACCCTCCTGGGGTAGTCTACCATCATTTGATTCCACTACCATGTTGATGGGGGGGGGGGATTTGGGCCTCCGGCCACTGCACTCACCAGACGAAACGCGGAAGCAGAGCTTCCACTTCACGCCGGTATTCTGTGAGGTCGTGGTACCACCCCGGTTTGAGCCGGCCCATACGTGCAACAGCAAAGCTGCCGCGTGGCTCTACCACTGTTAACTTTGGGGATTACACGCACTTGCTTATATAATAATTTATTATGTGGCGATAAATGATCACTGATAAAAATAGGCTTAGGCGGACCGTCCACACCAACAGCGTCCACTGTTGTCCACCCACGTCGGGCACGCACAACCGCAAGCATATCAGATTTCCGCTTTTTTGTGTAAATCTAACGATTATATTAGGAATCGGGGATAAGTTCTGAGATCTGCCATAATCAATATTTGTATTATCGCCACTTTTTGAGTTAAAATGAATGAGCATGGTGGATGTAATCGATATCCGATGTCGCTAATGGGAAACCCAACTTCGTTGCAATGTTGTGAACAATAGGTAAATTTTCACCCTTAGTAAAAGGTAATCCTGATTATTTATCCTTTCTGGTTGTTCCCTCGCTTGTTGCTGCTCTGATAGGTTACAGACGGTGGATTGTAAGATATACATATCCTTTGATATTGATCCAACTTTAAGGTTAATTTGCTCCATAGAACATTTCAGTAAGCAAATATCATGGGTTTGCTATAGATGTCCAGTATTTGATTATAATAATGTTTTTACTGCAGGAAGATTTTTAGGGTTAAGCTTGAACTTATTACATTGTATTTAGACGTCGGAAATGTGTATATGAATTAATTACGATAAAAATGAATTTCCGTAGAAAAGTTTATCACTCGAACCCAGACAATTTATTTGTTGCTGAAGACGGGACTCATATACAACAAATTGAGCGGCAGGGAAGAGCAGTCAAGAGGTTTTTCAAAAAACAAAATTATAACAGTTCACATTACATTGTTTCATTTACCACTATCATAGTAGAGTTTAGGGCAACCTGACTTTATAGATACGATTGGTCGAATCTGTTCTAAAACCAAATCAGCACGCCCCGACTTCACGTAGTCTGGTCTACTCTACCCCTGGAGTGTTTTTGTAAAGTCGTAGGCGTGGGGGGAGAGCAGCCTCTGCCCGTTGTAGCAAATTGCAGGCACCCGTTCGAGCCGTAGCGGCTGTGTGCCAAAGCTGCGGTAAATTTAGGTCAATATTCCTGTGTAAAAAGTGAGGTTATGATTTTACAAAAAAAATCATTACTCAGAAACTATACATTTCCGCAAGTGGAAACGGTAGGGGGGAGCTTCTCCAGCACCCAACTTATCCTCTCCACCTCTCCGTACGCAAAACCGAACGTCTATAGTTTTACCAATATCATTTTTGAGGGCAGTTTGTTCATTTAATAATATCTCGGTAGTGAGCTTCATATCATGCAATTGCTGTTTACTTAAATCGTCACGAAGAGCATCCAAAGAAAACTTATGTTGTTATTATGACTCTCAAATACATTATTTATAGAAGCAGTATTTTTACTTTGAAAATAAATCACCATCCCTTGAAAATCACATTGGCAATCCGGTAATTTTCCATTCTTTGTATGAAATTACAATCTTTGCTGAGCTTTGATCGTGTATTGGGTGTATTTTGCAGTGATGAAAAAGACCATAAGGATTTTTTTGTATTTATTAAAGATTATAAATTTAAGAATGCACAAATGAAGCTCGTTTTTAAGGTGGGTTTTATGACTGCGTCCGTAACTATTTAAACCGTACGATCCTTTCTCGCTTATAGTATTAATATTTAGGGTTCTCGTTCAAGATTTTAAAAGAGTTGAATTTGCTTGACGGAAAAAGAAATGATTAAAGAAATTGAATGTTTTAGTAATAACGTGAAAGGCTTTTTAATGTGTACCAAGTGAATCTCAAAAATAAATTGTGTTATCGGTAAATTGACAATTTGAAAAAGAAAAGTTTAAGTACTTTCATTAAAATATAAGTCTATATTCTAGCTTAGATCGAATAAGCAGAAATAAATTGATAATAAATTTAAAAAAAGGGGAAATCATAATAAAAATAAAACCATCATATTCATGTTCATCTTTATTAAATGTTAGTTTTACCGGCGCCTTATTCCGTGTAGTAATCGGAAATAATATTTTTGTGCTGCAACAATTATTAATATTATTACAATTATTCATTTCATTTCAAAAGTTTTTTACGATTTCATTCGGGTGGACATTATTGACATACCGTGAACACATACACACACACACACACACACACACACACACACACACACACACACACACGCGCGCGCACGCACGCACACACACACACACACACACACACACACACACACACACACACACACACACAAACACACACACACACACACACACACAACCACACACACACTCACACACACACTCACACATCCGTACGGACGTCCACGTGAAATTAGTCAGAATAGCTTCCTGGGATCTCAAAACGTCGAAATCTGATGAAAACTCGATTTTCGAAAATAGTGGTGAAACCAGTGGCGAAGCTTCTATACAAGCCCAAAAGCCCGGCTTGCCTCATTAAGATGAATCAATCAATTATATTAAGTAATAAAATAACTCGTAAACTGTTTCAAGCTGTTTCAAATATCCCGCGCACTCTGTGCGACCTCGTAGCCTTACGAATACTGCTGTCATACATGTCTGATTCTCCGATATTGTTATGGAAATGATATTCATGACCGTTTTTTGGGATATGTAGATGTGTCTGAATGTCGCACAACAAACACACTTTGTAATATCATATTGGAATTATTAACTTTGACTTTTGATGTAACTTTATGTAGCGGCGCTGACAAACACTAAAGCTAGCGGAAACACACCGAGCCTAAATCGCGCTATTAACGTTCTGAATCCTAGACAGTACATATAGAACTTCTCCGAACTATCACTCGGAGTGCTGGCCGCTCCCCGGGCAGAACACCTTGCCCGGCGGGAGATCTCCCCTTTTCCTTCCACGGCCACACTTTACTTTACGCCAGAAAGCTGGCCATCTAGGCTTTTCATTAAGTTTGTTGTTGGTAGTTCTTTTATCTTTTTAACTCTGTCTGCAAAACAACAGTTTAAATTAAAGTTGTCAAACAAGATTATTAACTCTTGTTATAGTTGTAGTCTCTAGACACCACAGCAAGGCAAGCATAGTGGCGTTGTCGAACGCAACAGAGTGGTGACAGTGGAAGAACAACATTTCTTTAACGCGAATAAGCAGGAGAACTTCTATGGCAAGAGCGACAGACACAACTGTGCTTGCCCCGTATATACACCTGTATATATTTGATAGGTCTAATACTATTTAAAATCACGAAAAAGCAACTGCATAGTATAGGAACACTAAGGTTTTGTATTTAGAGGGGCGCCACTATGAGATCTCGCACCACCTAAAAATTTTGCCAGAGCCGCCACTGGGGTGAATATGCTCCACCCATTCGAAAGTTGCTAGCGCTTATCGTCGCCTCAATCCAAAACAATGGGTACTAATTTTTAAGTCAGGTACAAAAATCATTTAAGTAATCATTTTACTTTTAGAAAATGTTCTCTTAAATATTAGAAAACTGCAAATATATATTGATAACCTATTAACTAAGATAGTCAAATTATATTAATCCTAGTGAAATGCACCGGTTAGTGTGACCACATAGTAAAACTTTTCTACTTTTTCTCGATCATTCTTTTATTTATTTATACAGGCTTAGTAGTAAATAGTTTCGTATACTCCCCATAATAGTTTCAAATACATTTTACAAAAACAGCACGCTTATAATGCCATTAATGATTCCGCAATTCGTCACGCTTCACACCACGAGACCCGCAACGCTCTGGTGAGAATAGTAATTATTTAATGAAATGACGTCAAATAAAAACGATATGACAATACATTATTTAATTATTAATAATTACTTTTATAATTTGAACACAACTTTACTAATATATTTAATAACATCTCTGGTTACTTCGATATAGCCTTCTTGTTAAATACACCCTGAAATTATACAATAGCGTTTTTACTACATACTTTACTTGATGTTACTACTATAAATTGATACTAAGGGATAATGATAATGGTGAATCTAATCCTAGTGAGAATACTAATTGAAATTATTTTATTACCATCGGTTCCTAAAATGGACTTTATTCCATATTACTACCTGAATAGCAGTTCAAGCTATGCTGTGTTAAGGGTTTAGACTGCCAGCATAATTACAGGTTTTGAGGCATTCTATCTTAGTCATCGGATGTAACAAATATACTTAATCTTCTTAATTTGAAGTTGGCTACATGTGTCTATGGACTGCAATGGCCACTTACCATCAAGTGGACTGTAATTTCGTGTCACTTCAGTTTTCAAAAAAATACTAAAAACGATGTGTCTTACCTAGTTTGAAGACGACACTACTAATCACAGCACCACTACTCCCAATCCAACTATTCCTAGCACCACTACTCCCAACACCACTACACTAGAAAAGACACGCCATCGACGATAATGCGTCACGTGTTTCGCCTCTACACAAGGCATCCTCAGGTGATGTAGACTCTGCGGTGGCTGACCGCTAAGTGACTAAAGTAACGCCTGATTCTATTAATTACCAAAAAAATACTTGCAAAATTTCAGATTATTGACACGTCCGGAAGTGTATGAAAACTGAATTTTAAGATTTTATTACACTTATTTGTACTTCCATACAGATAAAGCGAATAAGAGCGTGTATAAAGTCAGTATAGCCGCGACATCGTCAGCAGTATCCTCAAGTCTACCTTTTGTGTTCAGTGTCTTAAGGATGGATTTCCTTTCGTCGATCTTTGGCCAAACTCTCGTCATTAACTCCGTCTAGGGTGGATAGATGAAAACGCATTTCCGGAATAACTCAACAGTTATATATGTATATAAATCGGTATGTATGTTTCAAATTCCATTTTGAATATTTTTTTTAATTAAAAAAATATAAAGGGTTGAAAAATATAATAATTAAATGTCTACTTAACAAGTTGAAACCGTTGAGTGATTTTGAGGGAATATTCAAAAGGGCAGTAAAACAATTTACACTTATTTTACTGACAAACGAGCACACAGTCCACCTATGGTAAGTGTTGCTGCGGCCCATAGACATCTACTCTTCTTCCATTACAATCAAAATAATGCGTTGTCACCCGATAAAGATGCCTCATTTTGAGTAAAAAGGGTCTCGGTTCTCTAACTTCCTACGATACAGAGCATTAAGCTACTATTTCACGTGGATCTTGAGAGCGGTCCTTCCCCGGTCGAGCGACCCTTCGTGCTACCTTACTCTATATACTGAGCATGGCTCTACCACGTAGAGCTTATACACACTCTTTTCATATCACATAGGTTTTAAGCATTAATATGTAGTTAAATAAATATTGTCCAGCAAAGAGTTGATCTGCGTCGTAATTAATATAAAAATGATCATCATCATCGTCATTACAGCCCTTCACAAGTCAACTGCTGAACATAGGCCTCCTCCAAGGAACGCCATAAAGCACGGTCCTGAGCCACCTGCATCCATCGATTTCCTGCATGTCTTACCAGGTCGTTACTCTATCTAGCGGGGAGACACCCTACACTTCGCCTGCAGGTACGTGGTTGCCACTCGAGAACCATGCTTTCTCATCAGCTATCGATTACTTGAGCTATATGGCCGGCCCATTACCATTTCAGCTTACTAATCTGTTGGGCTATGTCGGTCACTTTGGTTCTACTGCGGATATCCTCATTCCTAAGTTTATCATTCAGAGAAACCCCGAGCATAGCCCTCTCCATAACTCGCTGAGCGACATTGAGCTTCCTCATACGGCCAGCAGTAAGCGACCACGTCTTAGATCCATAGGTCATCACTGGCAACACGCCCTGGTTGGTACAACTTAGTTTTCAGGTTTTGAGGTATACCTGACGAGAAGATGTGCCATAATCTCCCGAACGGTGCCCAGCAGAGATGAATCCATCGATTGACCTCTCGGTCGAAGTTGGAATCACCCAGTCGAACTATTTGTCCCAGGTAAACATACTCATCAACAACTTCGAGCTTAGTGCTCTCAACAACCACCGGCATAGGTGTGACATGGACATTACACTTGACTTTTATTTCGTCCATGTTCATCTTAAGACCAATATGTTGGGAGACACTCCTGAGGTCACTGAGCATAGTGCTTAGGTCCTGCAGCGATTCTGTTATAAGGACTATATCATCGGCAAATCGAAGTTGAGTGATGTACTCGCTATTGATGTTAAATACCGTATCCTTTTTAATCCAAAAGCTTGGAAACGTCTTTCAATGCATCGTTGAAGAGTTTCGGGTGAGATGTTCTCACCGTTCGTTCTGGTATTTTCTGTAGTATCTGCCGTACTGCGTGAATGTGGTCTATTGTGCCAACCAGGCTGTGAGAATATTTAGATAAAAAATTTGACAAACATTGCACCTTTGATTGTAAGTGGTTGCTGTGGCCCATAGCCACATACATTTATTCTCTATTGACAATCAAAATGCCGATATGTTGTCAGCTAAGATGGAATGCGTCGTTACCAGGGTCAGCAGTTTTTCCCAGGTTGAACCTACTCACTCGCGCCGATGTCATTATATAGCTGCACCACGACGTAATCAGATCTACTTAAACGAAGTAAACCAACCATAGCATGGTCTACTGCGTTATTGGTGAAATAAAATTAAAATGTTTGTTCGACATTCTTTATCAGCCTTTAGAATGCACTTTTAAATATAATATTGTCTAAATTACTAATTTCTCGTGAAAGCACATAATAATATATTTCGGCCTCAAGAAGAAATATAACCTAATCCCACCTCAAAAGGTTCGTAAGTGATAGCCTAGTAGCAGTACGCGGAGTGTATGACGGCGTGTTTTATACGGAGTTACAACTTAGTAAGAAATGCAGGAAGTCGATGGACGTTTCACTGCTTGGAAGGGCTCCAGGTTCAGCAGTAAACTTATGAAGAGCTATAATTTTGATGATTTAATAAGAAGATGTACTCAGAGCAGCCGAACTTATGACCTTTGACTGCCTCGTATCGTATTACTACTTCCAGTTTATAGGCTTAAAATCGAGATTTTCGAATGCATATTAGCACTTGAATAAAAGGTAGTAAATTCCTCTAAATACCTTCACACGATTGATACATTTCTCAAATATATTGAAGGCCTAAAGCAGCTGCATGTGCGATGATTGCTTCTGCAGCCTGTCGGATCTCGAGATGTGTCCGCGCCGCCTTCAACCATGATTCAGCAGCAACACGGGATGCTCCTTCTAATGATCTCACGTATTGAATCGCCATTGCGAGATTTCCCTTTTCTAGCCAAAAACTAAACACAATTTTATTTAGATTTGAACTTATCCACATTTCAAAGTGGTGATTCTTGTTTCCATTACCGAGCTCTCTGCATCAAATCAAACGTGTCCAAGTCTTCCGAAGGTTCTTTTGGTGGTTTATCTATTTCAGCTTGAGGTATACTTGAAACCTGTAAGTGAAACTTTAAATTACACCTTTTTTGCTAAAGTTGTTTCTCAAGCTTGCGTTAGTAACATTCAAAAATTGTCATAATAATTATGACCAGACCAAATTTCGTTCACAGCGTGCCCGATATAATCGACATTAGTTCGCAGAAAGAGATAGAGAGAGAGACTAGTTATCTCCGCAGAACAGGATTATAGTAAATGAGAGTGTACTTAAACACAGATGCACTCCTAACTTCTTTACTCACATAATCCGATGGAACGGAAATTCGACGCAACGGACCAAGGCTTTTCGTGCTTTTTACAGCACTGGGGTTAAATACCGTCAACTAACTAATACCGGGCTACTACTTAGAACTTCTAGACATACAAAACCAGTAAATGATTTTTATACACCGACGGATGGGATTTAAACACGAGACCACACGATCAGTAGATGTGCTTACAACCCCTACACCAACGGCACATTCAAAACCTTCATACCTACGCTTATAATGCAGTATGCATTCATAGTATCTTCGTGCGATGTATCTTAAAATGTTTAACTTAATATTTTCTTATATTAGCGCGAATATATAACATATATTCAACAGAGCGGAACAACTGACTTCTGGTCATACTTTGGATTAAAATCCTTTTACCCAATATTACTAAGTATGAATTTTACTACATAGATCAGGAAGATTTTCAAATCACTGACCTAAAATAACCCTGTAACTAAATAAGCGAAACGTTGAGTTGTCGATACATATCATACAAACACATGTAAGTTTAAATTATAATATTTATGTTAAGATCTATAAATCTTTGATTCAGTAACATAATGTTTAGGTGAAATAATATATTTTTTAAACAAAAAAAAACTTAAAAAGAAAAACCGTGAAGTCCACCACAATAAAAAAAAGGAACAAAAATAATGAATAAAACTAAATAGACACGAAATGTATTAATTTAAATTTTTAAACTGAAAACGTTACATATATACGTTCGTACATACTATAGAATACTATAATACATATATAATAGAACGGGGGAGTGGGCGGAGCCCGCGTAGCCACTAACATGTCAATTCACACGTATAAATGTCAACACGAGATGTGTTTTGACGTTACAATCGTTTCCAAATTTCGCATGCAAGTTAATTAAAAAATGCCAAATTGCACCCTATTTACAAATAAATATTTACTAAAATTTTAACGATTTTTTTTAATTATGACCTTGAACCCTATTCAAAATTCTAAAATGTGTCAATTTATTCAGTCTGTCAACACAGCGAATCGGGTTTGGCGACGCCAAACCTCGTACAAAATAAAGTTGACAGCCATTCTATTGTGTCTTATAGTATTCTATGGTACATACGTTTACTCTAAGCACATAAGTAAAGAAACCGACTTGAGGCAAAGCTAAGGAGCGTTCAAAATTTTTCCCTATTTTGGTAGGGTTGACACAAGAGGATAATATTAAATAAACAAAATGTTTATTAGTTTACTCTAAATATTTTATTTTCATATTTCTTGTTGAATAATTTTTTCTGCTTTGTTGAATGAATGGTAAATTATAAAATTTAATAAAAAGTTTCTTTCTCAAATAATCCTAAAAAAGGCATGGCATATAAAAGCTTGCAAACGTTTACATTACAAATACAATATATCGAAATCAAAATACCAGGGAAATTTTTGCTGAAGCAATTCAACAAATATGTACAATAAATTATGTTAACGTATATGTATGAGATATCTATCTACGATATTAAAAAATATAAATAATAATCAAGTAATACTTAGTGGAATCTATGGGATAATTAAAAAATAATACATTTTTACTAACTTTATTTGCTTTGAACAAGTTACAATATTATTGCATAAACTATTAATAATACGTATTATATGTATGTATATGACTGCCACGTTGGTCTAGTGGTTGTAGTAGTGCGACTGCTGATCATGAGGTCCTGGGTTCGAATCCCGGGTCGGGCCAAAAATTAATTATTGAGTTTTTCCGTCAAGAAATTCTCAGTAGTTGCTCGGAGTCAGGAAGTTGGCGGTGTCTCACCCCCGTGCCTCGGAAAGCACGTAAAGCCGTTGCTCCTCCTGCGCCTGATCTCTCTCCGGTCGTGCCGGTTTACCGTCCCATCGGATTATGAGAGCGAGGGAATAGAGAGTGCACCTGTGCTTGCGCATACACTTGGGCACTATAATCCTGTCCTGCGCCGATGGCTAGCCTCTGTTGAGGCAGGCCGCCGTGGCCGAAATTCGGTCGGGAGAACATTATTATTAACTTTATATAAATTCTATTATTGTATACACACAGTACACTAAACCATTCTTTACTCATTTGTTATTGAATGAAACTCTTTACGGATTTATTCACGTTTAATTTACTTATTTAATTTAATAACGTCAGGAATTAAAAATAAGTATATTAGACTCGATTATATCTGTAAAAATAGTTTTATTCAATGTGTAGTGTTCGAGTAAATATAAATCATCATTTGTTATTTTTAAACCAAACTTGAAACTTAAGCTTGTAGTAGTGTACATCATAGCGCGGCTGTGTGCAGCTTTGCCTTTTAGCGGTTTATTTACTTTCATGTGCTCTAAGTAAGAAAACAAAAAAATTAAACCCGTAAAAATTGCTGAAAATAAACTAATCTCGACAAACGCAAACCCTAAAATAGCATTTTGGTATATAGGTAGCCTTGATTTTTTTATACGGAAGATGTAAGTGTATTTATAGTCAAATTGTAATGGTTCTTTAGCTGTTTAAAAAATATAAACACAATGTAGAATTATCTAACTTTGACCTGCAAGCAATTAATCATACCTGAAACACGAGACCAGACGAGCAATTTTTATTTTTTTATTTTAAAGTTAATATTACAGTCATTTTCTGTATTTTGCTTACTTACACCACAATTGTTTTCCCATATCGAAACTAAATAAAACTATTTTTATGAATTTTAATCTGTTTATAAATGTTGATACTACTGTAGTTAATTTATTATAATAAACTGTATAATAAGTTAAATTAACTTAAGTACAATTTTGTAATTTAAATTAAATCAACTTTGTAGTATATACGGCTTTTCCTTCCAATAAAGAAATCCATATCTTGAAACTGTCCTCGTTACATTTAAAGTTAAAGTTACAGCCTATATACACCCACTGCTGGGTACAGACCTCCTCTCAGTTTTGAGAGGGTTTTGGGGCAAGGAAATGTCTGAAGCGCTACCCCAATGCGTGTTGGCGATCTTTACATGTCTTCGAAATATTTTTTTCTTATTTATCAGTTATGCCGGTTTCCTCCCGATGTTTTCCTTTACCGCCGAACACGTGGTAAATCGTTATATTTTGGATGTATGCAATATACAGAGCGCTGGTGTTATAACATACCTTAAAAAATAACAAAGCAGATTGTAGCCACGAAAGGAAGTATATTGGCAACGGAGAACCGTCTTGTTCAACCAACGCCACTTTCAAAACCGTTTTTTCCATCTGAAATTTTTATTACACATCTGTACTGACCAGGCCACGCATTGTAAAACTAAAAGAGATTCTAAAGAAGTATATATAGTATGATGAGTATATTAATTGTAAACGACGCCACTTCAAAAATTTAAACCTGATATTATTTATGTACTTGTAAGTTTCTGACTGGACTGGAGACTTTTTTTATAGGATAGGGTGACAAACGAGCACACAGTCCACCTGATGGTAAGTGGTTGCTGGGGCCCATAGACATCTACATCTATCTTCGATTGCAAATCAAAATGCAGATGCGTTGTCACCCGTGAGGACTAAGATGGAATGCCTCGTTTCCAGTAAAAAGGGTCTCCGATTCTCTACACTCACCATACGAAACACAGCAGCATTAAGCTACTATTTCACGCTGGTATTCTGTGAGAGCGTGGTCCTTCCCCGGTCGAGCCGACGCATTCGTGCTACAACTATACTACTGTTACGCGCTAAAATCGGCGCACTAGCGCCATCTAGTCTCGAACCAAAGAATTAAACTTCTTGAAGTTTAAAACTCGAACTCTCGGTACCTTGCGCGTGTTTACTTGAACATTTTGGATATTTTGCTAATTTATATAAGTAGGCGCTGCAAGATGCGATCGGGCAGAGTTGAACTCGGCGACACAAGCGAAGCTTCGGAGCGGAATTAAGTGAATTAGTGTGTTTAATTATTAGTGTTTTTAGTTTTAATTTGTGTAAAGTAAATTAAAGTGTTAATTTAGGTAATTTTATCGACAATTTTTATTGTCACGAACCGCAAGCTCGTAACAATTGGTGTCAGAAGTGGGATAAAATAATGCCGATTTTACCTAAGGAGGAAACGGAGGGTGTCCGTACCCGAAGTCAACGCCAGCAGGAGACGGACCAACGAAGATTTGCTGGTGCAACGCTGCAGACGTCGGAGGGCCAGCCAACGGCTGCAGGCCCGTCGGTAGCTCCTACATCTGCAGCACCTGACTTAGGTGCTCTGATGGTGATGCTGCAGGAGCAGGCTCGCCGACAGGAGGAGCAGGCTCGCCGACAGGAGGAGCAGGCTCGCCGACAGGAGGAACAGGTCCGTCAGTCGAAAGAGCAGCTGCAGAGCGGACAAGAGGAACAGGCCCGCCGACAGGAGGAACAGATGCTCCTCATGAAGGACCTTCACGCTACCTTCGGGAAGGAGATAAAGGAGGTGAAGGATAGGGTTGCTCAGCATGACAAACGCCTGTCGCAAGCTGAAACCCAAATCGCGAAAACTGAAACCCGAATCGACCAAGTAAACAATCGGGTTGACAACGTAATGGCTGACATGAAGAAATCACTGGACGAACTCAAACTTGGAGATGGAGCTACAGCTCCCGTAGTAGCTACAACACCTTCGCTACGTGGGTTCAAGGTGCCACCGTTCGACGGTACCTCTTCCTGGTCAGCCTACAAAATCCAGTTCGAGGCTGTTATGAAGGCGAACGGCTGGAATAAAAGCCAGGCCATGACTGCACACACCTTAGGCCTGCGCGACCAAGCCTTAACCGTGTTGGAAGCTCTCGGTAAGAAAGTGACCTACGAGCAGCTCCTTGAGGCATTGGAGGTGAGATATGGCGACGCTCACCTGGAACACGTCTTTCGTGCGCAGCTTAAAGATCGCGTGCAGCGCATCAACGAAAACCTGCAGCAGTGGGCTCTAGAGGTGGAGAAGCTGGTGCGAAAAGCATACCGGTCTGTACCTGCGCTCATTGAAAGGAACCTGGTGCAGACATTCATCGACGGCATCCGTGACCTATAAGTCAGAGCTGCTGTGAGGCTCGGGCACCACGAGACGCTTAAGAACGCCTTGGCCCATGCACTGGAGGTGGAAGCCGTGCGGCAGGATCATCGTTCCCATCGCGTCAGGGAGGTTGCAGCAACTACAGTCCGTGACCGCAGCAAAGGATACAGCCCTAGGTGCTATGGCTGTGGGGAAAAGGGCCATCTTCGATCCAGATGCCCTAAACTAACCGTGGAAAGGAGAGTTGATCGATCTCGAGAGTGTAGTACAGCTAACGGCACTGCCTGGCGGCGACAGGATCATCGTTCACCTCACGCTAGGGAGGGTACAGCAGGTACGGTTCGCGACCACAATAAAAGATACAGCCCTAGGTGCTATGGCTGTGGGGAAAGGGGCCATCTTCGGTCCAGCTGCCCTAAGCACACCCTAGGAAGGGAAGGTGAACGGTCTCAGAAAAGAAGTGCGGCTAACAACACCGCCCAGCAGCAGCAGGAATACGACTTTACTATCAGACACTGCAGCGGGAAATCTCACGGCAACGCAGATGCATTGACAAGACCTTGTCCTGAAGATTGCAACCATTGTAGTAGGCAAGGTAAGGAAGTGGTATCCGTGAGGATGCTCAGAACAGACCACCTCAGCAACGGGTGGAAGGACAGCCTACGACATGCACAGCAGGAAGATCCGGACATCAAGCCGATTCTGGGATGGATGAAGGCCCGTGCTACCAAGCCTAAGTGGAAGGACGTCTCAGCGATGAGTTCAACCACGAAAAGCTATTGGGCCCAATGGGGCACCTTGCTGCTTCAGGATGGAGTCCTGTGCCGTAAATGGGACAATGGTCGAGGAGACAGCTGTCGTCTGCAAATGGTCGTCCCTAAAGCTAAAGTGCCGAATGTTCTACAACTGTGCCATAATGGTCGTTCAAGAGTCCATCTGGGAGTTAAACGAACTCTACTGAAGGTCCGAGAACAGTTTTTCTGGGTCCATTATCGTGACGATGTCGAGGATTGGTGTCGTACATGTACAAGTTGTGCGGCTGTGAGGGGACCTCAGACATGGAGTAGAGGAGCATCGAAATTGTACAATGTTGGTGCACCACGGGATAGGACATCCCTTGACATTGCGGAGCCATTACAGAAAGGCGCAAGAGGGACTCCTAAGATCGTCCATGTGGATCGCCTAGCGCGTTATTATGGGACCGATAATGCTCGAGACGAGCATGTCTTAGGAGGGGGCAGTGTTACGCGCTAAAATCGGCGCACTAGCGCCATCTAGTCTCGAACCAAAGAACTAAACTTCTTGAAGTTTAAAACTCGAACTCTCGGTACCTTGCGCGTGTTTACTTGAACATTCTGGATATTTTGCTAATTTATATAAGTAGGCGCTGCAAGATGCGATCGGGCAGAGTTGAACTCGGCGACACAAGCGAAGCTTCGGAGCGGAATTAAGTGAATTAGTGTGTTTAATTATTAGTGTTTTTAGTTTTAATCTGTGTAAAGTAAATTAAAGTGTCAATTTAGGTAATTTTATCGGCAATTTTTATTGTCACGAACCGCAAGCTCGTAACACTACTAATACTACTGCAGCATGGCTCTACCACGTATAAAATTTCAAAACAATATTTTACATCAATGTACTTAAATTATAGATACAATTTGTTTTCTGATTTATCCATAACGCTATTAAGAACGAAATAAATGTATATAACTTTCAAGACAGTGATTAAATACCTGATAATAGTTTTGTTTGAGGACACTTTCTGGGACTACTCCTTCATCCCATACAGATACAGGTATGGCTTTCAACACAGTTGTCACAAGCTTATCTTCGCCTCCTAATTAATATAATAAGATTGATGCTCAGACCAATAAAGGAAGATACACGGAACTCTTATTTGCATTTCTAGTGATGCCGAAACCATGCTCAACTTCTTTAGACGCACTGAGACACACACAAAAAATAACACACACACACACACACACACACACACATACACACACACACACACACACACACACACACACACACACACACACACACACACACACACACACACACACACACACACCATTCTTCTGACTTTCTTTAAAAACTCGTTAAAGCCCACTACAGGACGCAAAATAATCATGTTTTTGGTTTCAAATGCGATGAGATGTGATGTGAGTGTATGTACAATAAGTTGAGCATGGTTTCGGCTTCATTAATTACGACATTAATGGTAGTTTCATAAAACATTAGTTTAAAAAAATTTCATCGACTTTTGTTAATATTTCGTGAGTAATAAAGTTTTCCTTAATTAATTTTAATAGGCGTCATCCAAAGATTGAGTAAAAACTTTTGTTAAGATGTTAAGACACATACTCACAGACCAACTGACTGGACAGTAAGTAATTATTTAATCACATTTATCTACACTTACCGTCAATCAATACAAGAATAAATTATTAATCATAAAAAAAAATTAAAAATGTTAAAAGTACTTCTTGGTACACTAGCAACACTGATGATACAGTCATCAGTGTTGCTAGAGTATAATGATGATAAATAGAATGAGCTAATGCTAATGCATAAATTAAATCATTTTGTCAAGGCATTCTCAAGATATTTTGGCAACATACATTTTTTTACCACAAACTAAAAACCAGTCACAACTCTTTTAATATTTTATGAAAATAGGCTATCAGGATATAAGAAAAGCTATTTTAAAATTTTACGCTACATACGAAATAATAGCATAAATTCGTACTCCTATAGGTTACCTCTCATTTCTGAGAGCATTGTTATATTTTCCTCGTGATTCTTTTCTTCAACGCCAAGCACGTGAAACGAAATTTTCGGCAGGCGCTTATCCCCTAATATGGTTCTGATTGACTAGGAGACAACTATATGGTATACAGAATAGCCATATAGTTGCCTACATTTTCCCAAGGAAATTGAAACCGTTATTATTTTATGAAAATTCAATGGTATCAGAATAACCATATCATTATCATCATCATTACAGCCTTTCACAAGTCCACTGCTGAACATAGGCCTCCTCAAGTAATGCCACATAGCACGGTCCTGAGCCATCTGCATCCATCGACTTCCTGCATGTCTTACCAGGTCGTCACTTCAAGCTGAAGTGGCAATGGGCGGGCCATATAGCTCGAAGAACCGATAACCGATGGGAAGAAAGGTTTTCGAGTAGCAGCCTCGTACCGGTAGGCGTAGTGTAGGGCGACCCTCCACTAGATGGAGAATAGCCATATAGTTGCCTTCATTTCCCAAGGAAATTGAAACCGTTATTATTTTATTAAAATTCACGAAACGACAAGTATAGGTAAGAGAAAGATAAGACGAAGATGTAAATCGTACCAGATGCTTTTTGTATCGCCTTTAATTCCTTATCAACTCTGACACATGGGTATCCTTTTTTAGTGGCGGCCAAGAGCGATGCGCCCGCTGTCCACAAATCCTGTGATCGCCTCGACTCTTTTTCAGCCTTCAAATGAGCTTTACGAGAAAAAAAAGGGAAATGAATACCAAATTACATATTTCACCAGATAATTAATAAATATGACGACGGGATACAAAAGTAAAACCGTTTCAACTTATCTGGATTTTGATTTTTAATTGAAGATAAAGGTTGATGTCTATGGGATACAACATCCACTTACCATCATGTGTACTGTGTGCTCGTTTGTCACCCTTATTCTATAAAAAAATGCATGCCCTTATTTCCATGCCTTGAAATTCGGGACAATTGCACATTTATATATTGTACAAAACTCTTGTTGTTACTAGTATCAATTAATAACAATAAATGTTCCTTATCATTTTAAGAATGTTACCCATATTCGCCAGCGTCTACAATGACGTCATCGGTTTGTGTGGCCTTGAGGTGCACTCGTCATATCAATTACCAACGTTTCTTCGGAACAAATTGTTTGGCATGATATACTAATCCGAAGACTATCATGCATACATGTGCACATAGTTTGCGTGTTATTTGCTTTAGCGATTACAAATAAACGATCATGTATACATGACGAAAGGCATGTCATATTCATCATCATCATCATTACAACCCTTCACAAGTCCATTGCTGAACATAGGCCTCCCCCAAGTAATGCCACAAAGCACGGTCCTGAGCCACCTGCATCCATCGACTTCCTGCATATCTTACCAGGTCGTCAGTCCATCTAGTGGGGGTCGCCCTACAATACGCCTACCGGTACAATGCTGCCACTCGAGAACCTTTCTTCCCCATCGGTTATCGGTTCTTCGAGCTATATGGCCGGCCCATTGCCACTTCAGCTTACTAATCCGTTGGGCTATGTCGGTCACTCTGGTTTTACTGCGGATATCCTCATTTCTGAGTCTATCACGCAGAGAAACTCCGAGCATAGCCCTCTCCATAGCTCGCTGAGCGACCTTGAGCGTCCTCATACGGCCAGCAGTGAAGGACCACGTCTCAGATCCATAAGTCATCACTGGCAACACGCACTGGTTGTACAATTTAGTTTTCAGATTTTGAGGTATACCTGACGAGAAGATGTGTCGTAATTTCCCGAACGCTGCCCAGCTGAGTTAAATCCGTCGATTGACCTCTCGGTCGAAGTTGGACTTACCTTAGTCAGACTATTTGTCCCAGGTAAACGTACTCGTCAACAACTTCGAGCATAGTGCTCCCAACAACTACCGGCATAGGTGTGACATGGACATTAAACATGATCTTTGTTTTGTCCATGTTGATCTTAAGACCTATCCGTTGGGAGACTTTATTGAGGTCATTGAGCATAGTGCTAAGGTCCTCCAGCGATTCTGCCATAAGGACTATATCGTCGGCAAATCGAAGGTGAGTGAGGTACTCGCCATTGATGTTAATACCGTATCCTTTCCAGTCCAGTAGCTTGAAAACGTCTTCCAAAGCAGCGGTGAAGAGTTTCGGGGATATAACGTCACCCTGTCTTACACCTCTCTGCAGTTGGATAGGTTTCGAGCTCTGGTTCTGTACTCGGATAGCCATCGTAGCCCTACTGTACAAACACTACAGCACTTCGACATACCGACAGTCAACTTGGCACCGCTAAAGGGACTGTAGCACCGCCCAAATTTCGACGGAATCAAAGGCTTTCTCATAGTCCACATACGCCAGGCAAAGTGGCAGATTGTACTCTTCAGTCTTCTGTACAAACTGCCGCAGGGTATGTATGTGGTCTATGGTACCGAAGCCTTTTCGGAAACCGGCTTGTTCGGGAGGCTGGAAGTCGTCGAGTCTGCGTGCGAGACGATTCGTAATGACTCTCGAAAACAGCACGTAGACGCGGCTCAGAAGGGAAATCGGTCTGTAGTTCTTCAAGAGAGCGTTGTCGCCTTTCTTAAAGAACAAGACCACCGCACTTCTGTTCCACGCCTCTGGAGTAGTGCCACCATGGAGGACGGAATTGAAGAGCTTCTGAAGGACTTCAAGTACCGGTGTTCCACCCGCTTTCAGAAGCTCCGCTGTAATTCCATCCTCGCCTGGGGCCCTGCCGTTTTAAGGTGCTGGAGAGCCATTCTAATCTCGCTTAGACTGACGTCCGGGATATCATTGGAATAGTGTCGGATAAGACTTGCTCTTGGATCGTTACTCACACATGCGTGCGGCTCCAACGATGATGTGTACAGCTGCCCATAGAACCTCTCAATCTCACTCAAAATCTCAGGTGTCCCGGAAACGATGCTGCCACACTCAGTCTTCAGCCTTGACAGTTGGCTCTTACTGGCAGACAGATCTCTGGCAAAGACTTTGGAGCCCTGGTTCCGCTCAATCGCTTCTTCAATACGAGCAGTATTAAATTTGGAGCATGTCAAATCTGTTGACGATTGCAGTCTCATCTCCCGTCAAACAGCCATGAGATTAAGAGTGTGATCGGAGAGTTTTTGTGTTCTTCTGCGGCGGGTCTTGCAGAACTAAGCTCAGACCGCATGGACAGTTTCCACGAGCTTGTCATTCATATCGTCCACTGCATTGCAATCTTGTAGGCACTGAAAGCGGTTACGTAACTCGAGCTGAAATTTCGGGATTCTGGATTAGAGCACGAGGGGGGACGGAGCGTTGACTTCATTAGACGAGACCTCTCCAACTTAACGTTAGTAAGGTTCAGTGTGCCTCTAACCACTCAGTGATCGCTGCCAGTTTTCACCCTTGCGATCACGTTGAAATCAGAACAGTTGGCGTCTGGTCGTCATAATGAAGTCAATCTCATTTTTTGTCGAACCGTCGGATCTCCACCAGGTCCACTTCCTGTGGGGCCGCTTCTGGAAAGAAAGAGTTCATCATAAAGAGTCCCTCTTTCTCCATAAGTCGGCCAGCTGCTGGCCCCTTCGGTTCCGTTGCCCTACTCCAAATTTCCCTAATTTCAGCTCACCGTTTTCTCTTGTGCCTAGTTTTGCGTTGAAGTCTCCCATCAACACCGTGTAGTGAGTTTTGGAGGAATGCATGGCTTTGGAAATATCCTCATACATTTCCTCCACCTCCTCATCGGGATGTGCCGAGGTTGGTGCATAAACTTGTATGACCTTCAGCGAATACCGTTTGGTGATTCTGAGTATCAGGTACGCAACCCTCGTCGACACACTCCCAATCTTTATAACGTTGTTGACGAGAGACTTGTGGAAGATAAATCCGACACCTCCTTGGGACAGATGGTTTCCCTCCCGGTGATAGAACAAGTTGCCGGATTCGAGAATCACCGTGTCCTCCCCTCCCTTCGGCCACAGAAACTTGTCATCTCTTCTCCACCCCTCTCCACCCAGGGTGGTTTGCAGAGTCTCAATGGCAACCGAAATTCCAATTCCACGCTTGGAGCGGGTTGGCAACCGCGTTTTTTTGTCGTACAGTTGCTGTTATCAGGAAGATGCTGCTGCCCATCTCCTGCCTGTTTCCCTCTGTCGCCTTTTACGACACCCACGGGAAGATATGGGGTAGTGGATATTCCTAACCGCCACTACACGGCACATATGTCATATTGCGTTACAAAAAAATGGATTTTACGAAAAAATTTTGAACTGTTATACACCTTAAATTTTTTGCACACTTGCATTAGCTTTGCAATGTCATTTAACAACGATACTTGAGATAATTTCATACGATGTTGTAACTATGAAATATATGTTAAATAATTAAACCTTTTTGCGATTTTTGGTTTAAAATTTTGTATAATTTGTGAAATTTGTAAATGACTCAGGACCGTGCTTTGTGACATTTCTTGCTGGAGGTCTATGTTCAGCAGCTTTGATGTGGAGTGTAATGATGATGGTGATGATGGTGATGATAATTTCAAAAATATAACGCACCATTAAGCTTATCCTCTAATTTTTTCACTTTGAAAGTCATTTCAGATAGTTGTTTCGCGAAAATTCGTTTCTCTGACGCCACTTTCTCGGCAACCATTTTGTTAAGTTTACGAGTATTCTGAAAAATTCGAAAATGGTGTTTAATAACCTTTTATATTATATGCAGTTTTTTTTTTGAGACAAGCAAGGGTTTCTTTATTTTACATCCATTTTAATAGGTATAACATAAGATGTTTTGTTTATGTAATAATATTTGATGGTTTGACTGGCTCGTTATTCTGCCTTCTTAATGGTCGTGAGCGCGAATGCAGATCATAGTTCAAATCCCGGGTCGGGCTAAAATGAGTGTTTGAATTTTTCTGTCAAGAAATACTCGGTAACCGATTCACAGCAACAGGCATTGTTTTACCTTCACGCCTCGGCAAACACGTATCGCCCCATCAGACTGTGTGAGTGACGGATGAGAGAGTGCACCTGCGTTTGCACACAAATTCGTGAACTATGATCCTGCACTGCGCAGATGGCTATTTTCCGTCAAGGCTGGTCGCCATGACCGTCATTGGGTCTGGAGAACATTAATATAATAATCTTTTATGGGTTTGTTAGTAAGTTTTGTAGTATTCACACAATGTATTTTTGTCGAGGTGATCAATAGCTTAACTAAGGTCAGATAGCGCTGTAGTCAAGTTATTCTTAAATTCAATATAAATGAACCAAAATTCACATCAATAGTTACAATCTAGACATTATAGATGGCGCTGATGTAAATATTAGAGTGACAAACAAACTTAACATCTGGTTGATTTTTACTACTGCCCATGGTCATCTACAGCCAACTTCAAACAAAAAGATCGCAAATAAATCAATGATTTCAAAAGGAAGGATAGGCCCATCTAAATATTTTACTCATAACTTTAAACTTTAAAGTAGCGCATCTTTCATAATACAAACGTCATATCAAAACACCACGTAACCAAGGTCGGATTTCGTAGTATAATTATCCTAATTGTATCATTATTTCATAGTTTGTAGTACATTGTATCGTAACAATGCTAAGCGAAAATACCATAATTTTAGCTAAAGGTCGACTTGTATTATTATTGGGTCCTTTTACATTTTAATATTAACCCTACGATGTCGAGAATTTCTGTATTGTACATACAGAGTACCACGTTTTTTTTTAATAAAATTAGAATTAGCTTCCTTTCTGTTCAATCGATTAAAAAGAAACATGAAACGTCAAACGTGATATAATTTTTTTAAATAGTATAATTTTATTTTCCATGTACAATATTTTTGAGCGGCGAAATCCAGCCCTGGCCTAATCTTGGTAACGTAACGAAACTAAATGTAAAATAAAACGTTAAAAATGCGTCTATATAATAATTTAATTGTAACAAAATAAATATAAAGTTATTTACCGATGACACGATATCCCATGATTCTTTTAAATCTTTGCATCGTAATTTTGCATTCTTTTACCACGCAACTAGACATATTTGTGACAGGCAATCTGTCAAAAAATCAAATCTGTCCTGCGCGCGCACCACTGTCGACCGATTCGCGTTGGCCCTAAAATTACATTTTACTAACGTACACTGGTCCGTTTTAGTTGTTCGGTCGGCCCGGTCCTTACGCTAGTAATATATAATTCAATGAAATTAATTTTTGAGGATAAAGATGAACTGAACTGAAGATTGTACATACTTTACACACAGACTTCTTGATCAAAAAGGAATTCTATCAATTTTAAATAAATACACTAGCTACCTCGGCATACGTTGTTCCGTCCTTTTAGGTAGGTGGCGCAAGTACGCTCCGGACCTTGTACATGGTTGATATAAAATTTTGTAATAACTGAATGTCAACGCCCAGGTTTAGATTTTGTAAAATTATTTTTTGGTCATAAAACAATATATTGTGAATATATGATTTTATGTCATTTTGATGCTTAACTAAAAAAAATAACTTGACTACAGCGCCACCTATCGAATCATAGCAAAGCTATAAACTGTTATCTTAATATAACTAAGTACATTGTGTAAAATTGATCACAATTGATCAAGTTTTTCGGACGTTACACGAATATTAACAGACACGCCAACGATTATATAATATACAAAAATAACTCGAACCCAAGCAGATAGAAGCTCTCGGTAGAAAATATATGAGATATTTATCAGCAGTACAGCCAGAACTATGTTGAGGTTTGAACTTTATGGGGAACCAGGATAAAAAAGTAGCCGTAGAAGTAACATGTCTATGGCTTTTTTGTAGAAAGCTGTTTGTACAAGGTAAAGAGCTGCAAAAAAGGTGTTACCAATGGAATTTGGCGAGAAAAATAAGGTTATGATGCAGTGTATGCACGAAAAAAATTCCTACGATAACATGGCCCTGCAAAAACAATGTGATTTTAAACGTTTTAGTGAAAATATTAATCAACTTGACGCACATGAATTCATGTTAACACAACAGCAGTAACAAAACAATTACATATATTTCTTTCGCATTATGAACAGAATGGTATGGATTGGAAAAGAAAGGAAAGTGAAAGAAAGAAAAGCGGTCACCTCATTTCACAATTCACAAATTATACTTAGCTGACACAACAAGTGTATTTACAAACTCCTTTATAGTGATATCTTAGCAAGCCAGGTTATCGTAGAAGATCTTTACACAGAGGCACTCATCATCACAAAAAGAATATCTGAATCTGAAAAAGTTGTGTATTACCTCTTTTTCCCTTTGCATTAATTTATTTTCCAACATTTCTTGGTGTCTTTGCAATTGTTTGTTTAGTGCCTCTTTTAAAATCGTTTCATTTCTTTTCTTTTGATCTTCAAGCTAAAATTACAATTACCAAAAAAATAAAATTTTCGGCAAAAGGTTTTTTTGATAAGTCGTCCACCAAAGTATCGGGAAAACTTTACGGATGTTTGTTTTTTTAGGCTGTTAAATAATTGATATTTTCAAGACTCGAGTGATTAATATTATTTACATGTCTTTTACTTTTGATTTTAAAATCCAACTGTTACAGGTTTTGCATTACTAAGCGAAACGCATTCCAAAGTTACACAACTGTAACAGTGAAGGAGTTTGAGAGAAAACCAGTGCGGTGAGAGGGAATTCGCAGTACGAGTTTTTGAGACCGAAGATGGCAATCATGGGAACCCAGGTATTGAAACTTACATTTATAATACTCTGAGTCAATGGATCGTTAAATATAGTAAGTGATCGTTAAAGAGTGCTAAGAAGTATAAGATTCCTGCGTTGTAGAATATTTAATCTTTGAGAGTGATAGAATGAGACATTGTCATACTTTCGAAGACCGAAAACAAAACGCGTACAGCTGTTGAGAAGTCGATCCAATTTATTAACTAAGTAATTTTTTGCATGTAAGTAACACACATCAGCATAATCGAACGTAGGAAGGATAAGGGATAAATGCATATAACATACTCGTGTATTAAATTCCTTTTCCATTTCAGCTCGCTTACGTTTAATGGCAGCTTCAATAAGTGATTTCCTTCTTTGTGTTTCTTTTTCACCTTGTGATAGTGCAGCTGCTTGTAAATACACAATACAACATATGTTATTCAATTTTTCTTCTCCTTAGTTCTTCCCTGTAGAGATCTCACTTTTCAAAACGTTAGTAGGTTTTAACGTTCAGAAAATCTCAAAGTATGTGTGAAGTATTTAGAGTCTGACAACTTTGCGAATTCTAAAACTCATATATGAGTATTCGAATCGTGTACTATGATATAATTCATTATCCATTCCATCCATTACCGTTACCATAACAGACTATAAAATTTTACTAGATTGTCTCCTAGGACGATTGTGCCATAGTTGCCATGCTTGTCAGGCGGGTGCCCATCTTCTGTTTTAGCTTCCCTCTGTCGCTTCTTACGGCACCCACGGTACAATATAGGGGTAAGTGGATATTCTTATACCGCCGCTACTAAAAAAGTAAATAAACAAAATCCGCACCCCCCATAACAGGTTAGACAGTCCAAACCAATGCAATAAATTTCACTTATATTACCAACATTAATCATCTGAGCTACCATGGCTCTTTTCTGTTACAATATAATACGTCAAATTATATCAAAAAGTAAAAGTATTTAAATGATAGGCAATGACCTCGTCTCATTTTAGAGAAGTTTATAGAGCAATAAGTCCGCAGCGCTGCTTCAGTGCTTGTTAGCAGACTTTACATGTCCTAGAAATATTTCATTTTATTCCTCAGAGATGTAAGTTTCCTCACGGTGTCTTCGTCACCAATGTATACATGGTAAAACGACACTTAAAATTGCAACTAATAATTTCATTATGGCCGATTGAACTCTATACATACAAGTATGATGGACTGGATTATACCCAACAAAATGTTTGTGCCGATTTGAAGCGCCGCCATTGTTCGTACCGGGAACTAAAATTGATGTACTAATACGCCAAAGTCTATTGTGTTATTTTAATTGTATCTCTGTATTAAACTTTTGACTTGAAAAAATGAATGTAGTTTGTGTAGTTAAAAAATGTTTGATCTTAGTTATATAATAAGAATTATTTTTAGTAGTAATGAGAGTGTGCGTAATTTGTAAAACTTGTGAACAAAAGGAAAGTGAGATAGTTCAACATATTAATGAGTAAGTGAATTTAAAGCTAATGTTTAAAAAATTAAACAATTTGATATTATAGGTACCTACTTAAAATTTGTTTCTAATCTTAATACCGTAATTACCAACATGTTTGGCTTTATATTATTGAGTTTTGATAAATAATAAAATTCAATAGGGTTGCCGTGTTCCTTGGCTATAGTACTTATCGATGTTCTTTTCTATCCATATCAGTTAACAACAAAAGTCACCGACAACAGATAATTATCAAATGTTACTGTTGTTATTATTCAGATTCAAGAGTAGCAATAACTAGTATTGTCTACTCCACGTTTGTGATAGAAAACCGCAAATGAAGCTATATGACAGTACTTTGAAATAGTAAAATTATTAGAGGGTTAGTTATTCTGGTTTTAAATGGTATTTGGTCGAATCCACTTTAATACCATATTTTTGTAATATGGTATTATTTAATGTAATGTTGTCCCGTCACGTTTCTTTGAACGATGAGATCTGAAGAACTCGTACCGCTATAATTGTTCCCTTGATTTTAGAGCTTTGTAGAACATTTAGAGACGGTGACAGGAGATTCGAGGATATAACATTGTATACTTGGGAGATAGATAAAGCCTTAGTGTGAGATACTACTAACGAAGACAATTTGGCAGCTTCTCATCTCTAGGGAACCTCGTTTAAAACAGAGGTGACATCAGAGGTAACTGAACTAAGTAAGTAGCCCAAATATGAATCTATGAGAGATGAGTACATCTTTGTGCCATTTGCTGTAGAGACTATTTGGGGAGAGGGTTTACGTGCTCACCGCAAAGTCCCTAAACAAACTATCCGCGACTGATCGTTGCTGCTGGTGATAAGACGGGTGCTTATTTTCTCACTCAAAGGCTAAATATAAGAATAAGAACGCTGGCTGTGTTTCAGAGAGGAAACGCAGCGAGCGTTCTTGGCACTATACCGCTGACTGTTTGATAATTTCAGTTTTTAGCTTTTTTATTATAGTTTTTTAATATTATAATATGAGTTTCGTAAATGAAGTTGTAAATAAGTGATAACTATATAATTTAAACTTTATATATTTTTTATATCTTGCTAGATGGTACCCGGAGCATTGCTGCCGCAGAAGAAATAATTGTAGAAATGTTACATATTTTAAATTTAGAACTGTTATATTGTTTAATTAGAAATGATAATACAGACATTGAAATTGAATGATCTATAACTTTCAAATAAATTGTCAAGCTACGCCCGCCACCTAGTATAAGTTAATCGTATTATGGTCTACCTGTAACTTTAAACGAGCAATGTGTAATCTCGAAACAGATCCAACGATTTTCATAAAAGTTTTATCCTGGAGTTCGGCAATAACTGATCGAACGGTAAAAATGTCTTTGGCAGTGCATAAAAAAGCGCAACAAACATAACATCATAGCTATATGTTGTTGCTATATCCCGTTGAGGGAAAAATCTATAGTTTAGTATTTTTGTCTAACCATGTCAATAAATTCATAGATAAAATGACTTAGAAAAACCGCAAACCGGCCTTAAGCGTTATATTAGTAGCTAATTTGTTTTCTATAATACTAGAATGCGTTAATTTAGCAGCAAATTTGTTTTATATAATACTAGAATTGATTGAACTGTTGACAATAAATTCTTTGCAAAATTGCGTTTTCATTTTTATTTAGTATAGTTACTTACACCAGTTGAATATTTTCCAGTACTAATTGAAAATACCCTCGCGAATGAACCAACATACCCAGTTTTGAGACGCGGAACAAAATCCGTTCTGTAGTTACTAATAAAAACGTAGATAAACCTACGCAGCATCGATCTTGGTTTTATAAGAGGTATAAAGCTTGCGTCTAAGGCCTAGGTATTAATTGATACATTTGTTTATTGTATAGCATTATATTATTATAACACATAAATGAAATGAACGGTACGAAAAGGCCTGGGTTTAAAATTTTATCGATATATTTTATCACACTGTCTTATCTCTATTATTAGTTCCGTGGACGCTCACTTCTGCTGTCAGCAACAAAATGGGGAAAATCAAATTGCCTCATTATGTCACGGTGTAAAGTCAGTCCGTATATTATAGAGGTCAGTGCAGCGGGGAGATTTTGGTTACACTAATTTATTACTCGTATATCGTCTAATATACAACATGTAACATAATTAACGCACATCCTGGAAGTAATTTGTTCAGAACCGCTTACTGAATCGATTCTTATCATTTTCAATATAGGTAATTTTTTATCCCAAAATAATTAAAACTACGTAAATTACAGTCACACTAAATCTGTACAGTCGAAATAAACTGAAATGGACCGTGGCAATGGACTTAAGGCAATAAGACTTTTAAGAGTGCAATTTTATTCGTATTATTACTAATTCTGTCATTCAATAAAATTAAAGAAAAATTATCTTTATTTCAAGCACGTTAAAGTCTTTGCGTTCGTAGATTTGTACTGTGACCACAACATTCTTCCGGAATTAGTACACAATATACTAATTGGGGTGTCTGAGGGTGTGCGTTAATTACGTTACATATTGTATATGATCGTAAGCGCCATCACAACAAGCGGAATTACAGTCGGAATGATTCATTCTAAAATTGAATATATCGCATGATCGCAAAATTTGTCCAGTTGTGTTTGGGCTTAATACTTACATACTTACACATACACACATACATAGACGTACAACCGAAAAACACAATGGTCATTTTGAAGCATGTACGCATCAAAGCTAAAATTAATGAGATTTTCTTACTGTCCACGGCACGGTCGACTCTGTCCTTCATTCCTGCAACGGCTTCTTTAAGTTCTTCTTGCAATTTTTGAGCCTTTATAAAACAAGAATTCAAGTAAATACGTCGATTCAAACCTATTAATTTATATCAATATTCATACTATAAGTTGCTAAACTTCATTATTAGATAGTCTTGCTCAACTTACGGAGTCATTGCCAAAGTTATTGTAAGAACTGTAGAACAACGATCGCATTAGACATTACAATTGAAACAATATGAGTATTTTGTCAAAAATATTTAAGTATTGATAAAAAAGATTTTTTAATACTTTTTTAATCATTTCTTATATCCATTAGAATATATCAAGTACTAAAATTCTACATCATTATCACTAGAATACTTTATGTTATATAAATCTATGTTATCGCCATCGATCACTAAGTTATCGCTATATAAATTACTAGCTTGCCAGTTTAGGATTCCATCGCGGACAAACAACGTGACACGTAATTTATATATATATATATATATATATATATTAAGATTTGAATATATTTTTTTTTTGCGCCCGAAGCCATTAAGGGCTACCCTATACGTAGGAAGGCGGAAAATGCATTACGCATACCACGATAGCCGGTCTATCGTGGTTATGAGGTGCTTACTGTCCTACCGGGGACCCTAAGTGATACCCTCTAAAAACCGCCTTTGGGGACAGGCAGCCGGCTGATTAAGCTGTATTGTGCCTTATCGTGAGCGACCCTCTTTTGGGAAAAGAGGGCGCAGGCGGCTAAGAGCCGCTGAGGGAGTGCCTACGAAGGCAAATTAATGTTAGTTAATGCAATAATTTAATTTAATTAGAGTTGGCCTGAGCCGCCAGGAGACAGTTCAGGTCGGTTGACAGTTTATTAGGCGGGTCCGAGAGAGAGTTTCTCGGCCTGCGGACACGATAGCGAGAGAGGTGGGGCTGCATAAGAAGCTGCCTCACGAATTAAATGGTTTGGGTGCGACTCTGAGGCTTTGAAGAAGTTCTCAGAGAGTTTTTTAAAAAAATTGTTGAATTGTTGGGAGCTCTAAGTCCCGATGAAGGTCGGCATTATGGACGTACCAAGGTGCGTTCGCAGCTCGACGACAGAAGAGGTTCTGAACTATTTGGAGTTCATTTAAAATATTAGGGTTTGCGTGGGCAAAGACGGGGCCCGCGTAGGACATGACTGGTCGTATACAGACCTTGTAAAGGGTACGCTTGTTTCGAAGGGACATTTTACTGTGTCGGCCCAACATACTGTTGAGCCTACTCAGATAAAACCGTGCGTGACGGGTTACTCTTTTGACGTGGGGCCTGAAAGTGAGCCCTGTGTCTAGAGTGACACCTAAATATTTGGCGGACGTATGCCAGGGGACAGGGGTCCCTAGCATACGTATTGGTGGAGTGTTTTTGAGACGGCGTCGTTTATAATCGAAGTGAACGGCGGAGCTCTTCTCCGGGTTCACATCGATGCGCCATTTTTTGTAGCAAGCTCCTAGGTCATCAACTGACTTTTGGATCTTGTTTCGTATGAAGGGTAGTGAGACACCTTTGCAGTAGATGGCAGTGTCGTCTGCGAAGAGGGAGAGTTGAACACCTTTCGACGGGATGGGAATGTCGTTGGTGAACAGGATGTACAGCAGAGGAGCAAGTACTGAGCCCTGAGGGACACCAGCCTTGATAGTTCGCTGTGAAGATAGCGTACCTTCGTGTCTAAAACGAAAAGTACTATGTTTTAAATAGGAGGCCACGAGACGAACTAGACGATCGGGGAGACCTATTTTGTAGAGCTTGTAGATGAGGCCTGTGTGCCAGACTCTATCGAAAGCTTTAGTTATATCGAAAAATACCGCGATGGTCTTATGACGACGAGGGTAGAAACCGCTGAGGATATATTCCACAATGCGGTGAACTTGTTGGGGACATGAGTGTTTGGCTCGGAAGCCGAATTGATGGGGAATGATAAGAGGGTCGCCGTCTGTGGGAAACAGATAACGGCTCATACGCGTTTGGATGACTCTTTCGAAGAGCTTGCCTATTGCCTTGAGGAGGCTAATGGGGCGATGACTGGAGGGGAGATTGACAGGCTTGCCTGGCTTGGGAATTCCAATCACAATTGCCTCTTTCCACGTAGTGGGGAAATAACTGAGGTTGAAGCAGGCGTTGAAGATAATAGATAAAAAGGTTAACACCTGCTCAGGAAAGTGTTTTAGGGCTTGGTTATTTGAATATATTATGCTGCATTTGTTCACGGACGGCGGTAGTCAGTAGTCACAAGTTGAGCCGCATGCTCATACGCCCCTCTTATATAAAAAATCATCAAATACAACGGTAAAGGTCCGGCCTTTTGCGGAGTAATAAAAAAGGAAATACTTACATAACGGTAGGTGTGATAAAGCAACAAATCCGGATCGCCAGATAAATGTAGCTTATTTTCAACATATTGCAATCCCGGTAACATTATCTCGCTTTCATCTATGTATCGATCAATTACCGATTCCACCTGCGTTTGTTATAAAAAAAATTGTGCACATTAAGTCACACTATGCTTTATTGATTTATGTTATTTTAAATTTAACAATGTTCTTTAATCTGATTGTAATATACTCAAAAAGACGTATTTTTCTAATTTTTGACACACCTTTATGTACACGGTCCTGAGCCACCTGCATCCATCGACTTCCTGCATGTTCCAGGTCGTCACTCCATCTAGTGGAGGGTCATTCTAGACTACGCCTACCGGTACGAGGCTGCCTCTCGAAAACTTTTTCCCCATCGGTTGTCTACTTCAGTTTACTAATCTGTTGGGCTATGTCGGTCACTTTGGTTCTACTGCGGATATTCTCATTTCTAAATTCTACAATATAGAATTTATTATATATTATATACAGAATATATTCAAAAAGACGTATTTCTCTGATTTTGACACACATTTCTGGCAATGAAGCCTGACATTTCAAAAATTAGATTAAAGTTATTATTATAATTTCAAAACACCTACCTTTACTTCCTACAAAATTGCTGAGCTTGTAGTTGAATAGACTAATTTCTTCATCATCATCATTATTACAGCCCTTCTCAAATCCACTACTCAACATAGGCCTCCCCCAAGGAATGCTACAAAGCATGGTCTGAGCCACCTGCATCCATCGACTTCCTGCATGTCTTACGAGGTCGTCACTCCATCTAGAGGGGGGTCGCCCTACACTACGCCTATCGGTACGAGGCGGCCACTCGAGAAATTATTTTCCCTATCGGTTGTCGGTTCTTCGAACTACATGGCCGGCCCATTGCCACTTCAGCTAACTAATTTTTGGGCTATGACGGTCATATCCTCATTTCTAAGTCAAAGAAACCCCGAGCATATCCCTTTCCTTAGCTCGCTGAGCGACATTGAGCGTCCTCATATGGCCAGCAGTGAAGGACTACTTCTCAAATCCATCCAAAACATCACTAGCAACACGCACTGGTTCTACAATCTAGTTTTCAGGGTTTGGGATATACCTGACGAGAAGATGTGTCGTAATTTCTCGAACGCTGCCCAGCCGAGTTGAGTCCGTCGATTGACCTCTCGGTCGAAGTTGGACTTACCTTGTCGGAATACTTGTCCCCGGTAAACGTACTTATCAACAACTTCGAGCTTAGTGCTCCCAACAACTACCGGCATAGGTGTGACATGGACATTAAACATGATCTTTATTTTGTCCATGTTCATCTTCAAACCTCTCCGTTGGGTGACGTTGAGAGTAATTATAAATTCGAAATATTTGAAAAACGCATTTCAGAAATAGTGATAATTGCTATCGTTGCCACGTTAGGCAGATGGCTTGACAACCCAGTTTTTTATTATTTTACGCCGTGCAGTGGCAAAAAACAATCAACTATCTCATATCATTCATGGGTGTCGTAGGAATTTACAGAGAGAAATGAGACAGTAGTTCCTGTTAATCACAGGAGTATTTTTTAAGAAAGGATTATGTGAGAAGATATGATAACGCTACAAGTATTTGCACGTGCGGTGTAGTGGTGGCTTAAGTGAATCCACTACACCATATCGTCTCGTGGTAATCGTACGTACGTAATCGGCGTCAATAGAAAATTAAAACAGGAAATGGGCAGCACCATGTTGTTCATAACAACTCAAAAGTAACTACGGTCCTTTATGAGTCGATCTATGGGTGAGGCATACGAGGACTTTAATAGGCTATGATAATAATAATAATGATCTGCTCATCAATAGAATAATACGAAAGTTTGTAAGCCTCGTGAGTTAAACTAAAATTTACCGTTTGCCATTGTCTATCTCGCACAACAGACTTGTCATTCTCCCATTGAAATTCTACGCAGGCTGCCTTCACTTTCTCTTGGCAAGCTTGCATCATTGTTCTTGTCTTCTCTATCGCTTCAGGCAGCGCTTGCACTCCACAGTCCAAGTAACGATTTAAGTCATCTAAAACAATAGGATAAAGATCAACCTATGTACTTTTCAAAACCTACTAGCTGCCTCGGCAGACGATATGTTCTCTGCGGAAGCGTAGTAGAGCTTACGTGCTAGAGATGTACTGCAGTTGTATTAGTAGAATAGTTGTAGCACGAATGGATCGGCTCGAACGGGGAAGGACCACGCTCTCACAGAATACCAGCATAAAATAACAGCTTAAAGACGCTGTGTTACGTATGGTGAGTGTAGAGAACCGGAGACCCTTTTTACTGGAAATGAGGCATTCCATCTTAGTCCTAACGGGTAACAACGCACCCGCATTTTGATTCGTAATCGAGGTTAAATTGAGATGTCTATGGGCTACACCAACATTTATGAGCTTCGTTCTGCTAAACAAATTCAGACGTCCAGACACTGATCCTGTTTTTAATAATCTGTTTGAAAAATGTTTGGTTATCAGTTTCATTTTATTTCTTCAAAAAAAAGCAATACTTTAATGTTTTTAATAGCTTTGATTAACAACAGCAAATAATGAATGGTGCACCCAAAAACAAGTTAGCCTTGCGACACGAAACATATGCTACCTCTGTACTAGGTGGTGATTGTGCTATTTTTAATTATTTATGAAAGACACATATATTTTGTGACATTTAGCCTATTATACTTCTCACAAGATACTTGATAAAAAGAGAAAAGATAAACTCTTACTTACCCATGTCCTCTTGAGCATCTGTCGCATTTTTAATGGAAACTTTGACTAATTCCAGTCGCTCCTCCATTGCTTTACGGAGCTCTTTCAGTTTAGGAATTGAGAAATCCAGCATTGTCTCCTCTACAAGCTAGAAAATTTTTTTTGTTATTAGGTCCAGTTTTATTTATTCTTTATTAGGTACTCGATAACTAGATGCTACACAAAATATTCTCATTATACATATTTTTAAAAGTAACTATCTCGTTAAATATGATTTATCTTTTAAATAATATATATATTTATCACGTTAAGTCGGTGAAAGTTTAATTTTTTGTTTAAATCATTGTAAATATATCTTCATTGGGCAGAGTACTGTCTCTCGGCAAATTTAGATTTTACATAAATTTATCTTTTCCTGTTAATGAGTACGAGTAGCTACCCTAGCCAAGAAACGGAAGATTTAGGGTTACTTACTCTTTCCTTCCCAATCAGAGGCCTACTACATTCTTTTCCCGGGCTATTACATATAAATAACCTTTTTCATCACGTATCACGTGTCGTATTATCGTCGATGGTGTGTCTTTCCTGGAATAGTGGTGTTGAGAGTAGTGGTGCCAGAGTGGATGGGAGTAGTGATGTAGGGAGTAGGGTGGGAAGACACATGAGGGAGGACGAGAGGTGCTCTTCAATCCAGGTAAGACACATCATTGTACCAGGTGCGAAAAATATAAACATCTTTATTATAAAAAATTCCGCAAAGTAACGCCTGATTCTATCAATTAACATCTTTCTCTTATTTACAGTGCCTTTTTTTCCTTTCATTAAAAATTATGAATCAAATTGTCCTTATATATTATAATTAAAGGTACACACAGTTATATATTATGTAGTGAAACACGAGCGTTGGTCACCACAATTGGTTTATTAACGTACATGGCGGTATTTGCATATTTTTAACAATATAAATTATAAATATACCCAACACACACACACACAAATTTAAACTGAACTCGAACTTCTTTTTATAAAAAGAAGGTTGACAAACGATCACACTGTCCTACTGATTGTTAGTACCCATAGACAACTACCCCCGATTGATATTCCAAATAATAATTTGTTGTCACTTCTGATGCCGTGTAGTGGCGGTTGAGAATATCCACTAACCCATATCTTCCCGTGAGTGTCATAAAAGGGCGACAGAGGGAGACAGGCAGGAGATGGGCAGCAGCATCTTCCTGATAACAACTGTGATATAATAAAAAACTGCGGTTGCCAACCCGCTCGCCAAGCGTGGCAACTATGGCAAATATCCCCCCATGAATAACGACGCAAAAAACGGCCCCCAGTCCCCGGTGGCCCCGCTATTCCTGGCTACGGTGGCGACCATGGTAACGGCGGGGCAGGGGGTGCTAAGAATCTCCGGTGGAGGTTCGGTTGCCACCTACGACGACTCGACCTGGCAACATATAACGCACGCACCCTGAGGACTGACGAGAAGATACTGGAGCTGGAAGAAGAGGTAGACAAGTTGCGTAGGCATATTATTGGATTATCCGAGGTCCGATGAGAGGGGAAGGATACGGCAATCCTCGAGTCCGGCAACTTGTTCTACCACCGGGAGGGCGACCATCTGTCCCAAGGAGGTGTCGGATTTATCGTCCACAAGTCTCTCGTCAACAACGTTGTAAAGATTGGGAGTGTGTCGACGAGGGTCGCGTACCTGATACTCAGAATCACCAAACGGTATTCGCTGAAGGTCATACAGGTTTACGCACCAACCTCGGCACATCCCGATGAGGAGGAGGAAATGTATGCCATGCATTCCTCCAAAACCCACTACACACAACACTACACGAGGTTGATGGGAGACTTCAACGCAAAACTAGGCACAAGAGAAAGCGGTGAGCTGAAGTTAGGGAAATTTGGAGTAGGGCAAAGGAACCGTAGGGGCCAGCAGCTGGCCGACTTTATGGAGAAAGAGGGACTCTTTATGATGAACTCTTTCTTCTAGAAGCGGCCCTAAAGGAAGTGGACCTGGTAGAGCCACGATGGTTCGACAAAAAATGAGATTGACTTTATTATGACGACCAGACGCCAACTGTTCAGTGATGTCTCAGTGATCGCAAGGGTAAAAACTGGCAGCGATCACTGAATGGTTAGAGGCACATTGAACCTAAACGTTAAGTTGGAGAGGTCTCATCTAATGAAGTCAACGCTCCGTCCCCCTCGTGCTCTAATCCAGAATCCCGAAATATTTCAGCTCGAGTTGCGTAACCGCTTTCAATGCCTAGAAGATTGCAATGAAGTGGACGATATGAATGACAAGCTCGTGGAAACTGTCCATGCGGTCGGAGCTAAGTTCTGCAAGACCCGCAGCAGAAGAACACAAAAACTCTCCGATCACACTCTTAATCTGATGGCTGTTAGACGGGAGATGAGGCTGCAATCCTCAACAGATTTGACAGCATTACAGGCAACTGAACAGACAGATCTCCAAATGCATGCGGCGAGACTTACGCAACTTCAATACTGCTCGTATTAAAGAAGCGATCGAGTGGAACCAGGGCTCCAAAGTCTTTTTTCTTTTTTTCTTTGCCAGAGATCTGTCTGCCAGAAAGAGCCAACTGTCAAAGCTGAAGACTGTGTGTGGCAACATTGTTTCCGGGACACCTGAGATTCTGAGTGAGATTGAGAGGTTCTATTGGCAGCTGAACACATCATCGTTGGAGCCACACGCAAGTGTGAGTAACGATCCAAGAGCAAGTCTTATCCGACACTATTCCGATGATATCCCGGACGTCAGTCTAAGCGAGATTAGAATGGCTCTCCACCACCTTAAAAACGGCAAGGCCCCAGGCGAGGATGGAATTACAGCGGAGCTTCTGAAAGCGGGTGGAACACCGGTACTTGAAGTCCTTCAGAAGCTCTTAATTCCGTACTCCATGGTGGCACTTCTCCGGAGGCGTGGAGCAGAAGCGCGGTGGTCTTGTTCTTTAAGAAAGGCGATAACGCTCTCTTGAAGAACTACAGACCGATTTCCCTTCTGAGCCGCGTCTACACATTTTTCCATACGATGGAACCAATCATTGAAGCAACCTTTCCATTCGGAAGTTGGGGTCTCCAAAATGGCCGTTTTGTAGGTGTCCACAGCTTTTCAGGTGATGAAAATTTCTGTCCACGCAATTTATTCTTTATTTTAGGGAAAGTATAGAAATCATTAGGGCTTAGGTCGGGGCTGTACGGCGGATGTTCCAATAATTCTATGTTTTCTTGCTCTAAAAACTCTTTTGTTCTGTGTGCTGTGTGAGAACTCGCATTGTCGTGATGGAGGATGATGCGGCGGTTGCAGTTCTCTTTACGGAGTTCAGAAACGACCTGGGGCAAACAAATGCTAGCATAACATTCTGCATTAACCGTTCTTTGTCCCTCACGAGGAATAGTCGTAACGTGGCCGGTTTTGGAGACAAACGTGGCCACCATTTTTTTCAACACTCCGTGAACGAAAAATTTTTGTTGGCTTTAACTCATTTTCGAACACTCAAATTCGTGACTGGTTTTTTGTTTCGGGTTCGTACGCGTATATCCAGGATTCGTCACCTAATACGATGTTGTATACAGCATTTGAGGATCCTGCGTGGAATCTTTCGAGAGTTCTGACGCACCAAGTAACGTGAGCCGCTTTTTGCTCTTCACAGAGAATGCGGTATCCGTCGGGAAAACAACTTTTTTACACCTAGTTGTTCATGCAAGATTATTTGTATTTGACTCATGCCAATGTCTAAAGTTGCCTCAATTTCGCGGTATATCATATGTTGATCTTCCTCTATCAGCTTACGCACAGAATCAACGTTTTCTTGGGTAACTGCAGTTTTTGGACGATCTTAACGGGGATCATCACTGAGCTTGACACGTTCACGTTGAAATTCAGCAAACCAGCGATAAATTGTGATTTTGTCTTTCTTTCTTCTTTCTTCTTTCTTACCAGGTCGTCACTCCATCTAGTGGTGGGTCGTCCTACACTACGCCTACCGGTACGAGGCTGCCACTGGAGAACCTTTCTTCCCCATCGGTTATCGGTTCTTCGAGCTATATGGTCGGCCCATTGCCACTTCAGCTTGCTAATCCGTTGGGCTATGTCGGTCACTCTGGTTTTACTGCGGATATCCTCATTTCTGAGTCTATCACGCAGTGAAACTCCGAGGATAGCCCTCTCCATAGCTCGCTGAGCGACCTTTAGCGTCCTCATACGGCCAGCGGTGAAGGACCACGTCTCAGATCCGTAAGTCATCACTGGCAACACGCACTGGTTATACACTTTAGTTTTCAGAGATTGAGGTATACCTGACAAGAAGATGTGTCGTAATTTCCCGAACGCTGCCCAGCCGAGTTGAATCCGTCGATTGACCTCTCGGTCGAAGTTGGACTTACCTAGTCGGACTATTTGTCCCAGGTAAACGTACTCGTCAACAACTTCGAGCATAGTGCTCCCAACAACTACCGGCATAGGTGTGACATGGACATTAAACATGATCATTGTTTTGTCCATGTTCAGAGCTATCCGTTGGGAGACACCATTGAGGTCATTGAGCATAGTGCTTAAGTCCTCCAGCGATTCTGCCATAAGGACTATATCGTTGGCAAATCGAAGGTGAGTGATGTACTCGCCATTGATGTTAATACCGTATCCTTTACAGTCCAGTAGCTTGAAAACGTCTTCCAAAGCAGCGGTGAAGAGTTTCGGGGATATAACATCACCCTGTCTTACACCTCTCTGCAGTTGGATAGGTTTCGTACTCTGGTTCTGTACTCGAATAGCCATCGTAGCCCTACTGTACAAACACTTCAGTACTTCAATATACCGACAGTCAACTAGGCACCGTTGAAGAGACTGTAGCATCGCCCAAATTTCGACGGAATCAAAGGCTTTTTCATAGTCCACATACGCCAGGCAAAGTGGCAGATTGTACTCTTCGGACTTCTGTACAATTTGCCGAAGGGTATGTATGTGGTCTATGGTACTGAATCCTTTTCGGAAACGGCTTGTTCGGGAGGCTGGAAGTCGTCGAGTCTGCGTGCGAGACGATTCGTAATGACTCTCGAAAACAGCACGTAGACGCGGCTCAGAAGGGAAATCGGTCTGTAGTTCTTCAAGAGAGCGTTGTCGCCTTTCTTAAAGAACAAGACCACCGCGCTTCTGCTCCACGCCTCCGGAGTATTGCCACCATGGAGGACGGAATTGAAGAGCTTCCGAAGGACTTCAAGTACCGGTGTTCCACCCGCTTTCAGAAGCTCCGCTGAAATTCCATCCTCGCCCGGGGCCTTGCCGTTTTTAAGGTGGTGGAGAGCCATTCTAATCTCGCTCAGACTGACGTCCGGGATATCATCGGAATAGTGTCGGATAAGACTTGCTCTTGGATCGTTACTCACACTTGCGTGTGGCTCCAACGATGATGTGTACAGCTGCCCATAGAACCTCTCAATCTCACTCAGAATCTCAGGTGTCCCGGAAACAATGCTGCCACACTCAGTCTTCAGCTTTGACAGTTGGCTCTTACTGGCCGACAGATCTCTGGCAAAGACTTTGGAGCCCTGGTTCCGCTCGATCGCTTCTTTAATACGAGCAGTATTAAAGTTGCGTAAGTCTCGCCGCATGCATTTGGAGATCTGTCTGTTCAATTGCCTGTATGCTGTCAAATCTGTTGACGATTGCAGCCTCATCTCCCGTCTAACAGCCATCAGATTAAGAGTGTGATCGGAGAGTTTTTGTGTTCTTCTGCGGCGGGTCTTGCAGAACTTAGCTCCGACCGCATGGACAGTTTCCACGAGCTTGTCATTCATATCGTTCACTGCATTGCAATCGTCTAGGCACTGAAAGCGGTTTTGTAACTCGAGCTGAAAGGTTTCGGGATTCTGGATTAGAGCACGAGGGGGACGGAGCGTTGACTTCATTAGATGAGACCTCTCCAACTTAACATTTAGGTTCAGTTTGCCTCTAACCATTCGGTGATCGCTGCCAGTTTTCATCCTTGCGATCACTGATCGTCTGGTCGTCATAATAAAGTCAATCTCATTTTTTGTCGAACCGTCGGGGCTCGACCAGGTCCACTTCCTCTGTGGCCGCTTCTGGAAGAAAGAGTTCATCATAAAGAGTCCCTCTTTCTCCATAAAGTCGGCCAGCTGCTGGCCCCTTCGGTTCCGTTGCCCTACTCCAAATTTCCCCACCTTCAGCTCACCGCTTTCTCTTGTGCCTAGTTTTGCGTTGAAGTCTCCCATCAACACCGTGTAGTGGGTTTTGGAGGAATGCATGGCTCTGGAAATATCCTCATACATTTCCTCCACCTCCTCATCGGGATGTGCCGAGGTTGGTGCGTAAACCTGTATGACCTTCAGCGAATACCGTTTGGTGATTCTGAGTATCAGGTACGCGACCCTCGTCGACACACTCCCAATCTTTACAACGTTGTTGACGAGAGACTTGTGGACGATAAATCCGACACCTCCTTGGGACAGATGGTCGCCCTCCCGGTGGTAGAACAAGTTGCCGGACTCGAGGATTGCCGTATCCTCCCCCTCTCATCGGACCTCGGATAATCCAATAATATGCCTACGCAACTTGTCTACCTCTTCTTCCAGCTCCAGTATCTTCTCGTCAGTCCTCAGAGTGCGTGCGTTATATGATGCCAGGTCGAGTCGTCTTAAGTGGCAGCCGAACCTCCACCGGAGATTCTTAGCACCCCCTGTCCCCTCATTACCATGGTCGCCATCGGAGCCAGGAATAGCGGGGCCACCGGGGACTGGGGGCCGTTTTTTGCGTCGTTATTCATGGGGGGGATATTTGCCATAGTTGCCACGCTTGGCGAGCGGGTTGGCAACCGCAATTTTTTATTATAACACAGTTGTTATCAGAAAGATGCTGCTGCCCATCTCCTGCCTGTCTCCCTCTGTCGCCTCTTACGACACCCACGGGAAGATATGAGGTAGTGGATATTCTCAACCGCCACTACACGGAAATCATCCAGTCAATACACAGTTTTTGTGTTAAACCACTTCGAAAGTCATAATAAATCATCGCTCTTGAATTTTCTCGAGTCAATTCCATTTTCTCAACGACTAAACAAGTTTGACAAAACCTTGTGACAAGACCGAGAATCTTTTTTTAAATAAATAAATAGTATTTGATTTTTAAAACCAAGGAGTTTTCAATTAAAAAGATATTAATATGACAGGAACAGTGGAAATATTTAATTCCCGATATTTTTAGTGCAGCCTAGTAGTCCGACTATGTAAGTCCAACTCCGACCGAGAGGTCATTCGTCGGATTCAACTCGGCTGGGCAGCGTTCGGGAAATTACGACACATCTTCTCGTCAGGTATACCTCAATCTCTGAAAACTGAAGTGTATAACCAGTGCGTGTTGCCAGTGATGACTTACGGATCTGAAACGTGTCCTTCACTGCTGGCCGTATGAGGACGCTCAAGGTCGCTCAGCAAGCTATGGAGAGGGCTATGCTCGGAGTTTTTCTCCGTGATAGACTCAGAAATGAGGATATCCGCAGTAAAACCAGAGTTACCGACATAGCCCAACGGATTAGTAAGCTGAAGTGGCAATGGGCCGACCATATAGCTCGAAGAACCGATAACCGATGGGGAAGAAAGGTTCTCGAGTGGCAGCCTCGTACCGGTAGGCGTAGTGTAGGGCGACCCACCACTAGATGGAGTGACGACCTGGTAAGACATGCAGGAATTCGATGGATGCAGGTGGCTCAGGACCGTGCTTTGTGGCATTACTTGGGGGAGGCCTATGTTCAGCAGTGGACTTGTGAAGGGCTGTAATGATGATGATGATGATGATGTCACTTCTAGCTAAATTCTGTATGTTCTGTCATTAAATTTTTAAAGCAAATATTAGAAACTGACGAGCATATATGCTTGGATATATTGGTACGAAAGAATCGTCAGGATCGTGCCAAATGGGAGTCTGGTCTCTATCTACCCGTTTGGATGACAAGCATCAGTTTATGTATGTATGTAAGGTGTTACGTGAATTAGTCGTAATTCCGTTGCGATCAAAATATGAGTAAGAGTATGTCTTCTGGTTGTTAATGTGCGATAGCAGCGTAAGAGAATCCACCACCAGTATTTTATATTATCTTCTGGTTTTAAACGTGCGATAGCAGCGTAAGAGAATCCACCACCCGTATTTTATATTATCTTCTGGTTGTTAATGTACGATAGCAGCGTAAGAGAATCCACCACCCGTATTTTATATTATCTTCTGGTTGTTAATGTGCGATAGCAGCGTAAGAGAATCCACCACTCGTATTTTATATTATCTTCTGGTTGTTAATGTGCGATAGCAGCGTAAGAGAATCCACCACACGTATTTTATATTATCTTCTGGTTGTTAATGTGCGATAGCAGCGTAAGAGAATCCACCACCCGTATTTTATATTATCTTCTGGTTGTTAATGTGCGATAGCAGCGTAAGAGAATCCACCACCCGTATTTTATACTATCTTCTGGTTGTTAACGTGCGATAGCAGCGTAAGAGAATCCACCATCCGTATTTTATATTATCTTCTGGTTGTTAATGTGCGATAGCAGCGTAAGAGAATCCACCACTCGTATTTTATATCATCTTCTGGTTGTTAATGTGCGATAGCAGCGTAAGAGAATCCACCACCCGTATTTTATATTATCTTCTGGTTGTTAATGTGCGATAGCAGCGTAAGAGAATCCACCACCCGTATTTTATATTATCTTCTGGTTGTTAATGTGCGATAGCAGCGTAAGAGAATCCACCACCCGTATTTTATATTATCTTCTGGTTGTTAATGTGCGATAGCAGCGTAAGAGAATCCACCACCCGTATTTTATATTATCTTCTGATTGTTAACGTGCGATAGCAGTGTAAGAGAATCCACCACCCGTATTTTATATTATCTTCTGGTTGTTAATGTGCGATAGCAGCGTAAGAGAATCCACCACCCGTATTTTATATTATCTTCTGGTTGTTAACGTGCGATAGCAGCGTAAGAGAATCCACCACCCGTATTTTATATTATCTTCTGGTTGTTAACGTGCGATAGCAGCGTAAGAGAATCCACCACCCGTATTTTATATTATCTTCTGGTTGTTAATGTGCGACAGCAGCGTAAGAGAATCCACCACCCGTATTTTATATTATCTTCTGGTTGTTAACGTGCGATAGCAGCGTAAGAGAATCCACCACCCGTATTTTATATTATCTTCTGGTTGTTAATGTGCGATAGCAGCGTAAGAGAATCCACCACTCGTATTTTATATTATCTTCTGGTTGTTAATGTGCGATAGCAGCGTAAGAGAATCCACCACCCGTATTTTATATTATCTTCTGGTTGTTAATGTGCGATAGCAGCGTAAGAGAATCCACCACCCGTATTTTATATTATCTTCTGGTTGTTAATGTGCGATAGCAGCGTAAGAGAATCCACCACCCGTATTTTATATTATCTTCTGGTTGTTAATGTGCGATAGCAGCGTAACAGAATCCACCACCCGCATTTTATATTATCTTCTGGTTGTTAACGTGCGATAGCAGCGTAAGAGAATCCACCACCCGTATTTTATATTATCTTCTGGTTGTTAATGTGCGATAGCAGCGTAAGAGAATCCACCACCCGTATTTTATATTATCTTCTGGTTGTTAACGTGCGATAGCAGCGAAGAGAATCCACCACCCGTATTTTATATTATCTTCTGGTTGTTAATGTGCGATAGCCGCGTAAGAGAATCCACCACCCGTATTTTATATTATCTTCTGGTTGTTAATGTGCGATAACAGCGTAAGAGAATCCACCACCCGTATTTTATATTATCTTCTGGTTGTTAACGTGCGATAGCAGCGTAAGAGAATCCACCACCCGTATTTTATATTATCTTCTGGTTGTTAATGTGCGATAGCAGCGTAAGAGAATCCACCACCCGTATTTTATATTATCTTCTGGTTGTTAATGTGCGATAGCAGCGTAAGAGAATCCACCACCCGTATTTTATATTATCTTCTGGTTGTTAATGTGCGATAGCAGCGTAAGAGAATCCACCACCCAGTTTCGTAAGAGGCAATTGTAAGAAATGCCACAAAAATCTTACGACTTTCGATAGACGACGGAATACCATCTTGTTTACTCCAAGTTCAAAATATCTAGACCGCTGATGGTGACGGACGATCGCCAGTGCACCAACCAAGCGTGAAGATTAAAGCAAACCCAGCTCCCTACAGCGGAAGATGCGATTAAAGAAAATTCTCTTCTATTCACGTACATGCTTAACTAACCCACTACAAAGTGTGTCACTGGATTTACTTCATTGTGGTGAGTTAGCTAGCACCAATCAATATGCTTCAACCACATATATATATATAGGGTTATTTTGCAATAACCTGCCAAATTTGCAGAGAAGGTTCAGAATAAGTAATATACACAAATGGTGAGGAAAAATTAATTTAAAAAATCTCAAACTTTCTGTCATTTTTATCTTTTAAATTCAAAATGCGTGGTAATCCATTATTTTAACTGATTTTACTTCGCACGCTTCCTAAACCTCTTCCCACACCTTCCTACCGTTGCACCGTAAGTACCTACATATGTCTGCTCGCGAAAATATTTGAACTGCGGACACTATGAAACTGTGAAACATTTTAAGCAATAAAATTACGTGGTACATACAAAGATACTAAAGTGAGTCTTTTCCACTGTGAAAAATTAGCGTACTTGTCGTAATTAACCAACCAACCGAATCAAACTATTTAAGTGAAGTGAGCGATAAACTTAAATCACAGAAATCTAAATTTTAGATTTCTGTGCCAAATGGAAGTCCGTAGTCTCTGCCTACCCCTCTGGGTGACAGGCGTGAGTGTTTATATATATATATATATATATATATATATATATATATATATATATATATATATATATATATATATATATATATATATATATATATATATATATATATATAGTATGTAGTTATTATCTTAAGCATAACTAGTAAACGTGTTGCTAAAAAAGTAAATAGTAGGCAAAAACCTGAGAAACGAAAAAGTGGATTAAGAGTAGTTTTTGGCCATAAATCACATTCAATTTGTGATAATTACGAATAAAAGTAGTAGCCTTATTTACTCGTATTTTTCAAAGAATGTAATATCCGTATATAATAATTTATTTTATGAACTTCAATGTAAAATTTGACTTTCTTTTCTTCTTCTAGTCTTTGAAAAATACGAGGGTGGATTGAAAAGTACTCGGCCTAACCAAGAAAATAAACACATACTAAATCAGTTATATTTTTATTTTTCTACATAATCACCATCAAGTTCAATACACTTTTGCCACCTCTCCTTCCAAGCATTTAGACCGTCGAAAAAAATGATTCTTCCTTAGAGTCAAAATATGCGTCTACAGCTGCTTTGACCTTGTCGTTTGTCGAAAATCTTTGACCTCCCAAGTGCTTTTTTAGGTTAGGGAATAGAAAGAAGTCTGATGGTACCAGATCAGGTGAATACGGCGGATGCGGTAACAGTTCAAAGCCACAGTTGTGAATTTCAGCCATTGACTGTACTGACGTGTGAACACGGGCGTTATCTTGATGAAACAGGACTTTTCTTCTGAGCATTCCTCGACGTTTTTCTTTTATTTCCTCTCGTAAATGACGTAGTGAGGTGCAGTAGTAATCAGAGTTTATAGTCTGACTCCTTTCAAGATAATCAATCATAATCACACCTTTCGAGTCCCAGAATACTGAAGCCATCACCTTATTTGCCGACAAAATCGACTTAGCCTTTTTAGGGGGTGGTGAACCAGGTCTTCTCCACTGTTTTGATTGTTGTTTTGTTTCCGGTGTACAGTAATGAACCCATGTTTCGTCCATAGTAACAAAACGATTCAAAAAATCATCTGCATCGGCTTCAAATAACTCCAAACTGTCGCGTGAAATAGTCAATCGCGTCCTTTTTTGTTCAACTGAAAGCAGTCGCGGAACCCACCTCGCAGACACCTTGTGGAAACCCAACTCGTTGACAATGATGTTTTGAGTTCGTTCATAAGAGATGCCTATAATCTCGGCTATCTCTCTAATTTTTAATCTGCGGTCTCCCATTATTAAATCAAGTACTTTTTTAATATTTTCGTCAGTAGTTGACGTCGAAGGCCTTCCAGAGCGGGGTTCATCTTTCACACTCTCTCTACCACGCTTAAACTCTGCCATCCATTTTTTGACGGATGAATATGACAGAGCGCAATCGCTTAATGTACTGATCATGTTGTCATCATGGATGGCTTTTGATGATAGCCCCTTCTTATGGAGGTACTTAATGACGGCACGCTGCTCGATTTGCACCATTCGCGGAAATTATGTCCGACTACTTTGTTAATAAATTTATAAAATCACAACTAATTATCGCACACGTTTCGAACTTCACACAATGAACTAGTCTGAACTGAACTAAATAATGTGAAATAATAAAAAATGATTTTTAGAATTGAATGGATCTGTGTTAGGCCGAGTACTTTTCAATCCACCCTCGTAACACTATATACCCAAAGCGTAACGGCTGTAATACCCAATACGATAGGCGGAGTCAAAGACCACGTTTAGTTACAAAAACAAACCCAATATCCGATTAGTCGCCTTCTGCGACATATTAGGCAATTAATAAAATGAGCACATTTTTTTGTTAGAAATCTTATAAAAATATGGGGCCGATAAGTAACCGATCCCATGCCCATAATGGAATACAATCTATTTTTTGATACCTGATTGTAATAAGTGCAAGCAACTTTTGCGGTCAGATAATTATTCATAACAGTCTCGTAGAGATCTTTCAGACAAGCCTCCACATCACAAATGTCATTTGTTAAGTCAGGCGGAGGTAGAACTTTGCACGGTTCTTCACCCTCACCTGAAAAAAAATTTCATCCTATTTCAAATATCGACTTGCTCTCTCAATTGGTTACCATCTGTTGCTTCCGACGACTAAAGAAAATTTGACATACAAGGTACTGATACTTATAGTAATATTTTATTTTATTTTATAATATTAGGGTGACAAACGAACTGGTACCAGTTTATCAAAAGTCAGCCCCTAAGTTCCTTCCAAAGAGGCGATGGTTATTTCTATCATAGTACCGACCAATATGGATGCCATATACAAACACATGGAGCATACCACCCCTAGTAAAAGAAGTGTGGAGAGTCACTTTAAGCTGCTCGCATTAGCCGTGCGACCAAACGAGTAAAGTGCGAAGTTTCGAGACCTGTAAAAACAAATGACCTCGGACTTGACTGTGCCACAGAAGCAGAGGTAAGATGGACGGATGCCTTATATGCACTCACCCCGGATGGTGGCCACAAAACGAGACGTTTTCCAGAAAATTCCCAAACGCATTGAATAAAATTAAATTACTTATAAAAAAAATCAAACTACATCTACCACTCCACGATTTACATACATCCTCTTGACCTTTTAGGATGATCACTCTTCACAAAATTACGATTTTATTGCTTAAAAGAAGCAGAAAAAGTAGAACAAATATTTCTTTATTAATACATATAATAACATACAAAACTTGAAAAGATTTATTTAACTGTTAAAAGTAAAAAATATTTTTTTTAGTTTTCTTTTTAATTACTAGACAGTACGTTATTCATTTACAAAAAATGTATCCCCAAATATTACAAGATTCTTATAATGACACCTTGAAGAAAAGTTATTCTCACCTTTGGTATCCTTTGGTTGTTCTTTCGGTTTTTCGGAAACACCTGACAAAAATTGAATAATAAGGTTACCTATATAATTTATATAATGCTTACGTTTTATTCATAATTTGCCTTGCACGGTACTATTCTCCTTTAAGGCAAACCACAAAAGTTGATACGTAATAACTAAGAAGATGATACATACCTATATAGAAAGATTTCTAGACAAAAGAAAGGAATTAACATGTATTAAAATCTCGATTACGTTGGAGAAAATTTAAAATGATTTTTGTTTTAAGAGTGTGCTGTAAGATGCGGCAATAGGAAACTGAAAAAGGGGATGGGCAGCAGTATTACCCTGACAACAATTTGGCTGCGGACTCCTCTGACGAGCAAAATAAGGCAAAATTCCCTAAATTAGTTCAGCTGTGGGGAGGCCTATGTGTCGCAGTGGACTTTTGAAGGCCATAACAAGTTAATGATGAATAAATATTTTTAAAATGTTTTTTCTTTTCAACTAATTATAACGTATACCATCATAGACTTTTTAGCTGACTCCACATTTTGTGAAGAGCGCTGACTATTATAAGCTTAGAAGTCAGATGTTCCAATATAAGTTTTCTTCTACTACTGTAAATATGTATGTACTTTTTTTATAAAGAAGAGTGGGTAAAAGAGCATGCGGCTCACCTGATGGTAAGTGACTATAGCCGCACATGAACACCTGCAACGCCAAGGGAAATTGCAGGTGCGTTGCCGGCCTTTTAGAAAGGAGTAAGCTCTTTTCTCGAAGTCGTATCGGTCCGAAAAAATCGCCGATGGTAAACTATAGTTACTAATTACTTTACTATATACAGTTTGCCTTGGTAAAACTGTTTTAATCATTAATCATTAAATATAATTACATCTATTAAGATCTTAAGTCAGTGCAAAAATTTAAGTGGGAAACTATCTAAATATAAATTTATATCATTGTAACTTTACGTTTTTCCTTATCTACTGACGAAAGGGGTGTTGAACTTACTTGAAATAGGTTTAACAGTGTCCTCTACTAAGCACGTATTAGACTTTTCATCACTAAATGCATCACCAATGTAATTTTTCAGATCTTGAAGGCATTGCGCTGCATACTCCCCATAAGTCATGTTCTCCTGGTATAACACGGCTATAAAATCGTCGAACCACGGTGCATAAATTGTCAGCCAATCACGAATTTCTGGTGATCGTCTAGCAGAAATAATGATTGTTTACTTAATTAATAGTAAGTAATATTGTACAACGTTTATTGGGGCAACGCCGTAGATAATTTTCTGCTTTAAAAACTCCTCAAAAACGACATTATACATAACATACTCACGCCTGTCACCCAGAGGGGTAGGTAGAGACTACGGACTTCCATTTGGCACGATCCTGACATACCTCTTTCGCCTCCTTTCTATCCATATATTTACGCATACACGCTCGTCGGTTTAGGGGTACTTCTAATGTGGCCCATTTTCAAAATATTGCCATTTTGGTCGATAAACTTTCTTCTAGGGCGTCCCTTCCCGACTCTACCGCTCACATCTAATATAGCTCAATCATATAAATTTGCGTTGTCACTCTGTCCTCATTCATTCTTTCTCTACATGACCAAACCACCGAAGCATTCACTGATCAATCCTGATCACAACATCATCTTGCATATCACATTTATCTCTTATCACGCAATTTCTCACCCTGTCATTCAGATTCACCCCTAGCATACTCCTTAAAAACCGCATTTCTACAGCATTTATTCTACTTTCGTGCTTCTTCTGCCACACCCAGCTTTCACTACCAAACATTAAAGTAGGGACTAACACAGCATTATGAATTACCATACGTGCCTTTTTTGACACATTCCGATTCTTCATAATACGAGTAGAGTGTAGTGCCCCATGCCTCAAAAATAAGTTCGTGAAAGAGACCTGTGTCCAGCAATTGGTTTTTAATTAAATATGTTTAGTGTAAATAAATTATTTAAAATTAGATTTCAATAACCCATATACCCCTCAACGTAACAAAAAAACAATTGCCAACCCACTCGTCAAGCATGAAACTATGATAAATATCCGCCCAATAAGGCAATTTATTAACTTGCAAAGATTGACAACACGCATTGAGGCAGTGCGGTGGACACTTCCTTGCCCTAAAACCCTCTCAGAAATAAAACGCCTGTGTGCCGGAGTGAGACGGAAGTATATAGGCTGGTACTTTTTCATTTTTTGGTAGAATAAGATTGATAAACGAGCACGCAGGCCACCTGATGGCAAGTGGATGCTGTGGCTATAGACACTTACGTGTATAACTCGATTAATAAAAATTTAAATCCAAATGCATTGTCAAGGACTGAGATAAAATAGCCCGTTACCAGTAAAAAGTCTCTGTATTAAGCTGCTATTTCACGCTAGTATTAAAAAAAGAACCTTTTATTTATGCTTATGAAAGTATATTCTCATAGAATTTTATTAATTTCTCCACAAATGCGTGATTTTATTATATTACGATAATATTGACAAGCATTTCGTTGCAATTATTTATTTACTTTTAAATACAAGTTAAACATCGCCCCATGGTTTACCATGGGTGTATTAGCCATAGTTGCCACGTTTTGAAGGCAGGACCGCTGTGTTTTATTATTTAAAGTTGTCAACAGGAAGGTGCTGCTTCCTTTCTCTCTCCTGTTTTATTTCTCTGTCGCTTTTTACGATAACCATCAGATATCGGATCGTGTTTTCCATTACTCCGACACTACATAGCGGGATAAGCCCGTAATAGCCCAGTCACGGCTCAAGCCTAGGCCACTTCCACCGAAGGAAGTATTTTTGCGAAATAAATATGCTTTGCAAGGAGGCCCGACCATAGAATACTATAATATTATAGTACTCTATGGGCCCGACGAACGCAATACCATTTGCATCGATTTTTTGTTGCGGAATCCCGACGATTTGTATACTATTCAATGAAAGGAGGTGCATTTTTTCGCGGTGTCGCCTTAACAACACCCACGGGATGAAATAGAGTGATGAAGTCTCCAACGCTGCCACCACTAAGTTAATGGTTACTATAGAGAGAAACCAACTTAGCATAAACAGCAAATGCAGCGGCTACAGTCGCCAGGAACACCGCGCCCCAAAACGCACTGTCATCCTTTGGTTTAGGCTTCGGCGGCGGAAGAGGCAACGGACATGTCTCTCTTTCTCTGGAGCGGTTATACTTAAGATGTGGTGAGGACTGGCTCGCCCTTACTAGATGAAAGTCAATCCTTTTGGGACACTGTATAAAAGAAAATACATATAATGATTTCTTATATTTACGCGAACACTACACATTGATTAAAACTACTTTTACGGATCTCCAACCATTACATCAGTTTTGATAGACCACAAATCCTCGCAAAAGAACATCGATTCCTACCAAGGATGATATGTGAGGCTATTGAAATTATAAAATATCGTAATTTCAATAGAGAAGGAGGCTGCTTGGGACTCTGTAATTAATAAAATTAAAACTAAACCCAAGCATACCACTGCAAGACTTCAAGACAGAGTAAGTTCACTCTGCATAGATCGGACCATAAACAATAATTAAAAAGCTGAAGGTACTCCGGGCTTAACATTGACATCAGGACGTCAGTCACCTCAGTCCCCCGTGACCATGGGTGCTGGAAAGCACCCGAAACGTCGGGAATTTAAAACCAATTAAAATTAAACGCGATAAAATCCGTAAAAGTAGTTTTAATCAAAAAAATACATATTTTGTTCAATAATTTGGTACACACAAGACAAGTTCAGTGATAAATAAAGGCCTCTCTCATATTTTGCCTCAAAATACGGTTCTGAGCCTCCTGCACCCAAAGGCTACCTATCATCGGGTACACGTATATCATCAGGTAGTCACTCCATCTAGTGGGGGTCGCCTAATACTGCTCTTGCCAAAAGAGGTTTCGCTTTTTCCTTTCCAATCGGTTGTCGACACTTTAAGCTATATAGCCGACCCATTGCCACTTCAGCTTATTGATCAGCTGTTCTATGTCGGTTACTCTTGTTTTCCTTCTGATATTCTCGATAAGAACAATATCTTGCAGAGATATTATTTTTCATTGCATGCATCGAACAGTGAAGAATCACTACGATTTGTTTCCATAAATCGTCAAGTCATGTAGACAATCATAAAGATAGTAAACTTGGAAAATTTTAACGTTTGTCCCAGATAGTCAGGTAAACGAGCAAGCTATAATATGCTGTGTTTATCACAGAGTTTGGTCTATTAAGCGAGTGCTTAATAGAATTGCATTAGATTTAAAGTTTAATCGGTCAGTGTTGAACTGGTAAGTGACGTTCGTTATAAGGTTTTTAGTTTTGTATTTAGATATTGACGGCTCAGTAGCACAGTTGCTGAACGTCAGGCTATGGTGATGATGATGCACGCCACAGGTTTGTATACCGCTTGTAAAAATATAAACGACCTACAAATAATTGTACCGTGTGTGGATGTTTGTTCAATGTCATGTATAATTCTTCGAGTTAATCACCGTGCTTAATATTAATGATCAATGTGGGATAACGTTGTAATAGCCCCCCATTTCAATGTTTTAATGAAAAACTCTAAATAAGTTGTATTGTGAGGAACATTACAACCCTCTTAAAGTCCTGGGAAACACAAGAGTAAAATAGTCGAAAAAGGACAATCACTTTATTTTATAGGATAAGGGTGACAAACGAGCACACAGTCCACCTGATGGGAAGTGGATACTGCGGCCCATACACACCTCCAGACATAACCTCGATTAAGTTTCAAAATGCAGATGCTTTGTCACCCTTGAAGACTAATATGGAATGCCTCGTTTCCAGTAAAACGGGTCTCCGGATCTCTACACTCATCATATGAAACATAGCAGTACTAAGGGTCTATTTTACGCTGGTATTCTGTGAGAGCGTGATCCTACCCCGGTCGAGCCGAACCATTCTTGCTACTACCATAATAGCTGCAGCGTGGCTCCACCACGTATATACTTTCAAGCATCTATCGCCATCATAAGCCCCACGATGAATTACGAATCTTTTGACTAATCTCATCATGATATTCCTATTTAAATATACTTTGTCTTATTATAGTTCTCTATGTAGTGACTGCGTAAAAAAATCCGCCACCCAATGTTATCCCGTGGATTCTCGTTAGAGGCGAGGCGACATAACGAAAAGGAACAGTAGGTGGACAGACCCTGATAACTACTCTAAATGAAAAAGTCCGGCTGCCAACCCACTTAACTTTTCCCTATATAGTATATTATCTATGGTGGAAACTACTGAAAATGTCGCCTATTGGCCTAAAGGTCTAGATACCAGGCCATAAACTCCAAAAAAAAAAAATATCGCCTATGCTCAACATTTTATTTTTCATAGGTTGTAACTAATGATTATGGTTACATTTATCCTATACCTTTAAACGAGCAATTCTTGTATATATATAATCGGAATCTCGGAAACGGCTCTAACGATTTTCATAAAAGTTAGTGTCCAGGGAGTTTCGGGGGCAGTAAATCGATCTAGCTAGGACTTATAGGAAAATGTCTTTTTGTCCGTATTTTCAGGCAATGAAAAACTGCTACAATATAGGAAGGTAAATTTTGATACTATGATAATGATCGTAATAGCTCAAGTGGATATCTAACGGTCGCAAAATCGTAATGCCTTGGTTCGCGTCCCGTCTTCGGTCCCATTTTTTTTTTTTTTTTTTTCAAGTTCCCTTCTTTTGAGAAAATCTTTTATTTCGAGCCCTTTTTTAGTATTTTTTAAAAATAGGAAAATTTTAATTAAACTAATTACACTCATGATTTTTTATTCAAATAACCAGTTCAGTTTTTTCTATTACGTCAATAAGATCAAAAAATATTATTCATCAGTATGTAATTTGTATCTAAATGTTGTCATCCGGGTACTTTTAGTTATGTAAGTAGTGAAAATAAAGTAGTATTATTATATAGTTTGCCATGTGGTGGCATTGAAAGAAAACCTACCACTCCATCTCTTCCTGTAGGTGCCATAAGAGTAAGTAGTAAGCCCCAATCCCTGGGTAAGATGCGCCCAGACAAGTCTACTGAGCACGATCTCTCCCATTATAGAAAGCGATTTGCGTTGTCAGTATTTTTTTATATTATAAATTAAATTTTAATTTTGCAAAAGAAAAGTAATTCGTGTTTTCCATTTTAGTCACGATTATTGATATAACAATGAAGCAGTCAGTCAATCAACAATGAAAAAGTCGAGATCCTTTTCTCATGATAGATATCGGACTAATTTGTGTACCCCAGTAGTGTAATTAATAATAATAATAATGTCCTCCAGACCGAATTTCGGCCACGGCGGCCTGCCTCAGCGAAGGCTAGCCATCGTATTCGCAAGCACAGGTGCACTCTTTATTCTCTCACTCTAATAATCCGATGAGACGGTAAACAGACACGACCGGAGAGAGATCAGGCGAAGGACCAACGGCTTTACGTGTTTTCCAAGGCACGGGGTGAGACACCGCCAGCTTTTTGACTCCGGGCAACTACTGAGAATTTCTTAACGGAAAAACTCAATAATTAATTTTTTGGCCCGACCCGGGATTCGAATCCAGGATGATCAGCAGTCGTACTACTACAACCACTAGACCAACGAGGCAGTCACTGTGTAATTAATTACCAGACTGACGGCGGAGAGCAACGTCAAAGTAGTGAGACATCTTGTAACGATCACCAACTTGTTTGGCGAACGTGGCGATTACAGATCGATACTGGTATTTCTTACAATGGAAGAGACCAATGTTCAGCAGTGAATAATTTCGTACCCATAAAGATTTATGGAATAAATCATGGATATAAACGCAGGGAGCAGGAAAGCATCCGTCGCGCTATTCCGATGTTGGGGGCCTCCGCATATCCTCAAAATATTATAATTTCTCAAATAAGCTAATGTACCGTAAATTTGTATAAATCAGTTTTTATAAACCCTCGATTACAATTTAATGTCGTTTTTTTTTTAATGTGTGAGTGACAAACGAGCGCACACCTGTTTTGCTAAGTGGACGCTGTGGCCCATAGACATCTACATTTATCCTCGATTAAAAATCAAAATGCAGATGCGTTGTCAATCCTGAGGACTAATGTAGAATACCTCGCTTCCAGTAAAAAGGGTCTTCGGTTCTCTAAAAACTTATTTTCTTTAATAGTTAACACTTTATTTATCTAAGAGATTCATTACATACCATAACACTTCCATTTTGTAGCAAACGCCTTGCTATCCTTATCATTTCGCCTTATTCGTTTATTTTAAAATCAAACATAGATTTTGTTTGCTTTCTTAAAAAGTCTTTTAAAATTATAAAATTTACATTGTTGTGACATACGTATTTGTCAGAAGTTGAAAAAGAAATTGTGACAAAACAAAGAATATATAAATCATTATGTTTTAAAATAAACCAGCCATGCAAACTATTTAATGATACCTACCTTCTGGCCGGTTTTGATCACAGCCAATAAACCTATCCAACAAATTTGTTTTTATTGTGCGAACAGCTTTACTGGTCTAACCAAATCAGTTTCACTGCGATCAGTATGATCTATTGTGATCACTGCTATGACTTTACTTCACTATTAAGCCCTATCTTTACAACGCATTGAAGAAGATGCTAGTTGTGAGCATTTTCACTTCTTCTGAAGTACATAATTTTCCAAATGAGTGTTACGTTTGCGGGTTAAGTACAAGCATTTAGTGAGGATGTGCAAAGGTGTTTCTTCCGTTAAGGAACAGAATCGTCACATGGAATAAGGTATTTTGCAGCATGTATTTACGATAGGTTTTGTAGAAAGTCAACGAGAAGGGTTGATTTCTTTCCATAAAAAATTAAAAAATTTTTAATCCAATTTTAAGAATATTTTTTACCTGTGCCTCAAATGAAAAAATGCGTGCTATCAACCATACTAGATACTGCCGTGACGCCACTTCGATAGTAAACAATTCGATGGAGTATAGAGGTTAAGAAGGACAATCTCCCATAGGAGAATAGTTGAAAATGTATCCAGTAAATAACAGTTCAAAAACTCTCCACAACAGCGCTCGAGTAGCTACAGGGTACAGGTAGCTATGATAAATCGCCATAAAATACGTTGAGAGTGATTTTGAAAATAAAAATTTTGAAAGCAATAAAATAATTATTGTAAAAAGATTTATGGTGAAAGTCTGTGCAATAAAAAATGATAAAAAGTTCTTTAAAATTTAGACTGTAGCTACAGTGGCGCCACCCTTATTTAACGCTTTCCTACGGATTTTTTGAGGAATTTCTCAAGTTACCATCACGATTGTTGACTTTTATTACATATTTAATTGAAATGGCATCATGGAAAACGGATTCATAAAAGCAGAAAGTACTAATCTGGATAAAAGGAAAGGATAAATACATTGATGGTGGCAATTTTTTTGCATGCAATACCGATTTTCGTTCTGCCGAGTTGAGGAACGTTAAAACATCACTGTAAGTACCTATTACCAACTTTTGTATATACCATGAAGGTTAGAGAACAGGAAAACGATCACTACGTACTAAAGCATAGCCCGTCTGTCCTTGAAAATTGTAGATTTTATAGCGGCCCTGACGTCTGTGAGTAGTGACTGCGAAGTTAGCTGTTTTTTTTAAAGAATATTAACAATGCTATAAACATTACTAATATTCTCTTGGTAAGCTTAAATTGCTTGTGTTACGCGTGGTTCACGCCAGTAGTCGAATGGCGGATTCGAACCCACGACCTTTTTGAGTTCGAGGTCCGCGCCCTGCTATTAGGCTACTGTCGCTTCAAATATTTATGAGTACAAGTAGATGAAGTTAGTTTAATAATGTACAGATTTTCTTCGCGGCATTGGTGTGAAAATTTTCATGCTCCGTAATTTTGTAATTTTTGACAAAAAGAAACATTAAAAAATGGAGAAATATTTTATTGCGTGGATTCGCAAGTGGTTTAGCATCTGATCGGAAAAATAGACTGAAAATGACTTTTATTGACCGATTTTAGCGATCGCAGCGCCTCACTTATGGTGTCCATATTTCTGGGACACTATTTTCTACGGCGATCGTTCTCCTGTTCTCTAACCTTCATGATATATACAATGACACAATACCATATCAGAGTGTCTTTTGATAATATACAGTGTGTCCGGTCACGGACTAGCGATATTTTAGGTACTTATAATACAGCTATTTTAATATAAAAATACACTACACACTGAGGTCTAATCCCCCTCCCCCTCTATTTGGCAGCCATTTTGTTTTTCTCTTGAGATATTCTCTACGCGTTTACGAAAAAAGTCATATCTCTGAAAGTTTTAGTCTTACTGAGATAAAAATTAACTCATTCGGAGGCCAATAATATTGTTTATCATTTACATTATCAAAATTTTTGTTGACATACTTGTAACTTTGAAGAAAAAAAATTTGACTTCAAATAAATATCAAAAAAATATGCTAATCGGCAAATTATTGTAAATTACTGCAAAAACAACCCCGTTCATAAAAACATAAACATAAACACTCACGCCTGTCACCCAGAGGGGTAGGCAGAGACTACAGACTTCCATTTAGCACGATCCTGACATACCTTTCTCGCCTCTTCCACATCCATATACGAGTACCTACGCATACATGCTCGTCGGTTAAGGGTACTCTTAATTTGGCCCATTTTTAGTATATCGCCAATTTGGTCAACCACGTTCACCCTTTTTATTTTTATACTAGATCGACAAATTTTGAGTTAAGCTACAATGCAACATAAAGTTTACAGCTGTATATTTATTACTTTAAGAATTATTGTTGTTTGAACAGGGCGTATGCCCAAACACAAAAGGCCTTTGTTAAGTGACAACTGGCACTGCCTGCCTAGGAGTAAGGCTAAGGAGGGCTTTATACTCGCACACTGACTCGCCACAACTTCCGTCCAAGGGCCCTCGCTGTGGTTTACGGGCTCTGATCACAGGCCGCGCCAGAATGCTACAGTGTCGGCCTGATTCGGTGATGGGCCCGTTCCACTTATTGATCGCTCCAATGATTCATAGGGCCTCTTCTGATCACTCTGGAAGAGACGATTCTGGTTGAACCGTGTCGACCTCTCGGTATATCGCCGAATCCGCTTTCCCCAAGCAGCGATTCTCTGCTTCAGATCATCTATACGCTCCGTCAGTTTTTGCGTTATATCCGGCTGGGACAAACTGACATTTGTCCCAGCAAACGCCATCCTGACGGTGCGCACAATTCTTGGCCTGTTATTGCCTGATCTGAAGCATATCAGTCTGCCGATGAGAGCTCTAGGCAACTATGATACGGCAGACTGCCAGCGCGGCGCCAAAAAGAATTGAGTCCGTCTCGCAAAGGTCCCGGCTGGCTTCCAAATAGGTCACCAGCATTGGGTTCAGAGCCCTCACGACAGTCCGATTCCGCTTGCTTAGGGCTATGCGGGGAAGTCGCGGTCGATTTTCGAGAGGCATACTGCGCGTTTCCACAATCGCCTCTTCCAATGTACTCCTCATATGCTCTAATGGAAATATTATTATTATTATTATTATTATTTTGTTTGAGCTCAGAGTCAATAGTATAAATAAAACAAAACGGTGAAATAAAACTCATTCTCTAATTTTTAAATAACGTATTTAAATATTTACATAAGTTACTAAAATTACAAAAGGTTCAATAGTTACGTCACTACGTTGAAAATTTCGTTATATTTGCGACAGTCCGACATAAATGCAAGGTCGAATGATGAAAAATATAACATTTTGTATATTCATTTTTTTTAATTGTTTTTCAAAGATGAGACATCGTACATCAATCTTCATTTACAAAAGTACACTTTACTCTATATTTAATTAGTGCATAAATTCAAATGATGAATCAAAATTAAGATGTCTAATGTTGAAAAATCATTATTTTACAATAGTGTATAAATAGCAGAATGTTTTCAAAAATACAAACATTTTAAATAACCGATCTGTACCGACCGATTGATGTACGATTGAATAAATTAAAAATTAAACAACAGAGGTGCGTCAGACTTGAAAACGTATTTCAATACCTAAGTGTTAGGGTTCATATTTCCCTCGATGGTCTGTACACGTAATCTCTTCGTTTTTCACGATGAAGACTTAAAAATAATTATATTATAATTATTTTATTTACTTATTTACATTTTTGATGTAAAATTAAAATTAAATATGAAATACCTTTGAAATAGTCTTCGCGACGGCCTAACAACGTTAAGAAACAAAGTTATAAAGAATATTGTTTTTGTATTAATAATGAAATTGCCGACAAAACTGGATGAAAACGTGTATTAATATAGTTGTTTATCATGTTTATAACTCTTAGTATATTTGTATAGAATGTCGTTTTGATAACAAGTAATATAAACAACTTTTATTATATTAAGAAAAATCGACCAATCACAGCGCGTCTTATCGTAGAACTCTCTAGAAGTTTTTTAATTAACTGCGTAATAGTTCATACTAAAAATAATGAAAATAATTTTATGTTCTAAAAGAGTTATAAATATGACATTGAATTAGCATATGGCTTATAGATTAAAGAAGTGTAGGAATATTTTGTATAATTAAACGCATTTGATATTTATATAAAAATTAAAGAATTAATCTACCCAAATATTATGAAAATTTGGGACATTTCGTTTAATAACTTTTTACAATGTTAATGTTTTGAGGAACCTTTATGATATACTAATAAAGTACCAGACTACCGATTTAATGATGTATAGCATGTTAGTATAGCAATTAGTTTTGTATAGAAAATATTGCAATTTATGCCATTTGTATAGTGAAAAGTTTATGCAATAAAGAGGCAAAACGGAAAATGGCAAGCGGCTCACTATAAAGTATTGCTAAAGTCTACCTTAGGGGCTCGTGACCCAGTAGGAGTAGTAGTGTGAAGAACTACCAGTGACAAGTGAAGTGAAGTGAGTGGTATCCGGTGGTAGCTGAAGTGACTAGTAGCAGTATATAGTGAATAGTGAAAGTGTTAGCTAGCCGAAAAAGGTCGTAACTGATATTCGCAGTTACACATAGTGAAAGTGTTAGCTAGCCGAAAAAGGTCGTAACTGACATTCGCAGTTACACATAGTGAAAGTGTTAGCTAGCCGAAAAAGGTCGTAACTGACATTCGCAGTTACACATAGTGAAAGTGTTAGCAAGCCTAAAAAGGTCGTAACTGACATTCGCAGTTACATAGTGAAAGTGTTAGCTAGCCTAAAAAGGTCGTAACTGATATTCGCAGTTACATATAGTGAAAGTGGTAACTGATATCCGCAGTTACACAAGTGATAAAATCAACTAGTTTAGTTGATAATAGCTGCTAGTCAGTAGTGTTAGAAAACCAGCTACTACCAATAGATATTTGATACCACCGTACAATTTAAAGAAATCTTTTGAAATATACAGTGAACAACCGTAGTTTAACAACCGTGATAAATAGTTATAAAATTTCGCGACTAATCAATCAGTCGAACCGCTGGCCACTACCTTGCTATTTGTATTTGTTAATCGTGCATTTTGATTTTAACTACAGTCCACAATATTTCAGCGGCAACAACAAAGACGGCGGTGAGAGTACCCACCGGAACCTATTGGTGTAGGATGTGAGCGACTCGCGAAGTATCTTCGCCAACATTTACTCCGGAGAGTTTCGCCCGTCCGGCACAAATAGTTATGATAAACAATAGAAAGGTAAGGACATTATACTCAATTTTTATGTTAAAATGTAATATGATATTTATTTTTTGTAAAAGGCAATTCCTTTTTTCCTAAGCAGACAGAAAATTTATTACAAAAAAGTATACAGGGATATTTTAAAGTAGGTTTATTGTTCCATCAAAATATTTCAATAACAACTTGTTGTAAAAGTTTAAACTCTTTGAACTTTCAAATAAAGTCCACAATACAATGATGTGAATTTACAAAACAAAAGCGCATTGTTAGCTGGTCAACCATAATGTTCCATTAAAACATTAACTTATTTTTGTTTAAAATAATACAACTTTGCAATAAACATGCAATTTTAATAAGCAAACAGTACCAACGTGAAAAACGAAACAGATTTGAATGTAAAAGGTCTACAATTACAAGAGGCCGGATACAGAGGCGTATGCCATTACCGCCTCAGCGGCTTGTCGCACTTCCAAGTGCTGTCACGCGGCCGTGGCCCAGTGAGAAGCGGCCGCCCTCGGGGCGCCTTGCAACAGGTTCACATACCGTAGGGCCGATTGTAAATCACCGTGTTCCATGAAGTATCTCTAAAAAATTATATTAGTAAAATAATTATGTAGCTTCGCACTGCTCATCATCATCATTACAGCCCACTCACAAGTCAAGTCCACTGCTGAACATAAGCCTCCCCCAAAGTATGCCACAAAGCACGGTCCTGAGCCACGTACATCCATCGACTTCCTGCATGTCTTACCAGGTCGTCACTCCATCTAGTGGGGGGTCGCCCTACACTACGCCTACCGGTACGAGGCTGCCACTTGTGATCCTTTTTTCCCCAACGGTTGTCGGTTCTTCGAGCTATATGGCCGGCCCATTGCCACTTCAGCTTACTAATCTGTTGGGCTATGTCAGTTACTCTAGTTCTACTGCGAATATATTCATTTCTAAGTTTATCACGCAGAGAAACTCCGAGCATAGCCCTCTTCATAGCTCGCTGAGCGACTTTGAGCGTCCTCATACGGCCAACAGTGAAGGACCACGTCTCGGTTCCGTAGGTCATCACTGGCAACACGCACTGGTTGCATAGCTTAGTTTTCAGGTTTTGGGGTATACCTGCACAGCTTACTAATTGCAAAGTATTTATGCATTCTTTTTACGTGGTAGCCATGTTGCAGTTGTATTGATATGTATCGATTCGACTGGGACTAGAACCACGTTCTCACAGAACACTAGCGTAAAATAGCAGCTTAATGTTGCTGTGTATTGTACGGTGAGGATTTTTTTTACAGCAATGGATGACAAAGGAGCTGTGTGCTCCTTTGTCCTTTGTCCACCTGATGGTAAGTGGATGCTGTGGTCCATAGACATCTACACCTATCCTCAATTAAGAATCAAAATGCAAATGCGTTGTCACCCCTGAGGACTAAGATGGAATGCCTTGATTACAGTAAAAAGTCTCCGGATCTCTACACTCACCATACGAAACACAGCAGCATCAAGTTTCTATTTTACGCTGGTATTCTGTGAGAGCGTGGTTCTTCCCCGGTCGAGCCGACCTACTCGTGCTACAACTATAACTGCAGCATGGCTCTACCACGTTAAAAGGATGGTAGAGAACCGGAGGCCCTTTTTACTGGAAATGAGAAATTACGTCTTAATCCACAAGAGGACAACGCATCTGCATTTTGATTCATAATCGATAATAGAATGTAGAGATGTCAGTAGACTTCAGCATTCGCTTCCCATCCTGTGGACTGTTTTCATTTATAACACACGATTATTCTATAAAAATATATTAAGATTTGCAAAAAAAATACAATTCAACTTTTTGAGTAGTATTTCGATTGTTATTATTTTGTTTCACGATTAACGATGTCGATTTAAATAAATTAGTGTCGCCTAATAGTCGAAATTCGACCGTATTTCATTGAATTTTTACGAATGTATATTAAGCAACTCCATGTTATACCCACACAGACATTTCGTATACAAAAATTAAAATAAACGCTTTTATGCCTTGACATGCACTCCATAGACTATTGAAAAAGGAACAATTCTGTGACAACAATTTCTACTCTGTGTGACTGTTTGATCCCAGACTAGTATGTGTTTGACATTCGAAATATGAACATAATGTTTTTATTAATTTATTTAATGTACATATTTGTACATTAAATAAATTAATAAAAACTTTTTTCAAGCTACTGGACTAGAAAGGATACGGTATTAACATCAATCGCCTTCGATTTGCCGACGATAGTCCTTATGGTAGAATCGCAGGAGGACTTAAGCACTATGCTCAATGACCTCAATTGTGCCTCCCAACGGATAGGTCAGATGAACATGGACAAAACAAAGATCATGTTTAATGTCCATGTCACACCTATGCCGGTAGTTGTTGGGAGCACTAAGCTCGAAGTTGTTGACGAGTACTTTTACCTGGGACAAATAGTCCGGCTAGGTAAGTCCAACTTCGACCGAGAGGTCAATCGACGGATTCAACTCGGCTGGGCAGCGTTCGGGAAATTACGACACATCTTCTCGTCAGGTATACCTCAAAACCTGAAAACTAAGTTGTACAACCAGTGCGTGTTGCCAGTGATGACATATGGAACTGAGACGTGTTCCTTCACTGTTGGCCGTATGAGGACGCTCAAAGTCGCTCAGCGAGCTATGGATAGGGCTATGCTCGGAGTTTCTTTGCGTGATAAACATAAAAATGAGGATATCCGCAGTAGAACCAGAGTGACCGACATAGCCCAACGGATTAGTAAGCTGAAGTGGCAATGGGCCGGCCATATAGCTCGAAGAACCGACAACCGTTGGGGAAAAAAGGTTCTCGAGTGGCAGCCTCGTACCGGTAGACGAAGTGTAGGGCGACCCCCCACTAGATGGAGTGACGACCTGGTAAGACATGCAGTAAGTCGATGGATGCAGGTGGCTCAGGACCGTGCTTTGTGGCATACCTTGGGGGAGGCCTATGTTCAGCAGTGGACTTGTAAAGGGCTGTAATGATGATGATAATGATGACATATTTGTAAATACATATTATATGTAGGCGCGTCTATAAAACACCAGTGGAATCGAGAGAGCGAGAGATTGCGTCACCAGCGGAGCGTTATATCGATGGTGGCGAGGTGGAAATGAGGATATATCGAGAAACTCCCCACTCGTTTGTGCAGTATAAATTTCACTGCAGGCGTCGTGGGCGGCTAAACCATTCTACGTGGTAGTAGCGCTAGGATAGTCTCATGCTTCTGTCCGTTGTGGTGGTTCTGCTGGTGCAGACGAGAAAGATAGTGTTGCTGAGAAGCTTTTCTGTGAGATGTGTAGTGTTGATATTGGTTTGCATACTTTGATGTTATCATGTAATTATGTCCCTCACGTTACACCAATGTGTAATTGTGGTGGAATTTCCGACATCAGAAGTGGGATCTCCTCATGTTTAATTTCCGACATATTTTGACTTTCTAAATCTCAAACTCCTCCGTGCGAACAAAATTATCTAATATAAGTTTAGTACAAAATTGTGGAATTGAAAGAGTCAGTACCTCGCTCTCTGGATTATATCAAACGTATCCAATTTGGTGAAGTCCATTGGCTTGTTCTCCAATTCATCCTTGGGAATTTCTGCGAACTGAAAACATTCAAAAATATAACATCTGATGGAAACGTACTGTTACGAGCTTGAGGTTCGTGACAATAAAAATTGCCGATAAAATTACCTAAATTAACACTTTAATTTACTTTACACAAATTAAAACTTAAAACACTAATAATTAAACACACTAATTCACTTTATTCCGCTCCGAAGCTTCGCTTGTCTCGCCAAATCCAATACTTCCTCGATCGCATCTTGCAGCGCCTATTTATATAAATTAGCAAAGAAATATCCAGAATGTTCAAGTAAACACGCGCAAGGTACCGAGAGTTCGAGTTTTAAACTTCAAGAAGTTTAGTTCTTCGGTTCGAGACTAGATGGCGCTAGTGCCGTCGACTTGAGCGCGTAACACTGCCCCCTCCTAAGACATGCTCGTCCCGAGCATTATCGGCCCCATAATAACGCGCTAGGCGATCCACATGGACGATCTTAGGAGTCCCTCTTGCGCCTTTCTGTATCCGGTAGGTTATATCGTTGATCCTGGTCACAATCCGGTACGGGCCGTCCCATTTAGCTTGAAGCTTAGGAGATTTTCCTTTGCTGCGGACTGGATTGTGCAACCACACAAGTGAACCTTCGTCGAACCCTTTGTTGTTCATTTTGCGGTCGTACCGGGTTTTCATCTTTTCAGACATTTGCTGGCCCGATTGTCTGACGTGCTCATAAACGTCATTCATTTTGTTCCGCAAGTCATTTGCATAATCGGTTATACTGCGTGGAGCATCAGGTGGTATCCCGGTGATCAGGTCTGCAGGCAGCCGTAATTCTCTTCCAAAGTTTGCGAAAGCTGGTGTCACTGCTGTACTTTCGTGAACAGCGCTTCGATATAACAACAATCGGCAACGAGATTGGGACATGTGCTTGTCCCAATCTCGTTGCCGATTGTCTACAACTTTTGCTAGGTTATACGTGGGTCGTTTATAGAAGAACAAGGTCGCCGGCCAGGAAACCAACGAGAAGACCAAAGGGCCACGCAAAAAACCTCTCCAATGTCTGATTAAATCATTCTACCATTCCATCAGATTGCGGGTGATAAGAAGTCGTTCTTGTTTTAAGAGTGCCCATAACTCGGCAAGTTTCCTGGAATATTTGAGACTCAAAATTCCTTCCTTGATCGCTGTGAATCTCTAAAGGTACTCCAAAACGACAGAAGAATTCATGAACTAGTTTATTTGCAACTGTTGAAGCTTCTTGATTTGGAATGGCGAAGACTTCTGGCCACTTAGTGAAGTAATCCATCACAACCATGAAATACTTGTTACCGCTTTCACTCTCCGGAAACGGCCCCGCCACGTCAATGGCTATTCTCTCCCATGGTGCACCAACATTGTACAACTTCAATGCACCTCTACTACGAGTCTGAGGTCCCTTTACAGCCGCACAACTTGTACATTTGCGACACCAGTCCTCGACATCGTTTCGTCAGTGGACCCAGTAAAACCGTTCTGGGATCTTCAGTAGAGTTCGTTTAACTCCCAGATGGCCTCCTGAACAATCATTATGGTACAGCTGTAGAACATCCGGTACTTTAGCTTTAGGGACAACCATTTGCAAATGACAGCTGTCTCCCCGAACACTTTCCCATTTACGGCACAGGACTCCATCCTGAAGCAACAAGCTGTCCCACTGGGCCCAATAGCTCTTAGTGATCGAACTCATCGCTGAGACGTCGCTCCACTTGTGCTTGGGAGCATTGGCCTTCATCCATTCTAGAATCGGCTTGATGTCCGGATCTTCCTGCTGTGCACGTAGTAAGCTGTCCTTCCATTCGTTGCTGAGGTGATCTGTCCTGAGCATCCTCACGGATACCTCTTCCTTACTCTCTTGCCTAGTACAATGTTTGCAATCTTCAGGACTAGGTCTTCTTGACAGTGCATCTGCGTTGCCATGAGATTTCCCGCTGCGATATCTGATAGTTAAGTCGTATTCCTTCTGCTGCTGGGCGGTGATGTTAGCCGCCCTTCCCTTCTGAGATCGTTCACCTTCCCTTTCTAGGGTTCGCTTAGGGCAGCTGGATCGAAGGTGGCCCTCTTCCCCACAGCCATAGCACCTAGGGCTGTATCCTTTGTTGCGGTCGCGAACTGTAGCTGCTGCAACCTCCCTGACGCGATGGGAACGATGATCCTGCCGCACGGCTTCTACCTCCAGTACATGGGCCAAGGCGTCCTTAAGCGTCTCGTGGTGCCCGAGCCTCACAGCAGCTCTGACTTCCAGGTCGCGGATGCCGTCGATGAATGTCTGCACCAGGTTCCCTTCAATGAGCGCAGGTACAGACTGGTATGCTTTTCGAACCATCTTCTCCACCTCAAGGGCCCACTGCTGCAGGCTTTCGTTGCTGCGTTGCACACGATCTTTAAGCTGCGCGCGAAAGACGTGTTCCAGGTGAGCGTCACCATATCTCGCCTCCAATGCCTCAAGGAGCTGCTCGTAGGTCACTTTTTTACCGAGAGCTTCCAACACGGTTAAGGCTTGGTCGCGCAGGCCTAAGGTGAGTGCAGTCATTGCCTGGCTTTTATTCCACCCGTTTGCCTCCATGACGGCCTCGAACTGGATTTTATAGGCCGACCAGGAAGAAGTCCCGTCGAACGGCGGCACTTTGAATCCACGTAGCGAAGGTGCTGTAGCTACTACGGGAGCTGTAGTTCCATCCCCAAGTTTGAGGTCGTTCAGCGTTTTCTTCACGTCAGCCATCACGTTGTCAACCCGATTGTTCACATGGTTGATTCGGGTTTCATGTTCTTCGATTCAGGTTTCAGCTTCCAACAGGCGGTTGTAATGTTGAGCAACCCTATCCTTCACCTCCCTTATCTCTTTCGCAAAGGTAGCGTGAAGGTCCTTCATGAGGAGCATCTGTTCCTCCTGTCGGCGGGCCTGTTCCTCTTGTCCGCTCTGCAGCTGCTCTTTCAACTGACGGGCCTGCTCCTCCTGTCGGCGAGCCAGGTCCTCCTGTCGGCGAGCCTGCTCCTGCAGCATCACCATCAGAGCACCTAAGTCAGGTGCTGCAGATGTAGGAGCTACCGACGGGCCTGCAGCCGGTGGCTGGCCCTCCGACGTCTGCGTCGTTGCACCACCAAATCTACGTTGGTCCGTGTCCTGCTGGCGTTGACTTCGGGTACGGACACCCTCCGTTTCCTCCTTTTGTAAAATCGGCATGATTTTATCCCACTTCTGACACCAATTGTTAGGAGCTTGAGGTTCGTGACAATAAAAATTGCCGATAAAGTTACCTAAATTAACACTTTAATTTACTTTACATAAATTAAAACTTAAAACACTAATAATTAAACACACTAATTCACTTTATTCCGCTCCGAAGCTTCGCTTGTCTCGCCAAATCCAATACTTCCTCGATCGCATCTTGCATCGCCTATTTATATAAATTAGCAAAGAAATATCCAGAATGTTCAAGTAAAAACGCGCAAGGTACCGAGAGTTCGAGTTTTAAACTTCAAGAAGTTTAGTTCTTCGGTTCGAGACTAGATGACGCTAGTGCCGTCGACTTGAGCGCGTAACAGTACGTACATATAGTCTGTATTCCGAAATAGAACTCAGTATACCGGGCAATGCAAATGACGTCATAAATTGACGTCATACTGGTGATTCGTTTCATAACATTGTCCAGTATATGACATCATACATTTACGCCATATTGGAAAAGTGTTGCCGATTATTTTATGTCATTTTGTGCTCCAAAAGTTATTATATCCAGCAATAATTCAATATTTTTTGTATGTGAATAAATAAAAACAAATTCTGGCATGCATCATTCAGCGTACATACAATTAAAAATTGTTTTAATTTGGCGTGATATCCGACACAATATGGCGGCGGCACGCCAGTACAATATGGCGTCATTTACTTTCCCCAGTACACTGGGAACATTTCGGAACACAGCCACCCACGAACTTATTGGTCCGCTAAGTTAACAATATAAAGGAGACGGATTTCTGGGCCCATTTGTAATATATAATTATAATTTCAAAATATAGAAAATTAGCCCAATTCACAATCTGAAAGACGAAAAATCCTAAAAATAATTTCATGTCACCAACAAAATCATAAATCGATTACTTTAATCGATTAATATGAATGAGTTTTGACAATTAAGTATAAAACCAACTTATAGCAGATAATTGACTTAATCAATTTTTTAAAATTACATTAAAGTACAATTAACATATTGTTAACAGTTTCAAAAATAAAATATTAACATCATAAAAATAAATCTTTAAATCGATTCTCGTTTACAGTTCGATTTATTACTTGTTTGCCAACTGTATTTTTAATCTGTGCTGACAGTGACAGCTCCTGCCTGACTCAATCTGTATTCTGTATGTACGTAATAAATATACACGTAACCGTCCCTATCTTTTAATCTATTAATGAGTTTGCTATTATCCTACCACTCAATACAATACAATAAATACTACAAATAATGGTAATCAACTGTCTAATAAAACAAAATAGCAATCGCACTTCAAAAATAAGCTGTTTAGTTTATATTGTTGCCAACTCGTTGCATAGCCTCACTTTTACTAAATCTCTTATAACTTTGTTCTCAGATTGCTAAAATACGCCGAATTTTCAGTGATTTTTTGACAATATATAAGCTATTGATTGAAACCTCTTTCATCTTTTTACAATCTGGGCCCAAGAATGGATGAAAGCGTATCAATATCCTTTTATGATAACGTTGGACGACACACAATCCCAACATACCGTTACCGGCCTCTCCTATAGATTTCCTCATAGGGCGATATTTGCCATAGTCGCCTAACTTGGCAGCACGGTTATCAACCGGAGTTTTTTTTATTTTTTATTTGTTATTATGAAGACGCTGCCGCGTATCTCCCGGTTTGTTTCCCTCAGTCACAACTTACGACACCCACGGGAGAAATGATCACAACCTGTAACTATACCATCCACACCGGAACACAAAGTACACCGCTGCTACGTGGCAGAAACAGGAAAGAGGCCGGTATCTACCCAGATTGACTCCTAGTCCTATGCAAAACAGGTATCCTATCCTACTCTTTGAAATGTCCTGTATCAGACCTGCTGGAACAAATTTCAATACTTCATATATTGAAATTTGTTCCAGTGACGTGGTACAAAAATCTCTTTTTACTTTGTTTGTACATATATTATTAAATAAATAAAAAATAAATACAAACATTAAACCGTATAAATCTTGTTTAATGTTCAAAGGGAAAAAAGCTGCGTAAGGATGTTTCATCACTTTGCGTTTTCTATCGTATCTGCCATGGGGAGTGTTCTGACAAATTGTTTGAATTAATTCCAGCCGCCAAATTTCACGAACGCACATCGCGTCAAAATTCACGATACCATCCTCACCATCTGGATGCTTGGCGGTCCACCACTGTGAGTTTTACTAGCTTTCTTCCTCGTACAACTCATCTGTGGAATTGCTTACCACCGGCGATTTTTCCGCACCGATACGAATTAGGGACCTTCGAGAAAAGAGCTTAGTACTCCTTTCTAAAAGGCCGGCGGTGGGCGGCGGTAGTCACTTAACATCAGGTGAACCGCATGCTCGTTTGCCCCCCTCTTCTATAAAAAAAAGCTTTTTGGGAGATTTTTAAACAATAAAAGCGATACCTCATAACCAATAGTCAGAATACCTACATTCTGACTTTTGACTAAGAACTGGCCCAGGCTGATGCATATTTCCAGGCCGATGAGATCTTACCTTTTGGAACAGCAGTTTCGATTGAAGCCACGATAGGAAATACACGGGCAGTGATGCCCCGTCGCTACCGACTAGAGCTACTTTTACTGCGGTCTTTTCCATCTAGAACAACAGAAAAATATTATATTGCAACTAACACAATCTTAATAAATTTAAAAAGCTGTTTTGTCACTGGGGACAACTGATTTCATTACCGTATATGCACAAATAAGAGGAAATTGAGAAAATTGTTTGTTCTGTTTAATATAAAACGTTTGGAGACCTTAGAAGTAATATGATAAATGAATGAATTTTAATAGAACCAGCATGGTAGCGATCACCTCATTTCCAGGTGTTATTTTAATTGTATTACTTGATATTATAACCCATTTTATACAATTTTTCTTTAATAAAACTTATAAACTTGTTTATTGACAAACTTTGACTATTTTCCGGGATTTTTTTACAAAAGCGTATACATTTCCCCATAAATGAATTACAATTCTGTGGAGTCTAGTAACTGGTATTACAAGCTTTTGTTTGTTCCTTGTGTTTAAAGTATGAACATCTTTATTCTTATGAAAGCTATTTATGTTTTATGTACATACATTACACTTTCATAAATATATTCCTGTGCCAAAATTAATATGTTTGTTTTTCTAAATATTTCTCTGAGGGAGTCCAATTTAGGTTAGAAATCGAACGTACGGCTGTCTTTTTCAAAACAAATATGGCTTCAATGTCAGTCGCATAACCCCATAGCAAAATTCCATAAGACTTTACGCTATGAAATTAACTAAATAAACTAAACTTGACATTGGTGAAACTTCTAATTTTTCTTACAGCATATGCTGCAGAACTAAGTCTGCTTGCTAATTTAGATATATATGTGGGCCCCATTGAATCTTAGCATCAACAGTAATACCAAGGAAAACAGTGGTATCCACAAGATTCAACGCTTCCCCATTTAAGAGCATATTGGTATTCTAATGTTTAACATTAGGTGTTGTAAGTTTAATACATTTTGCCTTATTGCCGTTTAAGAGCAAATTGTTAAACCAATAGATTTTGTAGTTTATAAAAGCTTTAAACAAGCCTGGATAAAGTTTTGACTTTGACTTTTAACACATTTATTATATACAAGTCAGCAAATAAAAATATATAAAATAATCTAACAGGGAATTCTTCTATAAATCATTTAATAACTTAATTAGGAACTTACCTCTTTGTCCTTCTTTGCAAGTCTCTCCTGAAGTATCTCTTGTTGGATCTCAAACTGTCTCTTTAACTGTTCCTTCAGCTGTCTGTTTGCAACCGCTTGTACTTCTAAGCTCTAACAAGTAAATTATTATTAAAAACATGGAACATGACTTACAATGTTTTGAGTGTATTACTTAGATCTAGTTTAGTTTGCTCGCTTAGATAAGTTCGCCTTAGTATCGCGCCGCCTTGGCACGCACCGCATCCTGTCAAAGGTGCCGCCGCCACATCAAAGGTCGCCGCGTGCGGCGTACACCCCCTCAAGAAAATTATGAATTTTTAAACTAAGCGCCGTAGTGAAAGGTTCTTTGCTACTTAACTTGTTATTATTCTTTATATTCGTATTTTACTACAATAATCATAATAATAATAATAATATAGTAATTAGTTAAATATATTAGTTAATATAGGCAGCCGGATATGATAGAGTTTCACTCGAAATGCTAAGGGCTGGAGAGGACGTGGTGGCAGGCCTGCTGTACACCTTGTTTAATTTATCTTGGGAACTAAAGCGGGTACCAGGAGACTGGTGCAAAGCCGTGATAGTCCCAATATATAAGGGAAAAGGGTCACAGCAGGACTGTAAAAACTACCGTGGTATCAGCCTTCTTAGCATTGTGGGAAAACTGTATGCTAAGGTACTAATTGAAAGAGTTATGAAAGAAACTGATGAAAAAATTTGGGATGTGCAAGCGGGATTTAGAAAGGGAATGGGGTGTACAGATCAAGTCTTTTCCATGCGCATGATCGCGGAGAAGTTTTAGCGAAAAAACCAAAAAGTTTTTTGTGCATTCGTGGACTTGGAAAAGGCTTATGACAGAGTGGACAGGGATATGTTATGGCAAACGCTGAACGCATTTAGGTTGAGCGCTGGTTTGATACAGGCATTAAAGTCTCTGTATAGGGACTCGAGTGCTTATGTTAGAATCAACGGGGTCTACTCGGACTGGTTTGGCATCCATAAAGGTGTCAGACAGGGCTGTGTAGCTTCCCCGTGGCTGTTCAACCTATTTATGGACAGCTGTTTGGAAAATTTGAAAGTTGAAGAATGCGGGTTAAGAATGGGTGAGTTAACCATTAAATGCCTTTTGTACGCCGATGATCAAGTCATACTTGCGTCGTCGGCGGCCGAGTTGCAAATGATGGTTACATTAACGAACAGGTCATTAAAAGAAAGGGGAATGAAAGTGAACGCAAGTAAGACGAAAGTGATGGTTTTTGAAAGAGATGAAAGCAAAACGGTATGTGAAATAAGAATAGAAGGAGAGTTAATTGAGCAAGTGGATGAGTTCGTATATTTGGGATGTGTATTCAGCAGGGATGGGAGATATGATAAGGACATTGAACGACGAGTGAATGCAGGAAATAAAGTAAATGGGGCTCTACACTCTATTGTGAAAAATCAGAATGTGTCAAAAAAGGCACGTATGGCAATTCACAGTGCTGTATTAGTCCCTACTTTAACGTATGGTAGTGAAAGTTGGGTGTGGCAGAAGAAGCACGAGAGTAGAATAAATGCAGTAGAAATGCGGTCGCTAAGGAGTATGTTAGGGCTGAATCTGAGTGACAGGGTGAGAAACTGTGTGATAAAAGAAGAGTGTGGTTTGCAAGATGATGCGGTGACCAGGATTAAGAAAGGAATGCTTCGGTGGTTTGGTCATGTAGAAAGAATGAATGCGGAAAGACTGACAAAGCAAATATATGTTGCAGAAGTGAATGGAAGAGTCGGAAAGGGACGTCCTAGGCGGAAGTTTGTCGACCAAATTGGCGATATACTAAAAATGGGCCAAATTAAGAGTACCTTTAACCGACGAGCATGTATGCGTAGGTATATGGATGTGGAAGAGGCGAGAAAGGTATGTCAGGATCGTGCTAAATGGAAGTCTGTAGTCTCTGCCTACCCCTCTGGGTGACAGGCGTGAGTGTTTATGCTATATAAAATAATAGTATTATATTTTATTTTTAGCATAGAAAAATATTAATTTAACAAACACAGTAAAAAATATTAAAATAAAAGCAAAATAACAAGTGCACCTCCGGATGTACCGACAGTATCTCAGCGAACAGACTATACGCATATTTCAATTTATACAAATTAAAAATTTAATATATTAAATATATACGACATAAGCACTCACGCCTGTCACCCAGAAGGGTAAGCAGAGACTACAGACTTCCATTTGGCACGATCCTGACACAACTCAAAAATTTCCTACCATTCAAAACCAAGCTTACGCTGGTTCGTTCCCTCATTCTACCTATTATCAACTATGCCGATGTATGTTACCCAGATCTGTCAGAAAATTTTCTAAACAAGTTGGAGCGCCTTCTTAATAATTTCCTAAGGTTTATTTTTGGTTTACCTACGTATGACCACATATCATCCTATCGTTCAACGCTTAAATGGCTACCTATCCGTCAAATGCTCTAGAATTTTACTCGTACTTTATTCAATTTTAAACGATCCAAGGTCGCCTTCTTATCTTAAGGATAATTTTCATTTTTTTCATTCGATCGACGGTCGAACTTCCCGACAGTCAAACCGTCTGAGGTTAAGGTTTCCACAGCAAGTCTAATTTTTTAAGTCGTCTTTTACGATACAAGCTATACAACTTTGGAACACCCTCCCTAATGGTATTAAGAATACCAAAAATAAAAAAGTTTTCAAAGTTCTTCTCCGAGAACATTACCTGAAGGCAACTACTATTTGACATTATTTTTCCTATAATTCTTGTTTTTCTTTTCTTCTTTTTTTACTTCAAATATTTATTTCATTATATATTATTCAAACATTATATTATATACATTATCATTCATTTTGATATTTATTTACGAAGTTTATAAGCATGTATATATATTATATATATGTATGTATGTATTATTGTACGTATATTTATACTATATGTGTGTATATTTTAATGTATGTGCACTTATTTATGTATAATGGTCGCACCTGCCAACAATTGTCCTTGGCACCCAGCGTTGACTGGCAGAGAATGCCACATGGCATTAAGTCCGCCCTATGTACCCTTCAGCTTAAGGTATTACATGTAAGTTTTTAAATAAATAAATAAGAAACTCTCTCGCCTCTTCCATATCCATATACCTACGCATACATGCTCGTCGGTTAAGGGTAGTCTTAATTTGGCTCCTTTTTAATAGATCGCCAATTTGGTCGACAAACTTTCGCCTAGTCCGTCCCTTACCGACTCTGCCGTTCACTTCTGCAGCATAAATTTGCTTTGTCACTCTTTCCTCATTCATTCTTTCTACAGGACCGAACCACCGAAGCATTCCTTTTTTTTAATCCTCGTCACAACATCATCTTGCAAACCACACTCTTCTCTTATCACACAATTTCTCACCCTGTCACTCAGATTCAGCCCTAACGTAACTACTCTCGTGCTTCTTCTGCCACACCCAACTTTCACTACCATAAGTTTAAGTAGGGACTAACACAGCACTGTGAATTGCCATACATGCCTTTTTCGACACATTCTGACTTTCCACAATAGAGTGTAGAGCCCCATTTACTCTATTTCACCCGGTAAACTCTTGTATCCACGACTACGCTCCTCATTCTTTCATCCACAATTATGAAATCTATCATTCTTAAAATATACTTATAATCACGCCTGTAACCCTTGCAGGGTAGGCATCATAGCATCAACGGATTACTTAATATCGTCTGCGAGGCTATCGCCTATTCTATGAATTACAAAGCACCAAAACGTTTGAAGAAAATCAGCTGGTGAATTTTATGTTTTTTATCGCTCTCTTCCCGTTCCTGCGTGGAAAAATACAGATCCATACATTTTTTATCTTAATTTGGTAAAAAGACATAATAATCCAGATATTCTGACCTTCTGTGCTCGTCCATCGTACCGTCGTCCGTCTTGTAGAATCACGGTGGTGCCACCTAGCTGAATTTAATTTTGCAACATATTCAATTTTTCCATGGGAATGAGATGTTTTTCCGCGGGAAATAGTAGCCTTTGTCACTCTACAGCCACCGAACTATCACCATACCAAAATTCATGCCATGCGGACGCTCTGTTGCGACGTGAAAGAAGGACAAACTTTTGCAACATATTCTATTTTCCCACGGAAATGAGATGTTTTTCTATTTCTATTCTATTTTCTATTATAACGTTTTACAACTCGACAAAAAGTGGAGTCGATGTAGTTGACAAGCTTTCAAGAACATACGATATTTCCCGCAACAGTAAACGCTGGCCACTTACGCTGTTTTTCTTCTTGCTGAATCATGCAAATATAAATTCTTTTATAGTACATATGTTCAACAACAAGATTGAGAGAAAGAAAAGAAATATAGGGTGGAACTTTATCAAACAATTGGGACTTTCATTGCTGGAAGATCATCTAAGAAAAAGAAAAGACAATCCTCATATTCCTCGAGATATTAGAAAACGTGTGCACCAAATTTTGGATGAAGAGGTTCCAGGTCCACCACAAAAGCAACCAAGGAAGTCGCAAAGGTGTTCTTTTTGTCCAAGAAATAAAGATAGGAAGACCTTGAACGGTTGTTTCAAATGCAATGTTGCAATATGTAAGGAACACGCAAGCCTGATGTGCCAAAATTGTACTGATTTAGATAACGAATGATCTCGCTAGAATAGAGAAACTTAGTTACTTCTATATTTTTTATACTGTTACACATTTCTAGTTTTATAATATTGGCTTAGACTAAAAGCACCTCATATAGTTCGGCCGTTCAGAGAATGCGTTCCTGACACGTCGCGATTGAACTGACGACGTAACTTTGTAATGGCGTTGCAGTTACGACAAAAATATTTTTGCTGGTTGTTTACCGTTTTAACAATTGATGAGCATTAAAACAACATTATTATGTCATCAATCAATGAATGTTATAATTTTGTGCCAAACTGAGTGTCAAATACCTTGGTAAACAATATTTTTCTAAATCTATACTGCGCTATTACAAGGTTATGTCAGCGCTTTATATTTGTAGTGCTGTGATAACAATAATAGGCAATAACAGTATCGTAATCTGTTCTTATACAGTTATACTTTATAAAATAATACATTTTGTTTTTCTTATTAAGAATTTGAAAATAATGAACTATAAGATAACTTTTATTAAATATAAAAATAAAACTACGACCAAAACGAACGCGCGAACGAAAATAGCATTTTTATATTTAGGTTGAAAATGGTAACCCCAAATGGCGTTATGGGCCGCCATTTTGTGACGCTAAAACAGTCGTCTGTTGTCGTTTCGTGCGCATAGATCACGTTCTTCAAGTGTTTTCGATCTGTTTCTATTTGATTACCCGGCTTTCGTTTAATGGACTGTTTCTGCTTTTCAAACTGACATCGGCGCTAAATAGGACTTCGATTGTGTTTTGTATTGCGTTCTTTTTACTTTTGGTGCATAATAATGCCTAAACGTGGACAAACATTGAAAAGTGGAGCCCGTGAGTTAATCATCAAGCTGCAAGATTACTTTGAGTGGGAGCGGCAAAACGGCGGACCCCTGTTACCTGTCGAACAAGTACAAAAACGCGTCTCTCAGGCGCTTGGAGTTAGCAAACGAAAGATAACAAATATTAATAAAGAAAAGTTCGGCTCTACTGGCACGGAAGATAATATTTTACGTACTCCGAAGAAGAAACGTAGAACTAAACCCGTGACAGATATTGACACCTTTGACGCCGATGCAATCAGAAATCATATATATGGTTACTATTCCATAAATGAGTATCTCAACAGGAAGAATCTTTTGGCATCGTTAAGAGAAGCTGGACTGTTTAGCGGGGGTAAAACTGCTTTAACCAAAATCTTAAAAGATATTGGTTTTTCGTATAAAAAACAGACAAAAGAAAAATTTTATTAGAACGATACGACATAATTTTAAAACGGATAAGTTTTTTGAGAGAAGCAAAAAATATTGATAACTGGGATAATGTCGTGTTCATTGACGAGACATGGCTAAACGCCAATCACCCGGTTTCCCGTTCTTGGACGGATGATACACAAGCGTCGACGTCGAAAGTACCAATGGGTAAGGGGGGCCCGTCTGATAATATGCCACGCAGGTTCTGCAAAATACGGCTTTGTGGAGAACGCGTTACTGGCATTTCAATCAAAAACCACAAATGACTACCACTAGGAAATGAATGCCACTACATTTAAAGAGTGGTTCCATAACATGCTTTTGCCCAGCCTACCAGAGCCTTCTGTAATATTCATGGATAATGCCTCTTATCACTCGGTTCAAATACAGAAACCACCTACCCAAGCTAATAAAAAAGAAGAAATGGTGGCTTGGTTACAAGCAAAAGTCATTGACGCAAATATGCAGATGCTAAAACCAGAGCTAATTAAATTAGTTAAAGAAAATAAAGCGGCAAATGTGCGATACGAAATCGATGAACTGGCTCTGTAGTACGGTCATCGCGTTCTAAGAATTCCACCGTATCATTGCCAATATAACGCGATTGAGCTAATCTGGGTTCAAATAAAAGGTTACGCCGCCCGCCACAATACTTCCCCGCCATTCAGCACGAAAAAGATGATGACCCTATTAAAATAAGCCTGCGGGGAAGTCACAAGAGATGACTGGGCAAAGGTTGTTGAGAAGACTAAAAACCTGATTGTGGAACATTTTGACCGAGATATCAGGATTGATTCTGTTATTGATAATAATATATTTATACATGTAGGCGAAGATGATGATGAAGACACCACCTCCTCAAGCGAATCGGAGTCTGATTAATATTCTGTACGCACATTCAATTCAATGTACTTTATTGCACAGAAATACAGATAGTAACTTTGTAACAAAGAATAAATAAAACAATTTTATTATATTAATACTTCCTTTTTTTGGTTTCCACTTAAATTACTAAAATATAAATTTTAAATGATTCCGCCAATTTAAAACGAAAATAATCTTAAAAATAACGCGGTGGTTCATTTTGGAGGAACGGTAACGAACTCAGTGTTATGTTGTGCCCATCACTAGTCGTGACTAAAGATAGGTGTCAGGAACGCATTCTCTGAACGGCCGAACTATAATATAAAAGACCGACGTGTTTTTTTAGATATAAGGAAAATTCGTTGAATTTTAGGAGAACTTTTGTATTTTGTGTTCTTTTTTATAATTAAAGTTTATTTTCTTAATTATTTTGCGTTTTAATTATTACTTTATAAGTAATTAAGCCAAAAACCCTATCTAAGCCGTTGTATTTAAATAATACCCTTAATAAATAGTATATTTACTAAGGGTTATTTTAACCTCACGTTGTAAGGGTAAGCTTTTTTTTTCACCTTGTATGCCGAAGGTTAATATTGATACAGACAGAAGATTTTTACGTTCGAGTGGACTTCAAAATATCATTAATGTATGTATGTGTACCGCTATATTACACATGGAATAAAACATTGATCTATTATGTACTACATACTAGAGGCGACACTGCATTCAGCTACTCTGTTCCACTCAACTGCGGTGCATACACCGCACTTTAATCAGTCAATCGCTAGGCGCTTGTAGAGTTGTCACGTGTTTTGTTGATTTAAAAAAATCTCTTGATAACAATATGCCGTCGTGTGTACTTAGATATTCCACAAATAATTCAAGAAATGTCAGTAAAAACCAAGGAATTACTTTTCATCAGTTAATAAGATACTTAATCAATAAAAAGTATTATAGATTATTAATAAAACAAATTATTCCTAAGACGTCATCTTGTGTCATGTAATATAGATTATGAAATTAATTTGTTCAGATGCGACATTTCTGTGGGTACTTAAGTATAGGACGAATATATTATTATACACATTTTTTTGTAGAAAAATATATGAGTTATCATAATTAGGCTAAATTTTTTATATTTAAATCTGCTCATTATTCTTTTATTTTATTTTTAGGTTTCCACATCAAAGTCAAAGTGGAATAAATTCGTTCATTTTTAATTCTCGCGTGTCCAGCATTTATGAATGACTCTTATTCTAATTGAAATGAATATATTTTTAATTTAAATGTTATATTAATAAGTTTTGTTAAACATACATTTAGTATGTTTTTTTTTTATATTTGACATAGATACCTTTTAAATAATTCAGATAAAAATATCATTAAAATGTAATTCATCATTATCATCATTACAGGCCTTCACAAATCCACTGCTGAACATAGGCCTCCCCCAAGTAACGCCACAAAGCACGGTCCTGAGCCACCTGCATCCATCGACTTCCTGCATGTCTTACCAGGTCGTCACTCCATCTAGTGGGGGGTCGCTCTACACTACGCCTACCGGTACGAGGCTGCCACTCGAGAACCTTTCTTCCCCATCGGTTTTTTTTTTTTTTTTGCGCCCGAAGCAATTAAAGGGCTACCCTGTACGTAGGGAGGCGGAAAATGCATTACGCATACCACGATAGCCGGTCTATCGTGGTTATGGGGGACTCACTGTCCTACCGGGGACCCTAAGTGATACCCCCTAAAAACCGCCTTTAGGGACAGGCAACCGGCTGATTAAGCTCTATTGTGCCTTATCATGAGCGACCCTCTTTTGGGAAAAGAGGGCGCAGGCGGCTAAGTGCCGCTGAGGGAGTGCCTACGAAGGCAAATTAATGTCAGATATTACAATAATTTTATTTAATTAGAGTTGGCCTGAGCTGCCAGGAGACAGTTCAGGTCGTTTGAGAGTTTATTAGGCGGGTCCGAGAGAGAGTTTCTCGGCCTGCGGACACGATAGCGAGAGGGGGGTGGGGCTGCATAAGAAGCTGCCTCACGAATTAAGTGGTTTGGGTGCGACTCTGAGGCTTTGAAGAAGTTCTCAGAGAGTTTTTTAAGAAATTGCTGAATTGTTGGGAGCTCTAAGTCCCGATGAAGGTCGGCATTGCGGACGTACCACGGTGCGTTCGCAGCTCGACGACAGAATAGGTTCTGAACTATTTGGAGTTCATTTAAAATGTTAGGGTTTGCGTGGGCAAAGACGGGGCCCGCGTAGGACATGACTGGTCGTATACATACCTTATAGAGTGTACGCTTGTTTCGAAGGGACATTTTACTGTGTCGGCCCAACATACTGTTGAGCCTACTCAGATAAAAACGTGCGTGACGGGTTACTCTTTTGACGTGGGGCTTGAAAGTGAGCCCTGTGTCTAGAGTGACACCTAAATATTTGGCGGACGTATGCCAGGGGACAGGGGTCCCTAGCATACGTATTGGTGGAGTGTTTTTGAGACGGCGTCGTTTATAATCGAAGTGAACGGCGGAGCTCTTCTCCGGGTTCACATCGATGCGCCATTTTTTGAACCAAGCTCCTAGGTCATCAACTGACTTTTGGATCTTGTTCCGTATGAAGGGTAGTGAGACACCTTTGCAGTAGATGGCAGTGTCGTCTGCAAAGAGGGAGAGTTGAACACCTTTCGACGGGATGGGAATGTCGTTGGTGAATATGATGTACAGCAGAGGAGCAAGTACTGAGCCCTGAGGGACACCAGCCTTGATAGTTCGCTGTGAAGAGAGCGTGCCTTCGTGTCTGAAACGAAAGGTACGATGTTTTAAATAGGAGGCCACGAGACGAACTAGACGATCGGGGGAGACCTATTTTATAGAGCTTGTAGATAAGGCCTGTGTGCCAGACTCTATCGAAAGCTTTGGCTATATCGAAAAAGACCGCGATGGTCTTATGACGACGAGGATAGAAACCGCTGAGGATATATTCCACAATGCGGTGAACTTGTTGGGGACATGAGTGTTTGGCTCGGAAGCCGAATTGATGGGGAATGATAAGAGGGTCGCCGTCTGTGGGAAACAGGTAGCGCCTCATACGACTTTGGATGACTCTTTCGAAGAGCTTGCCCATTGCCTTGAGGAGGCTAATGGGGCGATGGCTGGAGGGGGAGGTTGAGAGGCTTGCCTGGCTTGGGAATTCCAATCACAGTAGCCTCTTTCCACGTAGTGGGAAAATAACTGAGGTTGAAGCAGGCGTTGAAGATAATAGATAAAAAGGTTAACACCTGCTCGGGAAAGTGTTTTAGGGCTTGGTTGGAGATGCCATCCGCGCCCGGAGCCTTTTTAGGCTTAAGTCCTTTGATGAGGGATGAGATCTCATCATTGGACACAGAGATAGGTTCAGAGGCCGTGGGGGGTGAGCTCCGGCGGCGGACCTCATCCTCCACTGCCTGGACGTGTGAGGGGTCGACGGGTTGAGAACTGGGAGAGCATTGAGCGGCAATGCTATCTGCAAAGCACTCAGCCTTTTCCTCGTCCTCGAAGGCAACCGTGCCGTCGGGACGGGAGAGAGGGGGAGTGTGGGTGATAGCGTCTATGCGGAGGGCTCTAGCCATCTGATAGTACGCTGTGTGAGATGGAGAGATATTCTCCATGAGCTTACTCTTTTCGAGGTCTCGAAATACAGAGAGGCGGAAGCGGAGTTCTCGTTGAAGACGATTAGCCGCGCGCCTATATTCGGGGGTGGGATATTTTGCTGCTCTCCGGAAAGCAGCTTTTTTGGCTTTTATTAGGTTGCTAATATGTAGGGGAAGCCCACTATTGTTAGCAACCGGGACGACCCTTTCGTTCTCCTTAAGGGAGGATTTAATAAGGGTGGAGAGTGAGTCGACCGCGGTGTCGATTTTTTCAGGACTATCTAAGTCCGACGGTAGGGAGATGGTAGAGTCCTGTGAGTCCAAAGCTTTAGCTAGGGACTCCTTGAATCCCTTCCAGTTAGTGAAGGTTTTCGTGTGTGTTGGGGGAGGTGGCTGATGGCCAAGAATGAGGGAGACCGGTCGGTGATCTGATCCTAGATCGTCTAGTGTCTCGATTGCTCCGAGGTTGAGAGAAACTCCTTGGAGTAACGCAAAATCTAACACATCGGGGGCGTGATCGGTGTTATCGGGAAAGTGAGTAACACCGAGAGGACTATGGACGGTAATATCAAGAGACTGCGTGATATCGAGCAGTATCTTGCCACTAGGGGACGTAGTGCGGCATGTCCATTCAGTATGCTTGGAGTTAAAATCTCCAAACATAATGACTGAATTGCCTAAAGATAAAATGGCCTCAAAATCCTTTTTAAGGGGATAGGTTCCTGAAGGGATGTAACAGGAGGCTATGAGGATGGACTGGTGTCCAGTCATAGCTAGCCTGCATACCGTGGCTTCCATGTTGGTAAGCTGCGGAGTAGAAATGGGCGAGCAATGAAGTGTCTTCTTGTAATAGATGGCCGTTCCGCCGCCTCGGCGGTCGGGTCTGTCGTTACGAAGAAGAGAGAAGTTTTTAATAGAAAGGCCTCTAGTGTCCTTATCTTTGAGATTGGTTTCCTGTAGGAGGAGGAAATCGACTTCACGATTCCGAAGAAAGAGCTTGAGCTCTGGGAGGTTATTTCGCAAGCCGCGAATATTAAATGATACAAGCGATAAACCCTTAGGTTTGATACGACCGTGAGATCTAGGTAGGTTAATTCTCTCAGTCATTGAAGTTAAGTTAATTAAGTTAACCTAACTTACAACGCTAACAAAAGGTTATTGTGCTCCGCAAGAACGAGGAGACGTTCTTGGGGGGACTTGGCCGCGCGCAGTTTGCGTGATACAACTGTTATTTCTCTGACGTCGATATTCCTAATAGCGGAATATAGCGTGTTGTAGTCGTCGATTGTGGGCTCTGCTTCATGAGCGTACGAGGTTGTCCTCGGTGGGTCTGCCTTTTTGGGCCCCCAGGGAAAGACTGGAGGCTGCATTGGCTTGGAGAAGCCCGGAGGGGGGCCGAATTATGCCCTGAGGGGGCCTAGGGGGACCCTGAGGGGGCCTAGGGGGACCCTGAGAGGGTCGAGAGAAGCCCTGGATAGGCTGGGAGGGGCCCTGACGGGGCCGTTGATGGAGGGCTGGGAAAGTGCGGTCATTCACCGGCGGTGGAGCTTTCCTACTGGGGCGAGGTTGAGGTGCGCGTGGGCAACCCTTGTAGTTCGCCGGGTGTCCTGTCTGGTTGCACAGGACACAGGCGGGCGGGGATTCGGCGTCTTTGGGCCGGGGACACTCTTTAGTGTTGTGTGGCTCCAGGCACTTCACACACCTGGGTGGGGCGGAGCAGTTGGCCGCCGCGTGACCATAAAGTTGGCAGCGGTGGCACTGCGCCGGGAAACCGGGCCTATGTGGGGGCTCTACCTTCACCCTTGACAGGCCGCACACTGTGCGCACCTGCCGGAAGATGGCTTTAGCCTCCGGCACGTTGGACAAGATTACGAGGGCAAGGTTGTATCTCTTGCCCGTACGGTTGTGCATTTTGTGCACTGCTTCCACTGGGAAACCTTGGGACTTAAGGTCCTCGAGGATTTCCTCATTGGAGAACTCAAAGGGGACTCCTCGGATGACGGCCCTGACTTTACGCTCTTCAGGGAGAGCGTAAGTGTGGTATGAGATGCGCTCGGCTGTGAATAGCCGGGTGATTGCGCGGAAGTCCTCGATCGAGGTAGGGATTATTTTGATTGCCTCCCCGAGGTTGACTGCATGATCGTATTTGATGCCTGCGTCGTAGCAGGTCTTAGACAGTTGGGTGAACTTTGCCTTGTCTCTTAGGAAGACAGGGGGCGGGACTTGCTTCTTCGCCAGCACTGGAGCACAACGAGAGGCTGGTTTGGATGGAGTGGGGATGTCTAGTGACATCAGTGGGACGGGTGCAGCGTCAAGGGCTGCGGAGGTTGAAGGAGCGGCAGGGGCCGCTGAAGTAGGGGGGTGCGTTTCAACGCGGCGCGCTTTCCGTTGCGCTTGGAGGTGACGGTGGTGAAGTTTGACTCACCGGTTCCGTCAGAGTCAGAGGACTCCGATGAACCGGAGCCTAGGGTAGTGGCGGGCCTCTTCCGGGAGGTAGACGCCGAGGATTCGGAGCATGCGTACTCCATTTCTAAGGGGGCAGATTCGAGTTGGGCAAAAGAGTTCCTCGTTTCGAGGTAAGATGCGATTACCGGCGGCGGGAGGTGTGCCTGAGGGGCAGGGGTGGGAGCCTGGGCGGCGATGGTGGCGATGGCGGCGAGGACCGTCTCATTGCCACTTAACCCATATTGGGTAATGAGGGCGGCTAGGGACTCAGTAAAACTGGAGTTGGCCATTTTAATAAAATATCATTAAAATGTAATTCATCATTATCATCACCCTTCACAAGTCCACTGCTGAACATAGGCCTCCCCCAAGTAACGCCACAAAGCACGGTCCTGAGCCACCTGCATCCATCGACTTCCTGCATGTCTTACCAGGTCGTCACTCCATCTAGTGGGAGGTCGCTCTACACTACGCCTACCGGTACGAGGCTGCCACTCGAGAACCTTTCTTCCCCATCGGTTATCGGTTCTTCGAGCTATATGGCCGGCCCATTGCCACTTCAGCTTACTAATCCGTTGGGCTATGTCAGTCACTCTGGTTTTACTGCGGATATCCTCATTTCTGAGTCTATCACGCAGAGAAACTCCGAGCATAGCCCTCTCCATAGCTCGCTGAGCGACCTTGAGCGTCCTCATACGGCCAGCAGTGAAGGACCACGTCTCTGATCCGTAAGTCATCACTGGCAACACGCACTGGTTGTACACTTTAGTTTTCAGAGATTGAGGTATACCTGACGAGAAGATTTGTCGTAATTTCCCGAACGCTGCCCAGCCGAGTTGAATCCGTCGATTGACCTCTCGGTCGAAGTTGGACTTACCTAGTCGGACTATTTGTCCCAGGTAAACGTACTCGTCAACAACTTCGAGCATAGTGCTCCCCACAACTACCGGCATAGGTGTGACATGGACATTGAACATAATCTTTGTTTTGTCCATGTTCATCTTAAGACCTATCCGTTGGGAGACACCATTGAGGTCATTGAGTATAGTGCTTAGATCCTCCAGTGATTCTGCCATAAGGATAAGGACTATATCGTCGGCAAATCGAAGGTGAGTGAGGTACTCGCCATTGATGTTAATACCGTATCCTTTCCAGTCCAGTAGCTTTAAAACGTCTTCCAAGGCAGCGGTGAAGAGTTTCGGGGATATAACGTCACCCTGTCTTACACCTCTCTGCAGTTGGATAGGTTTCGAGCTCTGGTTCTGTACTCGGATAGGCATCGTAGCCCTACTGTACAAACACTTCAGCACCTCGATATACCGACAGTCAACTTGGCACCGCTGAAGGGACTGTAGCACCGCCCAAATTTCGACGGAATCAAAGGCTTTCTCATAGTCCACATACGCCAGGAAAAGTGGCAGATTGTACTCTTCGGTCTTCTGTACAATCTGCCGCAGGGTATGTATGTGATCTATGGTACTGAAGCCTTTTCGGAAACCGGCTTGTTCAGGAGGCTGGAAGTCATCGAGTCTGCGTGCGAGACGATTCGTAATGGGGTAAGGCCGTAGATTTTGCCACTTAGTAACATAGAGTAACATAGACACTTTTATGTTACGGTAACATAGAAGTAACGCGAAAGTAACGTGTAATGTTTGTAAGGCCGATTGCATAACGCGCTATTTTTAGCCGACTTCAAAAAGGAGGAGGTTTCGACGCATAAGCTAACTGTACAATTCGCCAACTGTGAGAAGTTCAGTGATAGAAAAAAAATAAGTTGAAAAATGTTTAAAACTATCAACAGCTTAGAGTTATTACACAATCATGAAATCTGACCAAGTTTACCAAATATCAGGAAAATAATACTACGATATAAGTGAAGTAACAAAAATATTTAATGTCATGGATAGAGTTTCACAAAAACTCTTCTAACGAAAACAAAAAAAAAACGAAATAACATTCATTATAATATGATTTAAACCTATAAAATAAGCTACACAATGAGATCAATAGTGTTTCGTGAAATCACAAAATTAGAACAATATAATCTTTCTCTAAAAGTTTTTACAATTATCACACGGGTTATCTTCTTAAATAAAATAGTAGGTACATTTCTAGGAAACTAACTAATATTGGTATTTATTTTCTTATAAAATTGACACGAAATGTTTCTTATAATCTGTAGTTAAAAAATACTTTAGAAATACGAGTAGGTAATTACAACAAATTTAAAATTAAAAAAAAATCTCGTAGCTAAATGAAATAACATAAATAAGTAAAAACAAAAACTACATAATTCTCTTTAACCTAGGTACACGCCAGACGCCAGACGCCAGAACATCAACCTACCCCAATCTGTCAAATTTTCTCAATCGAACATGAACCGTCTACTTTTGTGATAAAGTTGAAAATCTATTAAAGAAATTTGACAGATTGGAGTGGGCTAATGTGCTGGCGTCTGTACATAAGAGGTCATTGCAATACAAAACCTTTCTTACACCTTATAAATAAATATTCAACAATTAAAATAAACCAAATCAATATTCTACTCTCTCTACTCAGGTAATATTCAGACTCTAAATTAACGAAAGCCTCTTTAGAGGCTTTCTCCCGTTGAATCAAATTTACCTTTTTTGACGATAGAAATATTGGTCACTATATCAATATCTGATTTTCTTTGGACTACAAACTTCACGGAATCAGATAAATCCTTCACAGTTTTCAAAAATTTTACTTTATAATAATTTTCTCCGTTCTTAAATTCTATATTCTCAACAAATCCTATAAAATATTTCCACGTTTTCCTTTGGAAATATCGAACTATTATGCTATCATTTATATTTAAAATAAAGTTCTGCGTATTTTCTTCACGTAGAAGCAAAAATATGGAACATAAGTTTAAATAGTAATAAATCTATAAAAAAACGCGTTATTAAAGACATGAAAAGCACGATGTAGTAGCTTACTATTAAGAAATTTCAGATAGTCACAAATTAATTAAACGTTCATTACAAAAATATAAGTTTTATAGTTTAAATACTAAAAAGACAGCATGTTTTTCGTTAAATTTGGGAGTCTGGACGAATTTAACTCGTTGTATTTTTTTTAATGTACAACTTATATTAATACTAAGAATATGTTGTAGGAGTTTAAGAGATGTATAACCTAATTAAAATACCTCCATTACAATTTACCCACTATGTTGTTTTCTATAAGCAATGAAAATATGAGAATATTTTTTCATCAAAAAGTGGCAAAAACGACGGCCTTACCCAATTGACTCTCGAAAACAGCACGTAGACGCGGCTCAGAAGGGAAATCTGTCTGTAGTTCATCAAGAGAGCGTTGTCGCCTTTCTTAAATAACAAGACCACCGCACTTCTGCTCCACGCCTCCGGAGTAGTGCCACCATGAAGGACGGAATTGAAGAGCTTCTGAAGGACTTCAAGTACCGGTGTTCCACCCGCTTTCAGAAGCTCCGCTGTAATTCCATCCTCGCCTGGGGCCCTGCCATTTTTAAGGTGCTGGAGAGCCATTCTAATCTCGCTCAGACTGACGTCCGGGATATCATCGGAATAGTGTCGGGTAAGACTTGCTCTTGTATCGTTACTCACACTTGCGTGTGGCTCCAACGATGATGTGTACAGCTGCCCATAGAACCTCTCAATCTCACTCAAAATCTCAGGTGTCCCGGAAACGATGCTGCCACACTCAGTCTTCAGCTTTGACAGTTGGCTCTTACTGGCAGACAGATCTCTGGCAAAGACTTTGGAGCCCTGGTTCCGCTCCATCGCTTCTTTAATACGAGCAGTATTAAATTTGCATAAGTCTCGCCGCATGCATTTGGAGATCTGTCTGTTCAGTTACCTGTATGCTGTCAAATCTGTTGACGATTGCAGCCTCATCTCCCGTCTAACAGCCACGAGATTAAGAGTGTGATCGGAGAGTTTTTGTGTTCTTCTGCGGCGGGTCTTGCAGAACTTAGCTCCGCCCGCATGGACAGTTTCCACGAGCTTGTCATTCATATCGTCCACTGCATTGCAATCTTCTAGGCACTGAAAACGGTTACATAACTCGAGCTGAAAAGTCTCAGGATTCTGGATTAGAGCACGAGGGGGGACGGAGCGTTGACTTCATTAGACGAGACCTCTCCAACTTAACGTTTAGGTTCAGTGTGCCTCTAACCATTCGGTGATCGCTGCCGGTTTTCACCCTTGCGATCACTGAGACATCACTGAACATTTGGCGTCTGGTCATCATAATGAAGTCATCAATCTCATTTTTTGTCGAACCGTCGGGGCTCGACCCACTATATAGGTCCACTTCCTGTGGGGCCGCTTCTGGAAGAGAAAGAGTCCCTCTTTCTCCATAAAGCCAGCCAGCCAGCTGCTGGCCCCTACGGTTCCGTTGCCCTACTCCAAATTTCCCTAACTTCAGCTCACCGCCTTCTCTTGTGCCTAGTTTTGCGTTGAAGTCTCCCATCAACACCGTGTAGTGGGTTTTGGAAGAATGCATGGCTCTAGAGATATCCTCATACATTTCCTCCATCCCCTCATCGGGATGTGCCGAGGTTGGTGCATAGACCTGTATGACCTTCAGCGAATACCGTTTGGTGATTCTAAGTATCAGGTACGCGACCCTCGTCGACACACTCCCAATCTTTACAACGTTGTTGACTTAAACGCAAATAAATACATTTCTTATCATTCAGTTTACAAAACCTTGAGTCATTTTCCGTATGTATGTTTATAGTCAAATGCATAAAGATTACAGATTGTTATTGCAACAAATATACGTATAAAGGTCAATATACGTTCAATTACTGACCTAAGACCTCCTCTTATTCCTCTGTGAGCTCCAGTATTTTTTTTAATTCTTAGACATGTAGCTTTCCTCATGTTGTTCTTCTTTTAACGTTGTGGGGTGTGGTCGATATGTGTACTCCGTAAAGTGGTTCGATATTACTTGCAACCACCTAACCACAAAACCTACACTAAGTATTCTTACGAGTATATTACTAACTAACGAATACTAATGAAGGATAGGAATAAGAATTAACTGACTCGAATGAAGTAATGTTATTTCGACGTAACAAACAACTTTTACTACAAATAAATTTACAAGGTGAAATTAACTACGATACATACGAATACGACGACAATGTAAGTTAATTGAGAAAAGTAGCGCGCGCGCGTCCTGTTGCTATGCCGGTTGCAGGCGGAACGAACGTCGCGCAGTCTCGCGCTCTGACGAAGGTGCGGGGCCTTATCTTACCGACATCGCGCTATTGTTCTCTGGTAGTGGCGTGATATAAGAGTGTGGTTTAATCCTCATGCGCGTAGCGGTTTTATGTAGGTCCAAGGGAAGCGAGTTACGCCATAATGTCATAGGACATTCTGTTTCAGACAATCATTAGGCTAAACAGAGATAGACATATAAGAGGCGGTACAGCAATAATAAAAATATAAAGGGTTAAAAAATTGTGTGTATATATATAACATGTATGAAAATAAGAACTGTGTTAGTTCAAGCAAAGATTTTTTCACATGCTTACGGACTTGATTTTTAGAAATAAACTCATTGGGAGCTTTTTTAACGTCAAGAGGTATGTCGTTCCAGAGTCTGATGGCCGTGAGAGCGAAATAGTGAGATAAGAAACCAGTGTGCCTAGTGCGAGTTTTTTACGCGTTAGATCCCGAGAACGTTAACTACGATTTGTATGGAATAAAGAAAGCGCCAACTATTGAGAATAATCGGAAACACAATTCATGAGAGCGAGTTTAATAAATCGTCGATATCGACCATCGAATATTGACTCGCATTCGACGGTAAGGACGTTAACGCTTGTGATTGGTTGTTTGAAGTATTTTGCAAGTGCGAGCGGCAATTTTGATCGTTTGAGACGTAACTTTACGCCGTTGCAATCGAAAAAGTTTTCACATAGATTTTTACAGTGAAATGGAAGAGTGAGAATAATTGTTGAAGAGTTAATTTTATTTCGTTTTATGTGAACGATGTATAATTATGGTAGGACGTTTTTTTTTCGCTTGGAGGATGTTTGCAGCCTAAGCTTAGTCATAAGATAAGTCATAAATAAGTAATAATTATAGATGACTGCTATTATAACGCCAGTGTTGAAGCAAGAGCTTATGCATATTTTAGTCCGTCGTTTCATCCCGATGACAGGCAATTTAAGGACAAATATAGCATTTTCCATTAAAGTGTTCAAGTTTTATGTAAATAGCGTTTGATAAATCTAAGGTCTACCATCACTATTCAATAATTAAATCAATTCCTCTTAAATTTTTCATACAGACCATTTGATCGCTTGCATTAGACGATGCTTTGCTGAGGCCTCCATGCCGAAAATTCAATAAATTCTAATCAGTGAAACCTAGTTACAAAAATACACGCATCAAACTTCACTTTACACTAAATAACTTAAATTCCATTTACCTACTGCTCCAAAAATGTCACCATAAAAGCATATTAGAACGAACACATCTTCATGTTTTTTTGCTTTAATCTAAACGTTAAATTATTAACAATTAAATATCTAATTTACAATCTCATTATACATATTCATGTCTTTTGTTTTTAATTTCATCGTTAAATTATTAACAATTAAATATCTAATTCACAATCTCATTATACTAACACAAATAATCGAGTGTCGATACCTTGATCAAATTACGAAACGAAAACAAATAGGTAATAAAGATATAATAACCACAAATTTGATAGCCAGATGTTAATATTAAGACCACTAAATAAAAATGTCATTCTGAATTTGGTTAGTTTATATCATGAAGTGAACATGCTACCAACATAAGAGAAGGAATAAACGCCATTCACGGTGAGCAAACGCGAATCGAAAGATTAGCTTCGATTGTAACTGACACTCGCTCGTCTTCGCTTGTCGATACCGACAACGTTAACTCGGTTAACGTGATGGTGAATTATGAACCACACACTACGGTAAAGGAGTGAGCAACTTAAGATTAGCCGAAAAAAGAGAGAACAATTACGAGAATCTCCCAGGTAATGAAATTCGGATTTCAGATACTCGGGAGCACATGGATCTTCAAACGGTGGAAATTGTGAAAAAGGTAGAATATTCTAACGTATCTGAGCTGACTGATAGGCAGTCAATTTAGCTGATTACGAAAAGAATATACATGGTTGTATTTACAAAGACCATAAATATATCTGATGAAATTCTTAAGCAGACGATCTATTGTATTAAGATGATGTTGAGACAGGTCTGAGCAACACACATCGACATAATCAATAATCGGTAGAATAAGTGACTGGACAAGTAAAGTCTTAGTATTGGTGGGAAGAAATTTTTTAAACGAACTAAGTTCCTGTAGTTTTGCGACTCACCTCCTGTATATGTTTGTTCCAAGTTAAGCAACCATTAACATAGAGACCAAGGTTCTTTACATAAAACATGTACGTGTTACACTAAAACCTTCCTGAATAAATTCTCTTATTGATAGTGAAACCCACATCTAAAAAACACATTACGTTGAAAGCATCATCTATTACAAATATGTCATATATCATAACTCGCGTATAATTTAATCCATCGTTTTAAATTCTCGCGCAAAAAAGCTAGCAGACATGCTCCTGACCTCACTACGCTAGTAAATAAAAGGATTTTGCAAAGGAATAAGATATTTTTGGATGTTTAATAATAAGTTATCACATTTGTCATTGGCGCATTGCGCCTGAATGCAAAAATGGAAGCATAAGAACGTCGGGGAAGTTACGAATTCAAGCGCCAACTGATGTGAAAAAAACTTGTTAAAACTGGCAAGCAGAGACCCGACATTAACAAGACATTGTCTGCAAAAACTAGACTATTCTTAAATTTAACTATCGTTTATACAAAACAAAACATTAAATAGGTAAAGTGTTAGTTATTGCAAGTCAAATTTTTTAATAGATTAGGTGTGAGATTGCAATCATAGGTCAACATAACTATGTAATAAAGAAACACTGACCTGGTAATATTGTATAATTGTACAAACAAAAGTTAGTAATAGATCGTCAAATTTAGGGAGCACTTAAAAGTTTTTTTAACTAAATTAAAATTACAATTAAAACAACGTGTTGAAGATTTAAAGACTTTAATATCTCAAAAATTTACTCAGCATTACAAGGAATGCATATGATTCCACTGAGCAAGCCATCTTTAATCTAACACAGAATGGCGCGAGGGATGCATAACTAGGTAGTTACTTATTGATGTTTTAATGTTCCTCAATCCGGCAGAACAAAATTCGGGACTGCATGCAAAAAATGTGGTCATCATTAATATAATTATCCTTAGTAAATCGATAGATGGTGGCAAAATGGCAAGGTGATATACTCGTATTTATACTTTCTTCTTTTACGAATACGACGTTAAAATCGAGATGATAACTTTAAAAAATTCTAAATAACACCCAGCACATTAGCATGTTTACTATCAAATCTTTGATTGTATAGGTATATAATCAAAGTATCAAAGTGACGTCGCGAAGGAATCTAATATGGAGGATAGCGTTTTGTCCATTTGAGGCACAGATTAAAAAAACACTTAAAATTGAATTATAAAATTAATAATGCTTAATGCAAATCACTCGGGTTTCTCACTAATTACGTTAATAATGCCATCGGTGCTCTCACGAAACCTGTGCATCAACTGCAGATTCCTTTTGCGAATAAAAGTGGGACAAATTATCTACGTGGGCGTCAAAAAAACATAATCAATGTACTAGACTATACACTCAATAACGTGGGATCTCCAGCAACAACCTAAAAGCGTTATTTTATTGTATACGTGAGGTGTTCGCGCATATCTGACGCGCATTAAAGGGTTTTTAGTGTTCACAATAGGAAACTTTACTAAATTAAATTTTATGAATTTTTTTTTTGTCATCTGAACTAACTGACCCGTGCATCGCAAAAGCGGGATCTTCTCTTCCACCCCGACCAATGAAGAGCCAATAAACCCACATACAATTTGCTAATAAATAAAAGTTTTTACAAAAATAACATCAGAAATAAGGTAAATATCCAAGTGCGACAGGTATATAAGAGCGTGCCGCAAGGCAGTGTCCTTAGGCCGTTATTAATTTTAATCTATATAAAAGACTACCGCTAAAGTGGCTTCATCGACGATCGGTTTGCTTATGATAGCACAGTCATATCTTTAAATAAAAGTTTTTCAATGCTATAGAATTACATGCGCTATAATAATATACTCAGCAATATTATGGTTAAAAATTAATAATTAACTGTAAATTGAGATAAAACATCCATTATGAAATTTCTAATTAATTATTCTGGTGAGAGGAAACAAGAATTTGCTGTAACGTTTATTTTTTAGGTTTTTATGTTGATGGTAACCTTGATAATAAAACACATCGAGAGTATTTGTTCTAAACTAAGTCAATTTTCCCATGCTCTCTAAAGTAGTCGATCCTTCTATTGTATTGACCGCATATCGGGGAAACTTATTTGAAAACGATTGCGTTAAGGTTCTAAAAATGTGTAAAGGTGTGAATTAAAACAAACTAACCGTTGTGAACCATATGTTGTATCTGTAAAAGTTTTGACACTGCCAAATATGTACATTTATGAAATACCTATTTAGCACTAGACACAATAATAAACTTTCTTTGGCATGCAACAAAATGTGGCTCATGAGTAACAGTGTGCTCTGTATGATAAGATATATAACAAAATACCGTCAGAAATTAAAATTTTAGAGAGCTCAACATATATCGCCGCAAATAAAATGAGTTACTAATGAAAAAGCTTATTATAGCGTAATAAAATTTGTGATCCATCGAATCAAACTAACAAAACCGATAAAATGTAAATGGTGAAATCATAATGACAAATAGAAGCGAAATTAAATTATTACATATTTATTAAAAAGGTGAAGTTACAGGTTACAGCCTATATACATGTCACAGCTGGACACAGGCCTCCTCTTATTTCTGAGAGGGTTTTAGGGCAAGGATGTGTCCGCCGCGCTGCCCCAATGCGTGTTGGGTAGAAAGGTGAAGTAATCTAATGTAATGTAATGAATAATATGACATTACAATTTTTACGTGTGTGGTTTTATGTAATATATATTATTTTTGCATGCCATATGTCTAAATGCAGAAGAGGTTATAATATGATCATATAAAACACCTGTGTAAATAACCTGTATTTGCAAATAAATCCCCAAATACACTAAACACACAGAGTACCTTTGTATAAACCGAAAACTAAACACCCTACCACAACAGTCAATAACCACTTCAGTTTTATTAGTTAAATGATACTGTAGTAATTAGTATTACAGGGGTCTAGGCTCGGAATATGTTTTTTGTCTCATTCGGTGTCGAGACCCTTGGTCCGTGGGGTCTTTTTATGGAAATAGCAAAAAGGTTAATCGACGTCACAGGAGACCGAAGAGCTGGCAGCTACCTCGGGCAAAGAATTAGTCTAGCTATTCAAAGGGGAAACGCTCCCAGTATCTTTGGAATCCTGCCTAAAGGGCCTCCTTAATAATATTGTTACGAGCTTAGGGGGTTCGTGACAATAAAAACTGCCGATTGAATTACCAAAATTGACACTTTAATTACTGACACAAAAACCCAAAAATCATACTTGTCACTTCAGTTCACTTTATTTCGCTCCGAAGCTTCGTTTGTATCGCCAATTCAATACTGCCTTTTTCACCTTTTTCACCGATACATCCATCTACCAAGTGCAGAAAGTTCAAGTGTGGAGCTTTCCAGAAAGCTTAGTTCTTCTATTCGATACTAGATGGTGCTGTTGGTTGAAAGTTGAGTCATGGCATCTTCTGGAAAGCTCTCCTCGCTCTTTTCCCCGACACTAGATGGCGCTAGTGCCAGGTACTAGAGATCAACTTAGGCACAGACAATATATTTTAGTTATTATAATAGCGTGAGTAGAGCCGTGGTAGCTCAGATGGTTAACGCTCGCTGTAAATATAACAGAACGCGAGTAACCCGGGTTCGATCCCCGCCGGCACCAATGAAATTGTTAATTGCAATTTTAAGTGCTTATTAACCACGTGCTTGGAGGTGAAGGAAAACATCGTGAGGAAACCTGCATGTCTGAGGAATAAGAAAAAAAATATTTCGAAGACATGTGAAGTTCGTCAACACGCATTGGGGCAGCGCGGCGGACACTTCCTTGCCCTAAACCCTCTCAGAAATGAGGGGAGCCCTGAGCTCAGCAGTGGGACGTATATAGGCTGTAACTTTTATTACAATATATATTTTTAAGGTTTTTAGTACTAGAATTAAAATTTAGAATGATGTTTGTTTTGTGTATATTGAATTATATTCAACTAACATTAGTATTTATTGCTATCATTGGCGACATTAATGTCGATCAGTGCGATCAAGTGCGATGATAGAACATGATAGCATAGGTCAATGTAAATAGGGCGGATATAATAATAATTGTCGTATATTTATATCCAAATACACGTTGAAAGTTACATAATTTACTATCATCACTGCTACGCGGACGTCGCGACCGTCGCCCAGCAAAGGTAACAAATATATTTGTATATTATTTTACTTCGCTAAGAATTTTTATAGGATCCTGATGGCGTTGTCCTCCCACACTGTGTATTGTGTATTGTATTGTACGTGCGTACATGCGTGCGTGCGTGCGTGCGTCTGTGTGTGTGTGTGTGTGTGTATGTGTGTGTGTGTGTGTGTGTGTGTGTGTGTGTGTGTGTGTGTGTGTGTGTGTGTGTGTGTGTGTGTGTGTGTGTTTGAATCTGTGTGTTTGAATGTGTATTTCCTTCTGGACCTCCTAAGTCACGTACGGGACGATATGGAGTCGTAGATATTCTTACAACGATACACAATTTTTTTTCCATTTCCAGATATCTATATTTAATTTGAACAGTGGTAGCTCATGGGATAGGCGTACGCCTCAAAATCACAAACGAACTAACAGTCCACTTGATGGTGAGTAGCCAACTGCAGTCCATGATACCTGCAACTAACTTAAACTCCCCTGGTGTTGCGGTTGATCATGGGCGGCGGTAGTCACTTAACATCAGGTGAACCGTATGCTCGTTTGCCCCCTCTTCAATAAAAAAGACGGCTACAGATTTGTTGTCACTTCAGAAGAATAAGATGAATAGAACACTTCAGAAAAATGGGATCATGAAAAATGCCTCACAGCCTGTAATTATACTGGTCCTCTATACCTACATACCTTTACGTGGTAGAGCCATGCTGTAGTTATATTAGTAGTATAGTATTAGCACGAATGGTTCGGCTCAACCGGGGAGGCACCACGCTCTCACAGAATACCAGCGTAAAATAGTAGCTTAATGTTGCTGTATTTCGTATGGTGAGTGTAGAAAACCGGAGACCCTTGTTACTGGAAACGAGGCATTCCATCTAAGTCCACGCAGGTGAAAACGCATCTGCATTTTGATTCGTAATCGAGGATAGATGTAGATGTCTATGGGCCACAGCAACCACTTAGCATCAGGTGGACCGTGTGCTTCATAGACCAGCATATAGCTGTGCAACCACTGCTATTTGGCAACAGAAAAATGTAAAAAATTATCTAACCAGACGGACTCCCAGTCAGAAAAAAAACTGTGTAAGTTTTTTAAAAGTAGCCTGTATAAATAGTATTTTATTTGTTCTGGAAATAAAAATTGCTAAAAATGTATACATAAATTTGAAATACTAAGACTATTATTTATTTGTATGTATTTAAACATTCTCATGTAAGTGAATTGTTGTAAATTCTTATGAGAAATAATGATATCTCAAACCTGAAAAAGTGTCCCACCACCTAGAAAACTAAATTCGTAACGTGAACAATTTAAGTTCGTTCCCCGTTGGCACTCCAATCTCTAGTAAAACAAAGTGGAGAAATCTGCAAGTTTGAGTAACGAAAAACATATTTCGAGGCAAGTTGAAATTCTAAAGCCTTCTCAGTAAGAAGAGGCGGTCTGTGTCCAGCAAATGAATCTACTCGTATGTATTCTGTATCTCCTCACTTTACTATACTTTTTATTACTCTAAAGAACAATGAACTGTCCATAGAGGTTAAAACAACTGATAACCTGTAGGAAAGAAAGGTTGTCGAGTGGCGGCTTCGTAGCAGCACACGTGGTACGAGATGACCGCCTACTGAGGATGATGACTCGATGTAATGAGTTGATAGATGCAGGTGCTCAGGGCCGTGTTTCGTGAAAATCTATGCGGGAGGCCTATGTTAATAAGTAACCTTGAGATGGACTTTGTTTCTCTTTAACAATTACGATTTTTTAATTTAATTTTGAATTTATTGTTTTTTTTTTTCAGATAATTGAAGAAAAATGTTGTCATTAGGCTTTGTAATAATATCAATTATTTGCGGACTTTTCTTTTCCCGTAAATACGTTCTGCATACGACTCCGGTGTCACCGCCCCTTCTTGGCAATATGGAGCTTCTTGGTCATGCATATAGAATAATCGGAAATGACGAAAGTAAGTATTATAAAACAATTTTAAAGAAAATTTGCTAAATAAAAATCTGAAACCTACAATAATTCTAATCACTTGTACTCCTTATCTTAACTCTTGTAACTTTTATACGTGGTAGAGAATATTATGGTTGTAGCATGAATGGGTTAGCTTGACCGCGGAAGGACCACGCTCTCACAGAATACTAGCGTAAAATAGTAGCTTAATACTGCTGTGTTTCGTATGGTATGTGTAGAGCTCCGAAGACCCTTTTTTTACTGGAAACGAGGCATTCCATCTTAGTCCTCAGGGGTGATAACGCATCTGCGATTTGATTTTTAACCGAGGATAAATGTAGATATATATGGGCCACAGCATTCACTTACCATCAGGTGGACTGTGTGCTCGTATATCACCCTCATTCTATAAAAAAACTCCAAACCGAATTTCGGTCATACCAACCAGTCTCGACGAACACTAGCCATGACGCAATAGCGCAGGACATCACATCTGGTGACCTCTTAGTTCATAAGAAACGTATTCCTCGAAACCTGCGTACGTGTTGCGACTGACAATATGTGGATCTAAGACGCGGTCCTTCACTGCTGGACCTATAAATAGGCTTAAGGTTGCTTAACGAGCTATAGAGCGACCTATGCTCTAAGTTGCTCGGAGCTAGAAGTATCTATGTAGAATTAAAACTAAATGAAATAAATAATATAATTGCATTTTCTTTACACTTTCAGATAAACTCTTGAAGCGAATTTAACGCACAAGTGATGTCTTCTCCATTACCCAGTGAATATAAGTGATTTAAAAATATTGGATTTTGTTTGAAGTTTTAATATCTTGGAACATGATATAATTTTTAATGTAATTTATATGGTCTTTAAATAAAAACTCAATTTTATTAATATAATGTTTATTTTATTAATAATGTTTTCTTCACGTAGTAATTACCTCTTGGTTCGTAAATCACAAATGTAATCCTTAAAACAATTACCTACATTCAATAACTACTTTATCTAAACATTTACTTTGACAATACATTTAAGTGCTATGTATATGTTAGGTATATAATATGATTGTGTGGTTTTTACACTTTGCCGGCCCGTAAAGTCCGTTGTTGGTTAGGCCTGTCCCGTTCTACGGAAGTTTTGTCTTAAATGTCACGCTTCGCAGGCGTAAAGACGATAAATGGTAAAAACGAGCATAAGGGACAATAAAGACATTTTTATACTATATAACGACATGAATAATTATACTTTATTAATCCAGCTATTTATAATTTTTTAATTACACATAAAAACTAACTTTAGTTGGTAACAACTAGGTACCGATTGCGGCTGGTTAAACTTAGGTGTATTCGATTTATTATATTATATATAGGCTAAAAGTAAGTGTAGCTAGTTTTTTGCAACTAAGTCATGTAAATTTGAAATAATAATGAAAATAACTTTCAATTTTCTTTACTGTTTTTGTAATCAAAACATTTGTAATTCAAAAAAGAAATTTTATTTTAAATTTAAAAAATGATACTTACATATTTAAAAAAAACACATGTTTAAATTATTGTGCTAACAACAAATTTCTTTGAATTTTATTTCTCACTACTTTCTTCTCTATATAGAAATATGGTGACCAGAAACGGATTTCGGCATCACATCAAACTTTATTTATATCTTCGTATGATCTCCTTTCACACGATAATGACGTAGTAGGTAGTGTAGTGTTCATCGACATAAAAGCAAATGGCTTTCCTGTGGGGTCACAAAGATATTTTCAGTCCCTCCATTTTTATGCCCATAATAATTATATGAGGTAGTGCCCCACTGCAGCTGAATAACTGTTAGCAAAACAATGATGCTGTGTTTCCTATAGTGAGTCACAAGAACCGATTCGTAAGAGTGACGAGAACTCTTTTTACTGGTATCGAGGCTCAGAGGTTTCAACGAACTGCATTTTACAGCTAAGCTGTATTTTACATAGTAATAGTTTAGTTTGCATAGAGCCTCTTTTGTTCAAGATCTTGGTGTAATTTTGGACCAAAAACTCCACTTCGATTTACATTTAGAAAAAGTTATAAGCAAAGCATATCAACTTTATGGTCTTGTTATGAGATCATCAAACAAATTCGAAAAGCCTTCAACATATTTGTATTTGCTTAAGTCCTTGATTCAGCCGCAATTAGAATATGCTTGTGTTATATGGGACCCCTACTATGCAAAATATAGTGAAGCCATAGAAAGAGTTCAAAGCAAGTTTTTACGCACCATGCATTATCGTCTTAAATATTTACCCTTTCATGTGATAAACTTCGTGTTAAATATTATAATTTAGTCACAATGAGATCGAGACGTTTATTATTGCAGGCTATGTTTTTGTTTAATATTTGTCATAATAAATTTGATTGCTCAGCGCTTTTAAACCAGATAGGATTAATAGTACCTCTATATATATAGATATAGATATTTTTGCAACATCTTTACCCTAGTTCAAAAACAACTACTGTTACACTTAAAATAACATATATGTTATGATTTTTTCTTTATTATTATGTTACTTTTACTATGTATAAACATACTGTAAAAGTTTAATTTTGTTTGTTCTAAGCAAAACTAAGTAAGACGCGGATAACGTAGTTGATTGTACAATAAAATATTCAAATTCTAATTTAAACTTCTGTTCTTTGTAATATATATTGTACTATTGTTTATTGTCCCAAATAAATTTAAAAAAATAGTAATGTCCAGGCTGAATTTCGGTCAGGGCAGCCAACCTCAACGGAGACTAGCCATCGGCGCAGGACGGGATTATAGTGCCCAAGTGTATGCGTAAGCACAGGTGCACTCTCTATTCATTCACTCTCATAGTGCGATGGGAAAGAATCCCGTATGAAGACATTATCTGTAGTGTTGAGGATTGTCTGTATAAAAATAATATTGGTAAAGAAGATTTAGAGGCCATACGCCAAGACATTTCGTCTATGTTACGTCGAAGTACAGCGCCGAAATTAAATCTTCCCAAAAATGAATTTAACGCGTTGACAAACCTTACGCAACAGACCAGAGCTTACGATTCTCCGCGCAGATAAAGAAAATGCTACGGTTGTAATGGATACGTCGAATTACAATTTCAAAATACAACAACTTTTGTCGGATGAAAGTACATATCGTAAGGACAAAACAGACCCTACAACTAATACGCTCAAAACAACTAGCGATCTTATTAAGGAATACTCCGAGATATTGAATCTAGACGTCAATTCGATGATACCTTTGTGTACAAAACCTCCCAAGTTGTATGGGTTACCAAAAATACACAAACCTAACGCTCCATTACGTCCAATAGTGTGTCAAATCGATTCGCCAACTTACAGATTGGCTCAACACTTAGCCAAAATATTATCACCACTCAGAGGACACACAAGAGCACATACTAAGGATTCATACCATTTTGTCAGTGGGATAAAAGACCTACGTCTTGCTGACAATGAAACCATGGTCAGTTTTGATGTTCAGTCTCTATTTACATGCCTACCTGTTGAAGACTGCATCTCAATTATAACTAGGAAACTAGATGAAAATAATATGCCTCCAGAATATGCAGTACTACCACAGAGTACATTATATATACCTGGAGTACTACTAAGACATTGCCTTACATCTGGCTATCTATTGTGGAAGGAAGAGTTTTACAAGCAAGTAGATGGTGTTGCGATAGGCTCACCTGTATCTCCCATTGTCGCCGATATGTTCATGGAAGACTTTGAGGAGAAAGCCCTCCTTACTGCACCTGTCACCCCAAGGTTCTACAAGCGGTACGTAGGCGATACTTTCACAATTTTACCATCAGACAAAGTAACTGTATTTTTAGAACATCTTAATTCCATAAACTCTAAAATTCAATTTACTATGGAGTTAGAGGCAAATAATTCCTTAGCTTTCCTAGACGTGTTAGTCATCCGAAATCCTAACAACACCATAGGTCATAATGTGTATAGAAAAAAGACCCATACAAACCGATACTTAAATGGTGAATCTCACCATCATCCTTCACAGTTAGCTACCGTGGGCAAATCTTTGTTACAGAGAGCACGAGGGATCTGTGACAGCAAACACCTGGCCGCCGAGCTTCAGCACGTCAAGCAGGTTCTGCACGACAACAAACTTCGGGTCCCGCGCCTCCGTCACAGTGACCGAGTGAAGCCGGCCACAGTCGAGCGTGTGCCTGCTGTATTACCATATGTCAGAGGTGTCACAGACAAGATTGGCTACATCTTGAAGCGAACTTCTATTAAAACATTCTACAAGCCGCCGAAGAAGATTAGTCAGTTCTTACCATCCGTCAAGTGTCATATTCCTCTACAAGATGCAGGAGTGTACAAGCTTGATTGTGATTGTGGTGTCTCATATATAGGGCAAACAAAGAGATCAATTAGAACCCGCGTAAAAGAACACAAATGACGTGAAGCATCAACGTTCCGGGAAGTCTGCAGTTTGCGATCATATTTTAGATGGCCCCAACCATTACATCAGATTTGATAGACCACAAATCCTCGCGAAAGAACATCGATTCCTACCAAGGATAATACGTGAAGCTATTGAAATTAAAAAAAACATCCTAATTTCAATAGAGAAGGAGGCTGGTTACTACCACCTGCTTGGGATCCTATAATTAATAAAATTAAAACTAAACCCAAGCATACCACTGCAAGACTTCAAAACACAGTTAGTTCATTCTGCGTAGATCGAACCAAAGACAATAATTAAAAAGCTGAAGGTACTCCGGGTTAACTTTGACATCGGGACGTCAGTCACCTCAGTCCCCCGTGACCATGGGTGCTGGAAAGCACCCGAAACGTCGGGTATTAAAAATAAAATAAATAAAACGCGATAAAATCCGTAAAAGTAGTTTTAATCAATCTCCGACACTTTTTAATTTGTATATTAATGATTTGATAGTCGCTCTCAGCAGCCAGCGCGTCGGTTGTCATATCGACGGCGTATGTGTTAACAATCTGAGTTACGCTGGCGACATGGTTTTGCTAAGTGCGTCGATCTGTGGCTTAAGAAAACTGATACGCATTTGTGAAGAGTATGCGAGTGGACACGGTCTAAAGTACAATGTGAAGAAAATTCAATGCATGGTCTTCAAGGCCGGTACCAAGCCACCTCAGGATTCACCTCCAGTGTTACTAAATAGGGTGCCGCTAGAAGTTGTCAACCAATTTAAGTACCTGGGACACATAATAACTAATGACCTCAAGGACAATGCGGACATTGAGCGGGAGCGGAGAGCGTTGTCCATCAGAGCCAACATGATAGCCCGCAGATTTTCACGTTGCTCACAGGAGGTAAAAATTACACTGTTTAGAGCTTACTGTACGTCACTCTATTCATCGAGCCTGTGGGCAGACTATAATAAACGAAGTTACAACGATCTCCGCGTCCGGTACATTAACGCTTTCAGGGTGGTTTTGGGTCTGCCTCGCTTCTGCAGTGCCTCTGACATGTTTGCGGAGGCGCGCACGGCCTGTTTTCACGCGACCATGCGTAAGCGGTGCGCGTCACTGGTGCGCAGAGTGCGGGCCAGCTCCAATATTATTCTGAAAATGATTAGAGACAGATTGGACTGTCCTGTCCTCCGGCATTGCTGCGACAAACATGTCCCAGTAATTGTGGGAGTGAGAAGGTACTAAATAATAATTATGTGTTACTTATTATTGTTTTTATATGTTTATATGTTAGTTATTGTATTTTAATGACATATTATTATTATTTATTGTCAATTAGTTAATTTTTTTAAATCAATCAATTTTAATGATATGGATCATAAGTTATCTGAAATAAATTAATAAAATAAAAAAATAATAAATGGCGATATTCGATATATTATCTAATGATTTGAGGTTTTTTACGTTTATATGAAAACAAGAACTAAAAATTATGTGTTGAAAGTGATTCCGCTTGATTTATTACGTTTTTATGACCTTGAATAGCATTCTTTCACTACGCATTTACCCATTTTTGTCGCGGCTCAACTCTGTCGGCGTCACATTGAACAATGAACTCACGTTAGCTAGGCATATGGCTGTGGCCATATGTGCAGTGGCAATGCTTTGGCGCGGTTATTACTGATCTAGTATTATATAAATCAATGGATTGTCGCTCCTGTTTTGTCGCTTGAATAACAGTTTGAAGTGGATTTTGATTCGTAAAAGTGATGCGATTTTGTGAATTAAGTCTCCGCACGTGTGAGCTATTAGAGAAAACGACGAAACAAGCGCTTTGATGTCGATATAAATCTCAAGTTATTTTGATCGCTTGGGCGCCTTATGAACTTGAGTGGCTGTCGTCATCAACTGTCCGCTTTGTTGAGCTTCCGGCAAAATCTCCCAAGGGCTTTGCAATGTGACGCATCAACGTATTGTCAAGAAAAAATATAAAAATTAAGATTCTGAAAGAAATGATCAATGAAAAAAGAAATGCTCAGAAGGGCTAGAACCCAGAGCCGTAAAGCCAGTTAAATAAATAAAAAAACTGTGTTTTCGTTTTTATTTTATATTTTATGATTTGTGGTTTAGGTATGTATAAAAGTAAATATTTATAGTTTATAGTAAAATCACGTGGTCCTATTTTAAGTTGTTTGAATAAATTGAAAAGAACTCAAAAGAATTTAGTTATTATTAAATAAAGTAAAATCAAACTCAAACTTTTTAATTGTTTAAATACCTATTTTCTGTAATTAATAATAAAATTATAGAAAAGAAGAACAGACAATGATCAATGACCATACAGTCCATTCAGTCATGTCGGCTTATGTTCAAATGTTTCTTTTTGGTTTAACAACATTCAATAGTTTTTAAAAATATTTCTTTTATTTAATATTAATCTATTTTATCTGGGATGAAGGCTATTTTATCATAAAACTAGCCTTCATTATCTATTGCCTTAGACTAAATACAGAAAAAATATTTAAAACATTTCGTTTTTGCTACACTTAGTAAAATCATTAGCTTTCGTTTTTCAGTATTAAAAAATGTTTTTATGATTGTCCCATGTATTACAAAATAAAAACCATTTATTTATGCTTATTGTTTTATTAGCTACCTACATATTTTTGTACAACTGTTACGAACGATTCAAGCACCCAATTTCATTCGTATACTTTTAGAAATCCCATAGAACTGGCCGTAAGAGTTAATACAACATACATTTAATAACTTTTGTATAAACCTTTTTATAACGATTTTTCAGGCATGAGGCTGGTTATTGCGAGTACTGAGATATAAGACTAAGTGATAATCGTAACATTCCTTCAGCGCTTCTCGCCAGACTACATGATTTGGATTTTTTAACTATTTACCGGTAGTTTGTGTGAAAAATAGCACTTAACACTACTACTGCTGTGGCTAATATAATTAGAGCTATATGCAACATATTTACAATAAAAAATAAATCATATTAATAGAACACCTGAGTCAGGTTATCGGAGACAAAATAAAGTCAGAGTAATATTTTAATAACAAGAATCACCTTCATCATAATCATCACTATTTGATGTGTTAGAAAAATAGCCGTATGACGACATCAAACAATCCATCTGTAACGGCGAAGAGAGGGAAACGCGCTTTGGAATCTGTATTTAGAAGAAACAGTCCTATCTCCATATCTCAAAGTTATTCGTTTGACATCCCAATATTATTAATAAATGATAAGTTTAATGAGTTTGTCATGTAGGGGCTGCTTAGCTTTTCTCTAATTCTTTAACTTTTAGGAAAATCCATAGTTGGTTTATCCATTTGTAATCTAATTAATATAAAATACTCGTAAAACAAAGATTTCAGAAATGAACGTTAATCTAGACTTTTCTATCAAAGTAACTTCTCCCACTATGCAATATTTACTCTCATTCATAAGTAACACCGCCCTAGTGGCAGAATAAGTCGTGGATACCCTCATTAGCTCATTACATAAGTAAAATGACTTGACGATACAGGACACCTAGTGTTTATGTTTATGAGGCGCCGCTGTCATCGCGCAACCAGCCAAATGGATCGCAAACCTAAATTGCGCTATTAAAATTCCGAAGTACTGCAATACTAACTGCTTTGTACTACCAAAACGATACTTTGCCCGGAGGGAGATCTCCCCTTTTTCGCCTACGGTTAAATTTAAAAAAAATATGAAAGATAAAAACGAATAATTTTAAATCCAATGATCAAGTTGGTAAGACTAGTTTTCTAACTGGGAGTTCGTCTAAGTACCATTTGCCTCGTTCTGCCACCAAGTACAGTCCGCGCACTCTATATTGCCCGCACTAAAGTTAGTAGCGATTGGCTGCGCGGATATAGTTTTTTGCAAAAAAAATGACTTTCAATAACTATTATTTATAATCTACATGAATAAAAAGTTTTTGTTTCTGTTTCTGTTTGGAACAAAATAGTGACCAGAGGAGTGGGTGGGCAGGCGGTAACTAAAACTAGAGATGTGAGTACGCATAATGCGCGGTTACGCGGTTAATCGATTATGATTCTATTTTATATTATATTTTTTTATTATATCATGTATTTAATAATTCAAACTGTTTATCGCAATTCCTTATTAGATACCATTGTTTTATTGAAAAACATAAAGATATTTTCAATTAATTCTATAATCGATATAAACAAAACAAACTGTTTCCCTAACTAATCTTAGGAGTGAATACGATGTCCCAAACTAAATATGTTTATCAATTGGTGTCAGTACAAGAGGGAATGTCAATGCGAATGTGTACATTTCTTAGAAGATAGCCTACTATTCTGTGTTTACTATGGTTTAGAGGAGTTCAGTCACATACACACGGACAGAAGAATTATATACACAGTCTGTTCAAAAAGTATCGCAAATTTTGTTTTTTTTTTTTTTGAAAAAATATTTATGTATTCACGAATATCTATTTTGACTCTTTCAAAGTAATCCCCCTCGGATATAATGCACTTGTGCCAACGTTTTTTCCAATCCTCGAAGCACTTAAAAAAATCATTTTTGATGATCTTCTTTAGTTCCCCCTTCGATGCCATCTTTATCTCCTCAATCGTGGCGTAGCGTCGTCCTTTCATGGGCCTCTTCAGTTTTGGGAACAGTAAAATGTCACAGGGGGCGAGGTCTGGGGAATACGGTGGCTGTGGGACCATTACTGTGTTGTTTTTGGATAAATATTCGCGCACAATCAATGATGTGTGAGCAGTGAGCAGAAACGCCAGTTTTTGTTCTTCAACTAATCTGGGCGTTTCTGGCGGATTGCTTCGCGCAAATTGCGCATAACTTGCAGGTAATATTCCTTATTGACCGTACTCCCTGTGGCAAGAATTCATTATACACCACGCCCCTGCAATCGAAGAGAACTGTGAGCAAAACTTTCACGTTTGACTGAACTTGGCGCGCTTTTTTCGGTCTTTGCTCATGCGGCAGCTTCCATTGGGATGATTGAGCTTTGGTTTCCACGTCATAATCATAAACTCATGATTCGTCACCAGTTATGACCTTCTGCAGCGCATTTGGGTCGTCACGGACCGAGTCCAACATCTCCTGAGCAATGTTAACGCGATGCTGTTTTTGACCAAAATTGAGTAATTTTGGCACGAATTTCGCGGCGACTCGACTCATGCCCAAATCATTACTAATGGCATGAACTAATGACATAAGCCAAACGATATGTTTAGGTCCTCAGCAACTTCTTTAACGGTGATTTGACGATTGGCCAATAATATTTTCTTTAATTTATCAATGTTATCGTCTGTTGTTGATGTGCTCGGGCGTCCGGCACGCTGTTCGTCATTCACATCTTCTCGGTCCTCTGAGAACATTTTGTACTACCGATAAACGTTGCTATGGTACAAGGTAGCTTCAACATATGCAACGATCAATATTCGAAATGCGTCTGCGCACTTTATTTTGTTTTTCACATAAAATTTAATACAGATTCTTTGATCCATTTTTTGGAGCAGGCAAAAATCGAAGACGAACCAAAACACATCCAAGCAAAACAGCTGTCAAAAATTAAATTAACATTAAAAATGGCCCACCTTGTCAGCATAAGTAAGGGACATGAGTACCAACAAATACTACAAAAAAATCAAACATACGTAGCAGAAATTCAAAATTCGCGATACTTTTCGAACAGACCTCATATGTATAGAGAGATAACCATTACGGTTAATTATTTGAAACTATTGGCGACATCTATATGTAGGTAACAAAACTAACGAAACAAGGTCATCTGTTGATGTTATGTTGCATAATTGTTTGCATTTAAATACATTATCTATAACAATAAATTAAATAGTAGCGGATAGATGGCACTTTTATTGTACTCTGTGACTTCTTAATTATAGGCATGTCGATCTAAAATCGATTAATTAAACAATTACAAGTATATAAACAATTACACAAGCAATTAAATAAGCGAGTATATATGCAAGTTCATAAGCAAGTTCATAAGGAAGTAAATAAGCAAGTAAATAAGCAAGTAAATAAGCAAGTATATAAGCGAGTAAATATACTTACCTATATACTTGCTTATGTACTTGCTTATATACTTGCTTTATACACTTGCTTTTATTCTTGCTTAAATACTTGCTTATACACTTGCTAATATACTTGCTTATTTACATGCGTATATACTTGCCTATATACTTGCTTATATACTTGCTTGTATACTTGCTTATTTACTCGCTTATATATATTGCTTACTGACTTGCTTATTTACTTGTTTATTTACTTGCTTATTTGCTTGCTTATGTACTTGCTTATATACGTGCTTATTTACTTGCTTATATACTTGCTTATTTACTTGCTTATTACTTGCTTTTACCTGCTTATATACTTGCTTATATACTTGCTTATTTACTTGATTATTTACTTGCTTATGTACTTGCTTATATACGTGCTTATTTACTTGATTATGTACTTGCTTATTTACTTGCTTATTTACTTGCTTTTTTCCTGCTTATATACTAGCTTAAATACTTGCTTATATACTTACCTATATACTTGCTTATATATTTGATTATATAGTTACCTATATACTTGCTTATGTACTTGCTTATATACTTGCTTATACACTTGCTTATGTTCTTGCTTATAGTATATAATATAGTATAAAAGAAAGTATATAAGCAAGTACTAAGCAAGTAAATAAGCAAGTACATAAACAAGTATACAAGTAGGTAAATAAGCAAGTTAATAAGTAAGTAAATAAGCAAGTCAATAAGCAATTAAATAAGCAAATAAATAAGCAAGTAAATAATCAAGTATATAAGAAAGTATATAAGCAAGAATATAAGAAGTATATAAGAATACGTGCTTATTTACTTGCTCATGTAATTGCTTTTTACCTGCTTATATACTAGCTTAAATACTTGCTTATATACTTGCTTATATATTTGATTATATAGTTACCTATATACTTGAATATGGACTTGCTTATATACTTGCTTATATATTTTCTTATATACTTGATTATTTACTTGCTTTTACACTTGCTCATGTACTTGGTTTTTACTCGCTTATATACTTGCTTATGTACTTGCTTATTTACTTGCTTATTTTCCTGCATATATACTTGCTTATGTACTTACTTACTTACTTGCTTATTTACTTGCGTATGTACTTGCTTATATACTTAAATATATGCTTGCTTATGTACTTCCTTATATACTTGCTTATATACTAGTTTATATGCTATAAGCAAGAACATAAGCAAGTGTATAAGCAAGTATATAAGCAAGTCCATAAGCAAGTATATAGGTAATTATATAATCATATATATAAGCAAGTATATAAGTAAGTATATAAGCAAGTATTTAAGCTAGTATATAAGCAGGTAAAAGCAAGTAAATAAGCAACAAGGAAACAAGGACATAAGCAAGTAAATAAGCACGTATATAAGCAAGTACATATGCAAGTTACTAATCAAGTAAATAAGCAAGTATATAAGCAAGTAAAAAGCAAGTAAATAAGCAAGTAAATTAGCAAGTACCTAAGAAAGTAAATAAGCACGTATATAAGCAAGTCAATAAGCAAGTATATAAGCGAGTAAATAAGCAAGTATACAAGCAAGTATATAAGCAAGTATAGAGGTAAGTATATAAGCAATTAAATAAGCAAGTATATTAGCAAGTATATAAGCAAGTATATAAGCAAGAATAAAAGCAAGTGTATAAAGCAAGTATATAAGCAAGTACATAAGCAAGTATATATGTAAGTATATTAGCAAATATATAAGCAAGTATATACTTGCTTATGTACTTGCTTATTTACTTGCTTATTTACGTGGTTATATACTTGCTTATATACTTGCTAATATACTTGCTTATATACTTGCTTATTTTCTTGCTTATTTACTTGCTTATTTACTTGCTTATGTACTTGCTTATATACTTGCTTATATTCTTGCTTATTTACTTGCTTATATACTTGCTTATTTACTTGCTTATTTACTTGCTTATTTACCTGCGTATGTACTTGCTTATATACTTGCTTATATACTTGCTTATATATTTGCTTATTTACTGATTATTTACTTGCTTATGTACTTGCATATGTACTTGCCTATATACTTGCTTATATACTTATTTTTATACTTTCTTATGTACTTGCTTATATACTTGCTTATACACTTGCTTTTGTTCTTTCTTATATACTTGCTTATATACTTACCTATATACTTGCTTATATACTTGCTTATATATTTGCTTATACACTTGCTTTTGTTGTTGCTTATATACTTGCTTATTTACTTGCTTATTTACGTGCTTATACACATGCCTTTATACTTACTTATATACTTGCTTATTTACTCGCTTATATACTTGCTTGTATACTTGCTTATTTACTCGCTTATATACTTGCTTATATACTTGCTTATTTACTTGCTTATTTAGGGTGAAGTACCCAATTATCAGCACTTTAAGAGTTCGTGCTAATCTAAGCCTATTTATTACTGTGAAAAACAGTTCTTTACCTGTTAAGGCAAATTTTATAGTTTTAATATTTAATAAGGAAGACGATATTAAAAGAAAAACATGGTTGACCTCTATCCGAGGTTTTTTAGACAAGTAAGAATAAAAAATGGGACTCTCACCATTTACTGGCACCATCGCCCCCAATTAACAGCATAGAGCAAGCTAATTATCAGCACATAACTATCACTGTTAGGAAATGCATTATAAAAATATTTCCAGTCTTAAAATCTGTTTTTTATTTATTTATTTATAGGTAGTTAGTAGGTAGCTACCCTGTAATATAATAATATACATAACAATCACTTATAACCTAATAATACTTTTATATAATTGACAAAGTTTAGCATTAATAAAGTTATCTTAGGTAGGAATTTAAAGGATTTGTTCAGACTTACGAAAATCTCACTAGAAAGTGTTTTACTTAAATCTAATATGGTAGCCGACCAATACTATAAACTATGTAGGTATCAACAACTATTAAAAAACATAAAATTGCACATAAAAAAATTGTACCAGTAAGTAGCTAAAAAAAATTAAAAAGTATAGGCTCTTGTTGTCACATCTTCTAATCCTCTTGAAAGATCTTCTAAGACTTACTATTTACAAGAACTAGAGAAGATCTTTTATTTTTATTGTTTTTTCCAACGGGTCTATTGGTTTGTTATCTCTTTGACCAACTTGCGTGGTTCTGGGTGGTAAATTTAGTTTAATGTCGGAAAGAATTTGGATTTTTTTATTTGGTGGTTTTTTATTTGGGTGTTCATTTTCAGGTGAGGATGGTATATTCGTGTTATGAATGATAACTTCGTGTTTAAATGACGTGGTGATTAATGAAAGTCTCTTGTGAATTATTTTCTTTTGTCTCCTGTATATTATTAGCTTCTGTCTCTTGTTTTTTGGTATATATTGTCCCTTTTGCTTTCTTGTTAATCTTGTTTCTGGTGGTTTCTTTTGTTTTATTTTTTTTTCATCTTGTTTAAGTAATCTGTTCTTCTTGCGAGTCTCTTATTCTTCTTCTTTAAGTTTTTTAGCTTTTAGTTTGTCGTTTTCAGTCTTCTGCCATTCCGCTGAAGTAAGCACGAATGATGATCTCTCATTTTAACACCTTTTCGTTCAGATGTTTTTCAGAAATCGAAACGTCTTGTAATTTGACTGGTGTTAGTAAATATTGTTGACTATCAAGACATACCAATTGCGCACTACTAAGACAATCTTCAGTACTGTTATAACATTGTTCATAAATTGTCTTCTTTTGGTTCTTTATCGTGTTTACTTCCTTTACCCAGACATTTATTGTAGTTAATGGCATCAGAGTTCCAGGGACATATGCTGGTAGTCCTGAATCCATTTATAATTGTCGTATCTTTGACACCAACCTTTAAAGCCTCCTTGAGAACAGGTACGAAATTGTTCTTTGTGAGAGTCTCCAAAGGATGATCTCTCCTCCATTTCAGGACACTTTCCTTCCATGCAGTTGTGAGAGGTCTAAATGCTGACACGTCAGCTGGCTGAAGAATCCGTGTGGCGTTGGGCTATCAAAACAATCTGCAATTTGCTGCACAATTCACTTACTTCAAGACTGAGATGTGTTTTGTGTCCATATACAAATAGTATGACAGGGAATGTTACCTTTCTTTTGTAGAGGTAAGGATGAAACCCATTTTTTATATAATCATAGAAAAGTTCAGACTTCATCCAGCTAGTATCGCTCAGACCAATACCCCACTCATCTGGAACTGATGATGTTATATCCTTGGGAAGCCTCTTGTTGGGAAACACAACTAATGGAGGTGTTACATCTCCGTTGGCGCAAAATGTAAACAGTACAGTAAGGGCTGTTTTAGCTGTAGCGTGATCCACTTCATACACGTCTCTTTCTCCTCGTAACGAAATAACTTTACAATTTTTGGGACATAACTGAAAGTTAGATTCCTCTCCATTAAAAACACGAGCTGCGTCCTGTAAGATGTCAAAATAGTTGTTTTCCTTAAGATAAAGCTCAATTTTGTGGAACCAACCTTTGATGTCTTTTTCTGACACATTAGCACTGGCTGATGTGACAGCTTCGACAGTGCGTTCGCTGAGTTCTGGATGACGGCGCATAAAAAGGTCATACCATATTTTTCCAGGTATGTCATCTTTAAAGGGGTTTTCTCTTCCTGACTTCTTTAAGAAGTTTGCTACACTTAATTTAAATCAGATTTTCTTTTTGGAAATCCTTTCCGACAGCAATCTACAACCCACTGTACCAAAACTCTTTCTTCTTCTATCGACAGTATTGGCCAAGGACCTTGCACGGCTTTCTTAACCGCGACTGGATAGTCCCTCTTGGCACATTGTAAATTTTCGAGGCCAGTTTTTTGGACATACCTTTTTTAACTGCATCCAAGGCTTTTAGTAGATTTTCCTTTTTGTATATTTTTCGTTTATTTGGTTTATTTTCTTCCTTTGGCTTCATCGTAAGTGGATAAATGATTCTGAAAAAAGAAAAGAGATGATGAAATTCTATGAAAACCAATTTATCGGCATGCTTCTGATCCAATTACCAGCACCATGCTGAAAAATGGTAAATATAGTTTCAGCACCATGCTAAGATTTGGATTTTGATAGTATAAACTACTTTTACAAAACAAAATGAATTCTATGCATAAAAAACACAGTTTACATTAAAACGTACGAAATTAGTATTGATGTACTTTTTTCCATTTATCAGCACCAGTGCTGATAATTTGGAATTTACAAAATTTACAAAATTTACAAATTCTTAATACATTTATCAGCACCACGTAATTTACCAATTTATCACCATAACCTCAAATTCTACTCTTCAGATTATCCTCATAAACTATCTCAAATATCAGAGAAATCGGTAGTTTCAGTATAAAATATGTAAAAGATCTGATATGTCATAAAATGTAAAGACGTGAACTTACAAACAGGCAAAAACAGAAGAAACTGCAGGACACAAATGTTTATTCACACAATTTCCGCCATTTTGAAGTCTCAAAGTATGGTGTTGCCAATAGTAGGATTCCAAAAACATACATTTATTTATTTATTAGTGTGGTAACCCAAATTAGTAAGTGAAAACCTTAGAATTTGACAATTTATTCGGAGTGCTGATAATTTGGTGCAGTGCTAGCGTTTGGGTTATTCACCCTACTTGCTTATTTACTTGTTTATGTACTTGCTTATATACTTACTTATTTACTTGCTTATATACTTGCTTATATAATAGATTATATACTTGCTTATATACTTACCTATATTTTTGCTTATATACTTGCTTATATACTCTCTTATATATTTGCTTATATTCTTGCTTATATACTTTCTTATATACTACATTATTTACTTGCTTTTACACTTGCTCATATACTTGCTTATTTACTCGATTATATACTTTCTTATGTACTTGCTTATTTACTTGCATATTTTCTTGCTTATTTACCTGCTTATATACATTCTTATGTACTTGCTTATTTACTTGCTTATGTTCTTGCTTATATACTTGCTTATATACTTGAATATTTACTTGCTTATGTACTTGCTTATATACTTGCTTATATCCTAGCTTATTACTATAAGCAAGAATATAAGCAAGTATATAGGTAAGTATATACGCAAGTATTCAAGCTAGTATAAAAGCAAGTATATAAGCAAGTACATAAGCAAGTAAATATAAGCAAGTACATAAGCCAGTAAATAAGCAAGTAAATAAGCAAGCAAATAAGCAAGTATATAAGCAAATATATAAGCAAGTGTATACTTGAGTATGTACTTGCTTATCTACTTGCTTATTTACGTGGTTATATACTTGCTTATATACTTGCTAATATACTTGCTTATATACTTCTTATTTACTTGCTTATTTACTTGCTTATGTACTTTCTTATATACTTGCTTATATACTTGCTTATTTACTTGTTTATATACTTGATTATTTACTTGCTTATTTACCTACGTATGTACTTTCTTTTGTACTTGCTTATATACTTGCTTGTATACTTGCCTATTTACTCGCTTATATACTTCCTTGTATACTTGCTTATTTACTCGCTTATATACTTGCTTATATTCTTGTTTATACACTTTCTTATATACTCGATTACTTATTTGCTTTTACACTTGCTCATATACTTGCTTATTTACTCGCTTATATACTTGCTTATGTACTTGCTTATTTAATTGCTTATTTACTTGCTGATTTACCTGCTTATATACTTGCTTATGTACTTTCTTATTTACTTGCTTATGTTCTTGCTTATATACTTGCTTATATACTTGTATATTTACTTGCTTATGTACTTGCTTATATACTTGCTTATATACTAGCTTATATACTATAAGCAAGAATATAAGCTAGTATATAGGTAAGTATATAAGCAAGTATTTAAGCTAGTATATAAGCAAGTATATAAGCAAGTACATAAGCACGTAAATATACAAGTAAGTAAGCTAGTATATAAGCAAGTACATAAGCCAGTAAATAAGCAAGTAAATAAGCAAGTATATAAGCAGGTATATAAGCAAGTATATAAGAAAGTATATAACCACGTAAATAAGCAAGTAAATAAGCAAGTACATAAGCAAGTATATAAGCGAGTAGATAAGCAAGAATACAAGCTTATATTTGATTATATAGTTACCTGTATACTTGCTTATGTACTTGCTTATATACTTGCTTATACACTTGCTTATGTTCTTGCTTATAGTATAGAAGCTAGTATATACGAAAGTATATAAGCAAGTACATAAGCAAGTAAATATTTAAGTATATAAACAAGTATATAAGCAAGTACATAAGCAAGTATATAAGCAAGTAAATAAGCAAGTACATAAGCAAGTATATAAGAAAGTATATAAGCAAGAATATAAGCAAGTATATAAGAATACGTGCTTATTTACTTGCTTATTTACTTGTTTTTACCTGCTTATATACTAGCTTAAATACTTGCTTATATACTTACCTATATTCTTGCTTATATATTTGATTATATAGTTACCTATATACTTGTTTATGGACTTGCTTATATACTTGCTTATACACTTGCTTATTTACTTGCTTTTACACTTGCTCATATACTTCTCTACTCAATTTTCACTAATTATATAGCCACTAAGATTACTCCTTGCTACCACTTACGAGATGATCTTCAAATATATACTCACGTGTCTCTAAGCGAAGTAACTATTGCTATTAGCAACACAAATAGTTACCTCTAGCAAATATCAGACTGGGCAAAAACATATGTTAACCCCCTAAAGACTCAGGTAATTATCATCGGAAGTTCGAATATTATTGGAAAATCTAACATATCTCAAGCACCTCAATTTGTTTTTAATAGAAATTTTATTCCTGTTAGTGAAGAACTTGGAATTTATATTGACAGGAACCTATCATGGGGTCCTTAAATACAGGAGGTTGGTCGTAAGCTTTTTGCAGCTGCTCAATCGTTGAACAGATTAAGGAACTTTCTATCTACTGCCACAAAAATTGCGCTTGCTCAATCTCTACTTCTCCCAATTATGTACCATGCAGATGTCAGCTATCTTGATCTCACTGATAAGCAACTTTATAAAGTTGTAATGAGTCTTCAAGACTTTGGCCTTTATAATGTTCTCTTTATTCCTTCTAATCCTTCTTTTCTTAAGGATCGTTTTGAATTCCTTCACTATTCTCATTCGAAAGTTTTGATATTATCAGGAAATTTTACATTAAAAATGCCTGCCCATAATAGTAAATTTTTGGACAGGTTGTTTACTGTCCCAGCAGTCTATCTATGGAATGACCTACCTCTGTCAGTGAGACGCGCCCAGTCTCTTTACAGATTCATGTTCAGAAACATGAACATACACAATCACTATCTTATCTTAATCGTTGAGTTCGTGCCATCTGTATATATATACATATTCGTATTTTCTGTATTTATTTGTTATTCAATTTTTATATATAACATGGATATATTTATAGATATTGTTTCTGCGTTACCAAACCACACAATTTACTGCTTTTTGCGATCCTGTCCATCCAAAGGTTGTCCAGAAGAAATCGCTTTTAGCGATAAGACCGCCCTATGTGACACCATTTCTTTTCTTCTTATTTCGTTTATGTGTTGATTTGGTGTACAATAAAGAATTATCTATATCTATCTATCTAATCAAGTCAATCAACCATTACACAAACCTAAAATCCCAGGTTCTGATATTATAAGGAAATGTGACCAAACAATTTCAAAGAACTTATAAAAATATTGTCTTTGTTGCTCATACTGTTACAAATATGCATAATATTCTTAAAACTGTTGGTGTTGGTAAGTCACGAACACTTTTAAGTGGAGACATAGACTTAAATATTCTTAACCAATATTTTTCTTGCACTCCTGTCTCTATTTGCACGCGTGATAAAGCTGGATCAGTTTTAGAATTGGATAAGCACCCATTTCTACAGTGTGACACATTTGGTTTTGCTGTAGTCACTGAAGACGATATCAACCGATCAATTCTAGCTATATCATCCACGGCCACTGGAAATGACGGCATATGCTCCAATATGATAATGCCTATCCTCTCTGTTCTTCTTCCTGTTCTTACACACATTTTTAATTTTTCTTTATATCTTCTTGTTGGTTTCCATCGTCATGGAAATCAGCACACATTATCCCTATCCGTGAGATATCCAATCCTCTACCTCTCACTTGCGTCCTATTTCAATCTTGCCACTTCTTTCTAAAGTTCTTGAACACATTGTCTACAAGCAATTTTCAGCATTTCTCAACATAAATAATATCTTATGTCCATATCAATCTGGTTTCCGACCCGAACATAGTACTACAACTACCCTTCTTATAGTTACTGACGATATCCTTTGGAATATGGACATTCAATTCTGTTGATTTTGATATTCTTATAAGTATTAATGTGTCTAAACCTGTTATTCAATGGTTTGACTCCTATCTTCGTGATCGGTCACAATGTGTTCGTTCAGGTGAAATATACTCCCAATGGTATAATGTAACTGTGGGCGTACCTCAAGGTGGAGTCCTCTCTCCTCTGCTTTTCGCCATTTTTATTAATTGTATCATCAAGGTCATATCAGCTAACAGCTAACTAACACCTTTATGCTGACAATTTGCAGTTATATCGTAATTTTGTGGCATCCGAAGCCAACTTGGCGATTGAAGCTATGAATAACGACTTAAATAAGATTAGCTAATGATCGAGATCATTTGGTCTCACATTAAACCCAACTAAATCCCAAGCCTTGATAATAGGTAAAAGACATGCGCGTGGCACGTTTGTGTTCTCCTCTCTCCAAACTCTACGAATCGATGGTGCCACTATTCCCTACTCAGATACTGCCAAGAACCTAGGTGTTATTTTCGACTGCAATTTGACTTGGGGCGCACATGTTACGGATGTAAGCAGGAAAATATTTCACGCCTTTCATTCTCTTAAAACGCCTTCAAAGTTTTATACCTTTGTCTACTAAAATATAGTCCAGACTCTTATAATGCCAATTTTAGATTACGCTGATGTCTGCTATTTGGATGCTACCGAGGAGCAAATTAATAAACTCAAGCGCTTGCAAAATTTATGTATTCCATACATTTTTGGCTTAAAGAAGTTCGATCACGTCTCTGTTTATCGCAAGCAGCTTAAATGGCTCCCCATCCGCCTTCGCCGGTACACTCGAAACCTCTGTCTTCTTTTCAATATTCTACATAACCCTGATACTCCGCTATATCTAAAAAATCGCTTTACATTTGTTCATCCTCTAGATGTTCCATGTAGATCAAATACTAGAACACTGTTAAGATTTCCGTCTTTCAATACAATGCTCTATACTCATTCATTTACTGTTAACGCAGTACGATTGTGGAATTCAGTTCCCTTTAGGATTCGTGACGCTAAGTCGGTGTCTATGTTTAAAAGACTTGTTAAAGTGCAATTCATTCACACCATAATGATTAATTCGTGATGTGTAGATAATTCATATATGTAACATTAAACATATAATCTATTGAATTATATATTTTTTCTTATAATATATTATATTTGTATTTTATATATACATATACATATATATACATATATATATATATATATATATATATATATATATATATATATATATATATATATATATAAAGAAGAACTAACCTATCTCTCAAGTTGGACCATACTGCACGTGGCGTACAAATTTGATTAAAATCGGTTAAGTAGTTTAGGAGTCTATCGCGGACAAACAACGTGACACGTAATTTATATATATTAAGATATATAATAATTTACAAAAAATTGGGTACAATCAGGAAAAAATTTTAAACTTTTATACAGCTTAATTTTTTTGTATACTTGCATTAGCTTTGCAATAGCATTTAACAACGATACTTAAGATAACTCCATACGATGTTGTAACTATGAAATATATATTAAATAATTAAACCTTTTTGCGATTTTTGGTTTAAAATTTTATATAATTTGTGAAATTTACAAATGACTCAGGACCGTGTTTTGTGACATTCCTTGCTGGAGGTCTATGTTCAGCAGTTTTGATGTGGAGTGTGATGATGATGGTGATGATGGTGATGATAATTTAAAAAAATATTACGTACCATTAAGCTTATCCTCTAATTTTTTTACTTTGAAAGTCATTTCAGATAGTTGTTTCGCGAAAATTCGTTTCTCTGACGCCACTTTCTCGGCAACCATTTTGTTAAGTTTACGAGTATTCTGAAAAATTCGAAAATGGTGTTTAATAACCTTTTATATTATCTGCAGTTTTTTTTGAGACAAGCAAGGGTTTCTTTATTTTACATCCATTTTAATAGGTATAACATAAGATGTTTTGTTTATGTAATAATATTTGATGGTTTGAGTGGCTCGTTATTCTAATGGTCGTGAGCGCGACTGCAGGTCGTAGTTCAAATCCCGGGTCGGGCTAAAATGAGTGTTTGAACTTTTCTGTCAAGAAATACTTGGTAACCGATTCGCAGCAATAGGCATTGTTTTACCCCCGCGCCTCGGCAAACACGTGTTGCCCCATTAGACTATGTGAGTGACGGATGAGAGAGTGCACCTGCGCTTGCATACAAACTCGTGCACTATAATCCTGTTCTGCGCAGATGGCTATTTTCCGTTAAGGCTGGTCGCCGTGATCGGCATTCGGTCTGGAGGGCATTTATATAATAATAATTTGTGGGTCTGTTAGTAAGTGTAACTTCTGAACGACTTAACGGATAGATATCATATTCACACAATGTATTTTTGTCGAGACGATCAATAGCTTAGAGCCGTGGTAGCTCAGATGGTTAGCGCTCGCTGTAAATTTCACAATACGCGAGCAAACCGGGTTCGATCCCCGCCGGCACCAATGAAATTGTTAATTGCAATTTTAAGTGCTGATTTACCACGTACTCGGCGGTGAAGGAAAACATCGTGAGGAAACCTGCATGTCTGAGAAATAATGTAAAAAAAATGTAAATGAAAATTATTTCGAAGACATGTGAAGTTCACCAACACGCATTGGGGCAGCGTGGCGGACTATTCCTTGCCCTAAAACCCTCTCAGAAATGAGACGAGGCCTGTGCCCGGCAGTGGGACGTATATAGGCTGTAACTTTACTTTCCTTTTTTTTACATCAATAGTTACAATCTAGACATTATGGATGGCGCTGATGTAAATATTAGAGTGACAAACAAACTTAACATCTGGTTGATTTTTACAACTGCCCATGGTCATCTACAGCCGACTTCAAACAAAAAGATCACAAATAAATATACATCTTTGAGGATAAAGATGAACTGAATTACAGATTGTACATACTTTACACACAGACTTCTTGATCAAAAAGGAATTCTATCAATTTTTTTAAATAAACACACTAGCTACCTGAGCCTACGTTATTCCGTCCTTTTAGGTAGGCGGCGCGAGTACGCTCCGGACCTCGTACATGGTAGATATAAAATTTAGTAATAACAGAATGTCAACGCCCAGGGTTTAGACTTTGTAAAATTATTTTTTGGTCATAAAACAAAATATTGTAAATATATGATTTGATGTCATTTTGATGCGTAAATAAAAAAAATTGACTTGACTACAGCGCCACCTATCGAATCATATCAAAGCTCTAAACTGTCACCTTGATATAACTAAGTACATTGTGTAAAATTGATCACAATTGATCAAGTTGTTCGGAAGTTACACGAATACTAACAGACACGCCAACGATTATATAATATACAAAAATAACTTAAACCCAAGCAGATAGAAGCACTCGGTAGAAAATATATGAGATATTTATCAGCGGTGCAGTCAGAACTATGTTGAGGTTTGAACTTTATGGGGAACCAGGATAAAGAAGTAGCCATAGAAGTAACATGTCTACGGCTTTTTTGTTGAAAGTTCTTTGTACAAGGTAAAGAGCTGCAAAAAAGTTGTTACCAGTAGAATTTGACGAGAAAAATAAGGTTACGGTGCAGTGTATGCACGAAAAAAAATTGCCCTACAAAAACAATGTCATTTTAAATGTGTTTGTGAAAATATTAATCAACTTGACGCACATGAAATCATGTTAAAATAGCAGTAATAAAACAAATACATAGATTTGTTTCGCATTATGAACAGAATGGTATGGATTGGAAAAGAAAGGAAAGGGAAGGAAAGAAAAGCGGTCACCTCATTTCACAATTCACAAATTATGCATAATAGCCTGACTTGTGTACAAGTGTATTTATTTGTGAGTGGTCTGTGTCACTCGCAAGTATATACAAACTCCTTTATAGAGATATCTTAGCAAGCCAGGTTATTGTACACAGAATCACTCACCAGCACACAAAGAATATCTGAATCTGAAAAAGTTATGTATTACCTCTTTTTCCCTTTGCATTAATTTAGTTTCCAACATTTCTTGGTGTCTTTGCAATTGTTTGTTCAGTGCCTCTTTTAAAATCATTTGATTTCTTTTCTTTTGATCTTCAAGCTAAAATTACAATTACCAAGAAAATAAAATTTTCAGCAAAAGATTTTTGACAAGTCGTCCACTTATCGGGAAAACTTTACCAATGTTTGTTTTTTAGACTGTTAAATAATTGATGTTTTCAAGACTCGAGCGATTAATATTATTACATGTAAGTTCTTTTACTTTCGATTTTAAAATCCACTTGTTACGGGATTTCCATTACTAAGCGAAACGCATTCCAGATTCGTACAACTGTAACAGCGAAGGTGTTTGAAAAAAAAAACCAGTGCAGTGAGAGGGAATTTGCAGTACGAGTTTATTATGAGACCGAAGATGGTAATCATGCGAAGAACCCAGGTATTGAAACTTACATTTATAATTTATTTATTTATTTTTTTATTTTATTTAACAAGTACACTTACAATACACATATATAACAATCACTAAAACATACACATTTCTATACTCTCTGATATGTATATCAATTACAAGTGTACATAACATTCACAGATTGAGTCATGCAATTTAGGGTTAATTTGGAGTACTAAATACAAAAAAACAGGTTTAATTTTTAAAAGGGAATGTGGTGGATACTACACTCTCTTCAGGAGTATGTATATTTTTAATTAAAGTATAAGATATATTATATTGCAGATATAATTTGTATCAGGAACTAGACGATAAATGATTTGTAAGTTTAATATAATAATACTTTGAGTCAATGGATTGTTAAAGATAGTGAAAATAGTACTAAGAATTATAAGATTCATGAATTCATGCGTCGTAGAATATTCAACCATTCAAGTTGATAGTGATAGAATGAGACAAGGTCATACTTTCGAAGACCGAAAACAACGCATACAGTTGTTGAGAAGTCGATCCAATTTATTAACTAAGTAATTGTTTACATATTACTAACACACATCAGCATAATCAAACGTAGGAACGATAAGGGATAAATGCATATAACATACTAGTGTATTAAATTCCTTTTCCATTTCAGCTCGCTTACGTTTAATGGCAGCTTCAATAAGTGATTACTTTCTTTTTCACCTTGTGATAGTGCAGCTGCTTGTAAATACACAATACAACATATGTTATTCAATGTTTATTGTCCTTGGTTCTTCCCTGTAGAGATCTCAATTTTCAAAATGTTAGTAGGTTTTAACGTTCAGAAAATCTCAATGTATGTGTGAAGTATTTAGAGTCTGACAATTTTGCGAATTCTAAAACTCATATGTGAGTATTCGAATCGTGTATTATAATATAATTCATTATCAATTCCATCCATTACCATTACCATCACAGACTATAAAACTCCACTAAATTGCCTGATAGGACGATTGTGCCATAGTTGCCATGCCTGTCAGGCGGGTGCCCATCTTCTCTTTTAGCTTCCCTCTGTCGCTTCTTACGGCAACCCCGGTACAATATAGGGGTAGTGGATATTCTTATACCGCCACTATACTTTTACAATATAAAAGTAAAGTTAAAGCCTATATACGTCCCACTGTTGGGCACAGGCCTCTCCTCATTTCTGAGAGGGTTTTAGGGCATGGCAGTGTCCACCGCGCTGCCCCAATGCGTGTTGGCGAACTTCACATGTCTTCGAAATAATTTTTTTCTTATTCCTCGGACATGCAGGTTTCCTCACGATGTTTTCCTTCACCGCCGAGCACGTGGCAAACCAGCACTTAAAATTGCAATTAACAATTTCATTGGTGCCGGCGGGGATCGAATCCGGGTTACTCGCGTTCTGTTATATTTACAGCAAGCATTAACCATCTCAGCTACCATGGCTCTTTTCTGTTATAATATAATACGTCAAATTATATCAAAAAGTAAAAGTATTTAAATGATAGGCAATGACCTCGTCTCATTTTAGAGAAGTTTATAGAGCAATAAGTCCGCAGCACTGCTTCAGTGCTTGTTAGCGGACTTCACATGTCCTAGAAATATTTCATTTTATTCCTCAGAGATACAAGTTTCCTCACGGTGTCTTCGTCACCACTGAATACATGGTAAATCAACACTTAAAATTGCAACTAACAATTTCATTATTGCCAACTGACCTCTATACATACAAGTATGATGGATTAGCTTATACCCTACAAAATGTTTGTGCCGATTTGAAGCGCCGCCATTGTTCGTACCGAGAACTAAAATTGACATAATACGCCAAAGTCTATTGTGTTGTTTTAATTGTATCTCTGTACTTTTGACTTGAAAAAATGAAAGTAGTTTGTGTAGTTAAAAATGTTTGATCTTAGTTCTACAATAAGAATTATTTTTAGTAGTAATCAGAGAGTGTGCGTAATTTGTAAAATTCGTTAACAAAAGGAAAGTGGGATAGTTCTACAAGTAAGTGAATTTACATACATACATATACATAAACACTCACGCCTGTCACCCAGAGCGGTAGGCAGAGACTACAGACTTCCATTTGGCACGATACTGACACACCTCTCTCGCCTCCTTCACATCCATACACCTACGCATACATGCTCGTCGGTTAAGGGTACTCCTAATTTGGCCCGTTTTTAATAAATCGCCAATTTGGTCGATAAATTTTCGCCTAGGACGTCCCTTTCCGACTCTGCCATTCACTTCTGCAGCATAAAATTTCTTTGTCAATCTTTCCTCATCCATTCTTTCCACATGACCAAACCACCGAAGCATTCCTTTTTTAATCCTGGTCACAACATCATCTTGCAAACCACACTCTTCACTTATTACACAATTTCTTACCCTGTCATTCAGATTCAGCCCTAACATACTCCTTAACGACCGCATTTCTACTACGTTCATTCTACTCTCGTGCTTCTTCTGCCACACCCAACTTTCACTACCATACGTTAAAGTAGGGACCAACACAGCATTGTGAATTGCCATACGTGCCTTTTTCGACACATTTTGACTCTTCACAATATAGTGTAGGGCCCCATTTACTCTATTTCCCGCATTCACTCTTCGTTCTATATCCTTATTATATCTCCCATCCCTGCTAAATACGCAGCCCAAATATACAAACTCGTCTACTTGCTCGATCAACTCCCCTTCTATTCTTATTTCACAAATCGTTTTACTTTCTTCTCTTTCAAAAATCATAACCTTCGTCTTACTTGCGTTCACTTTCATACCCCTTTCTTTTAATGATCTGTTCATTAATGTGACCGTCATTTGCAACTCGGCCGCCGACAACGCAAGGATAACTTGATCATCGGCGTACAAAAGGCATTTGACGGTTAACTCACCCATTCTTAGTCCGCATTCTTCAACTTTCAAATTTTGCAAACAACTGTCCATAAATAGGTTGAACAGCCACGGGGAAGCCACATAGCCCTGTCTGACGCCTTTATGGATGTCAAACCAGTCCGAGTAGACCCCGTTGATCCTAACACAAGCACTAGAGTCCCTATAAAGAGACTCCAATGCCTGTATCAAGCCTGCGCTCAACCCAAATGATTTCAGTGTTTGCTATAGCACATCTCTATCAACTCTCTCATAGGCCTTTTCCAAGTCCATGAACGCACAAAAAAAAGCTTTAGGCCAAAAACCTTTTGGTTTTTGGCCTAAAGCTAATATTTAAAAAATTAAGCAATTTGATATTATAGGTACCTAAAAATTTGTTGCTAATCTTAATACCGTAACTATCTGAATACCGTAATTACTGAATTTTGAAGAACAATAAAATTCAATAGGTTTGCCGTGTTCCTTGGTTTTAATACTTATCGTTGTTCTTTTCTATCCATATCTGTTAAAAAACACCGACAACAGATAATTATCAAATGTTACTCTTTTATTGCCCCTGCCGTGTAGTGGCGGTTGAGAATATCCACTACCCCATATCTTCCCGCGGGTGTCGTAAGAGGCGACAGAGGAAGACAGGCAGGAGATGGGCAGCAGCATCTTCCTGATAACAACTATGACATAATAAAAAACTGCAGTTGCCAACCCGCTCGCCAAGCGTGGCAACTATGGCAAATACCCCCCATGAATAAAGACACAAACAGACGGCCCCCAGTCCCCTGCGGCCCCGCTATTCCTGGCTACGGTGATGACCATGGTAACGGCGGGGCAGGGGGTGCTAAGAATCTCCGGTGGAGGCTCGGTTGCCACCTACGACGACTCGACCTGGCAACATATAACGCACGAACCCTGAGGACTGACGAGAAGACACTGGAGCTGGAAGAAGAGGTAGACAAGTTGCGCTGGCATATTATTGAATTATCCGAGGTCCGAAGAGAGGGGAGGACACGGCAATCCTCTAGTCCGGCAACTTGTTCTATCACCGGGAGGGCGACCATCTGTCCCAAGGAGGAGTTGGATTTATCGTCCACAAGTCTCTCGTCAACAACGTTGTAAAGATTAGGAGTGTGTCGACGAGGGTCGCGTACCTGATACTCAGAATCACCAAACGGTATTCGCTGAAGGTCATTCAGGTTTATTACATTAGGTTATTGTCCATGCGGTCGGAGCTAAGTTCTGCAAGACCCGCCGCAGACGAACACAAAAACTCTCCGATCACACTCTTAATCTCATGGCTGTTAGACGGGAGATGAGGCTGCAATCGTCAACAGATTTGACAGCATACAGGCAACTGAATAGACAGATCTCCAAATGCATGCGGCGAGACGAGACAATGAACGGTACGGAAAGGCCTGGGTTTAAAATTTTATCGATATATTTTATCACACTGTCTTATCTCTATTATTAGTTCCGTGGACGCTCACTTCTGCTGTCAGCGCCAAAAAGGTGAAAATCAAATTGCCTCATTATGTCACGGTGAATAGTCAGTCCGTATATTATAGAGGTCAGAGCAGCGGGGAGATTTTGGTTACACTAATTTATTAATCGTATATCGTCTAATATACAACATGTAACATAATTAACGCACATCCTGGAAGTAGTTTGTTCAGAACCGTTTACTGAAACGATTCTTATCATTTTCAAAATAGGTTATTTTTTATCCCAAAAATAATTAAAACTACGTAAATTACAGTCACACTAAATCTGTACAGTCAAAACAAACTGAAATGGAACGTAACTTAAGGCAATAAGACTTTTAAGAGTGCAGTTTTATTTGTATTACTTACTAATTCTGTCATTCAATAAAATTAAAGAAAAATGAACTTTAGTTCAAGCACGTTAAAGTCTTTGCGTTCGTGGATTTGTACTGTGACCACAACATTCTTCCGGAATTAGTACATGATATACTAATTGGGGTGTCTGAGGGTGTGCGTTAATTACGTTACATATTGCATATGATCGTAAGCGCCATCACAACAAGCGGAATTACAGTCGGAATGATTCATTCTAAAATTGAATATATCGCATGCCAAAATTTGTCCAGTTGTGTTTGGGCTTAATACTTACATACTTACACATACACACATCATACATGGACGTACAACCGTAAAACACAATGGTCATTTTGAAGCACGTACGCATCAAAGCTAAAATTAATGAGATTTTCTTACTGTCCACGGCACGGTCGACTCTGTCCTTCATTCCTGCAACGGCTTCTTTAAGTTCTTCTTGCAATTTTTGAGCCTTTATAAAACAAGAATTCAAGTAAATACGTCGATTCAAACCTATTAATTTATATCAATATTCATACTATAAGTTGCTAAACTTCATTATTAGACAGTCTTGCTCAACTTACGGAGTCATTGCCAAAGTTCTTGTAAGAACTGTAGATCAGCGATCGCAATAGGCATTACAATTTAAACAATATAAGAATTTTGTCAAAAATATTTGAGTATTAATATAAAAGATTTTTTAACACTTTTTGTATCATTTCTTATATCCATTAGAATATATCAAATACTAAATTCTTTCTAAATCATTATCACTAGCAATACTTTATGTTATATAAATCTATGTTATCGCCATCGATCACTAAGTTATCGCTATATAAATTACTAGCTTGCCAGAGATACGTTGTGCTGCCTTTTTCGACGTCAATTTCATGTCCTCTTAAAAATTCCTAAATTTGCAAAAAAACTATCCTATCTCTCAAGTTGGACCAAACTGCACACGGTGTGCAAATTTGATTAAAATCGGTTGAGCAGTTTAGGATTCCATCACCACAGGCGGCGGTAGTCAGTAGTCACAAGTTGAGCCGCATGCTCATATGCCCCCTCTTATATAAAAAAATCATCAAATACAACGGTAAAGGCTCGGCCTTTTACGGAGTAATAAAAAAGGAAATACTTACATAACGGTAGGTGTGATAAAGCAACAAATCCGGATCGCCAGATAAATGTAGCTTATTTTCAACATATTGCAATCCCGGTAACAATATCTCGCTTTCATCTATGTATCGATAAATTACCGATTCCACCTGCGTTTGTTATAAAAAAATAGTGCACATTAAGTCACACTTGTGCTTTATTGATTTATGTTATTTTAAATTTAACAATGTTATTTAATCTGATTGGAATATACTCAAAAAGACGTATTTTTCTAATTTTGCACACCTTTCTGTACACGGTCCTGAGCCACCTGCATCCATCGACTTCCTGCATGTCTTACCAGGTCGTCACTCCATCTAGTGGAGGGTCGTTCTACACTTCGCCTACCGGTACGAGGCTGCCACTCGAAAACTTTTTTCCCCATCGGTTGTCGGTTCTTTGAGCTATATGGCCGGCCTATTGCTACTTCAGTTTACTAATCTGTTGGGCTATGTCGGTCACTTTGGTTCTACTGCGGATATTCTCATTTCTAAATTCTACAATATAGAATTTATTATATATTATATACAGAATATATTCAAAAAGACGTATTTCTCTGATTTTGACACAGATTTCTGGCAATGAAGCTTGACATATCAAAAATTAGATTAAAGTTATTATTATAATTTCAAAACACCTACCTTTACTTCCTACAAAATTGCTGAGCTTGTAGTTGAATAGACTAATTGCTTCATCATCATCATTATTACAGCCCTTCACAAATCCACTGCTCAACATAGGCCCCCCCAAGGAATGCCACAAAGCACGGTCCTAGCCACCTGCATCCATCGACTTCCTGCATGTCTTACGAGGTCGTCACTCCATCTAGTGGGGGGTCGCCCTACACTACGCCTATCGGTACGAGGCTGCCACTCGAACATTTTTCCCCATCGGTTGTCGGTTCTTCGAACTATATGGCCGGCCCATTGCCACTTCAGCTAACTAATTTTTGGGCTATGATGGTCATATCCTCATTTCTAAGTTTATCACGCAGAGAAACCCCGAGTATATCCTTTTATATTACGTGCTACCATCTGCTTGGCATCCTATAATTAATAAAATTAAATCCCAACCCAAGTATACAACCGCAAGACTTTAAGATACTATGAGTTCATACTGCATAGATCGAAACAAAAATTAATAATTTTAATCTATGGTAACCGCGGTTAACTATGACATCTGAACGTTGAACATCTCAGTCCTCCTCATGACCACGGGTGCTGTAAAATGCCCCGAAACGTCGGATATACGTAGGCGGTCCCATAATGAATTGGCCTAACTATGAACCAATGAAGGAAATGAAACGAAACCAATTTTATTTTTCAATATAATCACCATGAATACTAACACACTTCTGACATCTGTGAATCAACATCTCTAAACCTTTATAAAAATAATCACATTTTTTGTCCTCAAAATGACTGAAGACGGCCGCCTGCAACTCTTCATCGCTTGAAAATTTTCTTCCTCTCTTAAGTCCCGCTTTAAATTTGGAAATAATTAATACTCGGACGGGGCCATGTCTGGACTGTAGGGTGGATGTTGAACTTCTGTGAACCCGCATTGACGAACTGCATCCTTCGAAACACCAGCGGTATGAACAGGGGCGTTGTCATGGAGCAACAGGACACCTTTAGACAGCTTGCCTCTTCGTTTTTCCTTTATTTTGTCTCGTAATTTATATATTAAAGAAGCATAATATTCGCCGTTCACGACTGTATTACGTTCTTTAAAATCCACCATCAAAATGCCTTGAAAATCCCAAAATATTGTGCACATCAGTTTTTTAGTCGATTGTTGCACCTTTGCCTTTCTAGGGGGCTTTTCACCCTTATAACGTTCCATTGACTCGCGCTTGCTTTGTGGATCATAATACAAGATCATAGTTTCATCACCAGTCACTAGCCGCTCGATCACAGTCTTTGTATTTTCGCCACAAAGATCCAAAAATTCCGAAGCGCAGCGCACTCTTTCCTGTCTCTTTACCGCTGAAAGAAGTTTCGGTACCCATCTTGCACTCACTTTTTTCATGCGAAGATGTTCATGGATCGCGCGATGAACGGTACTCTTAGAGAGCCCAAGCCTTGCTGCAATTTTTCTAATCTTCAAACGGCGGTCACTCAGAACCTCCTCTTCGATAAGAGCAATCGTTTCGGGAGTGAGCACTTCCACAGGTCGACCGTCGTAGCTAAAGTCTTCGACGGTTTCTCTCCCGAGGCGAAACTCTTTCACCCAATTTTTCACTGTGCTATAGGAGGGGGCAGACTCCTTATACACGCCATCCAATCGTTCTTTTATTTGGGCAGGGGATAAACCTTCTTTAAACAGAAACTTTATGACACTTCGATACTCAGTTTTCGACATTTTGAAAAAATACGCGACTCTCGTTATTCAAATGCTTGTTAAACTAAGACTAAGCATTTCATGTCGATGCATGTTTCTTATATTAAGTGCATGATAAACGTACTATTTAATGCAACACAACATGTAGCGACATGTCGCGTTGAACTATATCAGGCCAGTTCATTATGGGACCGCCTGGTATGTAAAAGTTATATAAAAAAAGGTATATAAAATCCGTAAAAACCTAGTATTAATTAGATCTGCTCTTTCACACAATAACCACGGGACGAAATAGAATGATGAAGTCTCCAACGCTGCCACCACTAAGTTAAAGGTTACAATAGAGAAAATCCAACTTAGCATAAACAGCAAATGCAGCAGCTACAGTCGCCAGGAACACCGCGCCCCAAAACGCACTGTCATCCTTTGGTTTAGGCTTCGGCGGCGGAAGAGGCAACGGACATGTCTCTCTTTCTCTGGAGCGGTTATACTTAAGATGTGGTGAGGACTGGCTCGCCCTTACTAGATGGAAGTCAATCCTTTTAGGACTCTGTAGAAAAGAAAATACATATTTTGTTCAATAATTTGACACACAAGACAATTTCACCGATATATAAAGGCCTCTCTCATATTTTGCCTCAAAATACGGTCCTGAGTCACCTGCACCCAAAGACTACCTATATATCATCAGGTACACGTATATCGTAATTTTCCGAACGGTGGAAATTCGGGAAATTACGACACATCTTCTCGACAGGTATACTTCAAATTCTGAAAACTAGATTGTACAACCAGTGCGTGTTGCCAGTGATGACTTACGGATCTGAAACGTTTCCTTCACTGTTGGCCATATGAGGACGCTCAAGTTTGCTCAGCGAGCTATGGAGAGGGCTATGCTCGGAGTTTCTCTGCGTGATAGACTCAGAAATGAGCATATCCGCAGTAAAACCAAAGTGACCGACATAGCCCAACGGATTATTAAGCTGAAGTGGCAATGGGCCGGCCATATAGCTCAAAGAACCGATAACCGATGGGAAGAAAGGTTCTCGAGTGGCAGCCTCGTACCGGTAGGCGTAGTGTAGGGCGACCCCTCACTGGATGGAGTGACGACCTGGTAAGACATGCAGGAAGTCGATGGATGCAGGTGGCTCAGGACCGTGCTTTGTGACATTCCTTGGGGGAGGCCTATGTTCAGCAATGGACTTGTGAAGGTCTGTGATGATGACGATGATGATACATACATCACCAGGTAGTCACTCCATCTAGTGAGGGGGGTCGCCTAATACTGTGCTTGCCAAAAGAGGCTTCGCTTTTTCCTTTCATTTTTGCTTTCGGTTGTCGACACTTTGAGCTGTATGGCCATTCCATTGCCACTTCAGCTTACTGATCAGCTGTTCTATGTCAGTTAATCTTGTTTTCCTTCTGATATCCTCGATAAGAACAATATCCCGCAGAGATATTATTTTTCAGACAATCATAAAGTTAGTAAACTTGGAAAATTTTAACGGTTATCCCAGGTAGTCAGGTAAACGAGCAAGCTATAATATGCTGTGTTTATCACAGAGTTTGGGTGTCTATTAAGCGAGTGCTTAATAGAATTGCATTAGATTTAAAGTTTAATCGGTCAGTGTTGAACTGGTAATTGACGTTCGTTATAAGGTTTTTAGTTTTGTATTTAGAGATTGACTCAGTAGCATAGTGACGGTGATGCACGCCACAGGTTTGTATACCGCTTGTAAAGATTTAAACGACCTACAAATAACTGTAGCGTGATGTTTGTTCAATGTCATGTATAATTCTTCGACTTAATCACCGTGCTTAATATTATTGATCAATGAGGGATAACGTTGTAATAGCCCCCCATTTCAATGTTTTAATGAAAAACTCTAAATAAGTTGTATTGTGAGGAACATTATAACCCTCTTAAAGTCCTGAGAAACACGAGAGTAAAATAGTCGAAAAAGGACAATCACTTTTTTTATAGGATAAGGGTGACAAACGAGCACACAGTCCACCTGATGGGAAGTGGATACTGTGGCCCATACACACCTCCAGACATAACCTCGATTAAGTATCAAAATGCAGATGCTTTGTCACCCTTGAAGACTAAGATGGAATGCCTCGATTCCAGTAAAACGGGTCTCCGGTTCTCTACACTCATCATATGAAACATAGCAGTACTAAGGTGCTATTTTACGCTGGTATTCTGTGAGAGCGTGGTCCTACCCCGGTCGAGCCGAACCATTCTTGCTACTACCATAATAGCTGCAGCGTGGCTCTACCACGTATATACTTGCAAGCATCTATCGCCATCATAAGCCCCACGATGAATTACGAATCTTTTGACTAATCTCATCATGAAATTCCTATTTAAATATACTTTGTCTTATTATAGTTCTCTATGTAGTGACTGCGTAAAAAAATCCGCCACCCAATGTTATCCCGTGGATTCTCGTTAGAGGCGAGGCGACATAACGAAAAGGAACAGTAGGTGGACAGACCCTGATAACTACTCTAAATGAAAAAGTCCGGCAGCCAACCCGCTTAACTTTGCCCTATATAGTATGTTATCTATGGTGGAAACTGCTGAAAACATTTATCCTGTACCTTTAAACGAGCAATGCTTGTATATATATATATATATATATATATATATATATATATATATATATATATATATATATATATATATATATATATATATATTTCGGAAACAGCTCCAACGATTTTCATAAAATTTAGTGTCCAGGGAGTTTCGGGGGCAATAAATCGATCTAGCTAGGACTTATTTTTAGAAAATGTCTTTTTGTCCGTGTTTTCAGGCAATAAAAAACTGCTACAATATAAGAAGGTAAATTTTGATATTATAACAATGATCGTAATAGCTCAAGTGGATATCGAACGGTCGCAAAATCGATTTTTTTTTCCTTTTTTTTCAAGTTCCCTTCTTTCGAGAAAATCTTTTATTTCGAGCCCTTTTTTTTAGTATTTTTTAAAAATAGGAAAATTTTAATTAAACTAATTGCACTCATGATTTTTTATTCAAATAACCAGTTCAGTTATTTCTATTATGTCAATAAGATCAAAAAATATTATTCATCAGTACGTAATTTGTATCTAAATGTTATTTCAAAAAAACTGAGCAAAGCTCGGTCATCCGGGTACTTTTAGTTATGCAAGTAGTGAAAATAAAGTATTATTATTATATAGTTTGCCATGTGGTGGCATTGAAAAAAAACCTACCACTCCATCTCTTCCTGTAGGTGCCATAAGAGTCAGATAAGTCCCAATCCCTGGGTAAGATGCGCCCAGACAAGTCTACTGAGCATGACGTCTCCCATTATAGAAAGCGATTTGCGTTGTCAGTATTTTTTTATATTATAAATTAAATTTTAATTTTGCAAAAGAAAAGTAATGCGTGTTTTCCATTTTAGTCACGGTTATTGATATAACAATGAAACAGTCAGTCAATCAACAATGAAAAAGTCGAGATCCTTTTCTCATGATAGATATCGGACTAATTTGTGTACCCCAGTAGTGTAATTAATAATGATAATAATAATAATGTCCTCCAGACCGAATTTCGGCCACGGCGGCCTGCCTCAGCGAAGGCTAGCCATCGTATTCGCAAGCACAGGTGCACTCTCTATTCTCTCACTCTAATAATCCGATGGGACAGTAAACAGACACGACCGGAGAGAGATCAGGCGAAGGACCAACGGCTTTACGTGTTTTCCAAGGCACGGGGGTGAGACACCGCCAACTTTCTGACTCCGGGCAACTACTGAGAATTTCTTGACGGAAAAACTCAAGGCCTGACCCGGGATTCGAATCCAGGACCTCATGATCAGCAGTCGTGCTACTACAACCACTAGACCAACGAGGCAGTCACTGTGTAATTAATTACCAGACTGACGGCGGAGAGCAACGTCAAAGTAGTGAGACATCTTGTAACGATCACCAACTTGTTTGGCGAACGTGGCGATTACAGATCGATACTGGTGTTTCTTACAATGGAAGAGACCAATGTTCAGCAGTGAATAATTTCGTACCCATAAAGATTTATGGAATAAATCAAAAAGCATCCGTCGCGCTATTACGATGTTGGGGGCCTCCGCATATCCTCAAAATATTATAATTTCTCAAATAAGCTAATGTACCGTAAATTTGTATAAATCAGTTTTTATAAACCCTCGATTACAATTTAATGTAGTTTTTTTTAAATGTGTGAGTGACAAACGAGTACACACCAGTTTTGCTAAGTGGACGCTGTGGCCCATAGACATCTACATTTATCCTCGATTAAAAATCAAAATGCAGATGCGTTGTCAATCCTGAGGACTAATGTAGAATCCCTCGCTTCCAGTAAAAAGGGTCTTCGGTTCTCTAAAAACTTATTTTCTTTAATAGTTAACACTTTATTTATCTAAGAGATTCATTACATACCAGAACACTTCCATTTTGTAGCAAACGCCTTGCTATCCTTATCATTTCGCCTTATTCGTTTATTTTAAAATCAAACATAGATTTTGTTTGCTTTCTTAAAAAGTCTTTTAAAATTATAAAATATACATTGTTGCACAGAACACTATTACTCCTATCGGAGCATTGTTGTGACATACGTATTTGTCAGAAGTTGAAAAAGAAATTGTGACAAAACAAAGAATATATAAATCATTATGTTTTAAAATAAACCAGCCATGCAAACTATTTAATGATACCTACCTTCTGGCCGGTTTTGATCACAGCCAATAAACCTATCCAACAAATTTGTTTTTATTGTGCGAACAGCTTTACTGGTCTAACCAAATCAGTTTCACTGCGGTCAGTATGATCTATTGTGATCACTGCTATGACTTTACTTCACTATTAAGCCCTATCTTTACAACGCATTGAAGAAGATGCTAGTTGTGAGCATTTTCACTTCTTCTGAAGTACATAATTTTCCAAATGAGTGTTACGTTTGCGGGTTAAGTACAAGCATTTAGTGAGGATGTGCAAAGGTGTTTCTTCCGTTAAGGAACAGAATCGTCACATGGTAGAATAAGGTATTTTGCAGCATGTATTTACGATAGGTTTTGTAGAAAGTCAACGAGAATGGTTGATTTCTTTCCATAAAAAATTAAAAAATTTTTCATCCAATTTTAAGAATATTTTTTACCTGTGCCTCAAATGAAAAAAATGCGTGCTATCAACTATACTAGATACTGCCGTGACGTCACTTCGATAGTAAACAATTCGATGGAGTATAGAGGTTAAGAAGGACAATCTCCCATAGGAGAATAGTTGAAAATGTATCCAGTAAATAACAGTTCAAAAACTCTCCACAACAGCGCTCGAGTAGCTACAGGGTATAGGTAGCTATGATAAATCGCCATAAAATACGTTGAGAGTGATTTTGAAAATAAAAATTTTAAGAAGAAGTATGGTGAAAGTCTGTGCAATAAAAAATGATAAAAAGTTCTTTAAAATTTAGACTGTAGCTACAGTGGCGCCACCCTTATTTAACGCTTTCCTACGGACTTTTTGACGAATTTCTCAAGTTACCATCACGATTGTTGACTTTTATTACATATTTTATTGAAATGGCATCATGGAAAACGGATTCATAAAAGCACAAAGTACTAATCTGGATAAAAGGAAAGGATAAATACATTGATGGTGGCAATTTTTTTGCATGCAATACCGATTTTCGTTCTGCCGTGTTGAGGAACGTTAAAACATCACTGTAAGTACCTATTACCAACTTTTGTATATACCATGAAGGTTAGAGAACAGGAAAACGATCACTACGTACTAAAGTATAGCCCGTCTGTCCTTGAAAATTGTAGATTTTATAGCGGCCCTGACGTCTGTGAGTAGTGACTGCGAAGTTAGCTGTTTTTTTAAAGAATATTAACAATGCTATAAACATTACTAATATTCTCTTGGTAAGCTTAAATTGCTTGTGTTACGCGTGGTTCACGCCAGTAGTCGAATGGCGGATTCGAACCCACGACCTTTTTGAGTTCGCGGTCCGCGCCCTGCTATTAGGCTACTGTCGCTTCAAATATTTATGAGTACAGGTAGATGAAGTTAGTTGAATAATGTACAGATTTTCTTCGCGGCATTGGTGTGAAGATTTTCATGCTCCGTAATTTTGTAATTTTTGAGAAAAAGAAACATTAAAAAATATTTTATTGCGTGGATTCGCAAGTGGTTTAGCATCTGATCTGAAAAATAGACTGACTTTGTTGACCGATTTTAGCGATCACAGCGCCTCACTTATGGTTTCCATATTTCTGGGACACTATTTTCTACGGCGATCATTCTCCTGTTCTCTAACCTTCATGATATATACAATGACACAATACCATATCAAAGTGTCTTTTGATAATATACAGTGTGTCCGGTCACGGACTAGCGATATTTTAGGTACTTATAATACAGCTATTTTAATATAAAAATACACTACACACTGAGGTCTAATCCCCTCCCCCTCTATTTGGCAGCCATTTTGTTTTTTCTCTTGAGATATTCTCTACGCGTTTACGAAAAAAGTCATATCTCTGAAAGTTTTAGTCTTACTGAGATAAAAATTAACTCATTCGGAGGCCAATAATATTGTTTATCGTTTATATTATCAAAATTTTTGTTGACATACTTGTAACTTTGAAGAAAAAAAAATTTAACTTCAAATAAATATCAAAAAAATATGCTAATCGGCAAATTATTGTAAATTACTGCAAAAACAACCCCGTTCTCCCTTTTTATTTTTATACTAGATCGACAGATTTTGAGTTAAGCTACAATGCAACATAAAGTTTACAGCTGTATGTTTATTACTTCAAGAATTACGCCATGTTCAAATAACAACAATTCTTAAAGTAATAAAGATACAGCTGTAAACTTTATGTTGTATTGTAGCTTAACTCAAAATCTGTCGATCTAGTATAAAAATAAAAAGGGTGAACGGGGTTGTTTTTGCAGTAATTTACAATAATTTGCCGATTAGCATATGTTTTTGATATTTATTTGAAGTTAAATTTTTTTTTCTTCAAAGTTACAAGTATGTCAACAAAAATTTTGATAATATAAACGATAAACAATATTATTGGCCTCCGAATGAGTTAATTTTTATCTCAGTAAGACTAAAACTTTCAGAGATATGACTTTTTTCGTAAACGCGTAGAGAATATCTCAAGAGAAAAACAAAATGGCTGCCAAATAGAGGGGGAGGGGGATTAGACCTCAATGTGTAGTGTATTTTTATATTAAAATAGCTGTATTATAAGTACCTAAAATATCGCTAGTCCGTGACCGGACACACTGTATATACATAGTTATGTTTATCTATGATTACAATCTCATACCTATAATTTGTTGCAATACTTTGTATAAACGATAGTTTTTATCTGTGAAGATCACTTTGATCTTGCTACATATTTATTTATCTATGACTTTGATGTAAGTCATACTTACATCAAAGTAGTATCCATAATAGTGTTCTGTGGTAGTATCTGTCTGTGCATCAAAGTGATATTCACAGAAGTATAGTCTAGTTCAAAGACTACAATATTATATACGGAAAGTCTAGTTTTTGTAAACAATATCTTCGGGTCCCTTCTGGCCAGATTTAAAAGACCGTATATTGCTCTTTTGGTGATATTGAGCGATCTGGATCTCGGTATCTACATATAAGTCTTAAGAGTTTGCTATTTGGACACATTAAACTTGGACTTATAATCTACAAATCTGTTGAAGCGAAAACACGATTCGATAAAGAATTATCGATAGAAAAAAAAAATACGGAAAAAAACTCGTTTTGCTCTTACTTTGAGTTAGATCTCTGAAACCTTAAGGAATTGAATGATGATTTTTAACATAATAGATAGATAATAATAAATAATAAATCTCAAATCGTGACGACTTATTTTTTTATTTTTCTACGTAGTCTTCTCGTAATTAGCAATTATGTGATTTGGCGCTTCGCTTGAGTTATTTTATTCTAAACGAGCACACTCTCTAGCTGTCTCTTGTTTTGCACGCGGTAGGTAATAGCGCTATACTTTTCAATTTTTTCAATGATTCTATCTAATTTCTCTAGTATATATACAGTAATCTATGATCCAATTCCATCAGTCTGCTGCGGCATCTGTAGCGGGATGAACCTATCTTTGGCGATATTAGAAAGACAATTTCCAGTATAAGCTGATCTCGCATTGTATTTTCGGCTTTCTGTACAATGAGAGGTCAGCTTATACTAGAAAATTTAGCTTGAGTAGCCGCTAGTATGAACAATGAAAAGGGACGTGGGGGCGAAATTAGAATATGAACTGAGGTAGTATGGGCTCTTTCTTAAACAAGTATTTCTCATATTTGAATCAGTTGGCACTTAAATCTATAACTTCCCGTTCTTATGCTCGTATGTTTGCATTCAGGCACAACACACCAATGATGAATACATGAACACTCATGCCTGTCACCAGAGGGGGTAGGCAGAGACTATAGACTTCCATTTGGCACGATCCTAGCACACCTCTCTCACCTCCACCACATCCATATACCTACCATTGCTACATACAACCATTGCTCGTTGGCTAAGGATAGAGGGGTAAGTCCTTTATCACAAAAAATGACGTCCTTATAGAATGGATCATCCGATCTCGCCAGGAAGTAAAGCGCTCAGGAAGCCACGCCCACCATGCTTTCGCGGCAAGTACAGCCTAATGAGGCTGTACTGACCGTCGGTAATGACCGACGATCTCGGATGATGCATCCTATGGGACGTCTTGGTAGTGCGGACTTTTCTATGCAGGGCGTTAAGTTCAGTCTGAGTCCACCTGAGTATGCCAAAGGTATACATGAGGACAGGCATGACCCAGCCGTTATATGCGTGTGCCTTATTCACACCGGACAAAAGGCTGTTAAGCACTTTGGTCAAGCGTGCATAAAACATGTCGCAAACTGACTGTTTCATACCAGCCTCATCGATACCGATGTTCTATGACATACCCAGGTATCGGTATGTTTCAGCCTCGGAAAGGGTTCTTAAGTTGATGGGCATAGATAAGTCTATGCCCTCAGAGTTAGCAACCCTTCCCCTTTCAACATGGAGGACCGCACACTTATCCGTCCCCAGATCCATTCCAATGGAATTGCTAAATTCACAAGTGATGTTTAGCAATTCCATAAGATGGGAGCGACTGGAGGCGAATAACTTGAGGTTATCCATATAGAAAAGGTGGGTCACTTTTGTCCCTCCTTTCCGTAGCTGAAATCCCCTCCCGGAGCCCTCCAGTAAGGTACTGAGAGGGTTCAGAGAGAGGCAGAACCAGATTGGACTCAGACAATCGCCCTGGAAGATACCCCTTCTTATCCTTATGTGGTTCTCCGCAGCCATCATCCGCTCGCCCAGATAACAAAGGATCGTACTCCACTGCCCCATACACTGCTCAAAGAAGTCTCTAACGGTCTATCTTGTATAGCTCCAGGACTCTCTTTAGCCATGTATGGGGCACCGAGTCGAATGCCTTTCTGCCGGGCTAGCATGAGCAGGGGATAAAATTTTTATCCACCGATTATATCCACTGACAAGGGATAAAATTGTCTTCTCCCTATGTCAAAGCTTTATCCACCCTGCGAGCATGGGCCTATGGTAGATATAATATCGACAGTAGATAAACTTATCCCCGCGCATAGATAATATACGATAGCAAAGATGTTTTATAAAATATCTTTGTAGGTACGATAGTATAAAGCTATAAACTATACTAGCTATAAACTTCTTTTAAGATTAAGTAAATTTACATTAAGTTATATTTTCTTTTACCTTTTGTTTATTATATTGCTAAACTGTTAATAATTTTTGTTAAACAATATGTGATTTATAATATTTGTTATATTTATTTTAAGCGTATTTCTGCCTTCTTTTTATTTTTTCTATTATTCTAATTCTTTCTTTATTTTCTTTTGTATAATATTTAAGTTAAGTATACATTGCTTGTATCGAATCGCAGGTATTACTTCGCTTGTGATAGCATTTATTAAAAAATGTGTCTAGAATTAAGCCAATTGCGAAACTGGACAATACAGACCCTTTGGAGGTGGTGTAACCTCTTGAGGAAATTAAAAAAAAATTATCCCCGCAATTACTGCCATTATAAGAAAATTACAAAATACATCAAAATTGATGTCTACTCTAAGTCACAAAGATTTAATTTTAATTGAAAATGATGAAGCATGAAGAATAAAAATGTAATGATTTCAAACAAAACAAGGAATAAATAATTTTATAATCAATCATGAGTATAGTATATTTAGCAAGCTTTGCTAAAGAATTAATATATTTCTTAATTTAAACCTTTGAATTGTAACTTTACTAAGTTTGATAACTTTATTTTAAAACGTTATAATACTTACCTAAAATATAGTATAGACCGATTCTATTATCATTAAATTTGACTTGACCACGGACTCGCCTTGGGTATTATTGACACAACCTATGTAACTAAATCATGGCATTGAGCTATTGAGACTTTTTTGGACAAGGTGGTTGTAATAGATGCTTACTTCAATATGCACTGGTAGTCCATCCACAGAATTAATAGGCTTTAAAGCCTCATAGAGTTCTTTACACAAATACAAAACAATCTTTGAGCATCCGAAACCGGCGTAGAAATTCGTTGTCGGAGAATTCCAATAGATTAAGTATTCTGATCACGTATCGATCGCTGATGTAATTCTCTTTCTTGTTTTTCAATTTCTGACACGAAAATGTAGTTGCAATAGGCTCGAGACATCTTTTTTGTATAAAATGGTTTGAAGATAAACTTAAACCCACGTCCGCGAGAGGATAAAATTGTCCCTTTCAAATGTCAAAAAGGGATAATTTTTTCTCTTTCCCTTGGCCCCATGCTACGGACGGGGAGATATATGTCCACTCGTTATGTCAAACGGGGATATACTATAGAGATAAGATAATTTTATCTCTTGTCAGTGGATATAATCGGTGGATATAATTTTTGTCTCTTGCCCATGCTCGCAGGGTGGATAAAACTAAGCAAGGGATAAAAATTATATCCTCTCTCCGGAGATATATTCTCTCCGGCACATGCTAGCCCGGCTGTAGTCTATCTAGGCTGCGGAGAAGTTCCGACGGTTGTGTTTCACCACTTTGCCAATGACGGCGTCAATGAGGAGTGGTTCCTTGGTTCCACAACCACCGCCACACATCCATTTTAAGCGCGCGACATCGCCTGATTTGAGTCCAAGTGATTCTCACGCTCAAAATGGATGTTGGTGTCTTGTATATGGTCGGTAGACACGTGATGGGGCGGTATTTGCTCGGGTCTGTGGTACCCTGGTCTTTAGGAACCAAATGGGTGATCCCAGTACTGAAGAGGCTTGGGAGCGACTTCTGGTTGAGAGCCTCTTGAAATTGTCGGGCGAGCACAGTGTGACACACCACGAACCCCTTCAGCCAGTAGTGATGCAGCCCGTCGAGTCCCGGACTTTTCCAGTTCGGGGCCCGCCCGCACCGCCTCAGCTACGTCATCCGGTGTTATAATGACGAAGTCCATGGGCTTTACACTCGCACACTGACTCGCAACAACTTCCTTCCAAGGGCCCTCGCTGTGGTTTACGGGCTCTGATCACAGGCCGCGCCAGAATGCTACAGTGTCGGCTTGATTCGGTGCTGGGCTCGTTCCACTTACCATTGGTCGCTCCAATGATTCATAGGGCCTCTTCTGATCACTCTGGAAGAGACGATTCTGGTTGAACCGTGTCGACCTCTCGGTATATCGCCGAATCCGCTTTCCCCAAGCAGCGATTCTCTGCTTCAGATCATCTATACGCTCCGTCAGTTTTTGCGTTATATCCAGCTGGGACAAACTGACATTTGTCCAAGCAAACGCCATCCTGACGGAGCGCACAATTCTTGGCCTGTTATTGCCTGATCTGAAGCATATCAGTCTGCCGATGAGAGCTCTAGCCTTTGCGATACGTTCCTCAATTCTTCTTCTCCATGCTGGGATAGCGCTACTTTGGCCAGTAGCACGTCCAGCCGTGGAAACCTTGGCAACTATGATACGGCAGACTGCCAGCGCGGCACCAAAAAGAATTGAGTCCGTCTCGCAAAGGTCCCGGCTGGCTTCCAAATAGGTCACCAGCATTGGGTTCAGAGCCCTCACGACAGTCCGATTCCGCTTGCTTAGGGCTATGCGGAGAAGTCGCGGTCGATTTTCGAGAGGCGTACTGCGCGTTTCCACAATCGCCTCTTCCAATGTACTCCTCATATGCTCTAATTCCAATATTATTATTTTATTATTATTATTGTGGGGTATCTATATAGTTTTCTCATCTGGTTGGGTTCTATAAATATATAATTATAAATGAAAATGAAAAGATAAATATACATAAATATCAATAACATAAAATAAATATAAAAATACATAAATAAATAAAAGCCCAACCAGATGGAGGCCCTCGGCAGGGGAGACCAAACGGCCGAGGGTTAGGGGGAAAGGGAAAGAAACCGGCGGACGATGCGGGCGGTATCGAGGAGCACCGCCTTCTGCATTTGAGCCCGGAGCGGTCCGCCACGTAGTCCCAGTCGCCTCAGATGACGCGAGAGGTTTTATTACTCCTAGGCAGGCAGTGCCAGTTGTCATTTAACAAAGGTCTTTTGTTTTTGCGTATATGCTATGTTCAAACAACAACAATTCTTAAAGTAATAAAGATACAGCTGTAAACTTTATGTTGTATTGTAGCTTAACTCAAAATCTGTCGATCTAGTATAAAAATAAAAAGGGTGAACGGGGGTTGTTTTTGCAGTAATTTACAATAATTTGCCGATTAGCATATTTTTTTGATATTTATTTGAAGTTAAATTTTTTTTCTTCAAAGTTACAAGTATGTCAACAAAAATTTTGATAATATAAACGATAAACAATATTATTGGCCTCCGAATGAGTTAATTTTTATCTCAGTAAGACTAAAACTTTCAGAGATATGACTTTTTTCGTAAACGCGTAGAGAATATCTCAAGAGAAAAACAAAATGGCTGCCAAATAGAGGGGGAGGGGATTAGACCTCAATGTGTAGTGTATTTTTATATTAAAATAGCTGTATTATAAGTACCTAAAATATCGCTAGTCCGTGACCGGACACACTGTATATACATAGTTATGTTTATCTATGATTACAATCTCATACCTATAATTTGTTGCAATACTTTGTATAAACGATAGTTTTTATCTGTGAAGATCACTTTGATCTTGCTACATATTTATTTATCTATGACTTTGATGTAAGTCATACTTACATCAAAGTAGTATCCATAATAGTGTTCTGTGGTAGTATCTGTCTGTGCATCAAAGTGATATTCACAGAAGTATAGTCTAGTTCAAAGACTACAATATTATATACGGAAAGTCTAGTTTTTGTAAACAATATCTTCGGGTCCCTTCTGGCCAGATTTAAAAGACCGTATATTGCTCTTTTGGTGATATTGAGCGATCTGGATCTCGGTATCTACATATAAGTCTTAAGAGTTTGCTATTTGGACACATTAAACTTGGACTTATAATCTACAAATCTGTTGAAGCGAAAACACGATTCGATAAAGAATTCTCGATAGAAAAAAAAATACGGAAAAAAACTCGTTTTGCTCTTACTTTGAGTTAGATCTCTGAAACCTTAAGGAATTGAATGATGATTTTTAACATAATAGATAAATAATAATAAATAATAAATCTCAAATCGTGACGACTTATTTTTTTATTTTTCTACGTAGTCTTCTCGTAATTAGCAATTATGTGATTTGGCGCTTCGCTTGAGTTATTTTATTCTAAACGAGCACACTCTCTAGCTGTCTCTTGTTTTGCACGCGGTAGGTAATAGCGCTATACTTTTCAATTTTTTCAATGATTCTATCTAATTTCTCTAGTATATATACAGTAATCTATGATCCAATTCCATCAGTCTGCTGCGGCATCTGTAGCGGGATGAACCTATCTTTGGCGATATTAGAAAGACAATTTCCAGTATAAGCTGATCTCGCATTGTATTTTCGGCTTTCTGTACAATGAGAGGTCAGCTTATACTAGAAAATTTAGCTTGAGTAGCCGTTAGTATGAACAATGAAAAGGGACGTGGGGGCGAAATTAGAATATGAACTGAGGTAGTATGGGCTCTTTCTTAAACAAGTATTTCTCATATTTGAATCAGTTGGCACTTAAATCTATAACTTCCCGTTCTTATGCTCGTATGTTTGCATTCAGGCACAACACACCAATGATGAATACATGAACACTCATGCCTGTCACCAGAGGGGGTAGGCAGAGACTATAGACTTCCATTTGGCACGATCCTAGCACACCTCTCTCACCTCCACCACATCCATATACCTACCATTGCTACATACAACCATTGCTCGTCGGCTAAGGATAGAGGGGTAAGTCCTTTATCACAAGAAATGACGTCCTTATAGAATGGATCATCCGATCTCGCCAGGAAGTAAAGCGCTCAGGAAGCCACGCCCACCATGCTTTCGCGGCAAGTACAGCCTAATGAGGCTGTACTGACTGTCGGTAATGACCGACGATCTCGGATGATGCATCCTATGGGACGTCTTGGTAGTGCGGACTTTTCTATCCAGGGCGTTAAGTTCAGTCTGAGTCCACCTGAGTATGCCAAAGGTATACATGAGGATAGGCATGACCCAACCGTTATATGCGTGTGCCTTATTTACACCGGACAAAAGGCTGTTAAGCACTTTGGTCAAGCGTGCATAAAACATGTCGCAAACTGACTGTTTCATACCAACCTCATCGATACCGATGTTCTATGACATACCCAGGTATCGGTATGTTTCAGCCTCGGAAAGGGTTCTTAAGTTGATGGGCATAGATAAGTCTATGCCCTCAGAGTTAGCAACCCTTCCCCTTTCAACATGGAGGACCGCACACTTATCCGTCCTCAGCTCCATTCCAATGGAATTGCTAAATTCACAAGTGATGTTTAGCAATTCCATAAGATGGGAGCGACTGGAGGCGAATAACTTGAGGTCATCCATATAGAAAAGGTGGGTCACTTTAGTCCCTCCTTTCCGTAGCTGAAATCCCCTCCCGGAGTCCTCCAGTAAAGTACTGAGAGGGTTCAGCGAGAGGCAGAACTAGATTGGACTCAGACAATCGCCCTGGAAGATACCCCTTCTTATCCTTATGTGGTTCTCCGCAGCCATCATCCGCTCGCCCAGATAACAAAGGATCGTACTCCACTGCCCCATACACTGCTCAAGGAAGTCTCTAACGGTACAGTCTATCTTGTACAGCTCCAGGACTCACTTTAGCCATGTATGGGGCACCGAGTCGAATGCCTTCTATCCAGGCTGCGGAGAAGTTCCGACGGTTGCGTTTCACCACTTTGCCAATGACCGCGTCAATGAGGAGTGGTTCCTTGGTTCCACAACCACTGCCCCGACATCCATTTTGAGCGCGCGAATCACCTGATTTGAGTCCAGGTGACGAGTGATTCTCGCGCTCAAAATGGATGTTGGTGTCTTGTATATGGTCGGTAGACACGTGATGGGGCGGTATTTGCTCGGGTCTGTGGTACCCTGGTCTTTAGGAACCAAATGGGTGATCCCAGTAGTGAAGAGGCTTGGGAGCGACTTCTGGTTGAGAGCCTCTTGAAACTGTCGGGCGAGCACAGTGTGACACACCACGAACCCCTTCAGCCAGTAGTGATGCAGCCCGTCGAGTCCCGGACTTTTCCAGTTCGGGGCCCTACGGACCGCCTCAGCTACGTCAACCGGTGTTATAATGACGTTGTCCATGGACTTTATACTCGCACACTGACTCGCTACAACTTCCGTCCAAGGGCCCTCGCTGTGGTTTACGGGCTCTGAGCACAGGCCGCGCCAGTATGCTACAGTGTCGGCCTGATTCGGTGCTGGGCCCGTTCCACTTACCATTGGTCGCTCCAATGATTCATAGGGCCTCTTCTGATCACTCTGGAAGAGACGATTCTGGTTGAACCGTGTCGACCTCTCGGTATATCGCCGAATCCGCTTTCCCCAAGCAGCGATTATCTGCTTCAGATCATCTATACGCTCCGTCAGTTTTTGCGTTATATCCGGCTGGGACAAACTGACATTTGTCCCAGCAAACGCCATCCTGACAGTGCGCACAATTCTTGGCCTGTTATTGCCTGATCTGAAGCATATCAGTCTGCCGATGAGAGCTCTAGCCTTTGCGATACGTTCCTCAATTCTTCTTCTCCATGCTGGGATAGCGCTACTTTGGCCAGTAGCACGTCCAGCCGTGGAAACCTTGGCAACTATGATACGGCAGACTGCCAGCGCGGCGCCAAAAAGAATTGAGTCCGTCTCGCAAAGGTCCCGGCTGGCTTCCAAATAGGTCACCAGCATTGGGTTCAGAGCCCTCACGACAGTCCGATTCCGCTTGCTTAGGGCTATGCGGGGAAGTCGCGGTCGATTTTCGAGAGGCGTACTGCGCGTTTCCACAATCGCCTCTTCCAATGTACTCCTCATATGCTCTAATTCCAATATTATTATTTTATTATTATTATTATTATTTTGTTTGAGCTCAGATTCAATAGTATAAATAAAACAAAACGGTGAAATAAAACTCATTCTCTAATTTTTAAATAACATTTTTAAATATTTACATAAGTTACTAAAATTACAGAAGGTTCATTAGTTAAATAGTAATTAGTAACGTCACTACGTTGAAAATTTCGTTATATTTGCGACAGTCTGACATAAATGCAAGGTCGAATGATGAAAAATATAACATTTTGTTTATTCATTTATTTTTTTAAATTGTTTTTCAAAGATGAGACATCGTACATCAATCTTCATTTACAAAAGTACACTTTACTCTATATTTAATTAGTGCATAAATTAAAATGATGAATCAAAATTAAGATGTCTAATGTTGAAAAATCATTGTTTTACAATAGTGTATAAATAGCAGAATATTTTCAAAAATACAAACATTTTAAATAACCGATCTGTACCGACCGATTGATGTACGATTGAATAAATTAAAAATTAAACAACAGAGGTGCGTCAGACTTGAAAACGTATCTCAATACCTAAGTGTTAGGGTTCATATTTCCCTCGATGGTCTGTACACGTAATCTCTTCGTTTTTCACGATGAAGACTTAAAAATAATTATATTATAATTATTTTATTTACTTATTTACATTTTTGATGTAAAATTAAAATTAAATATGAAATACCTTTGAAATAGTTATGATAAACAATAGAAAGGTAAGGACATTATACTCAATTTTTATGTTAAAATGTAATATATTTATTTTTTGTAAAAGGCAATTCCTTTTTTCCTAAGCAGACAGAAAATTTATTACAAAATATAATAGGGATATTTTAAAGTAGGTTTATTGTTCCATCAAAATATTTCAATAAAATCTTGTTGTAAAAGTTTAAACTCTTTGAACTTTCAAATAAAGTCCACAATACAATGATGTGAATTTACAAAACAAAAGCGCATTGTTAGCTGGTCAACCATAATGTTCCATTAAAACATTAACCTATTTTTGTTTAAAATAATACAACTTTGCAATAAACATGCAATTTTAATAAGCAAACAGTACCAACGTGAAAAACGAAACAGATTTGAATGTAAAAAGTCTACAAGTACAAAAGGCCGGATACAGAGGCGTGTGCCATTACCGCCTCAGCGGCTTGTCGCACTTCCAAGTGCTGTCGCGCGGCCGTGGCCCAGTGAGAAGCGGCCGCCCTCGGGGCGCCTTGCAACAGGTTCACATACCGTAGGGCCGATTGTAAATCACCGTGTTCCATGAAGTATCTGTAAATAATTATATTAGTAAAATAATTATGTAGCTTCGCACTGCTCATCATCATCATTACAGCCCTTCACAAGTCCACTGCTGAACATAGGCCTCCCCCAAGGTATGCCACAAAGCACGGTCCTGAGCCACGTACATCCATCGACTTCCTGCATGTCTTACCAGGTCGTCACTCCATCTAGTGGGGGGTCGCCCTACACTACGCCTACCGGTACGAGGCTGCCACTTGTGATCCTTTTTTCCCCAACGGTTGTCGGTTCTTCGAGCTATATGGCTGGCCCATTGCCACTTCAGCTTACTAATCTGTTGGGCTATGTCGGTCACTCTAGTTCTACTGCGAATATCCTCATTTCTAAGTTTATCACGCAGAGAAACTCCGAGCATAGCCCTCTTCATAGCTCGCTGAGCGACTTTGAGCGTCCTCATACGGCCAACAGTGAAGGACCACGTCTCGGTTCCGTAGGTCATCACTGGCAACACGCACTGGTTGCATAGCTTAGTTTTCAGGTTTTGAGGTATACCTGCACAGCTTACTAATTGCAAAGTATTTATGCATTCTTTTTACGTGGTAGCCATGTTGCAGTTGTATTGATATGTATCGATTCGACTGGGACTAGAACCACGTTCTCACAGAACACTAGCGTAAAATAGCAGCTTAATGTTGCTGTGTATTGTACGGTGAGGATTTTTTTTACAGCAATGGATGACAAAGGAGCACACAGTCCACCTGATGGTACAAGTGGATGCTGTGGTCCATAGACATCTACACCTATCCTCAATTAAGAATCAAAATGCAAATGCGTTGTCACCCCTGAGGACTAAGATGGACTAAGATGGCCTTGATTACAGTAAAAAGTCTCCGGATCCACATCCATGTAGAGACACACACCATACGAAACACAGCAGCATCAAGTTTCTATTTTACGCTGGTATTCTGTGAGAGCGTGGTTCTTCCCCGGTCGAGCCGACCTACTCGTGCTACAACTATAATATAACTGCAGCATGGTTCTACCACGTTAAAAGGATGGTGGAGAACCGGAGGCCCTTTTTACTGGAAATGAGAAATTACGTCTTAATCCACAAGAGGACAACGCATCTGCATTTTGATTCATAATCGATAATAGAATGTAGAGATGTCAGTAGACTTCAGCATTCGCTTCCCATCCTGTGGACTGTTTTCATTTATAACACACGATTATTCTATAAAAATACATTAAGATTAGCAAAAAAATTACAATCCAACTTTTTGAGTAGTATTTCGATTGTTATTATTTTATTTCACGATTAACGATGTCGATTTAAATAAATTAGTGTCGCCTAATAGTCGAAATTCGACCGTATTTCATTAAATTTTTACGAATGTATATTAAGCAACTCCATGTTATACACACACAGACATTTCGTATACAAAAATTAAAATAAACGCTTTTATGCCTTGACATGCACTCCATAGACTATTGAAAAAGGAACAATTCTGTGACAACAATTTCTACACTGTGTGACTGATCCCAGACTAGTATGTGTTTGACATTCGAAATATGAACATAATGTTTTTATTAATTTATTTAATGTACATATTTGTACATTAAATAAATTAATAAAAACTTTTTTCAAGCTACTGGACTGGAAAGGATACGGTATTAACATCAATGGCGAGTACATCACTCACCTTCGATTTGCCGACGATAGTCCTTATGGCAGATTCGCTGGAGGACTTAAGCACTATGCTCAATGACCTCAATTGTGCCTCCCAACGGATAGGTCTTAAGATGAACATGGACAAAACAAAGATCATGTTTAATGTCCATGTCACACCTACGCCGGTAGTTGTTGGGAGCACTAAGCTCGAAGTTGTTGACGAGTACGTTTACCTGGGACAAATAGTCCGGCTAGGTAGTTTAGTTTAGTTTAGTTTGCGACGGGCTGTTTTCCGCAACTCCACGTCTATGCGCGTATTTTGCGTGTGGGCAGGAATAATGTGATTATTCGAGCCATGAGATCTCCCCGAAGAAGCTCAACAGTTCCTTGATGTTGCATGCAACTTCGGGAAGTGATCCCGGCGTGCCGAGATGTTTAGCCCTGTACGTAGCGACCTCCGGACATTTCAGTAGCACGTGGGCCGCCGTTTCTTCCTCCCCCATACATGCCCTGCACAGGGGACTAATTGTAACACCTATAGTAAATAAATGTTTGTTAAAGATGCCGTGTCCTGTGATAGCACTTGTTACTATCCTGATCTGCGGCTTGTTCAGTCTCATTAGAACTTTGGTTAAGCGACTGTTTATTACAGGTAGGGCCTCCCTAGCTTGTCTACAGTCTACTAGATTTTTCCAAAGCTGAGCGTGTTGATTAGTGAAGTGTCTACGTACCATTGAACGAACGTTACCAAAGGGGATTGGTATGATTGGTTCCGGCCCTATAGTGGCCAGAGCCGATCCTCTTCTGGCCAGTTCGTCCGCTGCATCGTTGCCTCTGGATCCACTGTGTCCCTTTATCCATTGCAGAGTCACATTGTTGTTTTTACATACCTCATTTAATCGTTGATGGCATTCATATATTAGTCCCGAGTTCACCCCATTGCAACTCAGAGCTTGTAGTACCGCCCTACTGTCGGTCAGTATTCTGATGGAGAAGTCATTAACCTTCCTAGCATCTATTGCTATGGCCGCTTGAATGATACCCATACATTCCGCCTGAAAGACCGTGTTATAGGTACCCAGCGGTGTGCATATGTGAATATTGAGGTCTTCAGAGAAAGCTCCAGAACCTACACCTTCATTTGTTTTAGAACCATCGGTGAAAATTCTAAGCTCTTTTGGGCTTAATTCTTCCGGCTGGCTGTTTTCATTTAATTGTATCTTGTATTTCTTATCGAAAACAAATTGTTTAGGAATCCTATCGTATTTGGCTTGTAGGATAGGAATTTCTGAGTGAATTCTATCAATTATGCCTGTATGAGGGACACTATTCTTACTCCAAAGATTTAGGGTCTTGAGTCTGATGGCAGCTAAAGTCGCTTCTTGTTGTATATGTAGATGAAGCGGAGTTAGCTCCAGCATCGCTTCCAAGGCTGCTGTTGGCGTAGTTCTTATGCAGCCTGTGGCAGCCATACATGCCAGTCTCTGGTAGCGCTGAAGCTTCTTAATTGTGGTGGCTTCATTGGTCTTGGTCCACCATACCAGAGCGCCGTATGTGATCATGGGCCGAATTACAGTTTTGTAAAGCCACAGTATGATTTTTGGCGTCAGTCCCCATCTTTTGCCAATCATGTTTCTGCATTGCCAGAAAGTTATACTAGCTTTGTTGATTTTGTTTTCTATGTGTTTATTCCAGTTAAGTTTGCTGTCCAAGGTAAGACCTAAATATTTTACCTCAGAGGATAGCTGGAGTTTTGTGCTGAAAAGACTTGGAAGATGATAGTTATTCAGCATTCGTTTTCGTGTGAACATTACTAAAACCGTTTTATTTGGGTTGACGGTTAAGTCGTATTCCCTGCACCATCTCTCCACTATACGGAGAGCCGCTTGGGTCAGGTCGCACACTATGCTAGCTGTCTTTCCCGAGACCAGTATAGTCAGGTCATCAGCATAACCTACTGTATAGAAGTGATTAGTATTTAATTTGCTGATGAGTTCATTAATGACCATATTCCACAGGAGAGGTGAGAGGACCCCACCCTGCGGGCAACCTTTCTTAATTAGGATTGGTTGAGATTCACCAGCAATCTTTATTATTCGTGTACTGAGCATGCAAACTATCCAGTCGATCAGTACCGGTTCAACTTTATGTCTACTGAGTGCACCTTTTATGCTGGAGAAGTTTGTTCTGTCAAAAGCACCTTCTATATCTATGAAGGAACCTAGACATATTTCTTTGTTTTGGATGGCCCCTTCAATCTTTGTAATTACCTGATGAAGTGCCGATTCTGTTGATTTGCCTAGACTGTAGGCGTGTTGCTTGTCGTGTAGTGGTAAGTTCATTAGCGCCGACCCCCTTAATTCCCTTTCACACATCCTCTCCATCGTCTTTAGCAGAAAGGATGTGAGGCTAATGGGCCTGTAGGATTTAGGGTCAGTGTAATCGCTCTTACCTGGTTTGGGTATAAATGTGATTTTCACTTCCCTCCATCCCCTAGGAACATATTTTAGAGCCAGACAGGCTCTCATTATGGCAACAAGTCTGACTATTAGGGCTTTACTCCCCCACTGTAGGAGTGCCGGGATGAAGGAGTCCTGGAGGGTTGAGCCGATCGTCGCTGGGGTATATAGTGGCGAGAGGCAACACGCTCTCTTTGGTCCGGATTTCAAGCTAAACGGTGGCCCTATCTGCTAGCCACAGATAGGGAAATGGCCAAGCGCCCCGTCAGAGGGTCGCAGGCGAGGGATGTGGGGGCTGCCTAGTTTTCCTGAAAAGGGGGGGCTGGGTGGTGGTAAAGTCCATGCTGACGGAGCAAGTGACAGTTTATTCGGGTGGTGGGGATGGGCCTTGTCAGCCCCATCTACTAGCTGGATCGAGCTCCCGATGTCGCACTGTGAGCCAACTTCGCGTCCCTATATTCTCCCGGTAATCCTAACGCCTGAAATAGGGCGTTCCCAAAGGTGCGGGCTCCATGGAGGGTGGGAAGCCGGGGGGGATGAATTTTAAAGAACAAAATACTATGGACAATTTAAGGCCCAATAAAAAAGAGGGAGAGGTGTCAGAGGTGCTTACCAGAGACACCAATGACGTCACTAAACCGACGGTTCCACGGACAGTACCGTCCAGTGCAGGTGCCCCCATCAAAGGGACAACTACCTCGCTGAACGTTTCCAAAACCAGTTCCAAGGAGCTGGAGGGGAAAAAAGAACAAGAGCCCGCGAGTGACAAAACTGCGGAGCCAATACGAACTGACGACCTTTTCTCTGCTGCCTGGCAAGTGGTGAGCCGTAAGGGGAAAGGCAAGGCACCCAAAAAGGTGACTTGCCGACCTGACGGACCATCAGGAGGGTCTATCCCTGCAGGCAGTAGTGGAAAGGCCAAAAAGAAGAACAAGAAGCAGCGGGAAAAAGGCCGAAGAGAACGAGCCGCACTGGCTGCTTCCGAAACTAAAACCAAGGAGGCTGGGCAAGCTACTACGACTGGGGAGCTTGGAGCTGGAACCAGTAGCCGCACTGAAGCTGGGAAGGATAAAAATCTAGACCAAGTGGAAGTCGCGGCCGCGGGACCCAGATCTAGGATATCCGCCAGGAAGCAGCGAGCGGCCAAGCGTCCTGGGAAGAAGGAAAGAGCAGCCAAAAGGATGCTGGAAGAGCCACTCGCTAGAGGGGAACACAAAAAAGTGCGACTCGAACAGCAACCAAAGGCTGCAAGAACGAGCTACGCTTCCGCTGCTAGAGCAGATTTGGGTGTGGCCTTAACGTGTGCGCGTTCAGGTCACATTACGAAGGAAGCAGCAGACGACATCCTCGTAGCAATACAGAGGAAGATAATCAGCGTGGCGTGGAGTAGCCAGGACCCTGATGCGTCGGGCCCAGTTTTTAGGGGCAAACCCGTTTATACGGAGGGTGTCCTGAAACTGTGGTGCGACGATCAGAAGGCTCTGGACTGGTTGAAGGGGAATATTGCTACCCTCGATCTTAAATCCAACACCTTGCTGACTATAAAAAAACAGTCAGAGATACCACAAAGAGTCAAATGTGGTATCCTAATCCCTGATGCCCAAGGAGCCTGGAAAGACTCACGTGACATTGGTCGCGTGCTGGCGTACCAGAACCGCTGGGTTAACATCAGGGACTGGCTGTTACTCAAGGCTGATAAGCAGACGGACGGGTGGTTCCTCGTTGTTTCGGTGCCGGAGGATCACATCCCGACCCTGATGAAGGCCGGACGCCGTCTCGCATGCGTATGCGGGGCGGTATACGTAAAATTCCAGGGTCGTGGAGGTAAATTCTTTGATACTCCACCGAGCAAAGAGGTAGAAAACAGCCCGGAAGTTATGGATACCGGAGCCACGGTTACCGGTACAGCGGAATCACTGGAGGCCAAGTCCAGTGAAAAAACGGCCTGCACAACTGAGCCAAAGCCCCCAGTGGAGATCGGGCTCAGCGGCAGCTCACTGAGTGACGAAGAGGACTGCATTTTGCCGACCACTTCCGACTCGGTGGCTGACGAAGAGACCCGAGATCTTCTGGCAGGCCTATTTTTGGGCGGGGACGGGGAGGACGCGATCAATGATGGCGTGCCCTTCGTCCAAAACTAGCCTAGTGCAGGCCAACCTCCACCACAGCGAAACTGCGTCGGCTCAATTACGCAAGTGGTTGGAGGTTCAAGGGACTGCCATAGCCTTAATCCAGGAGCCGTGGGTTGGGGCTGGTAAAATTAAAGGCCTAAACAACCTAAAAGGTAAGCTATTCTACAGCTCTGAACACGACAAGTCTAGAGCGTGTATCTACACTACTAAAGATATCTGTGCACAACCATTAACAGATTTCTGTTCTAGAAACATGTATGCCGTGGCAATACAATACACACAGGAGAGAAGTTTAGTCGTCGCCTCGGTCTACATGCCGGAGGAAGACACTCCTCCCCCTCATGATCTCGGCAGGCTGGTGAACTTCTGCGAGAGGACCGGACTAGAGGTTGTGATCGGGACGGACTCCAACGCACATCATCCTCTTTGGGGAATGGAAAAACCAAATGAACGAGGTAAGGTTTTAGTTGAATATTTATTTAACCTAACCATTTTAAACATAGGTTCTGAACCTACTTTCATAAACAAACGCTGTCGCACTATAATCGACCTCACACTTGCAACAGAAGGAGCAGCCAAACTAATTACGGGATGGCATGTGTCGAAAGAGGCCTCATGCTCAGACCATAGATGGATCTGCTTCGCACAACAGGTCGATATCCCCTCTACACCACCATGGAGAAATCCCCGCAAGACGGATAAAACAAAATACCTAAATAGGTTGACGTCTTCGCTCGCGGGTTCTGAGGGGATAAATACTATAGCAGATCAGTCGCTCCTAGAAGAACAGGTAGCAGCTGTTACTAAGGCCATGATAGATAGCTACCATGAATCATGTCCAGAAATCACTCCACCAAGGCATGCCGAGGTAAAGCAACAGTGGTGGGGTGAAGAACTCGATAGGAAACGTAAGAAGGTAAGAAAAGCCCTAAACAGGGCCATGAATACCTCAATGGATGAAGACTGGCTACTATATAAGAAAGCTAAGTCTGAATACAAAAAATGTATCAGGTATCGACGCTCGACTGGGTGGCGTAAATTCTGTGGCAACATAGAAACCTGCAAACAATCAAATAGGATAAGGAATATTCTAGCTAAACAGAACACGTCGGGATCCATGTCTCTAAAGAAACCCGACGGTAGCTACTCAACATCGCCGGATGAAGCCCAACGCATCCTAATTAAAACGCACTTCCCAGGTTGCTGCTTAACCCAGGAGGCAAACCGGCATGACGACATACTGACACCAACAGTAGAAGACTGGAATTTAGCACAGAGAGTGGTAACGATGGACAAAATCCATTGGGCCATTCACAGTTTCCTCCCCTATAAGGCGGCAGGACCTGACGGCATATTCCCGGCACTCCGGCTAGGTAAGTCCAACTTCGACCGAGAGGCCAATCGACGGATTCAACTTGGCTGGGCAGCGTTCGGGAAATTACGACACATCTTCTCGTCAGGCATACCTCAAAACCTGAAAACTAAGTTGTACCAACCAGTGCGTGTTGCCAGTGATGACATATGGAACTGAGATGTGGTCCTTCACTGCTGGCCGTATGAGGACGCTCAAAGTCGCTCAGCGAGCTATGGAGAGGGCTATGCTCGGAGTTTCTTTGCGTGATAAACTTAAAAATGAGGATATCTGCAGTAGAACCAGAGTGACCGACATAGCCCAACGGATTAGTAAGCTGAAGTGGCAATGGGCCGGCCATATAGCTCGAAGAACCGACAACCGTTGGGGAAAAAAGGTTCTCGAGTGGCAGCCTCGTACCGGTAGACGAAGTTTAGGGCGACCCCCCACTAGATGGAGTGACGACCTGGTAAGACATGCAGGAAGTCGATGGATGCAGGTGGTTCAGGACCGTGCTTTGTGGCATACCTTGGGGGAGGCCTATGTTCAGCAGTGGACTTGTAAAGGGCTGTAATGATGATGATAATGATGACATATTTGTAAATACATATTATATGTAGGCGCGTCTATAAAACACCAGTGGGATCGAGAGTGAGCGAGAGATTGCGTCACTAGCGGAGCGTTATATCGATGGTGGCGAGGTGGAAATGAGGGTATATCGAGAAACTCCCCACTCGTTTGTGCAGTATAAATTTCACTGCAGGCGTCGTGGGCGGCTAAACCATTCTACGTGGTAGTAGCGCTAGGATAGTCTCATGGTTCTGTCCGTTGTGGTGGTTCTGCTGGTGCAGACGAGAAAGATGGTGTTGATGAGAAGCTTTTCTGTGAGATGTGTAGTGTTGATATTGGTTTGCATACTTTGATGTTATTATGTAATTATGTCCTTCACGTTACACCAATGTGTATGTGGTGGAATTTCCGACATCAGAAGTGGGATCTCCTCATGTTTAATTTCCGACATATTTTGACTTTCTAAATCTCAAACTCCTCCGTGCGAACAAAATTTTCTAATATAAGTTTAGTACAAAATTGTGGAATTGAAAGAGTCAGTACCTCGCTCTCTGGATTATATCAAACGTATCCAATTTGGTGAAGTCCATTGGCTTGTTCTCCAATTCATCCTTGGGAATTTCTGCGAACTGAAAACATTCAAAAATATAACATCTGATGGAAACGTACGTACATAGTCTGTATTCCGAAATAGAACTCAGTATACCGGGCAATGCAAATGACGTCATAAATTGACGTCATACTGGTGATTCGTTTCGTAACATTGTCCAGTATATGACATCATACATTTACGCCATATTGGAAAAGTGTTGCCGATTATTTTATGTCATTTTGTACTCCAAAAGTTATTATATCCAGCAATGATTCTATATTTTTTGTATGTGAATAAATAAAAACAAATTCTGGCATGCATCATTCAGCGTACATACAATTAAAAATTGTTTTAATTTGGCGTGATATCTGACACAATATGGCGGCGGCACGCCAGTACAATATGGCGTCAATTAATGACGTCATTTACTTTCCCCAGTACACTGGGAACATTTCGGAACAAAGCCACCAATAACGAACTTATTGGTCCGCTAAGTTAACATTATAAAGGAGACGGGGATTTCTGGGCCCATTTGTAATAAGTTGAAATATGGTTTTAAAAAAACGTTATATTTTTCTATTACAAAATATAGAAAATTAGCCCAATTCACAATCTGAAAGACGAAAAATCCTAAAAATAAGTTTATGTCACCAACAAAATAATAAATCGATTACTTTAATCGATTAATATGAATGAGTTTTGCCAATTAAATATAAAACCAACTTATAGCAGATAATTGATTCAATCAATTTTTTAAAATTACATTAAAGTACAATTAACATATTGTTAACAGTTTCAAAAATAAAATATTAACATCATAAAAATAAATCTTTAAATCGATTCTCGTTTACAGTTCGATTTATTACTTGTTTGCCAACTGTATTTTTAATCTGTGCTGACAGTGACAGCTCCTGCCTGACTCAATCTGTATTCTGTATGTACGTAATAAATATACACGTAACCGTCCCTATCTTTTAATCTATTAATGAGTTTTCTATTATCCTACCACTCAATACAATACAATAAATACTACAAATAATGGTAATCAACTGTCTAATAAAACAAAATAGCAATCGCACTTCAAAAATAAGCTGTTTAGTTTATATTGTTGCCAACTCGTTGCATAGCCTCACTTTTACTAAATCTCTTATAACTTTGTTCTCAGATTGCTAAAATACGCCGAATTTTCAGTGATTTTTTGACAATATATAAGCTATTGATTGACACCTCTTTCATCTTTTTACAATCTGGGCCCAAGAATGGATGAAAGCGTATCAGTATCCTTTTATGATAACGTTGGACGACACACAATCCCAACATACCGTTACCGGCCTCCCCTATAGATTTCCTCATAGGGGATATTTGCCATAGTCGCCTAACTTGGCAGCCTGGTTATCAACCGGAGCTTTTTTATTTTTTTATTGTTATTAGGAACACGCTGCCGCGTATCTCCCGGTTTGTTTCCCTCAGTCACAACTTACGACACCCACGGGAGAAATGATCACAACCTGTAACTATACTAGCTCTCTATACCATCCACACCGGAACACAAAGTACACCGCTGCTACGTGGCAGAAACAGGAAAGAGGCCAGTATCTACCCATATTGACTCCTAGTCCTAAGCAAAACAGGTATCCTATCCTACTCTTTGAAATGTCCTGTATCAGACCAGCTGGAACAAATTTCAACATTTCATATATTGAAATTTGTTCCAATGCCGTGGTACAAAAATCTCTTTTTACTTTGTTTGTACATAATATACTATTATTATTATTACTTTGTTTGTAATAATAAATACAAACATTAATATAGTAATAAGTCTTGTTTAATGTTCAAAAAGAAAAAAGCTGCGTAAGGGTGTTGCATCCCTTTGCGTTTTCTATTCTATCTACCATGGGGAGTGTTCTGAGGAATTGTTCGGATTAATTTCAGATGGCAAATTTCACGAACGCACATCACGTCAAAATTCACAATACCATCCTCACCATCTCGATGCCTGGCGGTCCACCACTGTGCGTTTTACTAGCTTTCTCCCTCGTACAACTTATCTGTGGAATTGCTTACCACCGGCGATTTTTCCGGACCGATACGACTTAGGGTCGAGAAAAGAGCTTAGGTGGTACTCCTTTCTAAAAGGCACTTAACATCAGGTGAGCCGCATGCTCGTTTGCCCCCTTCTTCTATAAAAAAAAGCTTTTTGGGAGATTTTTAAACAATAAAAGCGATATACGTCAGTCAGTTCATAACCAATAGTCAGAATACCTACATTCTGACTTTTGACTAAGAACTGGCCCTGGCTGATGCATATTTCCAGGCCGATGAGATCTTACCTTTTGGAACAGCAGTTTCGATTGAAGCCACGATAGGAAATACACGGGCAGTGATGCCCCGTCGCTACCGACTAGAGCTACTTTTACTGCGGTCTTTTCCATCTAGAACAACAGAAAAATATTATATTGCAACTAACACAATCTTAATAAATTTAAAAAAACTGTTTTGTCAGTAAAATTATTTTAATCTCAAAAAAATTGATTTAAATTTCACCTTGTCGAATTTCTCTAGCAGCGTTTTTTCAGTTGCAATTCCCTTTTCGCGTGCTTCTTGAGGAATGCCTTGTAGCACAGTTTGCACCAGCTTGTCGTCTTTACCTGGAAAAAAGTTGTCTATAGTGGCGGTGGAAGAATATTCACTACTCCTTATTGTCCAGCGGTGGGTGTTGTGGGCTCATTAGAGGCAACAGAAGAAGAAAAACCAGAAGAGGGGCAGCAGCGGCTTCCTAATGACACAGAAATGAAAAACTGCGGTCGCCAACCCGTCAGCAAAACGTAGCAGTTGTGGCAAATATCCTACAACACCATGTATAACGAAAATTGTACTATTTACGACGACGTCGATTTTTTGGACATTCACCTAACGAAAAAAAAATTATTAAAACAAAATTTTTTGTGGCTAAGCTACTAAATATATTTGATTAGTTTTACTGTCTCTATACAGCTCCTACCATTTATTGCATAGTACCCAACGCCCCAACCCACCTCTAAACCACCCAATCACCCCATTCCAATACTCCTTCATCTCATATCACTCTTCAAAACGCCTTCTCCCCTGTGTCCCTCCACACATATCAACCTCGTTGTGAACGGCACCCTATACCTATAGCTCATATATCATCATCATCATTACAGCCCTTCACAAGTCCACTGCGGAACCTAGGCCTCCTGCATCCATCGACTTCCTGCATGTCTTACCAGATCGTCACTCCATATAGTGGGGCGTTACCCTACACTTTGCCTGCCCGTGCCGTGGTATATGGCCGGCCCGTTGCCACTTCAGCTTACTAATCCGTTGGGCTATGTCGGCCACTCTGGTTCTACTGCTCATATATGCCACGTATATGAATATGTGACATAAAAAACAATGTACTCAAGTAGTTGTCCGCTTAATAAAAACGAAAGTTACTATTACGTAAGTAAAATTTCAAAGAATGAAAATAAAATATTAAAGTTTAATACCCGCTTTCTCGAGCGCTTTGATTTCGTTGTCGATTTTAGCCTCAGAGCCGCCTCTTCGTGTTGCTGCGAGCAGGGCTTCAGCAGCCGCCCACAGTGACTGTGAACGACGAGCTTCCGCTTCGGCCTTCGCCCTCTCTAGGAAGAAAACAATAATTAAGTATAATCTAGGAATGGGGGGAGGAAAATATTCAACACCCTTTAGCTACGAGAATTGAAACAAAAATAAGAATTGAAACAGCTTTAATCAAAAACATAGAGACACGTCAGGTGGCAATACTCACGTTTTAGAGTCTGCTCTATGGCCATCAATTTGCCGGCCATCGCTGCCATATCTTTCTTGAAGATGACTCGTTCCTTCTCCACTTGTTCCGACACAACTTTATTGAATTTACTTAATACCTAAAAAGTTGGGTTAAATTGTTAATTTTATAGTTTTACACGTGGTAGAGCCATGCTCCAGTTATATTAGTAGTATAGTTGTAGCACGAATGGGTCGGCTCGACCGGGGAAGGACCACGCTCTCACAGAATACCAGCGTGAAATAGTAGCTTAATGCTGCCGTGTTTCGTATGGTGAGTGTAGAGAACCGGAGACCCTTTTTACTGGAAAAGAGACATTCTATCTTAGTCCTCACGGGTGACAACGCATCTGCATTTTCATTCGTAATCGAAGATATATGTAGATATCTTATGGGCCACAGCAACCACTTACCATCAGGTGGACTGTGTGCTCGTTTGTCATCCTATCCTATAAAATTAAAATTAAAAATAATATATACGTTAAACACCACAGAGACTAGGTATATAATTATAATGAACACGTATTGGAGTTTCGGTATATCCATTAACCCAAACCGTCCTGTGGGTGTCGTAACAGGCAACAGACGGGAACAAACCAGGAGATAGGCACTAGCGTCTGCCTAATAACAAATAAAAAGTAAACAGTTTTCAAAATGAATGAATGAATGAAAGATTTTTTATTCAAAATTGATTATTACATAATTAATGATTTCTTATATTTAAACACATTGATTAAAACTACTTTTACGGATTTTATCGCGTTTAATTTTAATTATTTTTAATTCCCGACGTTTCGGGCGCTTTCCAGCACAGATGGTCACGGGGGACTGAGATGACTGACGTCCAGATGTCATTGTCAAACCCGGAGTACCTTCAGCTTTTTAATTATTGTTTATGGTCCGATCCATAGAATACTATAATACATACATAATAGAACGGGGGAGTGGGCGGAGCCCGCGTAGCCACTAAAATGTCACTAACATGTCAATTCACACGTATAAATGTCAACACGAGATGTGTTTTGACGTTACAATCCTTTCATCATGCAAATTATTTAGAAAATGTATTAAAATTTAATTATGATCTTGAACATCAATCAAAAGTCTAAAATGTGTAAATTTACTCAGTCTGTAAACACAGCGAATCGGGTTTAGCGACGCCAATCCTCGTATAAAATAAAGTTGACAGCCATTCTATTGTGTATTATAGTATTCTATGGTCCGATCTATGCAATATTAGATAATACTTTTTGAAAGTTTTTTTTATTTACCACTGGTTCGGTAAAACCTCAGTCCTGGGAAAAGCCAGCAAGATACTCAGCGGGATTTTTTTCGAACATATTTCGCTTTACAATAATTGTATTTGTACAGTTTTTAAATGTGACTCCTTATATTAGCTAATAAATCTATATCATGTAAAAAACGTAAAGTTACAGTGAGCCTCTCTGTAGAAATGACATGTGTTTAGCTTGAGGCGCTCATTGTTGTCATTGTTTACAGACCCCATGTTCAAGGTCAATCTATGACATCTTTGAAAAAATTAAAGGAGAAGTTTTAGCTACGTTTTATAAACAGAAACAATATCTTCTTGCAGGATTTTAATATCAATCTCCTCAAAGCATCTTCCATCACTATTAAATTTGGTTCATTGTTCAAATATACAATCTTGATAATATATTCTTTGAAGCTACACGTATTGCAGGGTGTAGTGCAACTTGTATTGATTATATTTTTCCAGGTATTGTACCAATCGACAAATTAATAATTCAAGAACTAAGTTAATATCACTGGGGACAACTGATTTCATTACCGTATATGCACAAATAGGAGGAAATTGAGAAAATTGTTTGTTCTATTTAATGCAAAACGTCTGGAGAGCTTTAGAAGTAATATGATAAATGAATGAATTTTAATAGAACCAGCATGGTAGCGATCACCTCATTTCCAGGTGTTATTTTCATTGTATTACTTGATATTATAACCCATTTTGTACAATTTTTCTTTAATAGAACTTTTAAACTTGTTTATTGACAAACTTTGACTATGTTCCGGAATTTTTTTACAAAAGCAATGAATGATAAGATACATTGCCCCATAAATGAATTACAATTCTGTGGAGTCTAGTAACTGGTATTACAACTTCCAAAACCCGCTACCAAAATATACAAATTCCTCATTTATGGAAACTGCCCCCACAATACAAGAAATCTTAGTGTAGGTTAACGTTTTTTTTAAATAATAATAATAATAATGAACATCTTTATTCTTATAAAAGCTATTTATGTTTTGTGTACATACATTACATTTTCATAAATATATTCTGTGCCAAAATTAATACGTTTATTTTTTTAAATATTTCTCTTAGGGACTCTTTACAATTTAGGTTATAAATCGACCGTACGGCTCTCTTTTTCAAAACAAATATGGCTTCAATGTCAGTCGCATAACCCCATAGCAAAATTCCATAATACTTTACGCTATGAAATTAAATAAATAAACTAAACTCGACATTGGTGAGACTTCTAATTTTTCTTACAGCATATGCTGCAGAACTAAGTCTGCTTGCTAATTTAGATATATGGGGGCTCCATTGAATCTTAGCATCAATAGTAATACCAAGGAAAACAGTGGTATCCACAAGATTCAACGCTTCCCCATTTAAGAGCATATTGGTATTCTAATGTTTAATATTAGGTGTTGTAAGTTTAATACATTTTGCCTTATTGCCGTTTAAGAGAAAATTGTTAAACCAATAGATTTTGTAGTTTATAAAAGCTTTAAACAAGCCTGGATAAAGTTCTGACTTTGACCTTTAACACATTTATTATATACAAGTCAGCAAATAAAAATATATAAAATAATCTAACAGGGAATTCTCCTATAAATCATTTAATAACTTAATTAGGAACTTACCTCTTTGTCCTTCTTTGCAAGTCTCTCCTGAAGTATCTCTTGTTGGATCTCGAACTGTCTCTTTAACTGTTCCTTCAGCTGTCTGTTTGCAACCGCTTGTACTTCTAAGCTCTAACAAGTAAATTATTATTAAAAACATAGAAGATGACTTACAATATTTTGAGTGTATTACTTAGATCTACTTTAGTTTGTTCGCTTAGATAAGTTCGCCTTAGTGTCGCGCCGCCTTGGCACGCACCGCATCTTGTCAAAGGTGCCGCCGCCACATCAAAGGTCGCCGCGTGCGGCGTACACCCTCTCAAGAAAATTATGAATTTTTAAACTAAGCGCCGTAGTGAAAGGTTCTTGCTACCTAACTTGTTATTATTCTTTATATTCGTATTTTACTACAATAATCATAATAATAATAATAATATAGTAATTAATTAAATATAATACCATTATACAAAATAATAGCATTATATTTTATTTTTAGCATAGAAAAATATTAATTTAACAAACAGTAAAAAATATTAAAATAAAAGCAAAATAACAAGTGCACCTCCGGATGTACCGACACTATCTCAGCGAACAGACTATACGCATATTTTAATTTATACAAATTAAAAATTTAATATATTAAATATATACGACATAAGCACTCACGCCTGTCACCCAGAAGGGTAAGCAGAGACTACAGACTTCCATTTGGCACGATCCTGACACAACTCAAAAATTTCCTACCATTCAAAACCAAGCTTACGCTGGTTCGTTCCCTCAAATATTATCAACTATGCCAATGTATGTTACCCAGATCTATCAGAAAATCTTCTAAACAAGTTGGAGCGCCTTCTTAATAATTCCATAAGGTTTATTTTTGGTTTACGTACGTATGACCACATATCATCCTATCGTTCAACGCTTAAATGGCTACCTATCCGTCAAATGCTCTAGAATTTTATTCGTACTTTATTCAATTTTAAACGATCCAAGGTCGCCTTCTTATCTTAAGGATAATTTTCATTTTTTTCATTCGATCGACGGTCGAACTTCCCGACAGTCAAACCGTCTGAGGTTAAGGTTTCCACAGCATAAGTCTAATTTTTTTAAGTCGTCTTTTACGATACAAGCTATACAACTTTGGAACACCCTCCCTAATGGTATTAAGAATAACAAAAATAAAAAAAGTTTTCAAAGTTCTTCTCCGAGAACATTACCTGAAGGCAACTACTATTTGACATTATTTTTCCTATAATTCTTGTTTTTCTTTTCTTCTTTTTTTATTTCAAATATTTATTTCATTATATATTATTCAAACATTATATTATATACATTATCATTCATTTGGATATTTATTTACGAAGTTTATAAGCATGTATATATATTATATATATGTATGTATTATTGTACGTATATTTATACTATATGTGTGTATATTTTAATATACTTAAATGGTCGCACCTGCCAACAATTGTCCTTGGCACCCAGGGTTGACTGGCAGAGAATGCCACATGGCATTAAGTCCGCCCTATGTACCCTTTAGCTTAAGGTATTACATGTAAGTTTTTAAATAAATAAATAAGAAACTCTCTCGCCTCTTCCACATCCATATACCTACGCATACATGCTCGTCGGTTAAGGGTAGTCTTAATTTGGCCCCTTTTTAATAGATCGCCAATTTGGTCGACAAACTTTCGCCTAGTCCGTCCCTTACCGACTCTGCCGTTCACTTCTGCAGCATAAATTTGCTTTGTCACTCTTTCCTCATTCATTCTTTCTACATGACCGAACCACCGAAGCATTCCTGTTTTTAATCCTCGTCACAACATCATCTTGCAAACCACACTCTTCTCTTATCACACAATTTCTCACCCTGTCACTCAGATTCAGCCCTAACGTAACTACTCTCGTGCTTCTTCTGCCACACCCAACTTTCACTACCATAAGTTTAAGTAGGGACTAACACAGCACTGTGAATTGCCATACATGCCTTTTTCGACACATTCTGACTTTCCACAATAGAGTGTAGAGCCCCATTTACTCTATTTCACCCGGTAAACTCTTGTATCCACGACTACGCTCCTCATTCTTTCATCCACAATTATGAAATCTATCATTCTTCTATCATCACCTCTTTCCCAAGTATACATGTGAATCTTATGACGATAGAGTGTTCGTCACAAAAAGATGCTTTTTCACACATACGGTGAGGAGGCTTTCACCATTCTCATTTATACTTTCATCACCAAACGTTCTCATCTTCCAAAACTGCTCGCGGATATAAGTGGGCTTAGACATGTCTGGGGGCATAGACCCCTAGAACAAACAACTTCCTTAAGCCCACTTTCATTCGTATCCATGGCAGTCTCGGGCTTACACATTCATACTCTTTCACATGTTGACTCATTCTTTCTGAAAGGATGATACTGACTCCCTGGCACGCCCGCTCAGTCTCATCTACGCCAGACCAGTATGCGGTATACATGCCATGAGTAGTGACATCCCTTCCCTTCCGTTTCGTCTCATTTACACATAACACATCTATTCCTCTATCATTCATCATATCGCACGCTTCATCCATCTTATCATTCATTGCTCCACATACATTCAGCGTAGCCAGACGGACTTCCGCAATCCACTTTTCGCCCTTCCGGGAGACAGAACGTAACGGGTGGCGAACCTCGTCGCCGGTTTTCGTCCCGGAGATTCTTCGCACCCCTGCCCCATTAAAGGGGCGCCGGGAACTCGGGGCCGTTATCTTGCTTTTTTGCCTCATGGTGCGAAACTAGGGGGTGGTAGCCTGTACTTTCGGCTCTCACTATTTATCGTCAAAAAATTCATTTAAAGTATAATAACATTTATTAATAAGGATTTTTTTAATTGTTTATTAAATTGCGCAAGGTTTTCTAGGATTTTTATAGAATTCGGTAAATGGTTATAAATCTTTATTGACATAACGTGTGGGCTAATCGAAACTAATTTTAATTTGGAAAAGATACCCTTTTCCAAATTAAAATTAGTTTCGATAAAAGCTTAAATAAATTTCTATTATTTATATACAAATATATTATACGTGGCAATTTATAGGGAGGTCTATGTTCTATGACTCGATAGTTACAGCCTATCACAAGTCATAGAACATGAATAATTAACGAATTATGAATGATATTTTTACGCAGAGTTAATAATTATAGAAAATACCTTCTTTTGGAATTCCAAGTCCTTGTGCAGCAGCTCCCGTTTGACTGCTTCTTCGACTTTTGCTTCAATGATGGCCCTTTCGTCGTGGCCTAAGATATCGAATATTTTTTGTAATATTGGAACCATTATAATGAAGTAAACCGTGTAGTGGCGGTGTAATAATATCTACTACCCCATATCGTCCCGAGGGTGTCGTAAGAGGCGACGGAGGGAAAATGAAGCGGGAGATGGGCAGCAACAGCTTCCTGATAACAATGAAAAATAAAAAAACTGCGTTTGACAAGCCGCTCGCCAAGCGTGGCAACTGTGGCAGAACACCTCCTGTGAGGCAATCTGTGGGGCCTGTGTTCAGCAGTGGACTGTTATAATAAAAAAAGTAAAGTTACAGCCTATATACGTCCCACTGCTGGGCACAGGCCTCCCCTCATTTCTGAGAGGGTTTTAGGGTAAGGAAGTGTCCGCCGGGACGGGGTCCCGGGGATGTCATGCTCAGCAACCGCATTTACTACCACTAAACCGATGGAGCAGTCATTAAAAAGTATACAAATAAGAAACAACCAAATGTACTCACACTCAATAGCTCTGTTGATTTTCTGTTCCTTAACTGTTTGAAGCTCTGCAATTGCATTTTGCAAATATTGAACCTGAAAATATATACAACATTTAATAACAGGTGTATAATATACTAATTAGTTTTTACTTTCTTTTTTTACGTTATCATTTTTTTTTCTTGTCATAAAGGCAGTAACTTTTAATTAATATATTAATATTAATATAGCGACAGCTATTATTTTAAAGTTTCTTTTAATTACCTTTTTCAGTGCATACATTAAAAGTAAATCAGTGTCCCCTTTAAGTTCGAGTTTGCGAGCGCTTAAATCGACTCCTGGAAATAGCATCTGCAACTCTTCTTTGAATTCATTTCTCGCTGCTTCTATCTGTAAAAAAAAATACTTTATACAAACATATAAAGTGTTTTGTAAGCTTAAAACTGACTTAACCGATATTTTTTCGAATGAGGCCCCATCCTGTAAATGCAATGCCAGAAAGCAATGATTTTTTTCCTGGTAGAACTGAATACCACACGTGTAGGAGCTGGATCACAGACCAGATTTAATAAATCATGATGAAAATATGATTCATTATTATCAGCCTATAAATACTCAACGGCGGTACATAAGTCCTCCCATTGTAAAAAAAAGGCAAGCCCTTTTTTTACAATGGGAGAGGCTTATGTTAGACAGTTTTTTTAATAGAAGAAGGGTGACAAACAAGCACACAGTCTACCTCATGGTAAGTGGATGCTGAGACCCTTAGATATGTCCATATTATGTCAATTTCACCAGCATTGTTGTTGTTATGTCAAATAATTACGATCTTCCTCTTCTTATAGTACTTGTGAGCAGTACAGTAAGTGGTTACGTGAGGTAACTGACAACGCCCGAATGAAGAAAAAAGTAAAAACAACAGGTATACTGTTTTTGGATCTACTTTCATGTAATATATGAATCAATTATTAATCTCAAAACAATACTATCATCATCAAGGAATGCTAAAAAGCACAGTCCTGAGCCACCTGCATTCATCGACTTCCTGCATGTCTTACCAAGGCTAACTATAGCAAATATTATTTTATTATACAGGCTGTTAGTGTAAACACCGTTATCCTTGAAACCAGTGGTTTGGTTTCACTTATAGAACGTAAATTCAATGAAAAATAACAACATTTTTTTTTAGTAAAATCTCAATTTTTCCTTAATTCCTCAATTTTTGCCTGTCCTAAGCCAGGATGAAAGTATGAAGGAAAAGTTACATCACAGGTTATGTGTGCCTATTGTTTTTGTGTTGTAATGTATATAAATGTTGTGTAGGTATCTAGCACGGGCGGTAATTTTTACAGTGATTAAGTCACTCGGGCGCATAGGGTATCCATGAATTTAAGGACTGTGTCGGACAGAAACTTTTTTAAATTTTATGAAAAGAAAATAGCGTTTTTTTTTTAAACTCGGATAAATTTTTATATTAAAGCCAACTATGGTTTTAGTGATAACGGTGTTTATACTTACATCTTGTATATAATTCCTAATAACAACACAATATAATAAACTGCGGTTGCCAACCTGCCCACCAAGCGTGGCGATTTGCCATATCCCTCACCACCCCCACCCCCACCCCCCGTCCCCATGGGGAAATCTATAGGAGGCCAATGTACACCGATGGACTTTTGATAGGCTGTAAAGAACAAATAACAAATATCCAACCAACCTTATTCCAATACTTGTCGCTGAGGGTTGCTTTCTCCAGTCGTTCCTTAAAGCATGTCTCAGCTTCGTTAAGATTAGCCCGGAATTGCTTAATGTAACGCTGTGTTTCCGTAATGCTTTCTGGTGGGGCTTTGACTCCCGCTTTTATCATGCGGTTTAGAGCCTCTAGAAGAGATTTTTTTAAATATTAAGAGTGACAAGGTATATGAAGACATTTTCACTAACCATGTTGAAATCAAAATTATACAGTTGAGCCACGGTATCATTATATATATATATATATATAATATTATTAAATTTGTTGGACTATATAGTACTGCCACAGCCCTCTGGTAGTTCGGAGCTTTATGAAAAAGAGTACCTAGAGTAGAGTGACAGATTACATACTTATCAAATAAAAAAATAAATGCCAAGTGATGCACAGTGAATAACTAAGCAATGAATAATGATTGCCCGTTAGGCCGTTACCATAGTTACATTTGATCTGAGATAATACGCGTCAAGCTAGATTCGTGGTGGCACGAACTAATTGCAACCTATTTGTCCACGTTTCCGCGAAGGACACCTCCCCCGTGGCGGATTCCTAGCGCGATTCGAATCATACCTACAAGTTCAAGACATGTCGGATTACAAGGGGAGACGGATTAGCCAGGGGCCGGATTACGGGGGGTCTACTATAATCACTTTGGAATACATAACGTCAGCGTCGTATGCTTTTCTTTATTTCTTTGGTAATGTACTCGTTCTATTGTACCACCTGCCAATGGCAAGTATATTAAGAAATTATCCATTAGAATAATTTGTTTCAAAACTTTTTCACAATGTTGATGCTAACCGCAGCCCGAGCCAGCAGACAGTTTACGAAGATAGCTATCTCAAGGCGCCTAAATGGACACGTTATTATGAGATTCACATCACCATAGGAGCACGGGTGACAACGCATCTGCATTTTTATTTGTAATCGAGAATAGATGTAAATGTTTATGGGCCGCAGCAACCACTTACCATCAGGTGGACTGTGTGCTCGTTTGTCACCCTCTCCTATAAAAAAAACCATAGGAGCAATTTTTTTCACCTTATCTACTAAGTTCACATGCGCAGACATTTAATACGCAAAATCGCACTACTTTTGCGTATCAAAATCTACTTCAAACAATTATTTAATTATACAGGAGCAGCAATTCACCGCTAGTTAAGTTCCCGCCAAAACCCCCAGCTTTTCTTAAGGAGCTACCATGGTTCATAAAGCATATTACACAATGTACTACAAAGTGACCATCATTCTAACGAATTTAGCGAACAGCCTGGAGGTACTGACTGTCTACTGTACAGCAAGAACACCAGCAATCAACTTTAAATGAACAATAATATGCGTTGCCAACCCTGAGGACAAAGATCGTTGGCAGTTACACTGTCGCAGATTTTTTTTTTATAAAACTGAAGTGACAAAGATGCTACTTACTGCCTATATTCTGTTTCCGTTTCCCTATGTCGCGTCCTACGACACCGCGGTACGATATGGGACAGTGGATACACATACACCGCCACTACAAATACCAACAAAATATTGTTACGACGTGAGCTTGGAGTTCGTGACAATAAAAACGCGAAGTATTCGCTCGTATCGCCAATTCAATAATGACTCTGTCGCGGTCCTTGCTGGCCTTATAAAGGGCCTTTTCCACTGAAACATCTAGAATGTTTGAGCACATACCGGTCCCGACCGACTAGGTGTAGAAAGTTCTAGTACGGAATTTTCTAGAAAGCTCTCTTAGTTCTGCTACTCGACACTGGACGGCACTAGTGGCATTTATTATGGCGCGCAACAATATTATGAATACTGTCAAAAGTTATCGATTGCGCAGATGATATGATGGGACTGCTATTGTACACACAAATACATAGTATATATGTATATATGTGATAGATTGAAAATAGGTGTAAAGAAAATTCTGTTTATATAAAAATTTGGAATTTTAACTCCAGATCTGAGCAGTAACCCGGACGGGTGTTGTATCTGGTATAATATGCACTAGCAATGCAGTCGTCTAAGAACCGATTTTCCAGTTGAATCAGTTGTGTTTGAATTGATTTCGATAATATAATGAAGTCAAAATAATAATTCTAAGGTCTTACCAATAGCGCATTTCGCTTTAGTGGCAGCCTGCTGCGCCTTCTTTATAGCAGAATCCCTCTCGTTTTGAGCGCCTCTAAGTGCCGAAAAGTATTTTCTATCCAAATCTTCAAGAGGGGACTCCACTATCTAAAAATTGTGGCATGTAAAGCTGTGTGCACATGAAGAAATGGTCCTAAGTATCTCACCTTATTAAATAATTTCGCACAATCCCCAGTGTCCATTGTCAGAAAATCGTAATATGACTGCATGCCATATTACGATTACGATCGATACAATTTATCGATCGTCGAGTTTTTTACTCAATAGTTGGAATAACCCAGTCATTTTGCTTCATTTTTAATAATGCCTACCTATTCAATTTATCGATCGTCGAGTTTTTTACTCAATAGTTGGAATAACCCAATCGTTTTGCTTCATTTTTAATAATGCCTGCCTATTATTCCAGATTACTCTTTAACAAGACCCAGAGTCTTTAAGACACACTGGGTGACTTAGACTTTTACTAAACTATAGTCAACCTAATTAAAAAAATACCTTTTGACGTTTCACATTAATCATTCCGCAATAACTTTGCACAAGAGTACTCACACGATTTAAAATAATCTTTTACGTTAATCTGAAGAATTATGAAGTTATCTATATTTAATTACAAAGTGTATAGTTTTTTTATCACTAATTTAAATTCAAATCTTTCAAACAAAGCAAAATATTTAAAAAAAATTACCCAGTATCAACTTTTTTACTTGACCACTACCGTAGTATTTGGATGACTAAAATTCATTGTTACGAGAATAATCGGCAAAAATATTCAAATAATCGGTAAAAATATTTAAATAATCGAATCATTAATTTTTTTATCTATTATTTGTTTAATTAAATTTTTATTATCAAAATTCCTTAAGTTACATAAATCATGAACAAAACAAGTTTATTTTTTTACTTTGTCTTCGTAAATTTGTGTAGGCAAAAAACTCATATACAAGGCCGCGCCGAAAAAACCACAACGTAATTTTGTGATTTTGTGTATGTCTTCTATATATTCGTTGAAGCACGTAGTAGAAAAAACCAAAAAAATTATTATCGATGACTTTGAAAGAGACATTAATTTTTACTGCATTATTGAAAATCTAATAATAATTAATCTAAATAACGACAGCTCAAATAGTTATACAGTGATTGAATAAATTTATTTTTAATCTAGTTTCAATCTTAATTTTTTATAAATGTACCTCTAAAAATGAGCAATATTAACAAACACGAATAAACTGATAAATCTTGTGTATTAAATTATCAGTTTTTAATTTATACTGGTATTATTGAAACCAAACTGTAAATGATTACAAACTCTAAATAATCGATATCGGTTTTTTTAAGAATCGAATATTGTACGTTCCTCCTTTTTTAGTTGGCATGCTTGGTGCAATAAGTCTGACAGCTGTCAAAATGTATTTCTTAGATTTGGTTGACTATAGAGAATTTTACTCCTATCACCAGTTACTGTCGGTACTACATTAATTTATAAAAGAAGAAATCAAACATGTATGTTCCGAAACACAACCCAGTACACTGGCCAATGCAAATGACGTCATAAGTCGACGCCATATTGGTGATTTGTTGTATAGAATATGGTGGAATACGGCATCAATTAATGACGTCCTTTACATTCACCAATATACTGGGAAACATTTTGGAACATACCCTATATACTATTGACACACACATGACTAACAATGACAGTGGTAAAATTCTGTAAAGAGAGTCCATAATGTAAAGATTTATATTTAGAACTAAATTAGATATATAGGATATAAATCAAAATTTTAAGGAAACTTAAGTGAAATCCATAAAAACAAAATGCTTACTTTATAAAGCGCCTTATTATAATCGATGCAATACTGTTTTGCCTGTTTGTAATTGTCCATGGCGATCTTCGTGTTTTCGTGCATTTCGTGCTCCAGTTCCACCATGTCTTTTGTTATCACTATAGGTTGAGGTTTTTGTGGTTCGCATTTCTCTGTTTGAACTAAAGTTGCTGTGAGGAAGAAAATCAAATTTAGAGTAAGTATAGCCCATATTTTATAGAAGAATAAGTTGTGCATTGTGTTGACCGACTTGTCCAGAAGTCGCAAGCACGGCCAACGATTTTACAAAATAAGAATAGAATCTACAAAAACAAATCCTTTTACTGAATTTGTTTTATAATTAACAAACAAAATGGCATTATCGTCGGAATACGCAGTAAGGCGATAGCAAAAGCGACGAATCTATCAAGCCATTTAGACTATGAGTCCCGAAGAGAAAATTATTCAAGAATTTTAGTGCCCGGAAAGAAAACTCTCCTCTCTTTACATGAAAGCGTAAAGACTGACGATCAACTTCAAGAATAGCTCTTAAATTAAATAAAAACTTAATAGTCAACAATTTAAATGTGAAACAAAATAGTTTTATTTCAGAGACGTAAGAAATTTAAATTACGTTCGTATTATTCGACTTCTTTTTGACCAGCTACTGCTTCAATATTAAGTTTCTCTAACCAGAGAAAGAACAAATGTTGTAAGAAACCAAATACCTGAGTCTAACCTAACAAAAGCAGGCTATTTAAAAATTCAGCCATATAAACTTGTTATTCATGGATATGTAAAAATGTATCAAGTTATTAGTAAAGAAGCAATGAACATAATAAAAAGGTGGAAAACTTACATTAAGTACAAAATAAAACAAACTTATAATCTCTGTAAAATGTAACTAATGTATATTTACCTGTTGTTTCTAATTCTGGGGTCACTGCTGGCTTTTCTTCAACATACAGTGGTTCAAATTTTGGAGGGGGTACTGTTAAACAAGTGAATGAATTGTTAGTTAAATGAAATCTACAGTGGAATTTCGATAACTCGAACTTCTTTACGTAATAATCCTCAGTAAGTCGAAAAAATTGTCATTCCCTTCCGCTGAACCCCTAAATACGCAATATCTCCAATTATTTAACCGGGTTACAACCCGAACAATAAGTTATTTCTCTGTGGGGTATTGATAGTACATATATTTATACTCTATACCTCGAATTTCTAAATACTGACTCGAAGTTACTAAAATATAATGACATCTTACTTGGAATTCCCGAACTCACTGCAATAAAATCATAAAGAAACGTTCCTCGCTTTTGGTCTCTTGTGTGTACTTTGTACATGCAGTACACAATCTTAATATATATAAATTACGTGTCACGTTGTTTGTCCGCGGTGGACTCCTATACTACTTAACCGATGTGCAGTTTGGTCCAACTTGAGAGATAGGATAGTTTTTTGCTCACGTGACCACAATTTTTGCAAATTTAAAGATTTTTAATAGGACATGACAAAGGGTCGTCGAAAAGGGCAGAACAACGTCTTCCAGGCAACCTAGTAATATATATAAATAAATTCATTATAATTTCTAAGACACACATTTCTGCGTTCCTTGTTTATGTTCAGGCTTATTCCTTAAAGAGATATTTATTATCGGTCAGTAGTTATTTGGCTGTTAACTAGCAACGTCATGACAACAATACGGAAGCTAACGAGCTTAAATCTACGAAAAAAATTGACTTTATCTATTAATAAAAATATGCACCATAAAACTTAAGTCGAATTTGTAAATCAACTTTTTATTTAACTACGATTTTAAAATATGCTTAGAAATTTTAATTTTTATTTCTAAAATCTTATCAAGTCGAAAACTTATTAACTCGAATTTTTTAGCATTTCCCTTGAAATTCGAGTTATCGAGATTCCACTGTATATTATATTTATACTACGGCCACATTATTGCGCAAAGATTCGTGTCACGTTGTCGCAATAAAACTTTATGTGCGATTTACGACGAACTGTACTAGCAGCATAACTAAAAAACTATGCAGTTTAAAAACAGTTGCGATAATTCAGTTAGATGCGAGATAATGGAAGACGCGGTTGCGCTGTATTATATGTCGGCAAACAATTATTTATCATCTTTATTATTTGAATGAAATAATATAAAATGATAAAGAAGAGAAAAAACCGATGGTAAATGCCAACTTTTTTTGTTAATCCGGTCCATCTTTTACCTACGACAGAATCAGAATATTACAAGAGAAATACATGCACACCGCTCGACGTTTCAACAGAGAGCTCGCAAAGTGTAGTCCATCGCACGAACGTTGCCGCGATAAAACCCTTTGATGTGATTTACCGAAAGCCACGCAAAGGACATTCAAGTTAGTTCCCTTGAACGACTCTCATGACGATATGACGAATTGCTAGTCCAGACGTGTCGCAACGCAAATCTTTGCGTTGTCGCAACAATGTGGCCGCAGTGTTACAACTTTTGGTAGAGCCATGCAGCAGTTATATTAGTAGTATAGTTGTAGCACGAATGGGTCGGTCCGACCGGGGAAGGACCACGCTCTCACAGAATACCAGCGTAAAATAGTAGCTTAATGCTACTGTCTATCGTATTGAGTGTAGAGAACTGGAGACCTTTTTTACTAGAGATGAGGCATTACATCTTAGTCCTCACAGGTGACAACGCATCTGCATTTAGATTGTAATCGAGGATAGATGTAGATGTCTATGGGCCACAGCAACCACTTACCATCAGGTGGACTGTGTGCTCATTTGTCACGCTATCCTATAAAAAAAACCTAAATACTGAACCAAATACTAATGTATATTGTGTGCGTTGGAATCAAAAAATTTAAAGGATAAATCCATATATAATATTTCGGCACGCCGGGATCGCTCGCCGTAGTTGCTTGCAACATCAAATGACTATTGAACATCTTCGGAGATGTCATGACTAGAATAATCACATTATTCCTGACCACACGCAAAATACGCGCTTAGACGTGGAGTTGCGGATAACAGCCCGTCGTAAACTAAACTAGACTAACGATAAACGCCAGGTTTTACGTGAATATAACATAGCTCTGAGTGTGTAATACAAAAGTTTATACTTATAAATATATATTCATAAAAGCGAAGTGACAAATAAACTTACGGTCTACCTGATGGTATGTGGCTACAGCTGCCCGTTTACATCTGCATCCATGGACTACCTGCATTTCCATCTGGCAACCTCATATCGACAGTAAGCTTACTGGTACGAGACCGCCATCACGAACCTTTATTCCCTATTGTCAGTTGGTTCTCAGAGCTCTATGGCTCACTTCAGTCACTGATCCAAGGCAAAGTAGATTACTCTGATTCTCTCTAGTACTGCGGATACCCTCATTACAAAGTCTATTATGCAGAGAAACTACAAGCATAGCAATCTTCATAGCTCACTGAGCAACCTTGAGTTTCCTCATATAGTCACTAGTGAAATACCTCTTAGTAACATAATTTGAAGATATTTGATAATTAAATAAGGGTCTTAATGAGACAGAACATGGCTCCTTTAACAGATATTTATTTGCTGTAGATGTTACAGACAGTCCCGCAGGGTATGTGTGAGGGAGAAGGATACTGTGGCCCATGTGTTGCTGACGTGTCTGGAGTTAGTAGTATACAGGGCTAAACATCAACAACAAACATGCCAGGCTCATTCCCCGAAGTTGCTCGAAACATCAAAAGACTGTTGAACTTCTTCGAATAATCACAATATTCCTGCCCACACGCAAAATACGCGCTTAAACGTGGAGTTGCGGACAACAGCCCGTCGTAAAATAAACTAAATGATTGAATTAAATGGTAGTGATAAAATAATTGTGGTAGAGTAAAACAATATTTTCAAACCTGTTTTCTAAATGAAGGAATTATTGTATCCTATTTTAATATTAAAATCTAGTTTAGTGACTAATTTAGTTTAGTGAAGCCATATTAGTGATAGCACACTTTAATCTATTAAGACCTTTTTAAGGTCATTTGTATACTCCTTTATATTTTATTATAATGGTTTTGTTGAATGTGTAGTCATCCACACTTTACATTTTCAATGTGGTTCCCCTATTTAGAAGCTCAATCTATATTTAGATTTGTTTGTAAACTAGTCAACTTACATTCATAGTCCTTTTTCGCGAAATGTTTGGCAGCATCTTTTTCTAAGTCTTGTTCTGACCTTTGTTTGAAATCAAGTGGTGACACACCTTCCTAAAAGTTGAAATTAAATACATTATTACATAGTAAGACAGAACACTTTAGTGTCACACAAATTCCGTGTTCCAATCCTAGCTAAAAGAAATGAACAAACAACAATAAAATTATTAATAATAAGTTTTTTCAAAGAATACGTTTGACAAACAAGCACAGTCCGCCTGATGGTAAGTGGCTACTGCAGTTGATGATCACTGGCATCCATCAACTACCTGCATCTCCACTTAGTGGGAAGACACCTGGCAGCTTCATACCGGTACAAGGCTGCCATCGAAATCCTTTCTTTCTGATTATTAGTTGGTTATACGATGTTACGATGTTCGAAGATGTATGGCTGGTCCAATGCCACTTCAGATTACTAACCCGAGACAAGGTTAGTTACTCTGGTTCTATTGCAGATATTCTTATTACGAAGTAAATTATGCAGAGAAACTCACAAGGTGATAAGCCACAGCTGAACATATGCATTTTTTTACAAAATAACATTGACACATAACAATGAGCACACAATCCACCTAATGGTAAGAGGCTGGTGTGGCCTATAAACATCTACATCTATCCTCAATTAAAAATCAAAACCTAAGGACTAAGATGGTGTGCCAAATTTCCCATAAAAAAGGTCTCCCTTTTGAACAAGAATGGAACCAATAACCAAAAAAAGTTATAACCTGTTCTCCATGCTCATCATACAAAACTAAGCAGCTTAAGCTATTTCATGCTGATATCCTGTGAGAGCATGATCATTCCCCAGATGAGTCGACCCATTCGTATAATCATAATATAACTGCAGTATAGCTATATCACATGTTAAATGTTTGTGACCATCTATTGACTCTCCCATTAATCACCACTAAGCATGGTTCTGATCCACCTGCATACATCAACTCCATCTAGTGGAAACTACACTTAAGGCCCTGTTGAATGGACATATTTTACCCAGTCTTAGTGGCTCCTTGGTAAAGCTTGTTAGTAGATCATTGCAAAACCATGGTTTTGTAAGCTGATGAATAGATAGTAAAGAGTATGTACAGTTAGATAAAATTTGACCCCTTGCTTCAAGAAATTTTAAAGAATAGCTATTCTTTAAAGTTTTTTGAAGCAAGTTTTCTTCTCTAACTACTAACTTTGGTAGGAACGACAAGCCGCGAGTAAAACTGCGGTATCTTTACCGCAAGCTTATAGCTCGTTCTTTGATCCAGGCCTTTAGAACTAGCATCAGATATTTAGCAACTATGAATTAAAATTTTGTTGTATATTTGGTATCACATCTGTCATTTACATGGTAAAGCCACACTGCAGTTATATTAGTAGTATAGTTGTAGCATGAATGGGTCGGCTCGACTGGGGTTAGACCACACTCTCGCAGAATACCAGTGTCAAATAGTAGCAGCTTAATGCTGCTGTGTTTCGTATGGTGTGTGCAGATACCCAAAGACAGATCAGGTGGACTGTGCGCTAGTTTGGCACCCTATCCTATAAAAAAAAAACATTTAGTTCCAAAATGTAAATGTGATTTGCTTACCTTTCCAAACAAAAAATTACTGATAGTACTGGTTGCTTTGTTGAATTGATTAACTGTCGATTTCCAGTATGTTGTGTTCTCTTGGTACACAAGGGCAATAAAATCATTTGCCCATGGTGCATTTGATTCTAACCAATTTCGCGCATCTGGACTGCTTCTGTAATTAAATAAATGATGCATGACTATACAGTTAAATAAAAATACCTCAGCTTTGTAGAAATAATATTAATTTTTAAAAATTTATATGTGGTAGAGCCATGCTGCAGTAACATTTGTAGTATAGTTAGTTAGTTATTTAGTTTACGACGGGCTGTTTTCCGCAACGACACGTCTAAGCGCGTATTTTGCGTGTGGGCAGGAATGTGTGGTTATTCGAGCCATGATATTTCTCCGAAGAAGTTCAACAGTCCTTTGATGTTGCAAGCAACTTCGGGGAGCGATCTCGGCGTGTCGAGATGTTTAGCCCTGTATGAAGCGACTTCTGGACATGTCAGCAACACGTGAGCCGCCGTTTCTTCCTCTCCCATGCATGTCCTGCACAGGGGGCTATCAGTAGCACTTATGGTGAACAAATGTTTGTTAAAAGAGCCATGTCCTGTGATAGCACTTGTTACTATCCTATCTGTGGCTTGTTCAGTCTCATTGGAACCTTGGTTAGACGACTGTTTATTTAAGGCAGGGCCTCCCTAGCTTGTCTACAGTCTACTAAATTTTTCCAAAGCTGAGCGTGTAAATTATTGAAGTATCTATGTACCAGTGAACGAACATAGCCAAAGGGGATTGGTATTATTGGTTCCGGCCCTGTAGTTGCCAGAGCTGATCCCCTTCTGGCCAGTTCATCTGCTGCATCGTTGCCTCTAGATCCACTGTGTCCCTTGATCCATTGCAGTCACATTGTTGTGCTTACATACCTCATTCAATCGTTGATGGCATACGTATATCAGTCCCGAGTTTGTCACATTACAACTCAGAGCTTGTAGTACTCCCATACTGTCGGTCAGTATTCTGATGGAGAAGTCTTTCACCTTCCTAGCATCTATTGCTAAATCCGCTTGGATGATACCCACGCATTCAACCTGGAAGACTGTGTTGTGGGTACCCAGAGGTGTACATATGTGGATGTTAATGTCTTCAGAGAAAGCCCCAGACTCCACACCTTCATTTGTCTTAGAACCATCCGTGAAAACTTTGAGCTCTCTTTGACACAATCCTTCCAGATGGTCAGTTTCCTTCAATTGTATCCTGTACTTCTTATCGAATACAAATTGTTTTGGGACCCTATCACATTTGGCTTGTAAGATAGGAATTTTTGAGTAAATTCTATCAATTATCTGTATTGGGGACCCTACTCTTACTTAAAAGATTTAGGGTCTTGAGTCTAATGGTAGCTAAAGTTGCTTCTTGTTGTATATGTAGATGAAGCGGTGTTAGCTTCAGCATAGCCTCTAAAGCTGCTGTTGGTGTAGTCCTTATGCAGCACGTGGCAGCCATACAAGCCAATCTCAGGTAACGCTGAAGCTTTCGTATAGTGGTGGCTTCAGTGGTTTTGGTCCACCATACCAGAGAGCCGTATGTGATCATTGGCTGAATTACAGTTTTGTACAGCCACAGTATAATTTTTAGCGTCAAACCCCATCGTTTGCCAATCATGTTTCTACATTGCCATAAAGTTAAACTAATTTGTAGTATAGTTGTAGCACGAATGGGTCGGCTCAACCGGGGAAGAACCAAGCTCTCACAGAATACCGCGTAAAATAGTAGCTTAATGCTGCTGTGTTTCGTATGGTGAGTGTAGAGAACCGGAGACCCTTTTTACTGAAAACGAGGCATTCCATCTTAGTCCTCACAGGTGACAACACATCTGTATTTGGATTTTGTAATCGAGGATAGATGTAGATGTCTATGGGCCGCAGCAACCACTTACCATCAGGCGGACTGTGTGCTAGTTTGTTACCCTATCCTATAAAAAAAGTCAATCTTGATCACTCATGGTTACAAGAAAATTAATTTCGTTATCAAATATAACAAGTCCATTGGCATTTTTTTAATATACCATGTATATAAAAAAGGCTAAAAAGTATAAAACTTCTTTTTGTATATTTTTTTCATATTCATACTATGTCATCCGATTCTGAACATCCAAAATTCTCATGCTCAAGGAAGTTCGTTTAAAATCAGTTACTAAATGCAACCCAGACATACATGAAAGCAAGTTAATAAAAAAATGTTAAAAAGGTATGTTTTCTTATGTTTATGTGAATAATACTAATTTTAATATTTGTTTTATTCATCATTTTATATGTGGTAGAGCTACGCTGCAGCTATATTATGGTTTTAGCATGAATGGGTCGGCTCAACCGGGGAAGGACCACACTCTCACAGAATACCAGCGTAAAATAGCAGCTTAATACTGCTGTGTTTCGTATGGTGAGTGTAGAGATTCGGAGACCTTATTTTACTGGAAATGAGACATTCCATCTTAGTCCTCAGGGGTAACAACGCATCTGCATTTTGATTCTCAATCGAGGATAAATGTAGATGTCTATGGGCCCAGCATTCACATACCATCAGGCGGACTGTGTGCTCGTTTGTCACCCTTATTCTATAAAAAAAACTCAAGATATCATCATAGAACTGTAATTTAAATATAAATGTAAATGAATTTTCCGTTTGCAGAAACTTATTTCTTTATTGAATTTATCTAGCTATATGAATGATAGTCAAAATTTAATATTTACACAGCATCGTGGGTTGACCATGCTGGTAGGTTTTTCTGCCTTTTTCTGCCCAGATATCCAGCTGGGTCTTTTTACCCATTTCAGGCACTATGCAGCAGTGCATACAAAGTTCTGCTACAAACTTCATAAAATAAGGACTATTAACTTTCTCGCCAGCCACTATAGCATTGTAAACAAAAGTAGTCATGTACCTTATTGACTTGCTTTTGCAATCAAGATTAAAAATCAAAATGCAGATGTGTTTACCCCTGAGAACTAAGATGAAACGTCTCGTTTCCAGTAAAAGGAAAACATGGTCCTCTACATTAAGCTGCTATTTTACATTGGTATTCTGAGAGAGCATTGTTCTTTACTAGTTGAGACAACGCATTCGTGCTACCAAACATAATATAGCATGGCTCTACCAATTAAATATGTTTAAAAGCAAGAGCACATACTTAGCATAAACAACTGCTGCGCCTGTGAGCACAGTAGCCCCGAGAGTGCCCCAGAAGAGCTTATGGGATTTAGGTGCTGGTTTTGGTGGAGGTGGACAGGATTCTTTTTCTTGCTGTGCATAACGACGCTGTGGAGCTCGCATAACTATTAGTGCTGTGCATGATGCATCTCCAATTTGTTTTCTCACCTAAGAAAAAAGAAAAATTTTGCAGTCTTTCTATTTATCCATCCAAGAATGTACCTACCTATAATAGTATGATAATGTAGCTCTTATGGTTATTAAGTAATTTTGTTTCAACCTAAACTATTACAATTTACTATACTAAGAATATATATTCTTTATACAAGTGTATAATAAGAAATCCGTAAAAAAAATATTTTAAATGTTAATATCTCGAAAACTATATTTCCACAGTATATTTTAGGACTAGACTGTCACAAATAGAATCTACCTCTCATAAAAGTCTGAACCATCAAATCAATTGTAGGTTTTGTACCAATTGAGTCCTTGGTTGCAAGTGTCCAGAGACTACATTAACAACTTACTTAATTTCCCATAAATATAATATATATATATATATATATATATATATATATATATATATATATATATATATATATATATATATATATATATATAAAAAATTCTAATGTAATAAAAAATAGTATACATGCTGAGCCTAAAAAATAGTATCTCTGACAATTAGGTTCATATTTTTATGGTAGAAGGGGTTAGTATAAGTAAGGATGTATCAAATACCAAAATATCTAAGGGCAAAATTCCATAGCTTTTAAAAAGTCAACTTATGAAAATTCACAGTGTAATAATCAAATGTAACATTGAATGCAATTTCAAATATCAAAAGACAAAATAAATTATTTAATGTTTAGCATAAATATTTTAAAACATATGAGTTTAGTCAAATAATAAATACATTTACAAAATAGGGGGAGGGAATGCATTTGCCATGAACAATGCCACCTTTAAGATAAGAGCCTACTCTTTTTAAAAGGGCAGGCAACGCATCTACACTTCCCCTGATGATACAACTGTTCAGCGGAAGTCACTTACCAGCAGAGGAAACGCATGCTCGTTTGCCCCCTCATATATAAGAAAGCTGCTATTTATCTTTTTCATTTACTGCTTATACTCACAATACAACAAATAATAAGTTGCATTTGAAAAAAATATATGTGCATTTAGTTTAATAGTTCAGTAATTATTGTGCATTGTTGTTCTGTTAAATTTGTCAAAATATGAATTATAAATGGATAGTCCCGTGTAGGAGATGTTGCATCTCTTTGCATTTTCTTTTGCATATACCATGGAGAGTGCTCTGAAGAATTGTTCGGATTAATCCCAGCTGCCAAATTTCTTGAACACACTATGCGGCAAACGTCCCAATACCATCCACACCATCTGGATGCTTGGCGGTCCACCACTGTACGTTTCAAGAGGAGTTTTCTTCCGGGTACAACCTCTATGTGGAATAGTTTACCACCAGCGATTTTTCTGGACCGATACGACCTGGGGATCTTCAAGAAAAGAGCGTACTCCTTCCTAAAGGGCCGGCAACGCACCTGCAATTCCCCTGGTGTTGCGGTTGATCATGGGCGGCGGTAGTCACTTAACATCAGGTGAGCCGCATGCTCGTTTGCCCCCTCTTCTATAAAAAAAAGAGGAAACATTAACTTCATTTTTTCAACATTGGTTGAGCCAGATTTAACTAAATTATTCTACTTGACACAGAAGACGCGATTGTAACAGAATAAGGTACCTACCTATCTTTTTCATTTTACCGGTTCCAAATTATTCAAGTAGCTACCTGGCAGACGTCAACCTTGTATACATTTCTAGGTTACTTATTACGAAAATGACGTTACGATAATGTTATGTAAGGGACAACAATAACAAAGCATATGTTTGTATTATTTATGAAGACGTATTATAAACCTTCAATATTTTTTTCCGGTAAAACATCCACAAAATATAAAAATTTATTGATATATAAAACAAAATCGATGAAAACCAAAGCAGGTAACCTTTCCTACGGAAATTAGCATTTAAATTGAATTTATTTGGCGTATTTTATAACGAAATTAATCTAGCGACTATTACAAAGAAATACTTACCAAAACCAAATTTGGATTTGTTAAATGAGTCGTAAATTTGTACATTTTCGGCACTGAATCTCTCCTACTACGTCCGTCAAAAACCTGTCAGCATATTTGTCAGCCTGTGCTGTCAGCTAAGCCTAAGCTCAGCCATAAACTGTCACTGTCAATGTCATGCAAGCATGGAGGTTAGAGAACAGAACGATCGCTGTAGAAAATAGTGTCGCAGAAATATGGACCAAATAAGTGAGGAGCTGCGATCGCTAAGTTGTCTCAATAAAAGCGGGCTGTTGTGCGAAAATAACGATATTATTATTTTTATTATTTAATAACAAATAAATTATATATTATTTTTTTTAATAATTTTAATTATTTCAATTATTATATTCGATTTATTAATATAGCATCATTTTGGTTTAACAAATTCAAAAAAGACTATTTATTTTATTTAAATTTATTCTTTTAAATAAAACATTTAAAAAATTATAGTAATTGATTTGGCATCAAAGTTTAGGACTTTATATGAATAATACTTTTAAAAAAACGTCATTCGATATTTTTTTATGTCCCTTACAGTTTATGAGATAGTATACAAATATTATTTTAGATAAAATTTATGGATCACTCTTGATTTTGCACTCTATTTTTTCGTGTAGTTCCATAACAATTGTTTCAGCAAAATAATTAACCCTTCAGGCCCCAGCTAACATGTTCGCACCGCTCGCGCGCTTCGCGTGACGCGGTGTCGCTAAAAATAACCTAACATGGAATTTATCGTACATTTATTTTCATTAAAATTCACTGTAAATTTCAATATAATACTTCTTTCTGTTTATTTATAATGTTATATTACGTGGTTTTAGTGCTTTTACTTATTACAAGTAGATTTTAATTGTTTTTTTAGGAAAAAAGTGCATATCCAGCGTAGGATAGCAGGGTGATTATCACAATTATTTTTACATATTACTCGAAATTATTTACGTAAAAAGGAAAAATCCAAAAATCAACACAATAACAAGCCACACCTAACAGTCGTACGAAATGAACTTAGATTATAAATAAATACCATAAACTAACTGAGTTTTTTATTGCACTAAAGGATAGTAAATTTCACATGGAGCCATACCAATACAAAAAAACCTATGAAGACAAATAGTCTCTAAATATAAGTTTTTATGGCTGGGTTTTTGTGGGTGGGTGTGGTCGGATACGACTGCTTGGAATTTGATGGAATATCGCCGTGGTCGGATCCGACCGTGTTCATATTGAAGGGTTGAAATGGTTAAACATCTCATAACTGCATTCAAATTATCCCCTGGACTCAATAAAGGCAGTTATTTCGATATTACAGATGGGCACTTAAATTTTTTTATATTAATATATACTTAAATGAGAGGGTCAACTCTCTCAGAAATGAGTGGAGACCAGTGCCCAGCAGTGGGACGTATATAGGCTGTAACTTTTATACCTAAATGACTTATAATAACTCCAGAAAATTATGTAATCGCTATCATGCTATTTCTAATGTATAATTCAATATTTGACAATGTATTCTAAATAATTATTAATTATTATTTTAAAAAAGTCACTCTGACACCCACATTCTAGATTCCCATTCCCGATTTATTTACTTATTTAAACTTCGTGCAGTATGATGTATAGGTGGACTTAATTCCTGAGGAATTCTCTACCAATCAACAATTGGGTGATGCAGAGATAAACTATAAATACATAAATAAATACTACTAATGAGATTATTGTGCCAATATATTTAAATAATATTTGCGAACTTTCTTCTTGAATGCATAATGATTGTTAGCCGTTCTAATCTAAAAAAGGAGTGCATTACAGATTAGAACAGACTATACAGTGAAGAAAGACTGGAAGAAGTCAGATTTGTGGGAGGGAGAATTTAGTAAAATGTTATTCGAAGAACGCAGGTTTCTGTCATGGATAGAGCTAGAGCAAAGGAACTGAAAGTAAGAAGTTAAGTAATAGGGAGGAGTAGGAGACATCAGAATGCAGTATAGGATTACGAGTGCGCGCATATTACGTCACTGACGAATGGGTAGCCACTTAATTTGGGAACGATAAGTAGACACATGGTCCTACTTACGAAGATTGAAAATTAATCAAATGCAGCTGTTAAGAAGACGATCATATTTGTTGAGAGAATTTGCATATGCGTAGCATCCATCCTCTTTATCATCTGTGATCTGCAATCAGGTCAAAATAACACACCGTATTCAATCAGGGGAAGAATTAAGGATTGCACAATTAATGCTTTGGTCCCGGGTAAAAGAAAGTTTTTCAGGCGGTAAAGAGCCTGCAGGGTGACTGGTGACTTTTTGGCTAACATTTATAACTTGGACATGTCAACTCAAAGTGGAGTCAATGTATAAGCCAAGATTATTAACAGAAGGACATAATTCTAAAATACAGCCGTTGAAAATGATCGGAGGTAGAGCTGCAGTGTCCACACTTTTAATTTTGCGATGGCTACCTGTCAGACCGAACCTGTCAGACCAGCTCTTAATATGTTCTCGTAGGTCCTTGTTAACCATATCTATCGTGGCGGACACACTATCAACATTCCCCTGTGCATAAACTGTAGGTTATCGGTATACGGTATCGGTATATATAGATGATCGCACACTGAAGGTTGTGGGTAATAAGATTAATAATTACTGAAAATATCAAAGGAGATAGAATACCACCTTGAGGGACACCAAAAATTACATCACACCAGCTTGATGCAGACTCATCAATGCGGACTGACTGCCGACGTTCCCAGAGGTAAGTTGAGAACCAATTCAGTGCTGCGGGAAAAATCATGGAATGGGAAAGAATAGAAAGTAGGTACTCATAACTGATAGTATTAAAGGAGTAGGAGCATTAATAACTTTCTGTTATGCTGGATAAATATAATTCTATTCTGTTCTAAAATGTAAAAACAACTCAATCTATAATAAAAATATTTTTTTAAGTTTTTCTATATTATTATTATGGATAATCAAAAAAAATTATAATTGAAAATTGAAAAAACTTTTAACAGAATTATCTTAAAACTATGGGAAATCAACTTTAATACTACTTTAATTTTCAGGTATTTGTGCTCGGGCATTATCGTAAAACTGGTATTTTTTACCTGACTCGTTACTATTTTTTTATTTTTCATAAACTTTATTTCGTTATGAAGCCAAACGTGGCACACCTAGTTCTACTCTTTAAGGACCTCCAGTAACAGATACCGAAATACACCATCAGGTCACTCTATAAAGTCCAAGACGTGTAAGGGTGCTAAGGATCTCCGGTGGAGGTTCGGTTGCCACCTACGACGACTCGACCTCGCAACATATAACGCACGCACCCTGAGGACTGACGAGAAGATCCTGGAGCTGGAAGAAGAGATAGACAAGTTGCGCTGACATATTATTGGATTAACCGAGGTCCGAAGAGAGGGGGAGGACACAGTGATTCTCGAATCCGGCAACTTGTTCTATCACCGGGAGGATGACCATCTGTCCCAAGGAGGTGTTGGATTTATCGTCCACAAGTCTCTCGTTGACAACGTTTTAAAGACTGGGAGTGTATCGACGAGGGTTGCGTACCTTATACTCAGAATCACCAAACGGTATTCGCCGAAGGTCATACAGGTTTACGCGCCAACGTCGGAACATCCCGATGAGGAGGTGAAGGAAATACATGAGGATATTTCTAGAGCCATGCATTCCTCCAAAACTCACTACACGATGTTAATGGGAGACTTCAACGCAAAACTGGGCACAAGAAAGAATGGTGAGCTGAAGGCAGGGAAATTTGGGTTAGGGCAACGGAACCCAAGAGGCCAGCAGCTGGCTGACTTCATGGAGAAAGAGGGACTTTTTATGATGAACTCTTTCTTCCAGAAGCGGCCCCACAGAAAGTGGACCTGGTCGAGCCCCGACGGTTCGACAAAAAATGAGGTTGACTTCATTATGACGACCAGGCGCTAACTGTTCAGTGATGTCTCAGTGATCGCAAGGGTGAAAACTGACAGCGATCACCGAATGGTTAGAGGCGCAATGAACCTAAACGTTAAGTTGGAGAGGTCTCGTCTAATGAATTCAATCTCCGTACCCCTCGTACTCTAATCCAGAATCCCGAAATCTTTCAGCTCGAGTTACGTAACCGCTTTCAGTGTCCAGAAGATTGCAATGCAGTGGACGATATGAATGACAAGCTCGTGGAAACTGTCCAAGCGGTCGGAGCTAAGTTCTGCAATACCCGCCACAGAAGAACATAAAAGCTCTCCGATCACACTCTTAATCTCATGGCTGTTAGAGAGCGGGAGATGAAGCTGCAATCGTCAACAGATTTAACACCATACAGGCAACTGAACAGACAGATCTCCAAATGCATGCGGCGAGACTTACGCAACTTTAATACTGCTCTTGTTGAAGAAGCGATCGAGCGGAACCAGGGCTCCAAAGTCTTTGCTAGAGATCTGTCTGCCAGAAAGAGCCAACTGTTAAAGCTGAAGACTGAGTGTGGCAGCATCGTTTCCGGGACACCTGAGATTTTGAGTGAGATTAAGAGGTTCGATAGGCAGCTGTATACGTCATTGTTGGAGCCACACACAAGTGTGAGTAATGATCCAAGAGCAAGTCTTATCCGACACTATTCCGATGATATCCTGGACGTCAGTCTGAGCGTGATTAGAATAGCTCTCCAGCACCTTAAAAACGGCAGGGCCCGGGCGATTATAGAATTACAGTGGAGCTTCTGAAAGCGGGTGGAACACCGGTACTTAAAGTCCTTCAGAAGCTCTTCAATTCCGTACTCCATGGTGGCACTACTCCGGAGGTGTGGAGCAGAAGTGCGGTGGTCTTGTTCTTTAAGAAAGGCGACAACGCTCTCTTGAAGAACTACAGACCGATTTCCTTTCTGAGCCGCGTCTACGTGCTATTTTCGAGAGTCATTACGAATCGTTTCGCACGCAGACTCGACGACTTCCATCCTCCCGAACAAGCCGGTTTCCGAAAAGGCTTCAGTACCATAGACCACATACATACCCTGCCACAGATTGTACAGAAGACTGAAGAGTACAATCTGCCGCTTTGCCTGGCGTATGTGGACTATGAGAAAGCCTTTGATTCCGTCGAAATTTGCGCGGTGTTACAGTCCCTTCAGCGGTGCCAAGTTGACTGTCGGTATATTGAAGTGCTGAAGTGTTTGTACAGTAGGGCTACGATTGCTATCCGAGTACAGAGCCAGAGTTCGAAACCTATCCAACTGCAAAGAGACGTTTTCAAGCTACTGGACTGGAAAGGATACGGTATTAACATCAATGGCGAGTACATCACTCATCTTCGATTTGCCGACGATATAGTCCTTATGGCAGAATCGCCGGAGGACCTAAGCACTATGCTCAATGACCTCAATGGTGTTTGCCGACGGATAGGTCTTAAGATGAACATGTACGACACAAACATCATGTTTAATGTCCATGTCACACCTATGCCGGTAGTTGTTGGGAGCACTATGCTTGAAGTTGTTGTTGTTGAGTACGTTTACCTAGGACAAATAGTCCGACTAGGTAAGTCCAACTTCGACAGAGAGTTCAATCGACGGATTCAACTCGGCTGAGCAGCGTTCGGGAACTTACGACATCTTCTCGTCAGGTATACCTCAATCTCTGAAAACTAAATTGTACAACCAGTGCGTGTTGCCAGTGATGACTTACGGATTTGAGATATGGTCTTTCACTGCTGGCCGTATGAGGATGCTCAAGGTTGCTCAGCGAGCTATGGAGAGAGCTATGCTCGGGGTTTCTCTGCGTGATAGATTCATAAATGAGCATATCCGCAGTAAAACCAGAGTGACCTACATAGCCCAACAGATTAGTAAGCTGAAGTGGCAATGGGCGGGCCATATAGCTCGAAGAATCGATAACCGATGGGGAAGAAAGGTTCTCGAGTGGCAGCTTCGTACCGGTAGGCGTAGTGTAAGGCGACCCCCCACTAGATGGAGTGACGACCTGGTAAGACATGCAGGAAGTCGATGGATGCAGGTGGCTCAGGACCGTGCTTTGTGGCGTTACTTGGGGAGACCTATGTTCAATAGTGGTCTTGTGAAGGGCTGTAATGATGATGATGATGATGAAACAAAACAAAATTAAAAACACATGATACCTAGATGAAGAGATTAAAACATAGATTAAGTTGAACAATTGATATTTTCAAAATCGTTTTTACCCCTCCATGCGGACTTGATAAATCTTCCTAAAACTACCTAATCTAAATATACCCTAAAACAACCTTTTATTGTAAAAATAGCAGCTAAACGATTAAAAAAAATATGTTTTACAATCATTTATCTTTCTGGCAATGTGCTTTTTGTATCATTTATATGTTCATACGATTGTTAGATACGATTTCATGCGACAAAACGTTGGAATCTTGATTATTAGGCGCTATAAGAACCTACCTACCAAGGCATTCAATAAACATGTTAAGACTAATAAGAGTCACTTTACATCACAGATTACTTCCTGTATTTTACAACATTCAGATATTTTATGGAGTCATGGGTAATCATGGTATTTACCGAACATATTATTTATTATTGTGCAAAAAATATGAATAAAATAAACTCGATCGGCTAGGCTGTATGGGTTTAGATATCTTTGGTCTTTGCCTTTTTAGAGTTTAGAATAAAAATGTTATGATTGTCTAACTCGGTCTAACTCTAATGTCTATGCCTAAATTTTCTTAATTTTCATGCAATTAACAATTTTCAATTTTCTGAAGACGTAAAAAGCAAATATGATATAAAAGGACTGGCGTTTATTTTACATCAATTATTTGCATTAAATAAAATGTTACGTTGTGCAATATCCGGTAATACCATTTTTAACTTAAAAAAGGGGTTAACTTTACCAGACTAATTATCTAAAACCTTATTCTATTATTTTAACATACGTTTATTTTGCTTTCCAGCTCTTCGGATAGCAACTTTTCGAACTTCGTCTCTGCGTGTACCATATCAAAATGCAAGCAAAATTATTTATCACGACGTAAGGAACTTTACATCCCTAAGTGTTATCAACAATGCCCCGCCTGTTGTTCCACTTTTAAAGGAAAACCTTATAAATAACAAACATATTTTAGATTTATCCTATAATCTGTGGCCTGTGCATATAAGAACGGTAACAAAATTTAGCCTCAAGAGAGGTAAGAGGAAAACTGTTAAAGCAGCAGTAAAAAGATTTTTTAGACTTCATTGGGGTGGATGGATACGAACTAAAGTCGGAAGACATAAGAAGTTGTGGAAAAAGTCTCCACCTCAGAGAAGGAGATTGAGGCAGCATGTATTTTGTAATTCAACACAGAGTACTTTGCTTGACAAAATGGTTACTAAATATTGGAAGAAACCAAAGTATTATGTGGAAGATCCATATGCCCCATACCACACTAGAGAAGAATTTTATATAACAAGGAAGAAACCTTTGCCCAAGACGTAAAATAGTTAACTGTCTATTTTCTTAATGTTGAATGCAACATCAATAACTTTTGTAGTGTAAGGAAAAGTAAGATACATAAGTAATAAAATTTTTGGTTATAGCTTGGAAGTTTTTGTTTAATAATGGTGCTATTATCATACATTCATTATTCATTATGGCCTATCACAAGCCCACAGTTAAACATAGGGTTCCCATATGGATTGGGTTCAAAGAGGAGATATTTGCCATGTTGTTCGGTGTTTTATTGTTAACCAGTTCTTATGAAGCAGATGCTGCTGTTAATTTGTTGTTATAGTTTTACTCTGTCAACTCTTATGACACCCATGGGATGGAATGGGGTCATGGATTCTCTTACACCACCACTTAATGGCAAATGATATATATAATAATTGGCTTTAATTTCTAACTCTCAGTAGGCTTTGAAATAGAAACTCATAAGTAAATGCCTAAAAATATAAAATAAATAGCTATTCAGTTTCACATAAATTTATGTGTGACTATGCTAGGCCTAAGTGTTTAGCTGCTGGGCTGCAGCTTACAGTTTACTGTCATCGACCCATCAAATAGTTGGATACATATGCAATTTATTCCTGCTAAACACCTTACATGAGAAATTCTTAGTACAGGGTTAGGCCACGAATGGAAAAGGAAAAGTGAAGATCTGACGGACAAAGCATTTAGCCAAGAGAGCAGTCAACACTCCATGTAGAATACAGACTTATTCCATATTTTTTTATTTATTTCAGAGACACAATACAATAAGTTGTTGCATTATAACTTTTAGGAACTTTTACATGTCTTACCGGTATCGGTGTAGAAGCAGCACAATTCTCAATTCTTGGTTTTTTACAATGGCAGCAGTAAGAAGTCAGAAGAATAATAATATTATGTCAATCCAATAATAATTACAGCACATAATTAACAAATTGTGAAATATAACTTAATACTAAGGCTTCAATTATTCTGAAGAGTTATTGCATACATTTGAAATTAGTAAAACATCGACCTTTTTGTGATTAACAGGTGTTTATTTTAAAATAATAATATTTTCATCTCTATTGTATCTTGTTCAAAGCAAAGTTATAAATAATTCATAGATTTAGGAAATAAAAGATACTTAATTTAATCAATATACATATAGTGTCACTTTCGTACCTACTCAATTTTATATGTCAGAAAATCTTTTACATTTTAAATTTGTTTATATTTAATAGTTTTATATTTTCTGGTAGCTTCTTAAATATTTTATAGAATTCACTCAGAAATTCCTATCCTACAAGCCAAATACGATAGGATTCCTAAACAATTTGTTTTCGATAAGAAATACAAGATACAATTAAATGAAAATAGCCAGCCGGAAGGATTAAGCCCAAAAGAGCTTAGAATTTTCACCGATGGTTCTAAAACAAATGAAGGTGTAGGTTCTGGAGCTTTCTCTGAAGACCTCAATATTCACATATGCACACCGCTGGGTACCTATAACACGGTCTTTCAGGCGGAATGTATGGGTATCATTCAAGCGGCCATAGCAATAGATGCTAGGAAGGTTAATGACTTCCCCATCAGAATACTGACCGACAGTAGGGCGGTACTACAAGCTCTGAGTTGCAATGGAGTGAACTCGGGACTAATATATGAATGCCATCAACGATTAAATGAGGTATGTAAAAACAACAATGTGACTCTGCAATGGATAAAGGGACACAGTGGATCCAGAGGCAACGATGCAGCGGACGAACTGGCCAGAAGAGGATCGGCTCTGGCCACTATAGGGCCGGAACCAATCATACCAATCCCCTTTGGTAACGTTCATTCAATGGTACGTAGACACTTCACTAATCAACACGCTCAGCTTTGGAAAAATCTAGTAGACTGTAGACAAGCTAGGGAGACCCTACCTGTAATAAACAGTTGCTTAACCAAAGTTCTAATGAGACTGAACAAGCCGCAGATCAGGATAGTAACAAGTGCTATCACAGGACACGGCACCTTTAACAAACATTTATTTACTATAGGTGTTACGGATAGTCCCCTGTGCAGGGCATGTACGGGGGAGGAAGAAACGGCGGCCCACGTGCTACTGAAATGTCCGGAGGTCGCTACGTACAGGGCTAAACATCTCGGCACGCCGGGATCACTCCCCGAAGTTGCATGCAACATCAAGGGACTGTTGAGCTTCTTCGGGGAGATCTCATGGCTCGAATAATCACATTATTCCTGCCCACACGCAAAATACGCGCGTAGACGTGGAGTTGCGGAAAACAGCCCGTCGCAAACTAACTAACTAACTAACTAAATATTTTAATTGTCACACAAAAACAACTTGCTATACATATTAAGCCTTTTTGTGCTATGAGGGGCACACTGAAATGATCAGGAATAAGAAAAACCACATGCATGATATAGCTAAATTGTATTTAATGGTTTTTTGAAGTATTCTCTGTTCAAATTAATGTACTTTTCCATTTGTGCAAACCAATCGTTAAAACAGTAATTCCATTCTGAAGTTGATGTTGACAAAATCGTTGATTTGTACGCTTCTACAGCTGCTTCGGGGTCTTCAAACCATTGACCGCGTAATAAATCTTTCATTCTAGGGAATGCAAAGAAATCTTTTGGGCTCAGGTCAGGTCTGTACGGAGGATGGCTCATCAGCTCAACATTTTCCTGCTTCAAAAAATCATTTGTCTTCTGAGCAGTATGGGAGCTCGCATTATCGTGATGTAAGATGATGCGACATTTCGGGTTATTTTTTTGGAGTTCAGCTATCATTTCTGGTAAACAAACCGTGATATACCACTCTGCAGTAACCGTTCCGCGTTCCTGTAAAGGAATTGTAGCAACATGCCCCTTTTTCGAGACAAACATAGAGACCATTTTCTTTGACACGCTGCGGGAGCGAACCACTTTCGTTGGTTTGACCTCGTCTTCGAAGACTCAAACTGCTGACTGATGTTTTCTTTCAGGTTCGTATCAATAAATCCATGATTCCTCACCGGAGGCGATATTATAAACGGCATTTGAGTTCCTTCAGTTGAAGTGTTGCAGTGTATTCCGGCACCAGTCTACACGAGCCGCTTTTTGCTCTTCGGACAAATTATGGGGAACCCAGCGGGAAACTAGATTTCTTCCACACAGCTCATTATGTAATATCAACTGAATTGCAGTTATTCCGATACTGATAACAGCCCGAATCTGCTCGTATGTCACATGACGGTCATCTAATATAATAGTTCGCACAGCTGCGATGTTTACAGCCGTGACCGCTGTTCTTGGTCGACCTGCAGAAGAAACAGTGCTGAGCGACACACGACCGCGTCGGAACTGGACATACCAGCGGTATAATGTCGTTTGACTCGGTACTTCAACATCATAAATCGAAACAAGTTAGCTGAGACATTTATCTTGAGATAAGCCGCGACGAAAATCGTGATAAATTACGGCACGGAAATGTAGACGCGTGAGCTCCATTTCTGTTAACGACGTGTCAACTTTAAACCAACATAGTTTTTGTTTTTAAACATTTTTTTAATTGTTTGAATGTCATTAAGATTCTAAGAGGCCAGTATTCAAATTCTAAAAAAGGTTTTATTGTAACTCAATCCGAAATATTCTATTCCCGATCATTTCAGTGTGCACCTCGTCTTCTTTTCCCAACACTTCATTGTGTGATGGAAATATGTTTGGATGCTTTTTCACAAAAGTACTTATTTCTAGTATGCACAGACAAGGCAACGGTAGAATTTTTAGTTTTTTTAAATAATGGTGTACACTGTACAGTGTTCGTAAAATTCAACACCACATAACGCTCTTATACATTTCTTTTGGACTTTAAATGCTTTGACCGCATAAACGGAATTTCCCCAAACAATCCATTCATATCGTAAGAGGGATGATACATATCCATGATAGGTAATAAGGGCTATTTCCTGAGACACTATAAATCTTAAACATCTCAAACCAAAAATGAATTTGTCTAGTTTATTTATTAATTATATAATATGATCTTTCTAATTTAAATTTTTATCTACAATTATGCCCAAAAAATTGGTTGCATTTACTTGCTGAATTTCTTTCATAATACTATTATTATTATTGCTATAGGGTTGGATAACATTTTTTATCAAAATTTATTTTTAGATTGTTACTTTTCATCCAATTTATTGCATTATTAAGTTGTTCCATGGCTAATGATTGTATTTCATTTTTACATTTTATAATAAGCATTGCATCATCTGCGAATAATATGCACTACTTACTAATTGATGACGATGACAGCACTGGTGATGCTCTGTACACCGGCCGTGCCAATATTTCTCGGGAAAACGTCTCCGAGTACCGGGACAAACTTGTGTCTGAAGTCGAGTCTCTGCTGAACAGAGTCTCGGATTGGGGGCGACTAAATCTAGTCCAGTTTAACCCCCAGAAGACACAATTTTGCGCGTTAACCGCTAAAAAGAACCCCTTTGTCGTATCTCCTCAGTTTGAAGGCACTCCCCTTGTTGCCTCAGCCAGTATCGGAATCCTCAGCATATCGAGTGACGTGCAGTTTCATGATCACTTGGAGGAGAAGGCCAAATTGGCCTCTAAAAAGCTTGGTGTGCTCAGCAGAGCGGTACAGTATTTCATGCCGGCACACCGCCTGCAACTTTACAAGGCTCAGGTTCGGCCGCACATGGAATACTGTTCCCATCTCTGGGCTGATTCTCCCCAGTACCAGCTCCTTGCACTTGACCGCATCCAGCGCAGAGCGGCTCGAATCGTCGACGACCGAGTGCTTTCCGATCGGTTCGATCCACTGGCGCTGCGAAGAGATGTTGCATCTCTAGGGACCGATACGACCTGGGGACCTTCAAGAAAAGAGCTTACTCCTTTCTAAAGGGCCGGTAACGCACCTGCAATTCCCCTGGTGTTGCGGTTGATCATGGACGGCGGTAGTCACTTAAACATCAGGTGACCTGCATGCTCCTTTGCCCCCTCTTCTATAAAAAAATTGCCGTTGGTAGGTCGTTTATGTAAAACAAGAAGAGTAATGGAGCAAGAACCGATCCTTGTGGCGTACCGCAATTATTATTTATTAACTCAGATTTAAAAGTAACTCATGTTGTTTATTGTTTAACAATGTTACGGACATTTGCGTTGTTTGCGATTTGATAAATAACTCTGTATCCAGTCAGATGCTTTACCTCTTATACCGTATTTTTCAAGCTTTTTGATTAAAAGTTTGTGGCATACATAATCAAATGCTTTGCTCACGTCTAAAAATATAGATGCCACTGACATTTTATTATTTAGTGCTTCAACGATTTTTGTCAACTAAATCAAAAATCGCTAATGTCGTTGAGCTGTTCTTCAGAAAGCCAAATTGATAAGATGATAATATATTATTTTTGTCTAAAAAGCTTTAGAAAGTTTCGGTTCAAGCGTTATTGGTCTGTAATTACACATATAAGTACGATTTTATGTAACGGTTTTACGATAGATATTTTTAAGCGTTCTGGGAAAACACCTTGCTCAAACGATCTATTTAACAGTGTAGAAAGGAGCGCTGCTATGTAGGGGGCGATTATTTTTATTATTTTGTATTCAGTTCATCATATCCAATTAAGTTTGTATCTTTCAAGCATTTAATTTTGATTATAACATCACTTTCATTAACTGCCGTAAGGAATATACTCTTTACTTCGTTCTTAATGTAATGATTTCTTATATTTACGCGAACACTATACATTGATTAAAACTACTTTTACGGATTTTATCGCGTTTTATTTATATTAATTTTAATACCCGACGTTTCGGGTGCCCAGCCTTCTACAATTTCAATAGAGAAGGAGGCTGGGTACTACCACCTGCTTGGGATCCTATAATTAATAAAATTAAAACTAAACCCAAGCATACCACTGAAGGACTTCAAAATACAGTATACTATCATAATCTTAGTTAGTTCATTCTGCGTAGATCGGACCAAAGACAATAATTAAAAACACAAGCTGAAGGTACTCCGGGTTAACTTTGACATCGGGACGTCAGTCACCTCAGTCCCCCGTGACCATGGGTGCTGGAAAGCACCCGAAACGTCGGGTATTAAAATTAATATAAATAAAACGCGATAAAATCCTTAAAAGTAGTTTTAATCAATCGTTCTTAATGTATTTTAAGTGAGTCATGTATTCATAGACAGTCTTTTTTTGATATTGTCAAATTAGTAAAATAATTGTTATGAAAAAAAAATGAAAAAATTGTTTATAAATAGTTCACAGATGTCAATAGGATTATTATAAATAATGGCATTATTTTTTATTCCTTCAATTTCTTTTGCGTCATTATTTAAGTTTGTATTATGTTTAATTATTTTCCATAGTGCCTTAAACTTGTCTTTTGATTACTTTAAAAATTTATTATTATTTATTTGTTGCGACTTTCTTATGGATGTCTTTAATAATTTGCAATAAATAGTATATTTAATTTTATTTTGGATTTTACTAAATTTCTCGTTTGTGTACTTGTAATATAGTCTTTATTTAACACAGCACTTTTTTTAGACCTTTTGTAAGCCATCTATTGGGCAAGATTTAATAAATTTTTACTTTTATTGTAGGAAAGCACAGATTAAAAAATAATATTATAAGATCATGGAATATTTCAAAATGATTTATTAAGGTCGATTTCCTCATAAACTTCATTGAATGACAAGCGTGACTACGCTACACTGTTTATTTAGATTTTCCTTGCTAGTTTCTAATGATCTTTCTACTTTTTTCTTTAATATGAATTATTAATGTTTGCGCTGTGTCGTGGTCCTATAGTCCTAAATTAAATAATATGGAATTTAATTATTTTGTATTATTATCATTTTTTAATATGTCGATATTCCAATCTCCACACAAAATTAGCCTTTTTTATTATTATATGTAATACTGTGTAACAAAAGTCTAAGTCTATCAAAAATAGGTTCGCGTTTGAGTTTGGTATACGATAAATACAGACAATAATAAGATTGTAGTCCAAAAGTTCTCTGCCACAACATTCAAGAAAGTGAGTGCAAGTTAACTCTTTAGTAATTGACATTGAAGCCCAATTTAGATGTTTTTTAGAAGTATGCACGTACCACCACGTCTTTGTTGTTCTCTGGAAAAATACTAAACTAATTTATATTGCGACAATTTTAGATTACTTTCAGTTCCTCGTTTCATGAACGTTACACTTAAGCAGATCACATCTATTAGGGTAGGGTGGTGTAAGATTGCGCACTCGTCATTACTCGATATCAGTGCAAAACACGCTGCCAACTGCAACTGTGTTTTAATTGCTTTGGATGCCAGCATGCGCTCCCGAAACAATATTGAGATATGAAAGAAAAACGGAAGTCCAGGTGGGTTCAAAGTTTTTGTAGCCCTCTGATCTAATTTTTTGACATTTTGCAATTACTGATCATTTTACTTGTGTTTACTGTTGAAATTTCGACTAGTGACACAGTAGTTCAATAATTTTCGAAATGATGGCAATAGTCTCAATATGGGTAGATAATATTGCGCGCGCAGACTTACACGCTACTACGTAAAACGATATTCACTTATATGAATATATATTGTATTTTTCATCAGCTTTTATCAGTGCTTTACTTTGTTGTAGAATTTCATGAAGACCACGCAAAAGTAACCGTAAAATTTTCACGCCTTCTACCATCTTATATGTGGTAGAGCCATGCTCCAGTTATATTGCAAGTATAGTTGTAGCACGAATGGGTCGGCTCGACCGGGTAAGGACCACGCTCTCACAGAATACCAGCATAAAATAGTAGCTTAATGCTGCTGTGTTTCGTATGGTGAGTGTAGAGAACCAAAGACCCTTTTTACTGGAAACGAGGCATTCCATCTTAGTTCTCACGGGTGACAACGTATCTGCATTTTGATTTGTAATCGAGGATAGATGTAAATGTCTATGGGCCGCAGCAACCACTTACCATTTGTTTATTATCAAGAGAAAGGTAAACAAAAGGGAAGTTTGATTCATTTTCAGACGTAGATATCTTTATATAACAATCAAAAGCTTATAGATTTTAACCCAAAGAAACAAGAAAATAATTTGGAGTGAGAATGTCAAATTCATTAATGAAACAGCTTTTAGACATGATTATGACAACATACTCAATGAAGAACAAGAGGTTCAACAGGTTAAAATAACAGGAGAATTAAATAAACCTGTAGAAACTATAGAAAGAATGACAAAATCGTTTGACAACTCAAATAATGAAGATTATGAGAGGAGTAGAATGATTAGAAGATCACCAAAAGAAAGAAAAGTTACTATATCATGGGAAAGTTTAATATAAACTTCTAAAGCAGATCAAAGAAGTTCGAGATTGATTCGTGTTACAACAAAAACAAAAATAGCAATTGATGGTGAAGACCAAATTTATGAGGACAATGCCATTTACAGGGATTACGACAATAAAGCTAATCACGTAGCGTTTTACGACAATAAAGCCGAAAACACAGATGATGTTAACGAATGGTAAAAAGCCTTGTAAAATAAGTTTTTAGCTCAAATTAAAAATAACACGCGGGAAATAGTGCCTAGACCTCATGATCGAAAAGTAATTGGGAGTTGATTCGTCTTGAGGACTAAAAATTACAATAAACAAAGGTGTGTGTGTGTGTGTTTTTGTGTGTGTGTGTGTTTGTGTGTGCGTGTGTGCGTGGGTGCGCACACACGCACACACGTGCGGTAAGCAAATAGCACCTTAGCACTACGATACAATGTTTAACCTGGCGAAAAAATAAATATATCATTACAATCTGTTTCGTTTATTAAGCTTACCGAAGACTGCCTACTGAATCCACTCATATTTTTTGATGTTTACTACTAGCTGCATGCTCCTTTAAGGCGGACAGTTGGGGGATTTCCCTGTACTTCTCGTATTATGTTTGTATTACATTAAATAAATAACTTTAAAAGTTTGTTTGTAAAGTTAATAATCTTAAAAGAAGTATTCATAAACACGAGTTTATGGTTAATATTTCAATCACTCATAGAAGAACGTACTTTAGTTTGGTATCGTATTAGATTTCACGGTGATAATATATTGTTAGCGATATCTTGGTAATAATATTTCGTGGGCGATAGTAATTATTGGTGGCGGTGATAAAGCGAAAATATGATAGATAGTATAGAGTGGAGTGGGCGCAAGATCCTTTGCTCTAGCCTTGGATCTCCAAAGCTAAAGATGATCCAGACGTGGCCTTTTATAAAGTCTGTAACTGCAAATTGGTATCCCGTTGTCCACTTTAAAGGAGCATGCCGCTACTAGTAACATCAAAAAATGTGAGTGAATTCAATGGGCAGTCTTCGGTAAGTTTAATAAACGAAACAGATTGTAATAGGTATATTATTTTTTTGCCAGGTCGAACGTCGTATCGCAGTGCCAAGCTAAATGATACAAAACAAAAAAAATGAAAAAAAAGAACAGCAATATTCACTATCACAAACTAATAAGAGTATTAGCGTAATTCCTATGCTTCTATTTCCTGAAACATTACGAATTCCTCTTGTCTTACAAAGGTCATTACACGATTATTATATTATTTACATACGTAAATTAATTTTCATCTTTTTATAACTTTTGAAATAAAAATATTTTTGTTTTTAGTTTTTGCGAATTTGCTAACTGCCTAAATTTGAGCAATAAAATCTTTTCTATTTACCTACCTCTTCCTTTGGAGTAGAGGGTATTTTAGGAGTAAATAATCCAGATTTTATAATATATTGTTGGAGACGCGTCTATAAGAATATTTCAATTTATTAGTTAACCGATTACGAACAGCTTCTAAAAACAAATTATCGAGCAATAATATTCTAATAAGAAAACACTTAGTTGAATCTTAAAGAAATATCGAATTAATAATTTGAAGGTCTTGGGTTCGATTCCCAGGCCGGACTAGTTTGTCGTTTTGTTAGTAATATTTTCTTAATAAATTCATATAGGGAATTTTTAAGATATAAATTATGTTTCCGGGTTCAGTTCCCCGGTTGAAATCACCTTTCCGATAATATTGTTAATTTAAAGGAATATTAAAATAAAGTTAGAGACCAGGATTTGTTCCCCGGTCGAAATGATCACTTTGTGTATAAATAGAATTAATGGAAATTAATTGCATAAGTATTATCTTATATAAGTTTTGATACGTTTTGTATGAAATTAAAAGGTTTATTTTCAATGTTTGATTCATAAAATATTTTATTTATGTTATCTGATAAGAAACATGATAGCTGATAAGAATCTAGTTAGAAATAATTTCCGACATTTGAGAGTCGTGTAGAATAAGTTGTTCACCTAGTATTGGTTGATAGCAGTGTGTGCTAAATTTGCCACCTTTTGCCGACAATTGAGAGTCGTGTAAGAATTAGTTGTTCAAATAGCGCGAGTTCATAGCCGCGCGTTAACCTTGTACTTAGGAGGTCAAAATAAGTAGAAATTTAAATATTTGCAAATTTCAGCAATTCATGTAAAATTGACTTGTAAAATATTTCAGATTGACTGTATGAGCAAAATAGGTGAATTCTGTGTTATTTTCATGTGAAAATTCCTTTGAATTTGTGAAATATTGATAGTTTTGTGTAAGAAATTTAAGTGTTTTAAATAGTAAAATGTATAGGAAAAATGTAAATTGAACTATTGTATTAGTTAAGATATTTATATTTTTAAATGAAGAACATTGTTTCAAACTTATATGTTACTCGTAGACATTTAAGAATTCTAACTCATACGTTGTAAAATAGGCATATTTTGTTTAATAAATAAAAGGTTTTTTGTGATATAAAAATGTAATGTATATCATAGTATAGATATTTTTTTGTGCTATCTTTATAAATAAAATGTATAAATGTATGTCTTATACAAATAAAGATATTGGGCAAACCGTGAGAGAGTGATAGTACAAATTGATGTAATTAAGTAGCGTAATCGCACAGAGGGCGCGGCTCTCTTTCGAGTATAGCTTTGTTGATACCCCATTAAACTGGTTTTCATACAAATCATCAAGGATCTCCTAGGTGTGCGTTATTCGTAGTTAGCAGTGGCTGCAAATAACCGCCGGTTCGACAAACTCCGCCGATCGTTGAGTCCCGTGATTCCGTGAGGCGTCGAGGTCACCGGCCCCTAGGTGATTCTTGGCACTTTATGCGTTCCGTGCATTCTGTGCCCAGTCGCGCATCAAAGTGCCACCTTTGCACTTCCCCCAACCCTTTTGGTATAAAAGGGATAGGCAGTGCCCACAGTGTGGATAGTTTCCTTTATATTATCACCACCATCCGCGTCGCGCACCAACTTCTGCTGCCGATCGGTTGGAATATAGATAGGGCATTTAGTAGATTACCGCTGACTGCTAGGTTAGGGACATGTCAGGGAACGATAAGGGGGAACCTCCTCCTAAATCGAGGAAACCACCGGACCGGCCAGGCGTACTGGAGAGACCTATCGCCTACCGCGACATTTTCAATCCGGAGAGGATGAGAGTTGTCTCATCCTACTCCCAAATACCAACCCGGAAACCTTCGTCGCCGGGTAAGGAGTCCGCACCTAGGGTTGCACTCTCGCCCATCGTACCTGAGTGTACGACTGGGCGTGAACCGCTGCCCTCTCAACAACAGCGGCCCATGAAGACGCCACGAAGGCATACACCACCTGAGACCGAGGCCTCCCTCTATGAGAAGAGGCAGCGCATTGGACAATCATCGGATCCATCATCAGCGTCATCGGATGATGAGGAGCCCCAAATAGCGACAAGGAAGAAGGTCCACACCTCACCTCCTAAGTCGCCATCACCACCGCAACAGCCACCATCCATCTCTCCGGACCGACGTAGCCACGACTCGGCCCAATTCGAGCAAGGAGGTGAGGAGTCCTACAGCTGGGGCTCAACAACATACGCAACCCTAGCTGCATCAGCCGGAAGATCATCCCCGGTACAAACCAACAACCCGTCCGGGTTAGCTCATGACGATGGACAGCGGCCGTCAACGAGCTATGCCCACATGGCTGCGGCCCCTGCAGTACCACGACCGCAGTTGGCGGAGGAGCCTCAGAAAACTGAGAAGGAGAAGGAGAAGACGAGATATCCGCCGATTGTCGCAGAATGCCTCCCGGACTGTATTAGGCATTTCAAGGTCCTCAACGAGAAGTTGGGCCACCCTCCCAATGCCCGTCCGTTCGGGAAGGGAGTGAGATTTTCATCTCAGAGCCCGGATGAGTTCCGCACCATCCAGAGATATATGGTCGAGCTCTCTGAGAAAGATAAAACCATGTCGTGGTACTGCTACACCCCGGCAGAGGAGAAGCCCACTAAAGTGGGCATCCGGGGCCTGCCAGTAGGCACCGATCCCAAGATGATCGAGGAGGCTATCCGGGCAAAGGGCTTCCCCATCAACTACGTGAAAGCCATACCACCACGTAGGGGCAGACCGGGCTGCCTCTACTATGCACAGCTGGAGCATCTGAGCCTGGAACGGCTACAGGAACTTTACCACATCGACGAGCTCCTCTATATGAGCCTGGCAGAGGAAGACGGGACCGGCACAATGCCACCGTTGCCAGGCTTTCGGACATGCCTCTGCAAATTGTTTCAGGCCAGTGAAATGCGTTCACTGTGCTGGAGAACATATTGCCAGCCTTTGCCCAAGGGGTAGAGAGGAAGAGCCAAAGTGCGCAAATTGCGCTAAGAACCATACGGCCAACAATCGCCGCTGCCCGGTTCTGAGGAGGATTGCCAGGAAGCAGGGGATCGTTCTACCTGGGCTACTCCCGGAGAACCCTAAGAGGATCCCCCAGAGTCGCCCAAAGGCTGTTACCATACAGGAGGACGGGTGGGCTACCATCACCAGAGGAGGAAGGGTAGGCAACCAGCCCCCCCACCCCACCCCACCCCCCGCAGCACCAATAGTAACGGTGGGTCCCACAGAGCAAAGGGCAACCACCGGGGCGACTCTCCGACCTCCTGCCAATGACGCCACTGAGAGGCAACCCTCCCAAAGGAAGAGGCGGAGGAATAGGAGTAGGAGAACGGAACAGCCTCCTCCTCAGGCTGTGAGTACCTCTACCCCTACAACCACAGGACCAATAGCCTCACAGGCGCAGGTTGCTGCAAGAACACCATCACCAACTACGACAGGTAGAGCGCCAGAAAGGGCTCTACCAGAAAACAGAGCCCGCTCCACACATAGAGCGCGCTCTATCCAAAGGAAGCCCTCAACCAATGCCCCGAGACCAGTGCCTTCACAGCGTAGTGCAGAACGTAGTGAGAAGTGCGTTGTAGGTGAAACCAAATTACGACCTACAACGCATCTTAAGCTGCCTAACTATACTATCTATAGGAGGGACGAGGTCGATCCTCAAGGGGTCGCTTATAGAGGGACAGCGATCCTGGTGAGGAGACACATCGTCCACCAGGAGCTGGACCTGCCAGACTTCCAGACGATGCGTTCAATCGGCATAAAAATGGAGGCGGCGGGCGAGGAACTAAAGATCTTTACAGCATACCGCCCGTCAGGGACTCCATTTCACTCCTCAGACATCCGGACGGTAATGGAAGGTACGGCACCCACCATCATCGCCGGGGACCTGAACGCCAAACACCCGGCGTGGGGGTCCAGAGTGATCACCCCGCCGGGTCGTGAACTTTATGAAGACGCAGAAAACCATGACTATGCCGTTCTAGGTCCCGAGGAACCGACGCACATTCCTACTGACCCTAGGAAGCGTCCGGATGTATTAGACATCGTGCTCACTAGGAACGTCAACTACCCAGTAGTGGTAGAAGTGCTGTATGACCTGAATACACAGCACCTCCCGATTCTGATAACCCTTGGCACTAAGGCAGTGACTTCACCGCCCAGAGCTGTCAAGACCAAGATCGACTGGAGGCTCTACCACCAACACCTGCAGGAGAGACCTCCAGTCCACACACAGATCAACTCAGCGGACGACGTAGAGGCCGCCGCAACCAGAATATCCACGTGCATCCAGGAGGCCCTCAACGCGGCCTCTACGATCGTCCCTCTCACGGGAAGAAAAGAGGAGCTGCCGCTAAGACTACGCGTGCAGCTAAACCATAAAAGAGCGCTGAGAAAGCTCTGGGCGCGTACTCGCTGCCCTAGAGTAAAAAGGAAGCTTAACACCTTGTCAGACGAACTGTCGGTTGCAATACAGGCCCACAGAGGAGAGGCCTGGGAGCGGCGCATATGGAAGGCTGATGAACAGCACGCGTCGCTCTACAAATTGAACCGGCAGTTAACGAAAACTCGACCACCTGTTTGCCCGCTGACCAACAACGCGGGCATTCAACGTTACGATGCCAAGGGCAGAGCGGATATCCTAGCTGAGCACTTCGAGGAGCAGTTTATGCCGAACCCAGCAAGTGCGGAGTTCCTGGAAATCCATACTCGGAAAGAGAGCGGCGTGCAGGAGCTCCTGTCGTCGCCCGCGCCACCGCTTGCAGGAGAGTGGTTTATCTCCCCCGCCGAACTGCGGAGGACAGTAACCCGCCTGCAACCGAGGAAGGCGCCGGGGCACGACGGGATTACCAACGCTGCACTACGACAGCTGCCCAATAGAGTCCTTGTAGAGATAGGTCGGCTCTACAACGGAATATTGCGGACATCCCACTTCCCGGAGGACTGGAAGAAAGGCAAAGTTATCGTCTTGCCGAAACCCGGGAAGGACAGGCGTAGAGCTGCCAACTACAGGCCGATCACGCTGCTACCGCATATAGCTAAACTGTGCGAAAGATTACTGTTAAGACGTCTCCGCCCGTGCATCCAACTTCGGGCGGAGCAACATGGATTCAGGAGGGGTCACTCCACAGCAACACAGCTGACCAGAGTGCTGCACCTGCTTGCGGCCGAGCACAACCGCGGCCGCATATCGTTGGGCGTCTTTCTCGATATCGAGAAGGCGTTCGACCGGGTGTGACACACAGGACTACTCTACAAGTTAGACGATCAAACAAGTATCCCTCCTGCTATATTGCGGCTAGTGGCGTCTTTCCTGGAAGGCAGGAAGTTCTACGTCTGCGTAGAGGACGCCGAGTCCGCAATAAAAACCATTACAGCTGGTGTGCCACAGGGCAGCTGTCTGTCTCCAGCACTGTACGCGGCGTACACCAATGACATTCCTACCCTGGCAGGACACTTGCATGAATGGGAGGACGACGTCGAACTAGCGCTTTTTGCGGATGACAGCGCATACTTCACGTCGTCCAGAAGAGCCCACATCGCAGCTGCCAGGATGCAACGTCTGCTGGACCTGCTGCCACCATGGTTGGATCACTCACACTCACTCGCCGCTATAGAAATCTACCACCACCGCTAACCCTCGGAGGCCAGGAGATCGCATATGAGAAGGCCGTGACCTACCTTGGATGTTGGATTGACAGGATGTTGCGTATGACTGCGCACGTCGACTCTGCTATACGTAAAGCTCGATGTGCGCGGGCAATGCTCCGCCCTATCCTGACATCCAAGTTACCGACAAAGTCGAAGCTAACCATTTACAAAACTTACATAAGACCCCTGCTAACATACGCTGCTCCGGCCTGGTATGCACTCCTGAGCGATCATCAGAAGCGGCGACTTCAGGCCCAGCAGAGTTTGTCATTACGAACTATAGTCGGTGCGGGTCGCTACGTCCGAAATGACGTCATAGCGGCCAACCTAAATATAGAGAGCCTGCAAGAATTCGTGGTCCGGCTGGCGCGCAGTATGTTCGACCGCGCCGACAACGGGCCACACGAACACCTCAACGGCTTCGCGCCGTTGCACTCACGGCCGCCGGACGGGCGACCCTATCCAAGAGAACTCCTCCCTATATAGATTATGGAGTCGAGTAAACTCCACAATGCCGCAGAAAGGCCAACTCTGACATAATAATTTGTGTTAAACACAATTGTTGGATAACCAGCTTTAATGATAATTTAACCCACCGCGACAAAAGTCGCTAAAACAACGCCTTCACCATCAAGGCGCCCAAGACCGGCACACTGTAGTGTGCCGTGAGGAAAATCCGGGTAAAGGGGTACACCCCGGGGCCCGAGACCTGCACGGCATTATGCCCTGCAGAGGACAACAACGACGTCATACAAATCGTTCGGGACCAGCTACCAGTATATAATATAATCAAGAAAGAAAAGTATATAGGGAAGTGATAGGGAAAGTAATTACTCTCTCACGGAACGGTTTGAAGATAATTACTGTTTTATTCCCAAGGGATCCTTCACCTTTAAAATAAGTACAGTTCATTGGTCATTTCAGTCGCTAGCGCGGCACATATTGAAGAATTAAGGCGTTGGGACCGGGACGACCTCGGAAGACCCGTAATCCCCGCCTGAACCTATTTGAAGAAAAAGAAGAGGTCGACGCCCTTGTGTGTTACTCCGTTGCGGGGTTCACATACGTTGTTCCCGAACCCAACGTAGGTGTCATAGGAGGTTAGGGAATCCGCTGCTGAACGAGCCCTGACAAAGATCCTTCCCTCGTTCCTGTCCTTTTTCAATTGGTCCTTCGAGACGGATCTAAGGAACCAGCTGTGAACTGCTGGATACCATTCAAGAGGATCTTCGGAGCCGAGTGAAGATCAGCGACCGAAGGAAGCCGGAGGTTTGAGCTGAAGCAACAGGACCAAAGCCAAGAAGACCAGGCCAGCGCAGTAGGCCCATCAGGGCTTAGGCAGGACCGGACCTGGAATACTGATAGCTACCGGAAGAAAGAAAACCGGGATTGCGGCTTGGGGCATGTGCTCGCATGGGGCACGTATCGCAGCCAGGCGCAGGTGCCTTTTGAAGGCGCTCATCGTGGCCAAGCAGGGCTTGGCATTTTTTCCTGTCGGCCAAGCGTGCTCGGCATTTTCCACTGAACGTTTCCTGTCTGACGACCGTGTCCAGCATTTCCTGTTGGGTCATCAGGCTCGGCATTTCCTCTACGGGATTGTGTTTTCATTTCCTGTAGCGCTCAAAGGCGTTTGGTGTTTGCTGTTACTAACGAGGGAGCGCTCACTGTTGCCAGGCAAGGGTGCAAGAAAGAAGAAGAAGCATCCACCGCTGCTGCTGCCAGGCGAGGGTGCTCGTGTGGGCACCTGACTGCATCGCGGCCGGAGGAGAGCGCCTGGACGAGGCGTCACCGGCGACTGGGCGGCGAGCACAGCATACATCCCGACCCCCTAACGGTGCCAAACCGGTCGGGCTCTGGCACAACACCTTCGGGTGGAGCAGTTCTCTCGGGCGAGACTGCGCTTGCACTACTGGCTCGACTGTTTCGCCATATTCCTTGGCGGGACAGTTCCTAAACCTTTCCTCCATTCCATTCCTGCACGACTCCATCCCTGGACGGCTCACCACGGTAGGCCCCCGTCCAGGATTGATGGGGCTGATAGGGCTGTTAGAGTGGTAGTAGGGTTGTAGGGTTGGGAGATAAGGGGGGGGAGGGGTAGTGGGGTTAGGTTGGGGTGTAGAAGGGTTATAGGTAAGGGGTTGTAGGGACCGTAGGAACAGTTAGGGACTGTAGGCCAACAATCACCTTCCTGCAAGATGAAGAAGGCACAACACCAGACAGAGAGGAGCGAGGGAACCAGGACAAGAACAGGGCTCTCAAGAAAGGCTAAAGAGGCGGAATCATCTGCAGCGACCACAGCTACTGCTTCGAGTGGGGCAACTCCTTCAAGTGGAGCCACCACCGATACGTCCACATGCACGTGGGACTCAGGGGCGTCCGTGGCAACGACAAGCAACAGGACGGACACCAGTGGTACGCAGACCAGCACCGCACAGAAATCCGTTATATCCAGGAGTGAAACGATAGTCGAAAAATTAGGTCAAGGGACCGAAGAAGCGGCATCGTTAAGAACAGTAATCGGGCACACTAGTGACAAAGGGTCACAGAGAGGTAGTAGGTCATCGCGATCGGCGAGGCTGAAAGCCGAATTAGAGGCGCGGATTAAATTCGAACGCTCAGAGCTCGAAGGAGCACAGGCAGCTGCTGCCTTAGCCAAGTCTCAATTGGAGTTGGCACGTCTCAACCGAGAAGAGGAGATCGACTCGAGTGAGGATAATGAAGAGCGGAATACTCAGGTGGAACCTTTCGTAAGGAGTTAGGTTCAACAGACCATAATGAGCGCGCCGGTTAGTGTAACGCAACCCGACATTACTGATAAGGGAGCGTGTAAGGGATCACGCCGCAAAGGGGCGGAGGTCGAGCGCAACCTAGGAAATGCACAGAAAGCACACGCGTGTGAGGTGTCAGAATTGACCGAAGCGATTGTGAGCGCAATAAAGATAGCGGGTAAAGATAAGTCTTCCCAGCTTCTTTTCCTCCAGGAATTACCGGTCTTCGATGGAGACCTGGGTGAATGGATAATTTTCAAAACGGTGTTTGAAGACACAAGAAGCCAATTTTCAGGGGTGCAGAATGTCGCACGCCTTAGGAGGGCATTAAAGGGCACCGCTAAGGAAGCGGTTAAGTCATTGTTGTTTACTTTGTGTGAACCTGAAGAAATAATGAACGCTCTCGAAAGAAGATTCGGTAGGGTTGAGATGCTCATTCTAGCCGAAATCGAGAATGTAAAGCGTATGCCAAGAATGGCGGAAGATTGCCGAAATATAGGTTCTTTTGCAAGTCGCATTACGAACGTGGTTACTGCAATTCAAGCGTTGAACCAACCACAGTATTTATACTCACCGGAGTTAGTAAGCCGTATAGTGGAGAAACTTGGAACTATGATTAAATTTAAATGGTTCGAATATCGAGCTCAGCATCCTTTGGAGCCAGAGTTACAGAAGATGGCCAAATTTTTGAATTCATTGAGTGAACAATTTGGAACGTCCTTAAGCAATGAAAATGTGCCTGAAAAACGGAAACGTCCTGAATTCAGGAAGCAAACTGTACACACTGCAAAGGGGTCTGTACGCAACCGTTTTAAGAGCGAGCGTTATGAACGCCGAAATAATAAAGGGCACAACCGACAAGTGGTTATGATAACCCAGGATAAGCCTGTAAGTCGGGTAACACATAAGTGTGTTATATGTAACAAGGAACACTCTATAGTGAGTTGTTACAAATTTAAGGATATGAATAATCGCGAAAAATGGGAAGCGGTTAAAAAGGCGAAAGTATGTTTCCAATGTTTGTCACCTAACCATAGGAGGTTAGAGTGCAGAGCGAAAAAATGTGGTGTAGAGGGATGTAGAATGGCACATCATCGAATGCTACATCGATACCCCAATAAAAATACCTCGCCGCAAGGGGACGAGGGGGGTAAAGAGGCTCAAATTACAACTGTTAGTACAGTGAATGCACTGGCATGTGCATATTTAAAAATTATACCGGTCGAGTTGTATGGACCTAGAGGAAAGGTCAAGACCACAGCTCTTCTGGATGAAGGGTCAACCATGACACTCATAGAGGAGTGGATGGCTCAGAAGTTAGCACCTCGCGGACGCAAAGAAGAATTACGTATTGAAGCCGTAGGAGGTAAGCGAATTAACGACGACAGTTCGTATCGCTTAAACGTTAAAATAAAAGGCATTTTCTCGAAAGAATTAGAGGAGATAAGTGTACAAACAATTAAGTCACTTAACCTTTCTCCGCAGTCAGTAGGCCGAGAATTATTGCAACGGTGTTCTCATTTGACACCGAGTTGATTTATGAGAGGTCCAGACCTACCATATTAATCGGCCAGGACAATTGGCATCTCATAGTTACTCGTGAATTAATTTCAGGAGGTAAGAACCTACCTGTAGCATCGCTCACCAAACTTGGATGGGTTTTACATGGTCACATTTCGGGTGGCATTAAACCAATCAAGATTGTTAACCACATTTCCACCAAGAAGGAGGAGGACATGGAGAAGTTAATCAAGGATTATTTTAGTTTGGAATCTCTGGGAGTGTCTGCGCGAAAGCCCGCGAACGACCCAGAAGAACGAGCTTTAAATATTTTGAACAAAACGGTACGTCGTGTACCTAATAATAGGTACGAGACTGCTTTGTTATGGCGCACAGATAATGAGTGCATGCCGTCGAATAGAGCGCAGGTTGAAAGTCGCCTGTTTAATATCGAAAAGAAGCTCGATAAAAATAGCGAGTTGAAAAAAGAATATGAGAAGCAAATTGAAAATCTCATCGTTAACGGTTACGCAGATAAAGCGAACCATATTTCCATTTCCCCACGCACGTGGTATCTTCCTCACTTCGCAGTGACTCATCCACAAAAAAGGAAAATAAGAATAGTTTTCGACGCCGCCGCAAGGACGGGCGGACGTTGTCTCAATGATGCATTGTTAACCGGACCGGACTTATTAAAGTCGTTATTTGGCGTTCTGCTACGATTCAGAGAAGGAAGCGTAGCAGTGATGGCAGACATTAAAGAAATGTTCCTGCAAGTGAAAATTCGGGAAGAAGACAGGGACAGCCTTCGATTCTTATGGCGGCACAATCGTGACGCGCCACCGGAAGAGTATAGAATGACGTCACTCATATTTATAGCGGCATCATCACCATGCATCGCTATATATGTGAAGAATAGAAATGCGCAGGATAACGCACATATCTATCCAGAAGCAGCTTCCGCGACGGAAAGCAATTTTTATATGGATGACTATCTACAGGCATTTCCCGACGTGACGACGGCCGAAAGGATAGTAAACGATATGTATGAATTACATAAACGTGCTTCTTTCAAACTAAGGGGATGGGCTAGCAACCAACCCGAGGTTTTATGTAAAATGGAGAATAAATATAAGAGCGACAGTGCTTCACTGGGAGATAAGGAGCACACAGAACGCACTTTAGGTTTGATATGGAATATCAAACGAGATATAATAAGTTTCTCCATAAGTCTTCGTAACACACCGGAAGAGGTGATGGAAGGTTTACGACCGCCTACGAAGAGGGAGATAACTAGCGCTGTGATGTCAGTCTTCGATCCTTTAGGACTCGCATCACCCATAACGATTCAAGGGAAGTCGCTAATCCAGCAAGTATGGAGGCCAGGCATCTCTTGGGATGAAGAAGTTCCACACGAATTACACGTGTTATTTTGTAAATGGATATCGGAAGTGAAGAAATTAGGTCATTTAGAAGTACCTAGACCCGTTGCTGAAGGCGTCGGCAAGGGAGAGTTACACACTTTCACGGATGCTAGTGAGAAAGCATACGCCGCCGCGGTGTATTACGTCACCACGGACGAGCCAGGAGAAAGGCGGATTACGCTGATCGCCGCAAAGGCAAGAGTAGCGCCGCTGAAACCAATTTCCATTCCAAGGCTTGAATTACAAGCAGCTCTTATGGGCAGCCGATTAGCTGCATCAGTTAGGGAAGAGAGCAAGTACGAGATATCCGAGCGAATATTTTGGACGGACTCACGTACAGTGTTAGCGTGGATTAAGTCAGACCCTCGCGCTTTTAAACCATTCGTTGCTCATCGATTGGCTGAGATCGAAGATCACAGTAAACCATGTGAATGGCGATGGGTTCCGACGTCACAAAACGTGGCAGACGACGCCACTAGAAATTTTCCTTCCACCTTCGATGTAAGTCATCGCTGGTTTCAAGGACCTCAATTCCTCAGAACAAGTCCTGATTTATGGCCCAAACAAGTGGACACCATAAATAGCTTAGAAACGGGTGAAGAAAAATCGCCGAAAGGCGTAAACGAGCTAAGAAAGCAAGAGCCGTTAAGTCTACCCGACTACGGACGATTTAGCAGCTTTAAGAAATTCCTTGGGGCAACTACACGCACCTTACAAGCGGTAGAAAAATTCAAAAGTTTAAGAAAGTCGGTTAAAGGACCCGACAACACAGCCGAAAAGTCGGTTATGTGTTCCAACGAAATTTAAGCAAAGTCGGTTAAAGGACCCGATGGCGCGTTGGACATAACGCTCTTAAAAAGAGCTGAATAATTAATTTGGAAGTTCGTTCAAGACGAGTGTTTCCATTCGAAAATAAAATGCTTGAAAGCAGGCAAAAGCGTTGAAAGAAGTTCACGCTTAAGTAAATTATCTATGGAAATAGGAGAAGATAACTAACTCCGTTTAAATGGGCGTTTACCTTTCAAGTCTAATTTGACTGAGGAAAGTAGAAAACCTGTCGTATTAGACGGTAAACACGAAATCGTTAAAATGATGATTAGAGAAATTCATCATCATTTTGGACATGCCAATCACCAGACGGTGATGAATGAGGTGAACCAAAAATTTTATGTCTTGAACTTGCGTAACGTAGTACGAAGTGTGTCACATCACTGTCAGTGGTGCAGGTCATACAGGTCAAAGCCGCAGAACGTGCTACAAGGAAATCTTCCTCTGGAGAGAATAGCTCATCATGAACCACCTTTTACATGCTCAGCCGTAGATTATTTCGGACCCATGAGTGTGACTATAGGAAGGCGACACGAAAAACGTTGGGGTGTTTTATTCACGTGTCTGACCACCAGAGCAGTACATCTGGAATTAGCAGCCTCATTGACACCAGCGTCAATGATAATGGCGTTGAGGCGATTTATCGCCAGAAGAGGAAAACCAGCCGTTATATACAGCGATAACGAGACGAATTTCAAAGCTGCAAATAAAGAATTATTGCAAGCATGCGAAGAGTGCTATGAGGGCATGAAAAACGAGTTATTTAGAAAATATATTAAATGGAAATTTATACCTCCGGGAGCACCGCACATGGGTGGCGCTTAGGAGAGGTTAGTAAGATCGATTAAAATTGCGTTGACCGCTACGCTCAAAGAAAGGAGCCCGCGAGAGGAGGTTCTGCATACGTTGCTTTTAGAAGCAGAGCATACTGTAAATTCCAGACCTCTGGTAACATTCAGTATGGATAGTCCTGAAGAGGGTTTGACACCCAATCATTTTCTTCTCGGACGCTCATGTAGTGATCGACCACCTGGATTATTTTTAGAGTAACATCTGACGGGTCAACTCAATAGGAAATCCGCCCAGAGGTTAGCCGACCATTTTTTGGACGAGATGGCTGAAAGAGTACATGCCTACTTTAATACCTCGAACGGGTAATAACGGAAGGTTCATGGAACCTAAAGAAGGTGATATTTTCTTGATAATAGATCATTCGTTGCCACGAAATACGTGGCCGAAAGGCAAGATTAATAGGACGCTACCGGGACCAGACGGTCACACCAGAGTGGTTGACGTCATTACTGGCACAGGTATCTTGAGGAGACCTACATCCAGAATAATAGTCCCGGTACCCGCGACGCCTCTCAAATGATGGTGCTGATGCACGGGGGGGAGGTTGTTGGCGACGCGTCTATAAGAATATTTCAATTTATTAGTTAACCGATTACGAACAGCTTCTAAAAACAAATTATCGAGCAATAATATTCTAATAAGAAAACACTTAGTTGAATCTTAAAGAAATATCAAATGGGTTCGATTCCCAGGCCGGACTAGTTTGTCGTTTTCTTAGTAATATTTTCTTAATAAATTCATATAGGGAATTTTTAAGATATAAATTATGTTTCCGGGTTCAGTTCCCCGGTTGAAATCACCTTTCCAATAATATTGTTAATTTAAAGGAATATTAAAATAAAGTTAGAGACCAGGATTTGTTCCCCGGTCGAAATGATCACTTTGTGTATAAATATAATTAATGAAAATTAATTGCATAAGTATTATCTTATATAAGTTTGATACGTTTTGTATGAAAATAAAATGTTTATTTTCATTGTTTGATTCATAAAATATTTTGTTTTTGTTATCTGATAAGAAACATGATAGCTGATAAGAATCTAGTTAGAAATAATTTCCGACATTTGGGAGTTGTGTAGAATCAGTTGTTCACCTAGTATTGGTTGATAGCAGTGTGTGCTAAATTTGCCACCTTTTTACCGACAATTGAGAGTCGTGTAAGAATTAGTTGTTCAAATAGCGCGAGTTCATAGCCGCGCGTTAACCTTGTACTTAGGAGATCAAAATAAGTAGAAATTTAAATATTTGCAAATTTCAGCAATTCATGTAAAATTGACTTGTAAAATATTTCAGATTGACTGTATGAGCAAAATAGGTGAATTCTGTGTTATTTTCATGTGAAAATTCCTTTGAATTAGTGAAATATTGATAGTTTTGTGTAAGAAATTTAAGTGTTTTAAATAGTAAAATGTATAGGAAAAATGTAAATTAAACTATTGTATTAGTTAAGATATTTATATTTTCAAATGAAGAACATTGTTTCAAACTTATATGTTAGACATTTAAGAATTCTAACTTAGTACATACGTTGTAAAATAGGCATATTTTGTTGAATAAATAAAAGGTTTTTTTGTGATATAAAAATGTAATGTATATCATAGTATAGATATTTTTTGTGCTATCTTTATAAATAAAATGTATAAATGTATGTCTTATACAAATAAAGATATTGGGCAAACCGTGAGAGAGTGATAGTACAAATTGATGTAATTAAGTAGCGTAATCGCACAGAGGGCGCGGCTCTCTTTCGAGTATAGCTTTGTTGATACCCCATTAAACTGGTTTTCATACAAATATCAAGGATCTCCTAGGTGTGCGTTGTTTGCAGTTAGCAGTGGCTGTAAATGACCGCCGGTACGACATACTCCGCCGAACGTTGAGTCCCGTGATTCCGTGAGGCGTCGAGGTCACCGGCCCCTAGGTGATTCTTGGGCACTTTATGCGCTCCGAGCATCCTGTGCCTAGTCGCGTCATAAAGTGCCACCGTCGCACTTCCCCCAACCCTTTTGCTGACAAAAGGGGTAGGCAGTGCCCAGTTTGTGAATACGCCAATTACGATCTACACTCCGCCTTCCGCGTCGCGCTTCGTGCCGAATCGGCTGGCAATTATTAGACAGGGCCAAAAAGAATACCTGACTGACTTTAGGTAGGTTTCAACATGTCCGATAAGGACAAAGGGGAGCCTCCACCTAAACCCAAACCCAGAAGACCACCCGACCGTCCTGGTGTACTAGACCGTCCTATCGCGTACCGCGACATATTCGATCCTGAAAGGACTAGAGTAGTGTCCTCCTACTCTCAGATCCCAACAAGGAAACCCTCCTCCCCGGGTAAGGAGCCCGCACCGAGGACCGCGCTCTCGCCCATCGTACCTGGAGGTACGACTGGGCGGGAACCGTTCCCCCAACCCCAGCGGGCAAAGAAGACCCAGAGAAGGCATACGCCTCCAGAAACAGCAGCATCCCTCCAGGAGAAGAGGCGATGCTATAGTACCACCAACTCCTCGGATTATTCTTCATCCGAGGGAGAATCGGATCACCAACCGAAAAAGCCGATTAGAAGATCACCTCCTAAATCGCCATCGCCGACTAAAACCACCCCCCCCCCCCAGAACACCGGAACACACCAGCATGGATGCTGCTGATCTGGAGCAGGGAGGAGAAGGGTCATACGGATGGAGTGCAACCACGTATGCAACCCTGGCACCTAGCACATCTGCCGGACACTCACCATCCGCGCCTACCACCAACCCTTCAGGCCGGCCATCGGACGATGGTCAGAGGCCTTCCACCAGCTATGCCCAACTGGTAGCTGCCCCGGCAGTACCAAGGACAAAGATTGCCGAAACACCCAAACCGCCGGAAGAATCGGCGAAAAGGTACCCACCAATAGTGGCAGAGTGCTTGCCGGATTGGACGAAGCACTTCGAGGCACTAAACAAGAAACTGGGCCACCCACCGAATGCTCGTCCATTCGGCAAGGGAGTAAGATTTACCCCACAGAGTCCGGAAGAATTCCGGACGGTACAAAAGTACCTTATAGAGATGACAGAAAAAGTACCAGCTATGTCCTGGTACTGCTACACCCCCGAGGAGGACAAGCCCACGAAAGTGGGCATTCGGGGACTACCAGTGGGCACGGATCCAACCGCGATAGAGGGGGCTATCAGGGCAAAGGGGTTCCCGATTAGGTACGTAAAAGGGATTCCCCCCCCCGTAGAGGCAGACCTGGGTGCCTCTACTTCGCGCAGCTGGACCACCTGAGCCTGGAGCGCCTTAACGAACTCTACCAAGTCGACGAGCTCCTCTTCATGAGAGGAGTCGTCATAGAGGCCTGGCAAGGAAGAGCGGGCCCTTCACAGTGCCACCGCTGCCAGGCCTTTGGCCACGCTTCTACGAATTGCTTCAGGCCAGTGAAGTGTGTTCGCTGTGCCGGAGACCACATAGCCAGCAACTGCCCAAGGGGTAGAGATGAGGAACCGCGATGCGCTAACTGCGCCAAGAACCACACCGCTAACGATCGCCGCTGCCCAGTCCTGAGGAGGATTGCAAGGAAGCAGGGGATCACTCTACCGGGACTACTCCCAGAGGAGCCCAAGAGGGTCCCCCAAAGTCGTCCCAGGGCCGTGGTTCAGGAAGACGGGTGGACCACCATTAGAGGAAAAGGAAGGCAACCCGCCCCCCCTCCACCCGTCACGGCACCCACAGGAACGGCACTGGTGCCCACCATGAGTACAACTAAGGCAACCACCGGGGCGACTCTTCAGCCCCCCGCTAATGACGCCATAGAGCGCCAAACCTCGCAGAGGAGTAAGCGGGGGAGGAAGAAGAAGAAGAAGGTGCAGCCTCCTCCTCAGGCAGCAACCTCTACCCCAACCCCAACGGTAACGATAGCCCAGGCGCAGGTTACCATGGAAGATAAGAAAGCCAGAATGGGTAGAGTGCCAGAAAGGGCTCTATCAGAAAATAGAGCCCGCTCTACACATAGAGCGCGCTCTACCCATGAGCAAAGAACAGCACACCAACACCCGAGACCAGCGCCATCATCCGCAACTAGAACACCTCTAGCCGGCTTCGAGACTGCTGACGCCATCCAACGTTTGGTTGGCATAGCAATCGAGGTCGGCAGTCAAGTCCTGGCTGATATTAGAGCCGGGACAGATCCGATCACAGCGGTTATGAAGGCGCTGGCTAATCTACTGGCTCGGCACTACAGTGGAGGAGTCTAACCTGCGCCTCCTCTACTGGAACCCTGGTGGAATCCAGCAGAAGTTACAAGAACTCCGCACCGTCGCCCAACAACAAGACGTACATGTCATCTTGCTGGGAGAGACGAAGTTAAATCCGAGTACACGCATAAGGCTGCCCAATTACCATCTGTATAGGAGGGACGAGGTCACTTCTCAAGGGGCCGCTTACAGAGGGACAGCGGTCCTAGTGAGAAGGGACATCGTCCATCAAGAACTAGACCTACCGGAATACCAGACTATGCGCTCTATCGGCATAAAAATGGAGGCGGCGGGCGAGGAACTTAGGATCTTTGCAGCATACCGCCCGCCAGGGACTCCATTTTGCTCCTCAGACGTCCGGACGGTAATGGAAGGCGAAACACCGACCATCATCGCCGGGGACCTAAACGCCAAACACCCGGCGTGGGGATCTAGACTGATCAACCCGCCGGGTCATGCGCTATTTGAAGACGCCGAAAGATACGGCTATGACGTTTTAGGTCCTGAAGAACCGACACATATTCCTACGGATCCACGAAGTCGTCCGGATGTACTGGACATCGTGCTCGCTAGGAACATCAACTACCCGATAGTGGTAGAGGTGCTGTACGACCTGGAATCACAGCACCTCCCGATCTTAATTACCCTTGGCCTAAAGGCGGTGACTACGCCGCCCAGAACAGTGAAGACACGTGTCGACTGGAGGCTCTACCACAAACACCTGCAGGAGAGACCTCCAGCACACCACCCCTTAAACACAGCGGACGACGTAGAGGCCGCAGCCACAAACATGACAAAGGCAATACAGGAGGCCCTCAACGCTGCCTCTACGATCGTCCCGATGTCCTCCAGAAGGGATGATCTGCCGCATAACATCTGCGTGCAGATCAAGAGAAAAAGGGCCTTAAGGAGACTCTGGGCGCGTACTCGCTGCCCGAGAATTAAAACGAGACTGAACACCTTGTCGGAGGAACTGTCGGTTGCAGTCCAGGCACACAGAGGAGATGCCTGGGAGCGGCGCATATGGAAGGCGGAAGAGCACGATGCGTCGCTCTACAAACTGAACCGGCAGTTAACTAAAGCCAAACCTCCCGTTTGCCCGCTGACCAACAACGCGGGCGAACGTCGTTACGATGCCAAGGGGAGAGCGGATATCCTAGTCGAGCACTTCGAGGAGCAATTTATGCCGAACCCAGCAAGTGCGGAGTTCTTGGAGCTTCATGCCCGAAAGGAGAGTCGCGTACAGGAGTTCCTGTCGTCGCCCGCGCCGCCTCATGAAAGAGAGTGGTTCATCTCCCCCCGCTGAACTGCGGTGGACAGCAACCCGCCTGCAACCGAGGAAGGCGCCGGGGCACGACGGGATTACCAACGCTGCACTCCGACAGCTGCCCCATAGAGTCCTAGTAGAGCTTGGTCGACTCTACAATGGGATACTGCGGACATCCCACTTCCCGGAGGACTGGAAGAAAGGCAAAGTTATCGTCTTGCCGAAACCCGGGAAGGACAGGCGTAGAGCTGCCAGCTACAGGCCGATCACGCTGCTACCACACATAGCTAAACTGCTTGAAAGATTGTTGCTAAGACGCCTCCGCCCGTGCATCCAACTTCGGGCGGAGCAGCACGGATTCAGGAGGGGTCACTCTACAGCAACACAGCTGACCAGAGTGCTGCACCTGCTTGCGGCCGATTACAACCGTGGCCGCACCACGTTGGGCGTCTTTCTCGATATCGAGAAGGCGTTCGACAGGGTGTGGCATTCTGGATTACTTTTTAAATTGGAAGAACAGACCAGTGTCCCTCCTGCTATGTTGCGGCTAGTGGCGTCTTTCCTGGCAGACAGGAAGTTCTACGTCTGCGTAGAGGGCGCCGAGTCCGCAACCAGAACCATCAGAGCCGGCGTTCCTCAGGGCAGCTGTTTGTCTCCAGTCCTGTACGCGGCTTATACCAACGACATCCCTACCCTGGCAGGCAGGCTGCAAGAATGGGAGGAGGACGTGGAATTGGCGTTATATGCGGACGATAGCGCTTATTTCATCTCTTCCAGAAGAGCCCATATTGCCGCTGCCAGGATGCAACGCCTCCTGGACCTGTTGCCACCATGGCTAGATGAGTGGAGGATGGTCGTCAACGTTGGTAAGACGACCGCTCTGCTCACTCGCCGCCTCAGGAACCTACCACCTCAATTAACCCTCAATGGCCAGCAGATCGCGTACGAGAAGGCCGTGACCTACCTTGGGTGCCGGATCGACCGGGCGCTGCGCATGACTGCGCACGTCGACCTCGTCGTCCGTAGAGCACGATGTGCGCGGGCGATGCTACGTCCGGTCCTGGCATCCAAGTTACCACTTAACACCAAAGTGCGTGTATACAAAACCTACATCAGAGCCATTATCACCTATGCTGCTCCGGCCTGGTACGCGCTTCTGAGTGAGCCTCTGAGGCGGCGACTGCAGGCCCAGCAAAATATGGCGTTAAGAACCATCGTCGGTGCGGGTCGCTACGTCCGGAATGACGTCATAGCGGCCAACCTGAAGATTGACACCATACAGGAATTTGTGGCCCGGTTGGCGCGCGGACTGTTCGACCGTGCAGACAACGGGCCGCATGTACATCTTAACAACTTTGCGCCGCTACACACTCGCCCTCCGGACGGGCGACCCTATCCAAGAGAACTCCTCTCTATATCGATTAGAGAGTCGAGTAACAACCCTCAATGCCGCTGAAAGGCCAACTCCGACCTCATTAGATAACCTCCTTTTTTCGTAGTCATAACCGACTACGAAAAAACTACCGATAGCGACAATTCGTTTTTATACTTACAACGCCAATAGAAGGCTCCCAGGACCGGTCCATAGTAGTGGACCGCGAGGACAGCACGGGTAATGGGGGCTTACCCCGAGGCCCGAAACCTCCATGTGTGTCTACACGCATGAAGAAGACATCAACGTACAAATCGTTCGGGACCAGCTACCAGTATATAATATAATCAAGAAAGAAAAGTATATAGGGAAGTGATAGGGAAAGTAATTACACTATCACGGAACGGTTTGAAGATAATTACTGTTTTATTCCCAAGGGATCATTCACCTTTAAAATAAGTACAGTTCATTGGTGTCGCTAGCGCGGCACATATTGAAGAATTAAGGCGTTGGGACCGGGACGACCTCGGAAGACCCGTAATCCCCGCCTGAACCTATTTGAAGAAAAGGAAGAGGTCGACGCCCTTGTGTGTTACTCCGTTGCGGGGTTCACATACGTTGTTCCCGAACCCAACGTAGGTGTCATAGGAGGTTAGGGAATCCGCTGCTGAACGAGCCCTGACAAAGACCCTTCCCTCGTTCCTGTCCTTTTTCATATATTATTAGTATTTTGCTAACAATTTGCCACCAAGGTATAATTTAAATTATTGAACAATGGTGTTTTGTATATAATTTAATTTGTTGGCAAGTAGGATTCGAGTTTTCTGCTCTGTGATTTTTCACTATTATAAAGAGAAAGTATTCAGCAGCGTCCAAGCTAATTAACGCATTAACTAACATAATGTGTTGTTATCATATAGATATCGAAACAAATCTTTTGTCGTATTAACATAAGATGTTGTTCAATTTTTATTAATGAAAACTGTTTACAATGATTACATATACTTTCATCTCTTTTTTAACTTCCCTAAATCTCATTGTAGTTGGTAAAACTTTGTTTTACAGCATGTATGTTTTGAATTATGTTTTGGACACTTTTTATAAAATCTTTGATTAAAGGAATTAAACAAAATCAAAAAAGTGATTAACTTCAGTCAGCCAGTAATATCTGCAGTATCTGTGCTCTCTTGGGGTAATTAATAATGTTTTGAAAATAAAATCAAAGCAAAGTTGTTACATATAAATATTTATTTAACATTAATTATTAATATGTTACGAGCTTGAGGTTCGTGACAATAAAAATTGCCGATAAAATTACCTAAATTAACACTTTAATTTACTTTACACAAATTAAAACTAAAAACACTAATAATTAAACACACTAATTCACTTAATTCCGCTCCGAAGCTTCGCTTGTGTCGCCGAGTTCAAGTCTACTTCGATCGCATCTTGCAGCGCCTACTTATATAAATTAGCAAAATATCCAGAATGTTCAAGTAAACACGCGCAAGGTACCGAGAGTTCGAGTTTTAAACTTCAAGAAGTTTAGTTCTTCGGTTCGAGACTAGATGGCGCTAGTGCGCCGATTTGAGGCATTGGAGCGCGTAACAATATGTTTCAGTTGTAAAGACACTTGCACAAAATCTTAGACAACCTGATACACGTTGGTTAAAAAATTTTGGTGCTTTTAAACGTTTTGCCAAACCTGCAACTATGCAGGTGACAGCACTGGTGATGATTAGTACACCGGCCGTGCCAATATTTCGCGGAAAAACGTCTCCGGGGACCAGGACAAACTTGTGTCTGAAGTCGAGTCTTTGCTGAACAAAGTGTCGGATGGGGAGGACTAAATCTACTCCAGTTAACCCTCAGAAGACACAAGTTAGCGCGTTTATCGGTTAAAAGAACCCCTTTGTCGTATCTCCTCAGTTTGAAGGCACTCCCCTTTTTGCCTCAGCCAGTATTGGAATCCTCGGCGTCAACACATCGAGTGACGTGCAGTTTCGTGGTCACTTGGAAGAGAAGGCCAAATTGGCCTCTAAAAAGCTTGGCGTGCTCAGCAGAGCGGGACAGCATTTCATGCCAGCACACCGCCTGCAACTTTACAAGGCGCAGGTTTGGTCGCACATGGAATACTGTTCCCATCTCTGGGCTGGGGCTCACCAGTACCAGCTCCTTCCACTTGACTGCATCCAGCGCAGAGCGGCTCGAATCGTTGACGACCGAGTGCTTTCCGATCGGCTCGATTCACTGGCGCTGCGAAGAGATGTTGCGTCACTTTGTCGTATTTTATCGCATTTATCACGTGGCGTGCTCTGAGGAATTGTTTGGATTAATCCCAGCCGCTAAATTTCATGAACGCACTACGCGGCAAACCTCCCGATACCATCCACACCATCTGGATGCTTGGCGGTCACCACTGTACGTTTCACTAGGAGTTTTCTTTCGACCGTACGACCTCTCTGTTGAACAATTTACCACCGGCAATTTTTCCGGTCCGATACGACCTGGAGGCCTTCTATAAAAAAGACTTCTACTTTCTAAAGGGGCGGCAACGTTCTATTGTATACTTATTTATGCTCGTTTGCCTCCTCTACTGTAAAAAAATTCGTCTTTATGGGGCAATGTATAATCGCTTTTACAACAGAATCCCAGAAAATGTACAAAATTTGTCAAGAAACAAGTTTAAAATGTTTTATTAAAGGAAAAACGTACAAAACGTGTTTTGAAATATCAAAAAATACATCAATGAAAATAACCTATGGGAATGAAGTAATCGCCACCATGATTGTTCTATTAAAATTTATTTAAAAAATACAAACAAAACTATTGTAAAGTGAAATATGTTTTAAAAAAGTCGAACCAGTTGTAAATAAAACATGATTTTCAATAAGTTTTATGTAATAATCTACAGGATGTTTGGAAGGTCGATGGAAAGCCGTAAAGCGGAGCTAGTATAGACTATTTAGAACCATTTGTACCCAACTTGTCTTAGACGAAGTGCGACTATTTTATTTTTATCAAGCTTTAATGATTTTTGATGACAAAACCCAAAATTTTGGAGTTAGTTGTAAATTGTGGCCAGTTTGAAAGACAAATCATTTACTTTTTATTTTATTTTATTAAAGTAATGTGGTAAACAGTCTAATGTAACATGATTCAGGCATCTGTATCATGTGATAAGCTTTTTTACAGATATTTGAAGTCAATGATTTATTTAAAGATTGAGGAAAGCTGTTATTTGACGGCATTAAAAAAATACGGATAGTGTTGTTTTTGTTTAAACATTTTTTAAAACATGCCTGGTTATTGTTCTTTCTTTTGAGGCAACAACTACGCGGATAGCTCACAAATTATTGAAATTGGGGCTTATAAACCAATTGAGGGAGAAAATTGAATATGTCAAGCAAGGCGATAAAACGACATAAGTGCTTTAAAAAAATAGTTTTAATGTTGTAAATCATTACATAACAGAGTTCAATTCTGAGTATTAATTGCCACGTTCGAAATAAAATTGAGGGGACCTTCTAACAAAGGCCAACGCGTAGAGGGTGCGATGAGATAGCAATAAACTTGACCTACTCAGGTAGCGAGCCTAGTAATAAAAAAATAGCGATGCGTAAATTACATTTCACAATAAAAACAACTTCATGGGGGTAAGACAATAGAATCGTGTTTCTTTCGTCTGGGTAACTACCTGTTTCTTTCAGGGACGCTAGTATACTTCGTCGAGTTACAACTACGTTAGTGACTGGACGTTATTTCCTTATTCGTGACAAATTACCGTGTTTAGTTGTAGTAGCCCTTTGCGCACCTGCACGTGTTAATTTGGTTTGAATTGTTTCACCGTGTCCAGTTGTAGCCTTAGCTACCTAGCTCTGCGCTCCTGCACGTGTTCGTTTTGACTGTATTTTTGTTTTAATTCGCTTCTACGCCGTTTTGTATTTGAGAAGTGACTATGACTTCTTTCTGATGAGGAATATGCTGACATTGTTATTATGTATGGCATAGCAGACGGGAATGGATCTCCAGCATGACGGATGTACCAAGAACGCTATCCTAATCGCAGAGTACCAAATGTGAGAGTATTTTACAACACATTTCGTCGGCTTGCTGAAGATGGGATACACTTTGTGAAACATGGAGTCAATCCGGGTAGACATGATACTCACATCGAGGAAGATATCTTGGTGGCATTTCAAGCTGATCCACATGCCAGCACTAGAAAAATAGCTCGTAATTTAAATATTTCTCATTAGAAGGTGTGGAAATACAATGCACTAAAATAACAAGTACACGTTTTATGGCATTGGTGTTCAAGGTCTTGAAGAGCGAGATCCTCAGAGAAGGATTCAGTTTTGTCGTTTTCTTCTCAACGCAGATATTGAAGATGCGTGGTTCCTGAAATCAATCTTGTAGACAGATGAAAGTAAATTTTCCGGGGAAGGCATTACTAACTTCCATAACCTTCATCAATGGGCTGAGAAATCTAATAATCCACATTGGAAAAAGCGGAAGTCTTTTCAAAGGAAATTCTCGGTCAACGTGTGGGCTGAAGTAATTGGTAGAACACTGATTGGGCCCCCTTACCCGAGAATTTGGAAACAAAATTTTGTTTCAATTATTTCACCAATAAATTATAATTTTCAACTTTGTAGGCCCTAATTTCATTAATTTGTTAGCTATCCGCGAAGTTGATGCCTCAAAAGAAAGAACAATAACCAGGCATGTTTTTAAAAATGTTTGAACGAAAACAACACCATCGATATTTTTTTTAATGTCGTCAAATAACAGCTTTCCTCAATCTTTAAATAATCACAACATTGACTTCAAATATCTGTAAAAAAAACTTATCTCATGATACAGATGCCTGAATCATGTTACATTAGACTGTTTACCACATTACTTTAATAAAATAAAATAAAAAGTAAATGATTTGTCTTCTAAAACTGGCCACAATTTACAACTAACTCCAAAATTTTAGATTTTGTCATCAAAAATTATTAAAGCTTGATAAAAAAAAATAAAAAAAAGACAAGTTGGGTACAAATGGTTCTAAATAGTCTATACTAGCTCCGCTTTACGGCTTTGCATCGACCTTCCAAACAGCCTGTATATTGAATAAAAATTATACTATGGTATTCTGTAATACATCTACTAACCAGCAGGGACATTGTATAAAGAAATCACAATTGATATTTTGCGAATATTGGTAAATTTAGCACATCTAATGTTAATCAATAATTAAGCAAAGAATTTTTAACAATAAATTTTTATTTTATTTTTTGTAACAGGAACTAACAATTACCACAATAAACATAAACAACTATTAATTACATTGCAGCACTTGTGCTTGTTAATTAATGGTTCTATATAAAATAAAAATTGTAAAGTGCAAATAAAGAGCGAGCTTAAAAGCACTTAATTTAGCGCCATCTGTTAGTTAAAGCAGGTATCAATAACGAAAATAAAATTTGAGTCTCACATCAATCTCTACTCTAGTACATACACAATAATTTAACTTTTACAGTGGTAAAACTTTAACAGTGGTAAAGCCACGCGGCAGCTTTGCTGTTGCACGTATGGGCCGGCTCAAACCGGGGTGGTACCACGACCTCACAGAATACCGGCGTGAAGTGGAAGCTCAGCTTCCGCGTTTCGTCTGGTGAGTGTAGGTGGCCGGAGGCCCAATTCCCCCCCCCCCCTTAACATGGTAGCGGAATTAAGTAAAGATCTACCCCAGGAGGGTACCAGCACCCCTGGAGAATCCCTCGCTGAGCATCCACGACCAAATTACTCCACTCCTGAGCGTGGGTGCTCAGGCTGCCCCGCGTATTATGGGAGGGGGGGGTATTCCGCTCAAGACAACAACTGCTCGGGGCAAACTGAGCAACAAGACCAAGGATAGCCCCGGCACGCTATCCGTGAATTTGTGCAATATCAGGGGACTTCATTCTAAACTAAACGCCGTTCACTACCATCTTGAGACGGCGAGACCGGCTCTGCTCTTTCTGACCGATATGCAGGTGTACACTCCAGCTGATGCTTCGTATCTCTCCTACGCGGGGTACAAACTGGAACACTCCTTTGTGCCTCGGGCTGAAGTTTGCGTATACGTCAGAGAGGACATCTGTTCTCGACGCCTCGGTAGTCTTGAAGGTTCGGACCTGTCCGTCCTTTGGCTACGCGTAGACAGCGACGATCATCCGTGCGTCTACGAGTGCCTCTATAGGTCCCATAGCGGTAATGCCGAAACTGACCGACTCTTTTACCACGTCCAAATGGCTACAGATTCGTTGCTACAGGAGATTCCCTCCGCAGAGATCATGATCCTGGGCGATTTTAACGCCCATCAAGTCGAATGGCTTGGTTTACGTTTAACCGATCATGCGGGGAGATCTGTTCATGGTTTTTCCTTGGCTTATGGTCTGACACAACTGGTTACTTCGGCTACGCGGATTCCAGATGTGGAGGAACAAGCACCTTCCCTGTTGGACCTTCTGCTGACCTCTCATCCGGACGGATATCAGATTTCCGTCGACGCCCCTTTAGGCTCCTCGGAACATTGTCTTGTCCGGAGTGTGGTGCCACTCACGCTGGAATTGCGGATGCATTCTGCAGGCTGCCGTCCTGTTTGGCACTATAGGTCAGCCGATTGGAATAGGATGCGATCTTTCTTTGCATCCTACCCATGGGGGCGGGTTTGTTTCTTGCCGGATGATCCCAACGTTGTTGCTGATTCTGTCGCTGATGAGGTACTTCAGGGTATGGAAATTTTTATTCCTTCCTCTGTGGTGCCCATCGGGGGAAAATCTCAGCCATGGTTTTGTCGCTCCTGCAAAATGGCATCATGCTGTAAGCAGGAGTGCTACCAAGCCTGGGCTGACACATCAATGTCCCGGATGTAAGCACTAGCGCTCTAAAACAGAAGTATAATTCCGCCTCTAGGTCCTTCAAAAGAGTCATTGCCAAGGCAAAGTCAGAGCACATAGGCAGAATTGGCGAGAAACTAGTTCGCCTTCCTTCTGGAACCCGTGCATTCTGGTCTCTCGCCAATGCTGTCCAGGGGAATTTCTGTCAGCCATCTCTTCCATCTCTGCACAGGGAGGACCACTCACTGGCCCATACATCAAAGGAGAAAGCCGATCTGCTAGGCTCTTTCTTTGCGTCCAACTCGACTCTCGATGACGGGGGGAGTACGCCGCCGATCATCCCGCGGTGTGAGTGCTCCATGCCGGAAGTGCAGTTCACACAGCACTCGGTTCGCAAAACACTCGTCTCCCTGGACATCCACAAATCGAGTGGGCCTGACGGTATCCCCCCAATTGTGCTGAGGACGTGTGCTCCAGAGTTGGCACCGGTCTTAACGCGTTTTTCCGATACTCCTACTCTCTAGGCGTAGTCCCAAAATCATGGAAGACGGCTTTCGTCCATCCGATCCCTAAAAAAAGGCGACCGCTCAGACCCGTCCAGCTACAGGACCATCGCCATCACCTCCTTGTTCTCCAAAACAATGGAATCCATTGTAAACTGCCAGCTCGTGAGGTACCTTGAGAATCACCGGCTGATTAGTGACCGCCAATACGGTTTCCATCGTGGTCGATCAGCTGGTGTTCTTCTGGTCTACCTGACTCGTAGATGGGCGGTGGCAGTAGAGTCCAAGGGGGAAGCATTTGCTGTTAGATTGCGAAGGCCTTCGATCGGGTTTGGCACAAACCGCTTCTTTCGAAGCTCCTTTCCTATGGGCTTGCCGAGAAATTGTGCAATTGAATCACCAGCTTTCTTGCAGATCGGAGCATCAAGGTCGTTGTAGACGGTGCTAGCTCCGATTACAAGCCCATTAATCCTGGTGTTCCACTCTGACCGCTTGGGCGCCTCATGGACTTGAGTGGCTGTCGTTATCAACTGTCCACTGGGTTGAGCTGTCGTCAAAATCTCCCAGGGGCTTCGCAAAGTGACGCATCAGCATATTGTGAGGAATAAGAATATAAAAATGCAGATTTCGAAAGAAATGATAGGCTCAGAAGGGCTAGAACCCAGAGCCGTAAAGCAATTTAATAAAAAAGGTCTGATAAGCTCAAAGATATTTATAAATAAGAAAAACTTGATAATAATATTAATATTAATGCCATTATTTGATTAACACGTATTTAAATACTGTAACAATTCTCGATAAGCACATTTTTAAGTTGTAATCCTCTTGCATGTATTGCATAACAATAACCCTACATTTGACATTTGTTTTGATCACAGAATAAAAGTTATACTGTCGTTCTGTGATACTGTGCAACGAAACTTTTAACTGACGTGTTTCGCCTTGGTCATGACGGGTATCAATTGTATCTTTAAGCGTGCGATAACGTCAATAAAAACTCTGTATCCATTCAAAAAATATATAAATCATTCCATTACATTTGGAGTGGTTAGAAAGTTTTCTGTCGGAACAACAAACAACATGAAACTCGTTCAGTTTACATACAAAAATGATCCATGTGGGATTCGTGTTGGATATTTAGCAGGGGAAAATGTTGTAGATGTTAATAAAGCAGATACAAGTTTGCCATGTACACTTTTGGATATTTTAAAAATTGGAGCCTTGGATAAAGTGAAAAAGTGAGTAGACTTTTTAATAAGGCCGCCTAACACATTACTATACACATTGACAAGTAGTCCCCACTAGTAGGGCTATGTATACATTTTTTGTACTTTGTACCTACTTATTTATTTAATATTCTTTATTGCACACCATACAAAAATTACAGATTATGTATACAGATTATATATATAAGACAATCAATGAATGTATTTGTACAGATAAGAACAATTATTTTTAATATGACTGTCATTATTTATTTCCCATAATTATTGATTAAGGTTGTAAATTGATAAATAGCTAAACATTGATTCATATCTGGGGTTGGCTTTTGTATCCTGGTGCATGGCTTTAGTGATTTTGGTTTTAATTGATTTACAATAATGTTCTGAAGCACACCCTTGTGGCTCTTTATGTGAGAATATGTAGTGATCAAGAAATTATTTACTAAAACTTAAAGATAAAATGGGTGATGAATGATGAGGATATATAACCAAAATCAGCAGGAAATAGGATGGAAAGAGATAGATGGAGGTCGGACGTAAGTTTAACAATGTTATTTTAATTTATAATATTTTCTAATACTGGATGTAGTAATGATTTCTTATATTTACACTAACACTATACATTACACATTACAATATACAATACATTACAATATACAATATACATTACATAATACCCGACCGGTATTAAAAATAAAATAAATAAAATGCGATAAGATGCGAATCCGTAAATGTAGTTTTAATCAACTGGATGTAGTAATTAATGAATATTAATTAAAATAAAGAGCACTACTGTTAACTTTGTTAGAATTACGAAAGCACCTATCTTGAGTATTAGCAGTGAGTTGACATTCAGTTGTGCCATATGATACTGAAGGGTTCCTTGTATCTGATAAATATCAAATCATTCTGCAATCGTCTAATATTCTTAGTTTAAAATTTTGGAATTTCTGTGTTTTAAACAATTTTGGTGGTGCTAGAACCAGGGATCCAGCTTGATGTTTTGAGTATTAATTTAAAAACTCTAGTCAAGAAAAGTTAAACAAAATTTATTTTTTAATATAATTTTATCAACTAATTTTAACTTTTGTTGGTAACTTACCATTTCCCTTTGTTTTTTAATTTTTTAAAAAAAAAGTTATTATTAAATGATATTAAATATTATCTGAAACTTACATATTATCTATATGTAATGTTTTTCAGACTAACCACAAAGTTTCCATTCAATACACCACCATAGTTTTAGTCAATCTTTCCTGGGTTATCATGTTTTTTAAAATGCTAAATGTAGCATAGCAAGCCATTGCTAAATTTACATACATAAGGTATAGGAGTTGGTAAAAAAACGTAGATTTTTTTAAAAGTAAGTTTTTTTTTAATAGGATAGGGTAACAAACCCGTACACAGTCCACCTGATGGTAAGTGGTGATGGCAGAAATATGAGGGTGGGACCTACCAACTTACCAGGAGCCGTGGTAGCTCAGATGGGTAACTCTCGCTATAAATATTACAGAATGTAAGTAACCTGGGTTCGATCCCCACCGGCACCAATGAAATTGTTAATTGTAATTTAAGTGCTGATTTACCACATGCTCGGCGGTGAAGGAAAACATCATGAGGAAACCTTCATGTCTGAGGAATAAGAAAAAGAATATTTCGAAGACATGTGAAGTTTGCCAACATGCATTGGGGCAGCGCTGTGGACTCTTCTTTGCACTAAAACCTCTCAGAAATGAGAGGAGGCCTGTAGCCAGCAGTGGGATGTATATAGGCTGTAACTTTACTTTTACTTTTTACCTACCCAGATGGACCTAGGCAGAAAGGTGAACTTGAGACCTAGAGAACTTTCAGAAGTGTTTTTTAAATTTACGATTATGTAATAAACTTTTGAATGGATGGAGTACTGGAAAAGACACTTTATAACCAATGCCAACTCAGGAGCAAATGTCTTCAGAACAATAGAAGATATGCCATCAGGCCCACTCGACTTGTTGACGTCCAGGGTGAGGAGTGCTCTGCGCACCGAGCTCTGGGTGAACAGCACATCCTGCATAGAGCACTTACACCGCGGGATGGTCGCCGGTGTGTTTCCTCCCGTCATCAAGAGTCGAGTTGGATGCAAAGAGAGCTCAGCAAATCGGCTTTGTCCTTTGCGGCATGGACCAGTGAGTCGTCCTACCTTTGCAGAGATGCGAGAGAAGGTTGACAGAAGTTCCCTTGGACAGCCTTGGTTAGAGACCAGAATGCACGTGTTCCCGAAGGAAGTCGAACTAGTCTCTCGCCAATTCTGCCGATGTGCTCTAAGTTTTCCTTGGCAATAACACTTGAACGACCTGAAGGGGGAATTATATTTCTTTTTAAGAGCGCACGTATTTGCATCCCGAAACGTCGATACGTCAGCCCAGGCCCGGTAATACCCCCGTTTATGGCGTGATGCAATTTTGTAGGAGCGACCAAACCATGGCTGGGTTCTGCCTCCGATAGGTACCGCAGATGATAGAATAAAAAGTTCCATTCCCTCTGTAGCACCACATCAGCGACAGAAACAGCAACATCGCTGGGATTTTTCGGCGAGAAGCAAACAGGCGCTCAAGGGTAGGGTGCATAAAAAGATCGCATTCCTATGCAGCGTTTTGACCCTCGAGGAATACCTCGTTTCTAGTTAAAAGGTTTGATAAAGGTCAAATATGAAATATATTTTACACTGATATTCTGTTGGAGCGTGGTTCTTCCCTAGTGGAGCCGACCTATTCGTGCAATTAAAGCTGAAGTGTAGTGCTCAACCACGTAAAATTTCATTGAAGATGTAGCCATAGCAGTGATCATAATAGAATATACTGGTCGCAGTGATACTGTTTTTGGTAGACCTGCATGGTTTTAATTATAATATTATAAATAATTATCCTTAAACTTCGCTGCTGTCATACTAAGCTCTTGCATATTTTTCACTGAAAAACTTACGTTTCTCCCCGCTATGCTTGTCGCAATCAAAACATTCAACTTTAGACTACAAAATATATGATGGATATAGGGTGAATAAAACAGTACACACACCATTTTTTAATGCAAATTAATATTACGATTGTCGGAAGAATAAAAACGTCCTAGTCTCTTCTTTTTTCTTCGAGTTCTTAAAATAAGGTTAAATGCAATCTTTTTTCTTATAACATCCTAATGTAACTTGTCTATCTCTTCCTCCAGCTCTAGAATCTTCTCGTCTTACTTCAATGTGCGTGCGTTATACATTACCAAGTCCAATCGTCATTGGTAGCAATCAACCTCCACTGAAGATTCTTTGCGCCACCTGCCCCGCTATTTAAAAGAGAGTGAAGAAATAGCAGGGCCGTCGGGTACCACAGGTCGTTTATTGCTTATAACTCTTGTTTTTGAAGTACGCAGTCTTTACGCACGCTTGATTTAGGGAGTTAGATAGCGAACGCGTGACGAAAGCGTTACGAAACATGTGATCGGGCGAGCGAATGAACGGGAGTTGAGTGGGGGGGGGGGGCGATATAAAAAATTTTTTTTTCTCTCATAGCCAGTTATTTTTCATAATTTTATTTCGTTTTGAACATATTTATGAACTAATATTTTGTTCAATACTCTACGATTATGAAATATACGAAATATTCTACGTTTAAAGTGAATAAATTTGTAAATTCATTTTAAAGTTCAAGTTTCGTGAATTTTCGGGTGAATATTAACAAATTATGGAATGAAGCTGATAATGAATTTAAGTATTTGTAGAAAATTAATATATGTATATGTATATACATGTACATGTTGGATGGAGCTAAAGAAGTTTTACTTCAGTCGTGTGGTCATAAGCACACTCGTTATGATTATTTTTTATTCAGCTGTTATGCTTGGTCTCTTACGTTTCCCATTTGATGATACCCGTGTATTGGATATTCTTATACCGCCAGTACATGGTGACACTATAATAAAATGCAATATATCTCCTGCGCAGTTAAAATATTCCGAAAGTATTCAGTAGATGTCATCGTGGTTTTACATCATTGGATCCTCGTCATCAATGAACATCATTAGATCATTGATCATTAGAACGTCATCATTATCGTTTGTAAGATGATAATGAACTGGTCTCGTTTTTCATTGAAGGATTGATAGCAGCAATCCCCAAAAAATACCTCTATCGTCGGTAAAGCTTACCGCTCCCATCCATGGAATGGACAAGGTGCTTTGCATCGGTCTCAACTACAAGGACCATTGCGAGGAACAAAACTTGTCTCCGCCGGAAGTGCCGATCATCTTCAGCAAGTTTGCAAGCACTGTGATTGGAACCGGCGATGCTGTCAGATTGCGTGACGTTACCCAGGTAAGAATTATTATTATTATTTATTATTATTATTTACACTTTATTGTACTAAAGGTACAAACGGCGGACTTAATGCCATATTGCATTTTCTACCAGCCAACCGGAAAGTTAGTGGGAGATGCGTGTACTGCAGTGGGCTAGAATGAAACCTAAAATTGATAAATTTCACATACACATACACCCCCCCCCCCACACACACACACACACCACACACATACATGCTCGTAGCTCAAACTTAATTAAATATAATATATATATATATAAAAAAAAAAAAAAAAATATATATATAATATATATAAGGATCCAATAGATTAAATGTAATAGATTATTTATATATTTTTGTGTCAGATGAACCCAAATAATGTTCCTTTACCTTTGTTTTAAAAATCCATTTGTTGGGGGATTTTCTTATTGCTAGGGGAAGCGCATTCCAGAGTCTTACAGCTGTAACAGAATTATACTGTTTTTTATATTTTCGTTAAAAAGTATTTGATCTTATATCATGGTTTCCTTTGCGCATCTTATTCCATATTTACGTGGATTACTCTAAACGTTTGCAAGACTAAAAAAAAGTTGTACATCTAAGTTTTTCTTATATTTATGTATAAAAGTTGTTACTATTAAATGTTTTTTAAAGAATTCTCCACCAGCATCTAAGTATACAAAAGTTTTAATGACTGAACCAATTTTCTATACCCTTTTTCCAGTCTACCTCGGACGAACCTTCTACGGTCTGCTCGAACCCTGCTAACGCATCTATATCCATTTCAGCTATTTTTTTTATTTTGAGTTTAAAATCAAACATCAATCAATCAATCAATCAAACAAAATCAGGATTATAAAGAGTTGTTTGTTAAACAGGTGACAAAAGCTTATCTGGCGTGAAGACCAGGAAGTTTCTCGTTTTAGTACGTATATCCACTAGTAAGAATATCCACTTCCTCATATCGTCCCGAGGGTGTCGTAAGAGGCGACAGAGGTAAAGTGAAACGGGAGATGGGCAGCAGCATCTTCCTGATAACAACTCAAAATAATAAAAAACTTCGGTTGACCGCTTGCCAAGCGTGGCAACTATGGCAAAACCTACGAGGTTATCTATGAGGTATTCTTACCGATAAAACAATTCATTATAATAGACCGGATATAACTTTAATTGATAAATTAAATAAAACAGTATACCTAATTGATATAGGATCCCAAATACCCATAATATACAAAAAACCATTACCTGACAAAAAAACCGTCATAAATACACAGAATTAAAAGAGGAAGTACAACTAGAATCTGGAAAATGAACAAAGTATATATGTACCGCTGGTCTCTCAGTACTGTGTGATGCCGAAATTTTTGTCTCTCCTGAAAATAGTTATATTACCAGCAAAAAGCAGCCATCCTCAACACGTGCCGTATAGTCCGAAATTTTTTACAAGAAGTTACATACATTGGATTTTGATGCCCAGCTAATGATGCGCGCTTGGCTTAGGTCCGTAGACCATCTTTAAAAATACCAATGTTATGTTACTATTTACAACACATCTAGGTGAGAATTAGAAAAAGAATTGACGTAAATAATAATAATGTCCTCCAGACCGAATTTCGGCCACGGCGGCCTGCCTCAACGGAGGCTAGCCATCGGCGCAGAACAGGATTATAGTGCCCAAGTGTATGCGCAAGCACAGGTGCACTCTCTATTCCCTCACTCTCATAATCCGATGGGACGGTAAACCGACACGACCGGAGAGAGATCAGGCGCAGGATCAACGGCTTTACGTGCTCTCCGAGGCACGGGGGTGAGACACCGCCAACTTCCTGACTCCGGGCAACTACTGAGAATTTCTTGACGCAGAAACTCAATAATTAATTTTTTGGCCCGACCCGGGTTCGAACGCAGGATCTCACGATCAGCAGTCGCACTACTACAACCACTAGACCAACGAGGCAGTGGCTTATAATATTAATTGTTTGTGCATGTAAAAAAATCTTATTACAGTTTTATTAAAACATTTAAATAACTACTTTTTATATTTCTTACCTACATACATACCAAAAATTTGTCTCGTGAATCAGAGAATGTCGGCGTGACCCCAGCGCCGTGTAAATTGGGGTCAATTATTGAAGCAAATTAAGCTGGTAACTCATAATGCGCGTAGGTGGGACGCCAGACGAAATAATGTACGTGGTAGACGACACGAACAGGATACTGACGGTATTATTTAATGTGAAAAGCTTATTAAGGAAATATTTGTAAAGAAGACAAACGAATATGTTCGTTTCTTTTTAATAATTGTTAAGGAACTCTAACAAAACTTAAGAATTTGAGTACCTATAAACATTGTAACTTACTTTTTTTTATAGAATAAGGGTGACAAACGAGCACACAGTCCATCTAATGGTAGTAGAATGCCGTAGCTAATAGACATCAATCTCCATGCCACCCCCGAGGAATAAGATAGAATGTCTCGTTTCCAGTAAAACTGGTTTCTGGTTCTCTACTCACATCATACGAGACAGCAACATTGAGCTGCTATTTTAGGCTGACATTCTATGAGAGCGTGGTCCTTCCCTGGTCGACCCGATCCATTCGTGCTACAACCACATAGTTACAGCATGCCTCTACGACGTAAATATACAACTGTTAACATAATATTTACTAAATTCACCACAATAAACAACAGATTTTTGTTAAAGCATAGCTACATTTAATTTAATAGTTTTGTTAGTTGAACAAAAACTCGAAAAAGATCCTTCCAAAAGACCAAAACATATGTGCTGAAATATTATATCGGGCCAATATATATATATACATCTTTCACTATACGAGATGTTTATAACATCATCTACTTGAGGCTATCACATTGTGCAGGCATTTTACATAAATTTGTTGATTATGTTATTGAATTTGTTGAAAAATTAATTTAGTATTGTAAGAATATAATATATATATATATATATATATATATATATATATATATATATATATATATATATATATATATATATAATAGGCTAATAATGCATTTAACAGTGGTAGAGCCACGCGGCAGCTTCGCTGTCGCACGTATGGGCCGGCTCAAACCGGGGTGGTACCACGACCTCACAGAATACCGGCGTGAAGTGGAAGCTCTGCTTCCGCGATTCGTCTGGTGAGTGCAGGTGGCCGGAGGCCCAAATCCCCCCCCCCCCCCATCAACATGGTAGCGGAATTAAATGATAGACTACCCCAGGAGGGTACCAGCACCTCTGGAGAATCCCTCGCTGAGCATCCACGACCATGTTTCTCCACTTCTGAGCGTGGGTGCTCAGGCTGACCCGCGTATTCTGGGGGGGCGGGGGGGCAAAATTCCGCTCAAGACTAAAACTGCTCGGGGCAAACGGAGCAACAAGACCAAGGCGACCCCTGCCACGCTGTCCGTGAATTTCTGCAATATCAGGGGACTTCACTCTAACCTAAACGCCGTCCACTACCATCTCGAGACGGCGAGGCCGGCTCTGCTCTTTCTGACCGAGACGCAGGTGTCCTCTCCGGCTGATGTCTCGTATCTCTCCTGCCCGGGGTACAAACTGGAACACTCCTTTGTGCCTCGGGCTGGAGTTTGCGTTTACGTCAGAGACGACATCTGTTCTCGACGCCTCGGCAGACTTGAAGGTTCGGACCTGTCCATCCTTTGGCTACGCGTAGACAGCGACGACCATCCGCGCGTCTACGGGTGCCTCTATAGGTCCCATAGCGGTAATGCCGAAACAGACCGACTCTTCGACCACGTCCAAATGGCTGCAGATTCGTTGCTACAGCAGATCCCCTCCGCAGAGATCGTGATCCTCGGCGACTTTAACGCCCATCACGCCGAATGGCTCGGTTCACGTTTAACCGATCATGCGGGGAGATCTGTTCATGATTTTGCCTTGGTATATGGTCTGACACAACTGGTAACTTCGCCTACGCGGATTCCAGATGTGGAGGATCATGCACCTTCCCTGTTGGACCTTCTGCTGACCTCTCATCCGGACGGATATCAGATTTCCGTCGACGCCCCTTTAGGCTCCTCGGACCATTGTCTTGTCCGGAGTGTGGTGCCACTCACGCTGAAATCGCGGTTGCATTCTGCAGGCTGCCGCCGTCACTATAGGTCAGCCGATTGGGATGGGATGCGGTCTTTCTTTGCATCCTACCCTTGGGGGGCGGGTTTGCTTCTCGCCGGACGATCCCAACGTTGTTGCGGATTCTGTCGCTGATGCGGTACTTCAGGGTATGGAACTTTTTATTCCTTCCTCTGTGGTGCCCATTGGAGGCAGATCTCAGCCATGGTTTGGTTGCTCCTGTAAAATAGCATCATGCTATAAGCAGGAGTGCTACCGAGCCTGGGCTGACGCATCAGCGTCCAGGGATATAAACACCAGCGCTCTAAAAAAGAAGTATAATTCCGCCTCTAGGTCCTTCAAAAGAGTCATTGCCAAGGCAAAGTCAGAGCACATAGGCAGAATTGGCGAGAGACTAGCTCGTCTTCCTTCTGGAACCCGCACGGGTTCTGGTCTCTCGCCAAGGCTGTCCAGGGGAATTTCTGTCAGCCATCTCTTCCATCTCTGCACAGGGAGGACGACTCTCGATGACGGGGGGAGTACGCCGCCGACCATCCCGCGGTGTGAGTGCTCCATGCCGGAAGTGCAGTTCACTCAGCGCTCGGTTCGCAAAGCACTCCTCTCCCTGAACATCCATAAGTCGAGTGGGCCTGACGGAATCCCCCAATTGTGCTGAGGACGTGTGCTCCAGAGTTGGCACCGGTTTTAACGCGTCTTTTCCGGTACTCCTACTCCCTAGGCGTAGTCCCAAAATCATGGAAGACGGCTTTCGTCCACCCGATCCCTAAAAAAGGCGACCGCTCAGATCCGTCCAACTACCGGCCTATCGCCATCACCTCCTTGTTCTCCAAAACAATGGAGTCCATTGTAAACTGCCAGCTCATGAGGTACCTTGAGGATTACCAGCTGATTAGTGACCGCCAATACGGTTTTCGCCGTGGTAGGTCAGCTGGTGATCTGGTCTACCTAACTCACAGATGGGCGGAGGCAGTAGAGTCCAAGGGGGAGGCATTGGCCGTTAGTTTGGACATTGCGAAGGCCTTCGATCGGGTTTGGCACAAAGCGCTTCTTTCGAAGCTCCCTTCCTATGGGCTTCCCAAGAAATTGTGCGATTGGATCACCAGTTTTCTTACAGATCGGAGCATCAAGGTCGTTGCAGACAGTGCAAGCTCCGATTGCAAGCTTATTAATGCTGGTGTTCCACAGGGCTGCGTGCTATCGCCAACGCTGTTTCTTCTGCATATCAATGATATGTTGCAAACCCGTAGCATTCATTGCTATGCAGATGACAGCACTGGTGATGCTCTTTACACCGGCCGAGCCATTATTTCCCGGGAAAACGTCTCTGAGTGCCGGGACAAACTTGTGTCTGAAGTCGAGTCTCTGCTGGACAGAGTCTCGGATTGGGGGCAACTAAATCTAGTCCAGTTTAACCCCCAGAAGACACAAGTTTGCGTATTAACCGCTAAAAAGAACCCCTTTGTCGTATCCCCTCAGTTTCAAGGCACTCTCCTTGTTGCCTCAGCCAGTATCGGAATCCTCGGCGTCGACATATCGAGTGACGTGCAGTTTCGTGGTCACTTGGAAGGGAAGGCCAAATTGGCCTCTAAAAAGCTTGGCGTGCTCAGCAGAGCGGGACAGTATTTCATGCCGGCACACCGCCTGCAACTTTACAAGGCGCAGGTTCGGCCGCTCATGGAATACTGTTCCCATCTCTGGGCTGGGGCTCCCCAGTACCAGCTCCTTCCACTTGACCGCATCCAGCGCAGAGCGGCTCGAATCGTCGACGACCGAGTGCTTTCCGATCGGCTCGATTCACTGGCGCTGCGAAGAGATGTTGCATCTCTTTGCGTATTTTATCGCATCTATCACGGGGAGTGCTCTGAGGAATTGTTCGTATTAATCCCAGCCGCCAAATTTCGTGAACGCACTACACGGCAAACGTCCCGATACCATCCACACCATCTGGATGCTTGGCGGTCCACCACTGTACGTTTCAAAAGGAGTTTTCTTCCGCGTACAACCTCTCTGTGGAATAATTTACCGCCGGTGATTTTTTCGGACCGATACGACCTGGTGAACTTCAAGAAAAGAGCTTACTCCTTTCTAAAGGGCCGGCAACGCACCTGCAATTCCCCTGGTGTTGCGGTTGATCATGGGCGGCGGTAGTCACTTAACATCAGGTGAGCCACATGCTCGTTTGCCCCCTCTTCTATAAAAAAAAAATGCAGACGAAGAAAGTAACTGGCCTGTTATTATTATTAGTATTGAGATAGAAAAAGAAAGAATTTAATGAGTCCGCCACGCTTTCACACGCATAGGTGATTGTTGATCAACTTTTGTGAAAGAATTTCTTTATTTCTGCAGAAGTTTTCTTATATATCATATCTTATTTTCACGTGGTGGAGCCATGCTGCAGCTATATTGTTGGTTGCAGCACGAATAGGTCGGCTCGACCGGGGTTTTTATTTTGCTATTTTACGCTGGTATTCTGTGAGAGCATGGTCCTATGCTCTCACAGAATACCAGCGTAAAATAGCAACTTAATGCTGCTGTGTTTCGTATGAAACGAGGCATTCCATCTCAGTCCTCAGGGCAGGCAACGCATCTGCATTTTGTTTCGTAATTGAAGATAAATGTAGATGTCTATAGGCCACAGCATCCATTTACAATCAGGTGGACTTTGTGCTCGTTTGTCACCCATTATTCTATTAAAAAAATATTCATTTTTACAGAAGGTAGACTGGGAGGTAGAATTAACTGTGGTGATTGGTAGAGCAGCGAGCAATGTTAAAGCGGCCAACGCGTTCGACTACGTGCTGGGATATACTGTTGCGCAAGATATAAGCGCTAGGGATTGGCAGAAAAGTAGAAATGGTGGACAGTTCTTGCTTGGAAAGGTTAGTGTGTAATTATTTTAATTTGAAATATGTACAATGTATGCGCGTCCTAATTTTACTAGCCGCTTGTTGATAAATTACATTTTGAATGATATTATCTATAACTAGTGATCTGCCCTGGCTTCGCACAGGTGATATCTGGATTCTACAACAGCGTCACCCATAGAATACTATAATACACAATAGAATGGCTGTCAACTTTATTTCGTACGAGGATTGGCGTCGCCAAACCCGATTCGCTGTGTTGACAGACTGAATAAATTTACACATTTTAGACTTCTGATTAATGTTCAAAATCATCATTAAAAAAAATCGTTTCAATTTTAATACATATTTATTTGTAAATAGGGTGCAATTTGGCATTTTCTAAATAATTTGCATGCGATATTTGGAAACGATTGTAACGTCAAAACACATCTCGTGTTGACATTTATACGTGTGAATTGACGTGTTAGTGACATTTTAGTGGCTACGCGGGCTCCGCCCACTCCCCCGTTCTATTATGTATGTATTATAGTATTCTATGGCGTCACCTAACAGGTCCAACTATGCCTATAAAATTTTCAGAAGTGCAACAGTATGTTGACAAAGTTTTACAGCAATCTGATGAATGGTATGGCATAGATTAAGTGGCAATAGATGGAGAACTGACAACAAAAGGAAAAGGGAGGCTTACGAATTAATAGCTTCGAAGTGTCAATGTAGGGTAACCTCAACTATTAAAACCCGCAGACAGTCTATTGTAGAAATGAAACGGATAGCTGTCTGGCCGGATACCGGATATTCGACCGGTCTTGTCGCCGGATAGCCGGATGTCCGGCCGCCGGATATTCTGCTGAAATTTGGCGTTTGGTGCATCGCGACAAGCGAAAAGTAAAGCCAGTGTAAACTGTTCGCGATCCTGACCCTTATATTTGGTGGGCTGGAATTGCTACACAATACCCAAATTTATCAAAGTTTGCCAAAATCTATCTTTCAGCACTGCAGCACACTGCTGCGAAATAATTTTTTCTGGAGCTGGCCATGTTTATAAAGACAGACGAAACCGCTTGTTATCTTTCTATGCAGAGAAATTAGTAATTTGCCCTTAGCTACATAGTACTATTATTTTTTATGTGCCTTAGCGCAGTACGAGCACGTGAGTAAGGGTACCGTTGTACGAGAACTAATTTTGTAAGTTATAAAATGAAAATTTTATGATTATTGAATATATTTGTTAAGCGACATAAATGAAGTACTTAACTAATTTGATATTTTGTGTTTTTTTTAATCCGGTATCCTGCTAGATAGCTGTTTGTTATCCGGTATCCGGTCGGATAGTAATTTTAGACCGGATAGGCCGAATACCGGACTGTTACCAGATATCCGTTTCATGTTTAGTCTATAGATGATGGACCGTGCTTTTTCTTAATACTCTATATTGTACCTTTATTGTTAGTCTATTGGAGTTGGGTTGTATCTTGACATTATTATCATATTGATTCAAGTTGAAAAGATAAATGGTTACTTAATATAACCATGATTTCAGTTCTCCATTTACCAAAATATATTTATGAATTGTTAGGCTTGGAGATCAAACGCTCTTGGAATCGATCGAATTCATATGAACTAACTTGTCTAGTTCAGCTCTTTCGAGGGATATATTTGAACTTGGAAGGGTACGAGGTACTTCGTACGAGAGAAAATATTTAGGCCCTTACAAATTTGTTAATGCTACAGAGATCTTTATAGCAATATAATACTTTAGGGTAATATGGTCATCCGGTTAATATAGTCACTTTCTTATAACTCAGAAACTAAACACTTGTTTGCGTATATGACTTTGTGATAGCTCTTCATCAGTCAATTAAATAGTAAAAGGTCAAAAGGGCGGTGCTTTATCGACGCCATTTCGACACTTCACATTATATAGTAAATATTTTAGTCGATTTAATTATTGTGTAGTGTAGTTAGCTTTTTTCTTTTTTTTTGTTCCTTTTTATTGTCAAAGCTTCTTTGATATTTTTTCTTTATATATATATATGTAATAGTATACCATTTTGTGTTTTTATCTCTGTCCTCTTCCTAGTTTTGGTTTATACTGGGTGTCCGGTTTCCGATGTCCGATACTTTAAGGGGTTAAAATACAATTAATTTTATCGACAAATCAGGGATCAATGATTTTTTTTTCGCCATCAATAAAAAAATGGCAGCACTTTAAAAAAAATTGTTGGCGAAGCATAGATGCTTGTATTAATTTAACAATATCTACCCAAGTAGAAGACTTTCAAAAACAAAATTGGTCTCAAATGTTAGTTAATAGTGTAGACAATAAATCTAGATTCAAAATATTATTTTTTAATTTTTCAGTATTAGTAAAAAACATTTTTGAAAAAAATAAATTAGACAAAAAATTGATCTTGTTTTTCAGATTCTTAGCTTTTAAAAAAAACCATCGTGTTAACCAATTTTTTTTACTTGTTTTTATTATAATACAGGATATTTGCTATAAATGCACATTTAAATCTTAACTCTGAGTTAGATAGTTTAGGAGCTATGATAATTTGAATGTAACTGTTCAAAGTGCCTCTACCCCGATATTAGATAACTAAACACCCATTCCAGTGAGTAAGATAAAATTCTTCAATAGTTCAAGGAATCGTTAGCAAGCACAATAGCATCCTTTGTGTGAGCTTGTAAAAAACGCTGTGCACAACAGTGCGAGCGAGACAGAATAACCGCTATCTCCAGGTAAAAAGGGTGCAGTGTGCGCTTGTGCCGTCGAGCAGTCGTCCCTCGCTCTGCGTTGTGATAACATTCCTGGTTTTAAGTAAATCTACTTACTGTACATAATTATTGTTTGTTGTTAGACTTTGTTACGTTTTTGTTTTGTTGTTGAACTGTTACTTTTTGTTTATTACAATGAACGAGTACTCAAGCCAGCATATCGCTGTAACAGTTCAACAACAAAACAAAAACGTAACAAAGTCTAACAACAAACAATAATTATGTACAGTAAGTAGATTTACTTAACACCAGGAATGTTATCACAACGCAGAGCGAGGGACGACTGCTCGACGGCACAAGCGCACACTGCACCCTTTTTACCTGGAGACAGCCGTTATTCTGTCTCGCTCGCACTGTTGTGCACAGCGTTTTTTACCTGCTCACACAAAGGATGCTATTGTGCTTGCTTACGATTCCTTGAATTATTGAAGAATTTTATCTTACTCACTGGAATGGGTGTTTAGTTATCTAATATCGGGGTAGAGGCACTTTGAACAGTTACATTCAAATTATCATAGCTCCTAAACTATCTAACTCAGAGTTAAGATTTAAATGTACATTTATAGCAAATATCCTGTATTATAATAAAAACAAGTAAAAAAATTGGTTAACACGATGGTTTTTTTTAAAGCTAAGAATCTGAAAAACAACATCAATTTTTTGTCTAATTTATTTTTTCAAAAATGTTTTTTACTAATACTGAAAAATTAAAAAATAATATTTTGAATCTAGATTTATTGTCTACACTATTAACTAACATTTGAGACCAAGTTTGTTTTTGAAAGTCTTCTACTTGGGTAGATATTGTTAAATTAATACAAGCATCTATGCTTCGCCAACATTTTTTTTTAAAGTGCTTCCATTTTTTTATTGATGTCGAAAAAAAATCATTGATCCCTGATTTGTCGATAAAATTAATTGTATTTTAACCCCTTAAAGTATCGGACATCGGAAACCGGACACATTGTATAAGCTTAAGGTAGCATTACCCTCATGTACCTTACCTAAAATTAAAGTTATCAGACGATTCACAAATTTGCAATGATAAAATGTGTGGCCGTTCATAATTTATTATGTAACGAATGTTTTCTTATCTGTATTTAAATTACTATCTCAAGTGGTGTCATAAGATGCACACGATACGGTACTTTACATTTTCTTGTTACGAGATTATTCTTTAAATGTTGCTATCTCTTATACACTCTTATCTATAATATTTTCGATTCTTCACGAATTCAAACAATGCTTAGTTACTCTTATTTATTAATATTTTACAATAAGAATATTTAAATGAAAAATTGTTAAAAAAAGAAGCAATACATTCTTTTCTTTTATTTATTAAGAATTTTTTATAGAAAGGTTATAAAAAAAAGAAGCAATACATTCTTTTCTTTTATTTATTAAGAATTATTTATAGAAAGGTTTTTTTTTTAAATAATGAGTAATGCCCTGACCAGTTCTTGAATACACTAGCAACACTGATTATAAAAAAATGGCTGATTTTCAATAATCACATAAAAGTTATTCATAGGATGAAATACAACATGAACAAATTAAAAATTACTGTTCGAATAAAACAGTTCAATTGTTTGACTTTTACATTCAGCTATAATTATAATTTATTTATTGGATCGCTGGTACCTGATGAATGAAATACCCTAATTGTATTAGTCAAAAATATTATAAAACAGTTGCCTGACTTCACTGGTTGACTGGTTATAAACGAACTAAGCTTAGATTTTTTTATAGAATAGGTTTTTTATAGAAAACGAGCACAGAGTCCACCCGATGGTAAGTGGATGCTGTGGCTCTTAGAAATCTTGATTTATGTCAATTAAGAATCAAAAAGTAGATCCACTGTCACCCCTGAGGACTAAGTCATAGTGCTTCGTTTTTAAGTTAAAAAGGGTCTTCGGTTCCCTACACTCACCGTACAAAACACAGAAGTATTAAGCTGCTATTTTACGCTGGCATTTCGTGAGTGTGTGGTTTCACCCCGGTCGAGCCTACCCATTCGTACTACAACCATGATATAGCTGCAGCGTGGCTCTACCACTTAAAATGGATGTTCTACGTTGTTTCCAATAATATTTCAACAAATACCAGCTTGAATTATCAGCATAGCTGGTATGTTTTATATGATGACGAGAACCCTTTTTAACTGGCAACGAGTTATACCATCTTAGTCTTCAGGGATGAAAACCCATATGCATTTTGATTATCAATCGAGGATAGACGCATATGTTTATTAGACGTAGCAACCACTAACCATCAGGTGGATTGTGCTTGTTCGTAACCTTTATAATAATAGAAGTGCAACATGGCTTTTAAGATTCATGTTGTTTAATATAGATATCCTCAATAACCAAAAATATGATCAATATTGTTAGCAATCTCAGGATGAATATGTACATAAGCTATGGCATTAAAACATTTTCCAACTCGACATGGTGACAAGTGGCGGTCGGGAAATCTTCCAAAATTAACATTGTTTCAGCGCCACTAACAATCTGATTTTCCTCTCGCTTATTATTTTAGTCTATGGATACATTCTGTCCAATCGGTCCGTGCATCGCCACTAGCGATGAGATCGGAGATCCGCAGAACCTTTACATCAAGTGCTCCGTCAATGGCGTTCTGAAACAGAGCAGCAAGACTGATCAGTTGATACACAAGATCCCTGATGTCATAGAGCGACTGTCTTCGTAAGTATAAAACATACAGATATTAAAATTTGTTTAATCCATCAGAAAACACCAGGGTTACTACAGACTAGTGTACGTGCACAATGGCTTAGTCTAATTAAAACGTTTATGTATTAAGAATAAAGATTGTAAGGGGGAACATATCAATTAAAATGAGAATATATAACTATATCCGCTAACATGCAGCTATATTATGGTGGTAGTACGGATGGGTCGGCCCTACCGGTGAAGTACCGGTAAAATAGCAGCTTAATGCTGCTGTGTTTCGTATAGTGATTAAAAAGAACGGAGACCCGTTTTACTGGAAACGAGGCATTTAATCTTAGTACTCAGGGGTTACAAGGGATGCTTAATCGAAGATAAATATAGTCGTCTATGGGCCACAGTATCCCTTACCATCAGGTGGACTATGTGCTCTTTTGTTACCCTTATTCTATAAAAAAACCATAGGCTAAGTGCTGTACACGGCTCAGGAGCTAAGTGCTCGCGATAAATTTTCTCAATTGTTAGTTTTAATTTAACTTTAAACGCACCACGTTTTCACATGTGAGGACAACATCGCGAGGAAACCTGCATATCAGTAGGATAAAATAGTTGAAGGACAGGGCCAGGGCTAATTGCTCCATAACACTCCCAAAAAGAGGGGCAGCGTGTTCCCAGCTGTGTGATGCACATACACGCGCGTACACGTTGCAACTTTACCTTTACCATATTTAACTATCCTTCTCTTCTTCCTTCACAGCCTATCAAATATCCACTGAACATATGTTCAGTTGACATTAGATTTTCTCATGGGAGGGTTACTTACCAAGGTTGTCACGCTTGGGGAGGGGATGGGCAACCGTAGGTATTTTTATTCAGATGTCATCAGGAAGATGCCGTTGCCCATCTCCTGCTTCAGTTCACTCTGTCAACTCTTACGAAACCCACTGGACGATAAGGGGTAGTGGGTATTCTTACACCGCCACTACACACATATTTCACTATACTCTTAAGTATTTCTGCCGCAAAGCACTAGTGTGTACTAGTGAATAGAGAGACAATAGAATATGGCTATGACGCATTCCATCTTAGTCCTCCGACAGCGCATCTGTGGCAATTATGTTTGCAGCTGGTTTAAAGAATATATTATGTTACGGGTGATGTTTTGGATATTAATAATAAGTAGGAGGCCTACATTTACGCAGCCGGTTGGGTAAAGTCCGAATAATAATAATAATAATAATAACAATAACGTATAATAATAATAACAAGGATGTCATTTCTTGCGATAAAGGACTTACCCCTCTATCCTTAGCCAACGAGCAATGGCAGGACCCGGCAGTGCAGAGCATTTTCGACCGGGAGACCATATGGAAGGAGAAAGAGCTCCACGGGAGGTTCTACAAGGCTCTACATGAGCCTTTCGTAGACACAGTAGCCTCCCTCCACTGGCTACGCTTTGGTGATCTCTTCGGGGGAAACCGAGGGTTTTGTCTGTGCAATACAGGATCAGGTTATTAAGACCAACAACTATCGGAGATACATCCTAAAGGATGGCACCGTCGACGTCTGTCGAGCTTGTCGCCATCCCGGGGAGTCACTTAGGCATGTCATCTCCGGTTGTTCGGCGCTTTCTAACTCTGAGTACTTGCACAGGCACAACCCAGTAGGCAGAATTCTACACCAGAAGCTCGCTCTGAAATACGGTCTCGTGGATCGGAAACTGCCGTATACCGGAAGCCGTGCTCGAAAATGACCGCGCCAGGCTCTACTGGGACAGGGCCGTCATCACAGGCAGGACTATTCTTGCGAATAAGCCTGATATTGTGCTGATGAACGGGGACAGTCAAGGATATTTTTGGTCGATATTACCATTCCATATGACGAGAACCTAGTGAAAGCCGAATGAAATAAGAAAACAAAATATCTGGACCTGGCTCACGAGGTTACCGACATGTGGGGTGGTCTGCCGACCGAAATTATTCCTGTAGTCGTGTCTGTGAATGGGCTAATCCCGGTCAGACTCTCGGGTCATCTGAGGAAACTGGGACTCCGTGACGGACCGCTTCGGGCTCAAATGCAGAAGGCAGTGCTCCTCGATACCGCCCGCATCGTCCGCCTGTTTCTTTCCCTTTCCTTCTAACCCTCGACCAATTTGGTCTCCTGCCGAGGGCTTCCATCTGGCTGGGCTTTTATTTATTTATGTATTTATTTATGTACGTATATTTAATGTGCAACATGTAACAAAAACCCTGTGGTTCCCGTTAAGCGCGTTATCAGAATCGGTATTCAAGCGTACAGAAATAAAAAGAATTCAGAACCTTGACTATATTTTTTTTTTAAATTTAATAAAAAATATATATTTGCAAATTGTGTGTGGTTTTATTTCCTCTAACTCACACGAGTATCGGTAATGCGGGGTCTTTGACAATCCTCTTACTCCTCGGCCAATGCAGAGATAATAAAACAACATACAATTTGCAAATATTTTTTTTATTAAAATTATTTTTTAAATGGTTTTTTGAAGAAAAAAAAATTCTATATGCTGGAATGCCGATTCTAATAACGCACTTAACGGGAACCACAGGGTTTTTGTTACATATTGTATATTTACGCATATTTATTTATTATATCCTTTTATACATTTATTCATCCCAACCATATGAGAATACTTAGATATACCCCAGATAATAATTATACTTCTTAATTGTACTTAAGCCGCACATATGCGCGGCTTTGAGGTAGCTCTTAGGCTATCTCAAAGCCGCGGACATTTATATTATTTATAAATTATTCGGACTTTACCCAGCCAACTGGGCAAACTTAGTATTGTTATTTCTTCGAGCATTACCCGGAACTTTAGGTACATTCTTACAGTAGCAGCCCATAGTACGATTAGGTGGTCTGTTCGGTCATATGTCACTTAAATTTAAATTGAAAACAACTTTCAGGGTAATGACGCTCCTACCTGGTGACATCATACTCACCGGAACTCCTGGAGGGGTGGGCATGTACCGTAACCCCCCGGAATACCTTAAACCCGGTGACGTCATCCACAGCGAGATCGAGAAGATTGGTGTGCTCGAAACGAAGGTTGAGAAATTTTAATCACAAATAAAAATACCAAAGCATCTTCGACGTCTTCCAATACTCGAATGTATCAAAATATTTTTTAATTTGTAAATATGAAATCAAATCTTAAATTACGAAAAATAGATACTTGTAAATACAGAATGTAAATAAAATACATAATGACATTTATTTGGATACATAACCTAATTATTATTATATTCAAATAAAACTAAACTCTATAACAATTATTAAGTGCATTCTGTAGAATAATACTAAAATGATTATTGGAATTTTTATAGATACAGTTTTATTGTTTGTATAGATAGTTGAATATTATAAAATATAAACATGATTTAATATATACAATTGTTAAATATGTTATTTCTCTGTTGATCCTTTCATAAAGTTACTCAATGAGTTTCTTGTTTTTTAATAATTACATCGTCACCCTTTTTAAAATCCACTGCTAGGCACGGTCTTTTTAAGAATGTACCATAAAGCCATAAAGTCTCAGACTTAAAAAAAGAAAGATAGACGGAGCGCTGCTTGCGTTTCATGAAGCTGAAACCTTGCTCAATTTATTATAAAATCCCACACTTTTACACATACGCAATTAAAATAATTTGCATACAACACCATGGTTTTGGGTGCCATATACGTGAATATACAATTGTTAAATATGTTATTTCTCTGTTGATCCTTTCATAAAGTTACTCAATGAGTTTCTTGTTTTTTAATAATTACATCGTCACCCTTTTGAAAATCCACTGCTAGGCACAGTTATTTTAAGAATGTACCATAAAGCCATAAAGTCTCAGACTAAAAAAGAAAGATAGACGGAGCGCTGCTTGCGTTTCATGAAGCTGAAACCTTGCTCAATTTATTATAAAATCCCACACTTTTACACATACGCAATTAAAATAATTTGCATACAACACCATGGTTTTGGATGCCATATACGTGAGCGTCTAGCAGTAGACTTTTATGTACTGTTAAAAAAAGAAAGAAGAAGAAAGATTTAGGCATGAGTGCGTGTTAAGAAGTTGAGTATGGCACGGCATTGCATGAATTGTACTGGGTACAATCGCTCAGTTTTATCTTTCTTTGTTGGTCTGAACGTAAAGCACGCATTTCTTGAAACATTTTCTCATTCTTACTATGTTGGATAACTGGGTATGTGAAGTGTGAACGTATAGTAGTTTTAACATTGGTGGCCACGCGGCAGCTTTGGCTGTTGCACGGATGGGCCGGCTCGAACCGGGGAAGTACCACGACCTCACAGAATACCAGCTTGAAGTTGAAGTTTTACTTCTGCGTTTCGCTTGGTTAGTGCAGGTGGCCGGAGGCCCAAAACCCCACCCCCGTAGCGTGGTAGTGTCATTTAAAAATAAAAGTACCCCCAGGAGGTACCAGCACCCCTGGTAATGGAGAATTCCTCATTGGGAATCCATGCCCAAGCTACCCTTGTCTTCCTGAGCGTGGGTGCTCACGCTGCCCTGCGTATTCTGGGGGAACAAAATCCCGATCAATACTAACACTACACGGGGCAAATAGAGCGATAAAACCATGGCAACCCTACCACGCTAGCCGTGGTTTTCTGCAACATCAGAGGACTTCATTCCAATCTTAACGCCGCCCAATACCATCTGGAGACGATGAAGCCGGCCTTGCTCTTCCTGACCGAGACGCAGGTGCCCTCTCTGGCTGATACTTCGTGCAGGACAGGCACTCGGATTACAAATTTGAACACTTCTTTGTGCCTCCGGTTAGAGTTTGTGTATACGTCAGAAAGGAAATCTGTTCTTGACACCTCGGCAGTCTTGAAGGTACGGATCTGACCATCCTTTGGCTGCGCGCAGACAGGGACGGCCGTCCGCCCGTTTACGAGTGCATCTATAGGTATCATAGCGGTAATGCCGAAGCAGACCGACTAATCAACCACGTCCAAATGGCTACAGATTCCTTACTACAATTGATTCCATCCGCAGAGATCGTGATACTTGGCAATTTTAACGCCCAAAACGCCGAATGGCTCGGTTCACATTTAACTGATCATACGGGGAGATCTGTTTATGACTTTGCCTTGGCATATTGTCTGACGCAACTGGTTACTTCGCCTACGCGGATTCCAGATGTGGAAGATTATACACCATCCCTGTTAGACCTTCTGCTGACGTCACATCGGGGCGGATATCAGGCTCTGCGGATTATTGTCTGATCTTCGCGGTTGCATTCTGCAGGTTGCCCCCGTGTTTGGAATTACAAGTCAGCGGATTGGGACAAAATGCGGTCTTTCTTTGCATCCTACATGGGGGCGGGTTTGCTTCTCGTCGGATGATCCCAGCGCTGTTGCTGACTCTGTCACTGATGGGGTGCTACAGGAAATGGAACTATTTATTCCATCATCTGTGGTACCCATCAGAGGCAGATCTCAACCCTGATTTGATTGCTCTTGTATGACTACATTACGCAGTAAGCAGGAATGTTATCAGGCCTGGGCTGACGCTTCGGCGGCTCGGGATGTAAACACCAGAAAGTCTAAAAAGAAGTATAACTTCGCCTCTTGGTCATTTAAGGGTACACTAGTCACTCATTATTCCATACCGACGTAGTCTGGTGATCACTCCACTGTTATACGTTCATAATAAAAAATGATTTCAATTTGTTTCATCATTATCTAGACCTGTATGGAAACAAAAAAGTAAAAAAAAGAATATAATTTAAAAGTACTAATTTTAACACATCTTTGGGCGGAAATAAATACCATAAGAAGTACGAAAATTGTAAAACACTTACCATACAGGGATAGATTAGGTGTTCAAAGCTGCAAATAATTTTATTTTGAACAGATACATTCAATAGATTTTTCATAGTATCCAGATTCCCAAAGGTCTGCTTATAAAATTTCGCGCGCTCGTTTTGTTGTAAATCATCGTGCCTTTCGCTTTCGCACGTGATGTCGGCTGAGATAGCATGCATTTTAACCCCGCACACCATTTAGTTCGAGCCATCGACTAGGGTCACCTTGAAGGAGTTATTGCCAAGGCAAAGTATGAGCACGTTGGCAGAATTGGCGAGAAATTAGTTCGCCTTCTATCGGTAACCCGTGCATTCTGCTCTCTTGCCAAGGCTGTCCAAGGGAATTTCTCTAAGCTGTCACTACCATCTCTGCAGAGGAGGACGACTGACTGGCCCATGCTGCAAAAGAGAAAGCCGATTTTTTAGCTTTCTTTTTCCGTAAGGTATCAAGTCTCGATGGTGTGACGGGGAAAACACACCGCCGATTATCCCGCGGTGTGAGTGCTCTATGCCTGATGTACAATTCATTCAGTGCTCAGTACGTAAAGCACTCCTCTCTCTGGACATCCACAAGTCGAGAGGGCTTGATAGGATCCCCCTAATTGTGCTGAAGGCGTTTGCTCCAGAGTTATCACCGGTTCTTACGCGTCTTTTCAGGTACTTCTACTCACCACCGCGGTTTCTTCTGCATATTGCAAACTGCAAACTGGTAACATTCATTGCTATGCTGATGACAGCACTGGAAACGCTGTATACGTCGGCCGTGCTGATATTTCTCGGGAATACGTCACCAAGTACCGGAACAAACTTGTGTCTCAAGTCGAGATATTGTTGAAGAAAGTCTCGAATTAGGGGCGACTAAATCTAGTCCAATCCTATCCCCAGAAGACACAAATTTGCGCATTTGCCGCTAAAAAGAACACCTTTGTCGTATTTCCTCAGTTTCAGGGCACTCCGCTTGTTGCCTCAGCCAGTATTGGAATCCTCGGCGTCGACACATCGAATTACGTGCAGTTTCGTAGTCACTTGGAAGAGAAGGCCAAACTGACCTCTAAAAAGTTTGGCGTGATCAGCAGAGCGGGACAGTATTTCATGTCGGGGCACCCCCTGGAACTTTACAAGGCGCTGGTTCGGCCTCACATGGAATACTGTGCCAGCTCCTTCCATTTGATCGCATCCAGCGCAGAGCGGCTTGAATCGTCGGTGACCGAGCACTTTATGATCAGCTTGACTTATTGGCGCTGCGAAGAGATATTGCATCTATTTGCGTCATCATCATCATCATCATCATTACAGCCCTTCACAAGTCCACTGCTGAACGTAGGCCTCTCCTAAGGTATGCCACAAAGCACAGTCCTGAGCCACCTGCATCCATCGACTTCCTGCATGTCTTACCAGGTCGTCACTCAATCTAGTGGGGGGTCGCCCTACACTTTGCCTACCGGTACGAGACCGATCTATTTGCGTACTCTATCGTATTTACCATGAGGAGTGTTCAGAAGAATTGTTCGAATTGATACCAGCCGCTTCATTTCACCATAGCACATCGCGACAGAACTCGAGATACCATCCTTACTACCTGGATGATTGGTGGTCTACTATTGTGCGATTTTAAAGAAGAACATTTCTTACTCGCACAAGTTCTTTGTGGAAACGGTTACCACCAGCGATTTTTCCGGACCGATACGACTTAGGGACCTACAAGAAAAGATTCTACGCTTTTTAAAAGGTCTGCAATTCCGCTGGTGTTGCAGTTGTTCATGGGCGGCGGTAGTCATTTACCACCAAGTGAACAGCGAGCTCGTTTGCCCCACTCGTATAAAAAATTAAATAAAAAATCTCTGATGACGATGTCTACATCACCGTAAAATAATAATAATATTCCACAACTATCACACCCCTAGAGCTTGTGAGCCAAAACATACAATTCTAAATAAAAAATAAGATAAATTAACCAAACTGTATTATCCCTCTCAGTATTTGTAAAGTTTCATAATTTTTGGATTGATGTCCGACTAGGCGGTTGTTATAATTTCCATTAATAATAAAGTGTGGTCTTCATCAGAAACTCAAATAATAAAAACATTTAAAAACTATTTCCTGTTGTCCTAGACGAGAAGGCAAAGGCTACGGACTTCTATTTGGGAAAATCCTGACACCACGCTTTTTTCCACATCCAAATACCTACGCATAAATGCTCCTCGGTTAAGGGTACTCTTCAATATATCGCCAATTTATTCGATAAACTATTTTAAGGGCGAAACTTGCCGATTCTCCTTATTTCTACGGTATAAATTTGCTTTGTCACTATTTCCTCATTCTTTCTACGTGTCCAAGCCACCGAAGCATAATTTTTTTAATCCTAGTCACAATATCCTTTTATACGTGGTAGAGCCATGCTGCAGTTATATTAGTAGTTTAGTTGTAGCACGAATAGGTCGGCTCGACCGGGGAAGGACCTCGCTCTCACAGAATACCGGCTAAAATAGTACAATGCTGCTGTTTTCTATGTGTAGAGAACCGGGGACCCTTTTTGCTGGAAACGAGCCAATCCATCTTAGTCCTCACGGGTGACAACGCATCTGCATTTTGATTCGTAATCGAGGATAGATGTAGATGTCTGTGGGCCGCAGCAACCTTATACCATCAGGTGGAATGTGTGCTTGTCTGTCACCCTATCCTATAAAAAAAACTTCTCTTATCACACAATTTCTCACCCATTCATTCCGAGTCAGCCGTAGCATACTTCCTAATGACCGCATTTCTACAGCATTAATTTTACTTTCATTCTTCTACCACCACACCCAACTTTCACTAAAGTACATCAATGCAAGGAATAACACAGCATTGTGAATCGTTTTCAAATTTTTTTTTCAGCAAGAGATGCAGGGAGTCGATTCTGGATACTGGTGGATTAGGACTGTGTTTTGTGGGATTCCTAAGGGGAGACCTGAGATCAACATTAGACTTGTGATCGGCTGTAATAATGATGATCTTCTCCGTCAATCAGCATGGTACAATGCGTACCTAGTTAAGATTGAAATTTGGCGAAAATGTTGACATTTCTCGTTACAGCCTACTAAGTCCACTGCTGAACACAGGCTTCCCCCATAGATTGCCTCATAGGGGGGATTTCCCGCAGTTTTTTTACTTTTAGTCGTTTACCAGGAAGACGCTGCTGCTCATCTCCTGATATGTTTCCCTCTGTCGCCTCTTACTACACTCACGGGATGATAGATGGTGGCAGACATTCTTACATCGCCACTGCATGGTAATTTCTCATTTCACCACATTATTTTTTATACTTGCATTATTTTTCTCGTTTTCATCAGCCCGTAAAATTCTACATATTGTTGCGTGCCATAATTAATGCCTGGTTCTAGTACATATATAATAAGAGTGACAAGCGAGCACACAGTCCACCTGATAGTAAGCGGGTACTGTGGTCCATAGACATCCATGCTCGATTAATTAAAAATGCACATACGTTGTCATCGCTGACGACTAAGACGGAATGCTTCGTTTCCAGTAAAATGGGTCTCTACATTCAGCATACGAAACACAGCAGCCCTAAGCGCCATTTTACGCTGGTGTTGGAGATAGTGTGGTCCTACTCCGGTCGAGCCAACCCATTCGTGCTACAAATATTATAGCTGCAGCGTGACTACCACGTATAAAATCTACCACGTATTTATCGTTTATGTTAAAAGTCGAAATTTTTCTATGAAGGAGACGAAATTCTTATTCTAAAAACGCCTGCGTGTTTTAATCGAGCAAATTAGTGTTATTAGATATTTTGTAAAGTAATTAATTAGCAACCCAAGCATTGTCGAAAATTTCGCCATTAAAACGGTTGCAGAAATACAGGTATATATACATAATACAAGACAAAGCTGAACGCTGAACTTCTTGTAATGTGTAGAGTTACGCGGTTATAGCAATAACCTGATTAGGGTTATTAGTTAACTGTTAAATTTAAAATAATATAACAGTAATGTTCAAATCCGAAGCACATACTTCGTTTTAAAGCGTAAGTAGGTATTTTCGATATAACGCAACAGTATTTTGGTTTTTGATAAGGCTACTTGTTTACTTGAATTTATCATTTGTTTGGAATACAAAATGCCAATATTGAATATATTATGTAGAAAATAAATAATACGGCGCACAACTATCAAACAATGAAACGCAGAAGTTCATAGACGTCTTGTTACTCGATATAAACTTCCTCATCTTAAAGGGTTCGTAATGCTAGAAAATCCTTCATATTGCTTCAATACAGATCGTTAGTGAAACAAGTAGGTACATGTGTAAATCGATATCAGATAAATGAGAAAAAACAGATCGTGGACTTTAAAAATCAAAGTTTTTTTTGGGTAGGTTATTATTTATAGAATACGGGCGTTGACAAACGAACACACAGTCCACCTGATGGTAAAAGTACCTATACTGTGGCCCATAGACCATAGACACCAACATCTATACTCGGTTAAGAATCATAATGAAGGTGTGTTGTCACCCCTGAGGTCTAAGTTGCAATGCCTCATTTCCAGTAAAAAAGGTCCGGTTCATTACACTCACCATACGGATATATACTATATAGTATATATATGTGGACGTGTGTGTCAGTGTACGTCGATGTGGGTGTGTGTGTGGGTGTATGTGTGGGTGTGATGTGTGTGTGCATGTGTGTGTGCATGTGATGTGTGGGTGTGTGTCGGTGTGTGTGTGTGTGTGTGTGTGTGTATGTGTGTGTGTGTGTGTGTGTGTGTGTGTGTGTGTGTGTGTGTGTGTGTGTGTATGTGTGTGTGTGTGATGTGTGTGTGTGTGTGTGCATGTGTGTGTGGGTGTGTCTGTGTGTGTGTGTGTGTGTGTGTGTGTGTGTGTGGGTGTGTGTGTGTGTGTGTGTGTGTGTGTGTGTGTGTGTGTGTGGATGTGTGTGTGTGTGTGTGTGTGTGTGTGTGTGTGTGTGTGTGTGTGTGTGTGTGTGTGTGTGGGTGTGTGTCGGTGTGTGTGTGTGTGTGTGTGTGTGTGTGTGTGTGTGTGTGTGTGTGTGTGTGTGTGTGTGTGTGTGTGTGTGTGTGTGTGTGTGTGTGTGTGTGTGTGTGTGTGTGTGTGTGTGTGTGTGTGTGTGTGTGTGTGTGTGTGTGTGTGTGTGTGTGTGTGTGTGTGTGTGTGTGTGTGTGTGTGTAGGTGTGTGTGTGGGTGTGGGTGTGTGTGTGGGTGTGGGTGTGGTTGTTGTGTGGGTGTGTGTGTGGGTGTGTGTGTGGGTGTGTGTGTGGGTGTGTGTGTGGGTGTGTGTGTGTGGGTGTGTGTGTGGGTGTGTGTGTGGGTGTGTGTGTGGGTGTGTGTGTGAGTGTGTGTGTGGATGTGTGTGTGGGTGTGTGTGTGGGGGTGTGTGTGGGTGTGTGTGTGGGTGTGTGTGTGTGGATGTGTGTGTGGGTGTGTGTGTGAAAATTAATGAAATCAGCGCTAAGTCACGTGACAGTCAGTTAATATATTAACTCATCGCCATTAATTTTACAATTTTTTATAGCGTTAACGATCGTAGAAAGTTAGAAAGTCATCTTGGCTAATCCCAATGGGCTTTGGCCTTACTTAAGTTGCATAACAGCTGTGGGAAGTTTAAGTATGGTGTCAAGTTCATGAAGCTCATACCAGAGGTTTCCCGCGGTCGCACAAAGACTGTTCGCTTTTGCATAACTCGGCCTAATAAGCATTTTCACAGTGTCAAGTTACGCGCTGCAAATTAGACTCAGAAGTGTAGATTTTCCTTCTAGTCTCATTGAAGGAATCAAGACGATAAATGGACTTGATGTTTGACGTCTGTCTGCAGTTGGCTTATATTTTTATGAACCCGTCCTGTTCATAAAAAATATAAGCCAACTGCAAGGATTATGTTTTCGGGAAACCGAAAACGTCTCCTCGTTGTCTTTGTGAGGAGAGTCTTTATCAAATCTTTATATATCTGCCTCGTTGGTCTAGTGGTTGTAGTAGTGCGACTGCTAATCATGAGGTCCTGGGTTCAAATCCCGGGTCGGGCCAAAAAATCAATTATGGAGTTTTTCTGTCAAGAAATTCTCAGTAGCTGCCCGGAGTCAGGAAGTTGGCGGTGTTTCACCCCCGTGCCTCGGAAAGCACGTAAAGCCGTTGGTCCTGCGCCTGATCTCTCTCCCGGTCGTGTCGGTTTACCGTCCTATCGAATTACGAGAGTGAGGGAATAGAGAGTGCACCTGTGCTTGCGCATACACTTGGGCACTATAATCCTGTCCTGCGCCGTTGGCTAGCCTCCGTTGAGGCGGGCCGCCGTGGCCGAAATTCAGTCTGGAGGACATTATCTATTTTGCATCAAGCTCCCAACAACTACCGGCATAGGTGTAACACGGACGTTACACATAATCTTTGTTTTGTCCACGTTCATCTTAAGCCCTATTCGTTAGGAGGCACTATTGAGGTCATTGAGCATGGCATCGTCGGCAAATCGAAGGTGAGTGATGCACTCGCCATTAATGTTAATACCGTCCTTTCCAGACCAGTAGCGTGAAAACGTCTACCAATGCAGCGGTGAAGAGTTTCGGGGATATAACGTCACCCTGTCTTACACCTCTCTACAGTTGTATAGGTTTCGTACTCTGGTTCTGTACTCGAATAGCCGTCGTTACCCTACTGTACAAACACTTCAGAACTTAGATATTATATGACTTTGACGACAGTCAATTTGGCACCGCTGAAGGGACTGTAGCACCGCTCAAATTTCGACGAAGTCCATATACGCAAGGCAAGGTAGATTGTACTCCTCGGTCTTCTGTGCAATTTGTCGAAGGGTATGTATGTGGTCTTAATAAATATCACTTAATAAGACCCAATCCGTCTTATTCCATGACTAGACTGATATGTATTATATTAAGACAGTTCTTGAGTGCAATCTCATCCTGCAAGAGGTTCAGGTTATATGTACTCGGAAAAACAAACGCCGGCTGGACATTCCACGCCTTGGCTCCATCGGTATGAGCTTATGAAGCTCATGGGCACATGCTCCGAAGTACAATCTGAAGAAGACCGACAAACATTTTATAAAATGCTTGTTTCCACCAGCTTAGCTTTTCGCCGACAAGCCTCGACAAGGCTCTGCGTTCCACTGAGTCGAGTGCGGCAAGTTGATATTTTGCTGTGCCATCCCAAAGGTGACTACAATACAATGCTCTATGCATGTTCGGACTTAAGATTTCGGATTCGGATAAAGATAGAAGCTTTTTGGCCGCAGTTTGTGCTTTCGACTTAATGTTAGCGCTAAAGTTGAGATTGGTACTCAACCATAGAATATTATAATACACAATAGAATAGCTCTCAACTTTATTTTGTACGAGGAGAGTCATCGCCGGGAGCACACACAAGAAACTACGTCGTATTATCACTAGTATTAACATATTTATTTGTAAATGGCGTGCAACTTGGCATTTTCTAAATAATTTACATGCGAAATTTGGTAACGATTGTAACGTCAAAACACGAGATGTGTTTTGACGTTTAATTATTTTATAATTTTATATTAACTTATAAGTGTGAATTGATGTGTTAGTGGCATTTTAGTGGCTACACGGGCTCCGCCCACGCCACCGTTCTATTATGTATGCAATTATAGTATTCTATGTACTCAACTGTATGCCGAGAAGCTTGAGATGATTAGTAACCTCTGCAGATGTACCTCGAAAGTAGGCGTCAGATCAAACGGACTCTGTTTTGCGGAGAGCCGATAGGTCTGCATTTTGGCAGCGTTGAAAGTCACCAGATTGTCGTCACCCCATTGGGAGACAAGACTTAAGGTCGCATTTATCCGCTCCACCATGGCCTCTCTAAATGAACGTATTACCTAGTGCCTCTCCATCTTTTGCACTGGATATAAATGTCTCTGACTGTTCTGTCATCTGCATACCCAACAGTACCAGTTGGAAGTAGGTCATTGTTGTGCAGCAGGAAGAGAGTCGCAGAGAGAACATACCCCCGAGAAACTCCGGCATTAATATGCATTAGGTCAGAAGAGCAACTATCTGTGACTACGGTGGGCAGGAATCAAATCAAATCAAATCAAATTCATTTATTTGCATAATACAGGTATAAAAGTTGTTACTAAAAATTGGAATATGTACACTGTATTATTACCTTATGAGGTGTGCAAATACACTACAATATAGACTACGCATTACTAATTCAATAATGGTGCTTTGAAATAAAATTAAGAGTAAGAAGAAGAAAAATAAGAAAAATATTGTCAATAGTTGAGTTGAGTCAGTGCTAATTGTTGTCATACTAAATACCTTGATGTTATATAAACTCAAAATTAAATATTTTTGATAATACGTACAATCTTTAAAATGTTGTCATACAAAATTAAAAGTTAAAATTATAGTTTAATATATACCTACTAATCTTATCAAATTATTAAATTATTACAACTTGTCACATATATTAGGTAAATGTATAAATTACTATTATTCAATTATAATTAAATTCAAATTATTATTATTAATTTACAATTAAATTAAAACTATTGCTATTAAATTATAACTATCCTCTAGGTATTCTTTGAAATTATAATAACATTTATTAATCAGAAATTTGTGTAATATCGTCTTAAATCGTGAGATAGGCAACTTTCTGACATCATCAGGCAGTTTGTTGCTAATCAGTGTGCCAATGTGATGCCATACAAAGAATAATTTTATTAAGTAGTGCGTATCACCATTCACCAAACGGTATTTCTACGTCTAATCGTTTTTTGTCGCGTAATTGTCTATAGTAGCTTTTAAAAGCAGTCTTGTAAAAGTTTGGATTTGATTTCACAAATAGGTTTATTTCGTAGATATATATCGAAGGCAATGTCAGAATTTTCAAGTGTTTAAAGTATGGTTGACAGCTTGTAGTATTATCCAGATGGCGCATTGCTCTGATGCATTTCTTTTGAGCTTTGAATGCAGATTTTTTATTTACTGTGTTGGCCCAAAATATTACACCATATGTTAGGATAGGTGCAACAAGTTCGTGATTGGCTAGGAAGCTTACTCGGCAGTCTAACAACTCTATCAGAAGTCTTCGAGATATCGAGTGGAATTGGTAGAGCTTTATCATTTTTCTCGATGGCCTCGCCCCAAAATTACGTGACATACGAGTACACTATAAGATCCACAGTGAACCGTCCCCGGCAGAAGCCATATTGATGGTCACCGAGGAGGTCATTTTTTAAAGATAAGCGAGTTGCTTACTGTTCAGTACTCTTTCCATAACTCCAGAGTATGGAGGTGATGGCGATTGGTCGATAACAGAGATCGGTAGGACTTCTTGGATACTAGTTGCACATTGGCAAGCTTCCAAGATTTGGGTACCGTTCCAGTTTTAAGAGAGAAGCGGTACAGACTCGTCTTAATAGTAGACAACTCAGGCGCATAATGATTGAATTCAGTACCCTTGCAGGAATACCATCAGCGCTACTGGCCTTGTTCACGTCTAGGTTTTGCAAAGCTCTACGTACCTCTTTTGTATAGACGAGAATTGTTTGCAAACAGAAGCTGAAAATAAATTTTGCTTTATCTGCATCCTTTGTTAGTTTCATTATGATGCAACAATATATGGCCACGCTGGAGCGGTGTGGACTTCTTTTAAGAGGTAGCGCATTCTATATTAGGATAATATACAGTCTTAATAATAAAAATAATTAATTAAAATTATTATATTAATTATAATAACTTAATATTAAAATATACAGTATTAATAATAAAGTAAATTGATGATAATCAAAAGCAATTTTTTAACGTTACTTGTGCGAAGTTATGATAATTAGCAGTTATTATATATTTTGTCAGTTCATATTAAGTCACACAATCTGCATTATAATCAAGTAAATTTGCCAGTGTTTCACCAGGTGAGGTGAGGGACTGCAGAAGTTGTATTCGACAGCCTACGACAGGGACGAAAATTGCTTACTACCAAGAGGGTAGGAAGCAAGTCCCGTGTGCGACTGACATGGTCGAATCTTACCCTGCAGAAAACCCGCTTGCAAGACTTGGTAACAGAATTAAAAGACGTCGACAAGAGAATATATAGATTATAACAGTTGGCTATAACCACGCCCCGAACATCGAACGTTTAATTAGCACGAAGCGTTTTAGTAGCGGCACGTTATGTTAGTAAGGTGAGTAATTAATTTGAGTCCATGTTATTAACGTTAATATTTTAAACGACCTAAAAAAAGTGGTGGTTCTTAATACGTCCGTGTATATTTTTTGTTTATGTTTGGGCATAACTTCTGGTTTATGGACCAATTGTGATGATTATATTTATTGAATAGGTTTATTGGGTTTCAGGTGTAGTAGTACGTAGTAAATACTTAATCTGTGGTGAAGTTTTATACGTGGTAGAGCCATGCTGCAATTTTATAATACTTGTAGCACGATAGGGTCGGCTCGACCGGAGAAGGACCACGTTCTCAAAGAATACCAGCGTAAAATAGCAGCTTAGTGCTGCTGTGACTCGTATGGTGAGTGTAGAGAATAAGAGACCCTTTTTACTGAAAATGACGCATTCCATCTTAGTCCTCAGAAGGCGTGATAGCGCATCTAAATTTTGATTCTTAATCGAGGATAGGTGTAGATATCTGTGGGTCACAGCATCCACTTACCATCAGGTGGACTGTGCGGTGTGCGCTCTTTTGTCATTCTATATAAAATATATAAATATAAATTTAAATGAAAATGCCACACTTAAGGGTGGAAAATGGTTTTTGTTGTAACTGTTTAGACGGCATTTTAGTTGATCGTTAGATATATCGTTGTCCATTTAAAATGGTTAAAAAACAAAGTACTGACTTCAAAAACTACTTTATTATTTTTAGTTTTTGAACTCTTTTTCTTTTTCAAGTATTTTTTAACCTAATAAATAGGCTTTATGTAACATTGGTAGCAAATCCTTTAATGATTTGTTTATTGAATGCCTTAAGCGCAAAGTGCGTAGGTATGTTCTTATACCGCCTAAAAATCTTATCTAACAATCAAATTAAACATATAAATGATATGAAAAGCACATTTTCAGAAAGATAAGTGATTGTTGAACTTTTTTTTTAAATAGATTAATTGCTATTTTTACATTTAAAAAGTGGTTTTAGTGGCTTATGGTGTAGATTTATCAAGGCCGCATGGAGGAGTAAAGTCGACATGTTTCGAAAATATCAATTTTTCAACTCAATCAATTTTTTTATCTCTTCATCTATAGGATGGGAAGTCATAGAATGTCCTCCTAATTTAATTTTCAAATTAATTAAGAATTTTTTTTCCTCTTAGAAATTCCGAAATTTTCGGTGTTTGAGCAGTCTTGTAATAATATATTTTACTAAATACAGATACACTTTGACTCACTCCGGGCTCAGTCGCTGTCGTGAGTGGGTTACTGTATCGTTTGTTTACAGCGGTTAGTGACGAAAAATATCGATCGCTGTAGAAATACAAAATATTCCAAAAACCAAATTTGCCTACCTGACCCAAGTAAGATATTATTATTATTTTATAATCACAGGTTTACATTACAATATTGTATTGTTTTCCTAAAAGTACGTAGGATTTATATATAAATATACTTATACGTCTTGGACTTTACGGAGTAACCTGAAGGTGTAGAGTGTGCTTCGTTTTGTTAATTATGATGAGATCTTACTTCTGGATTTGATAGGGTGATCTGAATTTTAACTTTGGTCAATGCTAAATTAAAATACTGGTTATGACTAGATGAAAAATGTTTGAAAATGAAATAAAGTTGATGAGAAAAAAATAACCAGTCGGGTAAAAAAGAAGTTTTTACAATAATGCCTGAGTACAAATACCTAACAATAAAAAAGTTATATAAAAGTTGATTTCTGATCGTTTCAAGATGAGATTCTGTTTAAAGTTTTTTTATTATATTTTTGGTCCTCAATTTTCTCCGATAATAAGTCAGGAAAAAGAAAAAAAGCAAACAAGAGAATAAAATAACAACCCCCTTGTTCGCTGTTTTTCTTTATAAATTATTCACTTGATATTGGACGAGATATTTTATTAATTTAGTAGATCATGAAATCACATCCAAGGTTAACAAATTTCACTTCTTGAACAATATCAAAAGCTGAAGATTTATTTCAAACAATGATTTTCTTGGGAAGGTAAAGATTTCAATTCTAAAACAAAGTTAATAGAGAAGGAAAACAGGAAAGCCGTAACCAAATAAAAAGCAACCAAAGAACGGAGACAGAAAAGAACGAGAAAACAAATTAGATTTCATATTAAAAGTAAAAGCAGGCTTTAAATAATAAAATAATTTCCAAGTCTATGGAAGAAATATGGAATATTGCAAGCGCGAATGTCTCATTACTCATTAACAACATCATCCCGTATTCTCTCACTCTTAGTATAAACTGTCACCCCTAAAGTATAAACTGTTTAATAAAAAATGGAAAATCATTGTAATGGGTTCACAATCATCGAAGATGTCGCGTTAATACATACAAATAAAGAACATTTAGTTAGTCGAATTGAGTACTGCCTCTTTTCGAAGGGCAAGTAACAAGACATCTTATCCAGTCAGCAAAGTAAAAAGCTTCGAACATTAAAAAAAATATTTCTACAAGGCCTAGAAACGTGTTCTGCAAGATAAAAATCTGAATCTGAATATAAATCTCTCTTACATTAAAATATCAAGTAAACAATCAGGAATTTTTGGGTAATGATACAGAATGTTTGGCTTAACAACTGTTTGATCAGATCTAATTTACCAGACGGCTAATTACGTGTCAGTTGCTAAAGTTTGGTTGAGAATTATTGTTTTCTTTATTTAAATTACAATCAAAGTGTTCTATCAAGACGATTAATAAAGGTTTAGATTAATAAATAATTAGTCATAGTAAGTAGTCTCATTTCTTCTCTTTCTCCAACATGAGCAGGGTTATTTCATCTCATTGTCGATCAATGGTGCCGGTATTCAAGATTTAAATTTCGAATTCAACTTCAAATTACCTCGAGTAGGTTGATCAAATAGGTAGATCAGGACAATGATTGGTGAATGGGCCACGCAATTGAGCCAATCGCCGTCTTCCGTTCGCTCACAGGAAGAAGCGTTTTGCCGCGCGCGCGACTTCGCTTTTCATAGACTATTAAATTTAATGGGAAGGGGAGTTTTATTGAGTTAAGTGGTCTATACGGGCTATGAAACCATCGCAATTTGACCTCCCACGTATCGTCAATGTCTATAGAATTAATAAGATAATATAACATCGTGCAATGTCTGAATACGCTGGTTTTATTGCCGCAGACTAAATTTGTCTACTCAACGGATATTTGTCGTTATGAATAGATTTCGAGCAATTTTATCGTTGAGACCTATTGATGACAGTTGTCGCATGCAATTTTCTATTCATTGTGCAATAGATCTCAATAATGTGAAGTTTAGTTTACAAAGGACCAATAAATATCTCGCCCTTGTGATACATTTATACCTACTTGCGTTTTATCCCATTGTCCGTTATTGATAAAAGGTCATTACCGCACGAAATAAATGAATACTGTCACAGCCACTGTGACATTTTGAATCAAGTTTTGGCAAGTGAATCAAGTGAACAAATTTAGTAATTTTATGCTGTAAAAGTATGTTTATCTAGGACAAATAGTCGGACTAGGAAAGTCCTACTTCGACCGAGAGGTCAATCGTCGCATCAAACTCGGTTGGGCAGCGTTCAGTAGATTACGACCCATGATCTCGTCACGCACAACCCAAATCTTGTAAACAAAAAATTGGTTGCATTCCAGTGATTGTTTCTAGTGTTGATATATGGATGTGAGACGTGATCCGTCACTGCTGGCAGTCTGAAGAAGCTCAAATCGCTCAAAAAGCTGTGGATAGAGCAATGCTCGGGGATTCTGTATGATAGACTTTGAAATGAGGATATTCTCAATCAAACCAGATCGAACCAAATAGAACCAACGGATCAGAGCAGAGCGAAGCCGAATAAAGGTTCTCCAATGGAAACTTTACACAGATAAGCAAAATGTAGAGCGACCCGCACTAGATGGAGTGGATACCTAGAAGTAGTAGGAAGTCGATTGATACAATTGGCTCAGGATCGTACTTTGTGACATTCTATGTTCAGCAATGGACTTGTTTGTTAAGGTCTGTATTGTCGATTAATGATGATGATGCTGTCCGCCTGCACAAGTGAAATTCTTAATTGCATTCCAATTTTAAGTGCTGATTTACCGAGCGCTAGGCGCAGAAGAAAAACTTCGTAATGGAACCTGGATATTTTTTTAAATAGAATAAGAATAACAAACGAGCACACAGTCCACCTGATGGTAAGTGGATGCTGTGGCCCATAGACATCTATATTTATCCCCGCTTAAGAATCAAAACGCAGTTGCGTTGTCACCCTTGAGGATGGAAGATGGAATGCCTCGTTTCCAGTAAAAAAGGGTCTCCGGATCTCTACACTTACCACACGAAACACATCAGTATTAAGTTGCTATTTTACGCTGGAATTCTACGAGAGTGTGGTTCTTCCACCGGTCGAGCCGACCCATTCGTGCCGCAACCACAATATAGCTGCAGCGTGGCTCTACCACGTATAAAAATATTCAAGTGATAATAAAATTCGAGGACATGTGATGTCCTCTAACACATACATGAGCAGTATAAAATTCTCTTACTTCTTCAGAAATGAGAGGAGGCCTGTGCGTATATGTGGGACGTAGATAATAATAATAATAAAATTTATTTCAGTAAATAGAATTGGTTTACAATCTGTAGTGGCCGGATTCTTCTTTTAAGCAAATAATACCTGAATCAGGTAAATCCGCTCTTCCATATCAATATCTACTCGTATATATTATAGTAAAGTAAAGTTACAGCCTATATACGTCCCACTGCTGGGCTCAGGCCTCCCCTCATTTCTGAGAGGGTTTAGGGCAAGGAAGTGTCCGCCGCGCTGCCCAAATGCGTGTTGACGAACTTCACATGTCTTCGAAATAGTTTTTTTTCTTATTCCTCAGACATGCAGGTTTCCTCACGATGTTTTCCTTCACCGCTGAGCACGTGGTAAATCAGCACTTAAAATTGCAATTAACAATTTCATTGGTGCCGGTGGGGATCGAACCCGGGTTACTCGCGTTCTGTTATATTTACAGCGAGCGTTAACCACTGAGCTACCACGGCTCTTCTATAGTATAGTATAGTATATATTATATTATGTATTTATTAAATATGTATTACAAAGAAAAACTTACAGACTAAAAGGGTGTATTTACAGTTTTTTTTCCTCTGTAAAAAGGCTAGTTAGTTAGTTAGTTTAGGCTGTTACTTTCCTTTTTTATTTTATGCACTAAAATATTTTATGGTGTAAAATATTAGTTTCTTTCTTTAGACTCCATCAATTCTTTAATAATCTGAGTATGAAGAACGGAAATATAAAAATGTCATAAAATGAATTAATGCTATACAGAATATTCACAAATGACTCGTCCTATTTCTCTCCATTGCTCGACGTAGTTCCCTTTTATTGGCTGGTAGATTACAAAACGGCAGACTCGGAAGATGTAACACTAAATACTCATTGATAAGCACTTAAGCAGCAGGAGATATAATACAAAGCACTCCTGCGGCACTAGTACTTAGGAACAAGATTTAGTTTTCTTCTTTCTTCTACTCTTCTTACTTGCTGTATTTATTTTAGAAATTTTCGAATTCAAATCATTTCAGTAGCCTTTAATTGTGAACACCATAAATTAAGGTAAAATAATCAATTCCCTGGAAGACAAAGAAAATGTGGGTGTGGGTAGTTGCAAAACACCTAACAGGCAGCTAATTCATTAATCCATTCAGTCTATCAAAAGTTCACTGCTGAACATAGATCTACGCAGATTACCCCATAGGAGATAGTTACCATAGTTGCCACGGTAACCGCAGTTTTTTATTATTTTCAGCTGTTATCTGAAAATGCTGAAATTTCCTGTTTCTGTTTCCCTCTGTCGATGTCGCCTCTTACGACACCTACGAGATGATATGGGGTAGTGGGTTATCTTACGCCATCACTACACGACATAGCAGTTAATTAATAACGATTTTTATTATATATGCAAATTATAAACACTTATTAAAAATTAAAAAAAATCTGTGATCTGTGAACACGTTCATCGTCTCATTGGATAGCAGGATTTCTTCCACAATGGATGGATGGACTTCCTAGAGTGTAACAAGCTGTTTCGTCGTGGAAGTACCCTGTGAGGACACCGAGGCATAATATATTCAGAGACGATGACGAATTTAAACTCAAACTTCAAGATATCAAAATTGCAATCAGTTTTGATTAACGATAAAGACTCAAATTTAATATTTGAGACTTGAGATTTGACAGAGAAACATTCTCTGATTACTGGCCCTAGCTTCTTTGCAGCTGTTTTGGCCTTGAACTCAATGAACGGCTAAGTGTCAAGGTTTACAGCAATCTCAAACTCGATCAACTGAAAATGGATACTGTACTTTAGATTTTGAAATTGTCGGATCTAATAAGATTGCCAAAAGGACTTCTCTATAAGAATGTTCTCTCAAAGGCCCTCGATTCTTTTTACATATGTGTACACCATAAAGAGGATATGGCTTAAATCGAATATTAGATTTTGTAGATAATATTACATTTTTTGACATACTTTACGTGTAGCTGTTCCGTTGCCGCAAATCATACAGAGGTTCACTATATCTATTCGTGGTAAAGATCACATAACGTCATTCACTTATAACTCGTAATGCGCGCATGCTAACGTTGTCACCACCACGAGGATCAATTAAGCCCGTCTGGATTCATAATTATTTACATCATACGGACGGCTAACATTGCTGGCTTCATTGATTCAATGGCTTGCTTACTGTCTGCGCATTGAAAGACGTGCAAAATACGATTCAAATATGGTTACGGGTGAGAAGATTAGGCTATATATAGAAGTGTAAAATAATGTTTAGGTAAACATACATATCGACGTTTAAATATTTTGCTATTAGTTGTATGTGTAATTATGTTGTTATACGGCTCAGAAATAGTATACTGACGTATAGTTAAAAGTATACTTATTTTTATTATTATCATTTAAAGTTATCCCCATTCTATAAATGGTTATTGTACTATGGAGGCATTTGACATAGGTATTATACACGGACGTAATAATTATTTTTAGTGTTATATGAATACGTATTCTCAACCAAATGCCGTACCGAGCACTTGGTGTTAGCGTAGTACCTAGCTACTTAGCTTGATTGAGGTACTTCAACATAATTATAAATATGGCAGAGCCACACTACAGCCATATTACTGCTTGACTCGGGAAGAACCACGCTCTCACAGAATACTAGCGTAAAACAGCAGGTTAATGCTGCTGTTTTTCGTCTGGTGAGTGTGGAGAACCGGAGACCCTTTTTACTAGGAACGAGGCATTCCATCATATTTTAGTGACAACGCATCTGCATTTTGATTTTTAATCGAAGATAATTGTAGATGTCTATGGGCCACAGCTTCCATTTACAATCAGGTGGACTGTATGCTCGTTTGTCAACCCCATTAAAAAAAAGCGCTAGAGTAACTGAAGAATGAAGAACACGAATTAAATATGTTGCCTCTTATCATTGTTCTTCATCTTCTTTTTCACTATTTTGATGTCCACTGCTGAACGTATATTTCTTGGGTGTAACTACTCTGACGTCGTCTAACTTTGAAGCTGAAGGTTATCCGCACTTCTTTTTAAGCGGGATCATCAAGTCATAGAGCGTCGAGGGATTCTCACAGCAGCAGATATGTCCCATCCGTATTCGTTTAAGACCTATTATCGTCAAAAAGTAGTAGCAATTAATATGTAAAAACTGAATGATTGAGACCAATCGCCAAATTCTCGCCCCTTCTTGTTTTTATCAGACACTGATAGTCCACATTTGTTCATGGGACACTTAGCAGTACAGATAGATGCCTTTGTCGGTCTGTATTATAAACAGCATTTAGCACAGATATTTTTAGCTATGTTGGAGAGGCTAATGGGATTGCCATTCATAGTTAGATTTTAGGAGAAGAAATTAAATTATTTTTAATTGATTAAAGAAGACTAACAGGCATATCATTTCATACATATCATCATCATCATCATCTTTGCAGCTCTTCACCAGCCCACTGCTGAAAATTGTCCTTACCCAAGGAATGCTGCAAAACACGGTCCTTGGCCACCTGCATCCCTCGACTTCCTGCGTATCTTACCACGCATATAGTTCAACTAACAGTGGGTAGTCAATTTGACATTGAATAGAATAGAATAATTTTTTTATTCAATATAGATTATAAGTAATTCTTATTGAAATTAAATTTTTTACTTTACACTTCTTCGTAAAAAAGCTTCTGGCCTGGGTAGAACCAGCATGAAACCAAGCGGGACATTTTTTTTTTAAATAAATTTTACAATATCAAGGTCACAAAATATTTACAAAATTTATTTTTTTATATTATATTTTTTATATTTATTTCACGTACTCAACAATGGATTAAATTTTAGCGCGTTGTCTGCGCTGAAGGCTAAGATTAAATTATTGTTGCTAAATTAATAAAATTGCGGTTAAACTTAGATTTAGACAGCTACGTGATTGGTTCAACTTAGGTGTACCTATTCGATTTATTCCTATTTCTTATAAAAAAATATGTAATAAACGAACTAAAGCCATGTATAATTGCAGCCAAGTTCTCAAGATCTTCCTCCAGACCAATGTCTCAGTTTTTTGGTTTTTTTTTCGTAATTATACTGATTCCCTACATCCCCTTCAAACAGGCACAGAGCAGTGCAAGCACTGCCATTTATATATTTATTCTTTATTGCATTCCTTATTAATATATAAGAATACAAGGGCGGACTTAATGCCTTGCGGCAGAAATATATGTAACAGGGTCATACCTAACTTCTACTCTTAAACATAAAAGACCACATTAACTTTGTCAAAGATACGAAATGACCTATCAAGTAATATCAGCGTCAAGAGGACATTTTTTTGCGGTTATGCATCCACTTCTTACATAAAATTCACATATACAATATGTATTACTTTAAAAAAAAAACTAAAACTGAAAACTATTTTATTAAAACAAAATAAATTTACTTTTTTTAGAAGAGTGGTCTAACGGGAATGCAGCTTAACTGATGGTAAGTGACGACCACGAACAACTGCAACACTAGCTATCATATCATATTCATCATCGTCATCACAGCCCTTCATAAGTTCACTGCTAAAACAGGCCTCCCCCAAGCAATGCAATAAAACCGTTAATACAGGTATTAACGATTTTTATCAATTTGTTACATTATAGTATCAAAAGCAGTGCAGAAAAGTAAATCTAATAAATAACTTAGAATCTAATAAATTAATTAATTTAATTACATTTTTAATTAAAAATAAATTAAATTATTGAAATTGAACTTACGCCAGTTTAAGTATGTAATAGGTATATTTAGTTTAAGTTTTTAGTTATATGATAAGGGTGACAAACGAGCACACAGTCCACCTGATGGTAAGTGGATGCTGTGGCCCATAGACATCTACTTTTAACCTGGATTAAGAATCAAAATGCAGATGCGTTGTCACCCTTGAGGACTAAGAATGCCTCGATTCCAGTGAAACGGGTCTCCAGTTCTCTACACTCACCATACGAAACACAGCAGCATTAAGCTGCTATTTTACGCTGGTATTCTATGTGAGCGTAGTCCGTCCAGGGTCGAGCCGAGCCTGAATGGATATTCATGATACAACCATAATCGCTTATCTAGATGTTCCGCCACTTTGAAGCTGATTCCCATCACCAGTATTGGTATTTTACACTTGTCGTAAACAAGATGGATACCACCGTCTAATGGAAGCCTCTCTAACATATTCCATAGTCGCTGCATACGACACTCACGGGATTTTTTTACGCCGCCACCACCATAAGTTTTGATTGGTTAGGAGCTAGTGATTCCGTCAATGTCTGAAAAGTATTAGCAATATCTCATAGGAGGTAAAACGAAAATAAATTTTACGAAAAAAATTAAACTTAAAACATGTTTCATCAAACCCCTCATAATATACTGCGGGCATCTTCAGTTTTAATTGCTCAATTGCTCGCATCCGCGCGCCACAGACCTACTAACGAGTAGAACTGACCGTATCCGTATTAGAAGCAATCACTAGAAACTTTTACGAGTTTCAATTCGTTAAACTGTTGCAAGATACGAGATTTTCTAATATCCTTTATTTATTAATTATAACTCTATTGATTTTAGTTAGCTAAGAAATAAACATAGCTCATTGTTAAACAAATTAAAAATCTAATAAATGTCGGTCTTAGCACACCTACTGTCTTGTTGTAAAAACGTAGTATTTTGTTCGTTTTTAAACTAATTAGAAAACACGTTAAAATAAAGTATTATCCTTTATGTTACTTTGTATTTATTCTTAAAGAACCTTAGTGTGTAAGATAATACTGAAATGCTATAACCATAACTTTTAACCGATTCAAAACGCAAGGTTGCAGATTCGACTAATTCTGTTAATTTTTAAAGTATGTACAATCGATTAGTTTACCAATTTATCGTATGTCGACAGATAGGAGAGATAAAACCGATAGAGTACACACATTGGTCCCAAATAAACTGTAAATGGTTTTGTATAGAATGCCGGTGACAAACGGGCACACAGTCTATCTGATGACAAGTAGACATTGTGGCCCATAGACATCTACATCTATCCTCGATTAACAATAAAAATTCAAATGCGATGTCAATCTTCGGGACTAAGATAGAATGCCTCGTTTCCAGTAAATTGGGTCTCCGATTGTCTATACTTATCATACGAAAAACAGCAGCATAAGGCGGCTATTTTACATTGGTATTTTGTAACAGTATCGTCGTTTTTAGATTTTTAGTTGAGTCGATCCATTAGTCTTACTACCATAATATAGCTGCGGAATGGCTTATCGTATTCAAATCGTATTTAAAGTATGTATTATATTAAGTAATTAAACATTATACCATTTTAATGTAATTTAATATATAAAGTAACAGTTTACCTGGTCATAGTTTTTGTTCAGTTTACTTTTTATTCGGTTTTTGAAAATCGTTTAATGTATAATATAATGTACAATTAGATTATGTATATTGTAGTTTGGTCATAAATAGTAATACTGTATTTGCTTAAGTGTGATGAAGTAATATTTTAATATTATTTCTTATCACAACGATAAAATTTTTACTTTGTATTGGTAAGTTGTAGCCTTTGAAATGAATAACTTAAAGCTTTTTTCGCCATTCATTCATAAAAGCGGTATAATATATTACCGTATGCGTAATTTGTACGTTTTAAATAGTTATCAAAACGTTAATAAAATATCTTAAGATAATTAATTAAATTCTAAAAGTTTTGTCTTTTATGTATTTTATATTTTAACGCTACATTAAAGTTTTCATTTTAATCATAGTGGTGTTCATAATGCAAAACCATTTTTTATTAATTTATGCAGTAATGAACGTGACATTTCTATACGGGCGCTATGTAACATTCCCTCCGTGATCGCCCATATGGTAACGGGATGAATGACCAACGAACGTTTTCGGGAGCGACCGCCGCATGTTCGTAATTAAAATAGTGATGTGGAAACTTGCTAAAATCGACAGCAAAATATTTGTTTGGAAATATTTGTAATTCATAACTTTTTACAACCTAAACTCTTATTATATATTTTTTAAGTTTCTAACTCAAATACAATCTAACTTAATCTAGGTGATTACGAGATGTCCTTGAAATTTAATTCTATTACTAATATCTCAATAGTTTACAGATTGTACCAAAACATTTATTGTTAAATTTATGTAGAAAACGTGGTTCTCTAGTTTATAGCGAGGAAAAACTCATAATTACATTTAAAAATATATATCGGTTTTTGAATCTCTATATCTTCATATCCTAAAATACCAGCATGTAGCACCTCAGCAGTGACGATGTAGATAAATTACTATCCTAAGGTGTCTAGTGATCATGACTCATAAAATAGTGCCACAAGTATAGGAGAACTTACCAGAAACATTATATTCTACACTACCCGTATTCCATGCATGTGGTGTTGCCAACATTAATTACAAATTATTAATATTATGTATTTTATAAATTTTGATACTTGATAACATTCATTCCAAGTTGTACTATACGCAAAGGTCTTTTTACTTCCACCTTAAAAATTATGTAGTTCAGTACTTGTCTTCACCACTGCCCGTCACATATGATTTCAGCAACACTTGGAACTATGCTGATGATATAGCTACTAAGTCAGCTAATAAGTTAGTGTTCTAATATGACATCTATCGAAGCTGTTATGTTTAGCTTTTTTAAACATAACTATCACACTAAGGTTTTCTCCTGTGCGATTAGTTGATTAGTTATTTTTCATAAACAAGCTGGCCTGGTATACTGTATACATTACTTCGGCCGGTCGTCTCGGTATGAGGCGAGACGAGTATCACTACGGATTTTTACAGTGTAAATATTAAATTTATTTACAGCTCGCCTATCGGGTACAGATTTTGTAATTATCTTTTTTGGCACTGAACACATATATAATGTGAATATGAGTAAGTTTAGATGATAAATATAAAATGTAATAATAACTTGAATACACCGCCACCTATCGGATGGTAGCATAAATATGAACCAATGTCTCGACTGAAGATAATCACTTTATCTTGTAAATATCACCTCAATCGGTTTAGTGAGAATCGTTCAGATGTTACACGATCATTGACAGATGCACCAACGATTATTTTTATAAAGATACATGCTTGTAGTAAATATTGTTTAATAGTGGTTTGTGATAAATTCCTAACGACTTTTCAACGCAATCGATAATGAACCTGTGTTGCCTTGCTAGGAGAACACTACATATAGGAAAGTTTTAACTTAACTACTTGTGTTTTCGTTTCAGTTTTAGCTGGAAACCGTGTTTCGGTTGGACACTAGTTTTTACGATAAGATCGGAGAAAATGATGAGACAATTAAGTTGCATCATTAATAATTAACTTATTACATTTGTAGCGGCGCTGTCGTCGCGTCACAAGCGAAATACACCGAAGTCTTAAATCACGCTATCAACATTCCGAATCATAAACAGTATATATAGAACATCTCCGAACTATCACTCGGAGTGTTGGCCGCTCCCCGGGCAGAACACCTTGCCCGGCGGGACATCTCCCCTTTTCCTTCCTCACCGGTCACAGTGGTGACCCCGACCTGATCTGAACACGCAACCGACAACCTTCGGAAACTTCAAGCTTCATCATCGTCATAGAGTGCCCCACCCATTCGCTCCCGAGCAGATATCGTCTGCAGTCTTCATATCCTGCAAGCCATCTATCTTCACAAGGTTCATCGCAGCACTGGAATAATAATGCTTCCTGTTCCTTCAAGCTACTTTCTGCGCTATACAGTGTTCAGCACGGCTCTGAGCCTTACTGCTCGCCTCTGCTGCACGGCACTCTCGCAAGATTACTTGCCTTCTTCTCGAATCACCGCAGACTACAAGGCAATCCACTGCACTTGCACAATCGTCGACAACGAGACTGCACTGTCGACCTCCGGTCTGAGCAGGGGGGGTGATGTAGCGGCACTGTCGTCGCGCCACAAGCGAAATACACCGAAGCCTTAAATCACGCTATCAACATTCCGAATCATAAACAGTATATATAGAACATCTCCGAACTATCACACAGGAGCGTTGGCTGCTCCCCGGGCATAACACCTTGCCCGGCGGGAGATCTCCCCTTTTCCTTTCACGGCCATACATTAACTGATCTTATCATCAATAAATATAAGTTAAAGGAAGAAGGAAAAAGCCTTTAAAAATCCACCAGAGTTTGGCACTGAAAATTTATCAATATGTCCTATTGCAATGTATACTCAGCTAGAGAGGTTCAATTTATAATTGAAATTAATTTAAATATAACCTCTCTTTTGTTTAGTACACTGTTATCGACGAAATTATAAATCAAATATAACCTGAACTTCTGATGTATCGTAGAATAAAAAATAGGGTTTTATAAGAGAAATTATAAAAACTTAACGGTTAAAATATTATAGACACACGAGTTCAAGTTGCAACATCACTAAAGTAGAATACAACTTACTTATAAATAATTTTAATCGCACTACAGTCTCCCGAGGAAGTGGATCGTACATTGATAACTCGTATATATTATTTTTTCCTTTCTCTAAAATTATATTAAGTTCGATATGACTTTCAAAGGATTTCATAAAAGTCATGTAGTAGGCATAATTATTTTGTAGAATTGGATATTCTACAAAATAAATATGTTGGACAAAATAACTTTATTGCTTGCGCCCTTTTATCACATTTAATGGAAAGTAAACATAAATATCTCGAAACGCTCAGATAAGAATGAAGTATAATAATAACGGATTGGTTATTTAAAAATACAAAGTAATAATTAATAATAAAAGATGATACTACGATATATAATTTTATAAATATATATTGGAATATCGTGTACAATATTGGAAAACACGATAAATTTTAAAAATCGATGTTTTTTTTTAATTTAGATTTTGATTACTATTTTAGATCATTTGATTATAACCAATGAAAATGAGCAGAACTTAACGATTTCTTATATTTAACGCGAACACTACACATTGAATGAAATTACTTTTACGGATTCAATCGCGTTAATTTTATTTAGAATTAAACGCGATCTAACCCGTAAAAGGAGTTTTATTTAAGGAGTAGAACTGCTATAGTCATTTAAGTCGAAGCACTAACAATACCTTCAGATAATCTAAATGTTTTTCGGGCCTTGCGTATGAAATAGTCGTTTCGAAATACTGCCAAGTTTGAAGTTGAATTGTTGATTGTCATATTTCTTAAACTAATATTGGTTGTTGATTTGTTTTCCCGCCATTTTTTATACGTGGTAGAGCCACGCTGCAGCTATATTACAGCTGTAGCACGAATGGGTCGGCTCGACCGGGGAAGGACCACGCTCTCGCAGAATACCAGCGTGAAATAGCAGCTTAATACTGCTGTGTTTCGTATGTTGAGTGTAGAGATCCGGAGACCATTTTTTACTGGTTGCGAGGCATTCTATCTTAGTCCTCAGGGGTGACAACGGACCTGCGTTTTAATTCTTAATCGAGGATAAATGCAGATGTCTTTGGGCCACAGCATCCCCTCACCATCAGGTGGACTGTGTGCTGGTTTTTCACCCTTATTATATAAAAAAAAATTGTTAATTACGATCGCACGCAGTATCGTCGGGTACCGAATGTACAATGCGTGTTTGGTTTGATCGCTAACATTATGGAAATTCTAACCCAACAAGGAGCTTCGTGGATGACCGGAAAGGATTTAAGTTTAAGAATTGAAATCTACAGTTAAAATATATTTTACTCAAACCACTTCACTGTCAATAACAGCCTTCAAAATAAGCGTGAAGACCATATTGATGTTTTTGCGATCAGATTGGAAAAATGTGTTAGTTCAGAAATTGGCTACTGTACGAACTTAACACGTAAGTTTGTAACAGCAAATACTTGTCAAAACTATTTGCTGTTACAAACTTACATGTACTGACTCTGAATCGGATGGTCACTTGTGGGTAAAGAGTAACAACTGTGTGATAATCGGAAACATTTTACTTCTTCTTTAAATGATTAATACAAATTATATCCAAACTCAACCGTGTTCCAATTTTTTTTTAATTATCAAAAAAGTTGCTTGTGCGCAACATGAACTGAAGTGCCAAAAGTTACTCATAGAGATACAAAGGTATTCTATAAAAGAAAAGAAATATTGGATAGCCTGAATATTACTGAAGAGTAGACTAGAAATTCGGATCTGAGACGTGGTCCTTCACTGCTGGCCGTATGAGGACGCTCAGCGGGCTATGGAGAGGGCTATGCTCGGAGTTTCTCTACGTAATAGACTCAGAAATGAGGATATCCGCAGTAAAACCAGAGTGACCGACATAGCCCAACGGATTAGTAAGCTGAAGTGGCAATGGGCCGGCCATATAGCTCGAGGAAACGATAACCGATGGGGAAGAAAGGTTCTCGAGTGGCAGCCTCGTACCGGTAGGCGTAGTGTAGGGCGATCCCTCTAGATGGAGTGACGACCTGGTAACACATGCAGGAAGTCGAAGGATGCAGGTGGTTCAGGACCATGCTTTGTGGCATTACTTGGGGGAGGCTTATGTTCAGTAGTGAACTTGTGAAGGGCTGTAATCAATGAATGTAGACTAGTATTTCTGCGTACTTCACTATATTTACTAGACGCTGTACTGCTCTTACTCATATACATTTTTTTTTAGAATTTAGATAACTTTTTACGGGAAAAGATGACGGAACAACTTTGTTGAGACTGAAAAATACTTTTAAAGAATTTACCGCATCCAGTTCTCAGGATTTCTATAGTAGAGCTATCAATAAAGCGTGTTTAGAATAATGCCCAATACCAATTTTAATTAAATTTATGAATTTCATGGAAAAAGTTTGAATTTTTCTATATAAAACATCTTGTATATAAAGGAATGATATAATAATAACAGTACTGTTTGCTTTCGCAGCAAGTTCATCACACTGTCGCGTTAGCGCTATCAGTGGCTCTTTATAATACTCATCTTTAACTTTTGCCCTTTATTATCTGCGGTCGGGTTGCCACCCTGCTTTATCTTATTAACGCCCTGTAAACAGAGCAGCTTTTCTTTAGTGCTGTTTGTCCATTCACAGTTCAAATTACATTATATTTTATTTAAAATTTTTGTAGAGTTCTATTTCTGTCATGGCACGCTTTGTGTAGTTTCTTATTTCTTATCAAAGATACTTTAAAATATCACACTGTCAATAAAAATACAATTAACTATATAATTAACAATTTAGATGTGTTAAAAATTTGTTGGTAGCATTTACTAATATTTTAATATTCAATACAACCAGACATTACCATCTCTAATTACAAGCTAAAATTTAACAAACAAATATGCACTTAGTACGTTCGTTATGGAATTCACAACACTTAGCGAAGACTTGATTAATGATTCACAATATGATGTGTCTGCTATTGCTCTAAATAGTGGTATAACGTCATACATGCGTGTAAAGGGTGGTAATAGATTCTAATGGCACTGGGTATTTTATCCTTGTTTGATTCTTCCTTATTTTAATTTACTGAAACTACCTTTACTACATTACATAACATAGGACCATGATGAAAATTAATTACAATATTGTTGACACTAATGTACGTAAACATGATATGCGACACACGAATTAAGGAACGCTTTTATGAATTTTATTTTCAATGTATACTTACCAAGGGAAAAAGCTTTTTCGTGATCGTATCCAAATGCAACTGTCACTGGTCTTATTAAACTGAGCACATGAATTACGACTGCCGTTGGTATTCGAAATTTGTATTTGAACTGTGAAAACAATATGGCAGCGGACGGACGTCGCGCGTTGTTGGCGCGCGGGTATTGACTACTCCTTAACTAAGTTTGATTAGCTTTAAATAGTGGTGCTCACATTATCTACTTATTTCATTGAATGAGCGGGGCGGTGTGGGACTATCTTTGTGTTTAGTTTATGCAAAAGCTCTCTTAGACTGTTTATTTCATTATGATCCTTAGACAAGGATTATCTTATACTTTAGTACCCATACGTCTTATAATAATTTTCACGGATCTGTTTAAACAGCGTAGTACGTGAGGGTAATATGGTCATCTAGTTAATATGGTCACTTTCTTATAATTCAAAAACTACAGCCTTGTTTGCATAGATGGCTTTGTGATACGATAGCTCTTCATCGGTCAATCAAATAATACCTAAAGGGTCAAAAGGGCGCTGCTTTATCGACGCCATTTTGACAGTTGACATTACCTATAGTAAGTATTTTAGTCGATTTTAGTATGGTGTGGAGTGGTTATTTTTTTTTAGTTGACTTCTCGAAGTGTTAGTAATTATTGCCAAAGCTTGTTTGTTTTTTTTTCTTAATATATTAGTAAAACGACGTTTAGAGGGTGACGCCAATAATATACGACTTTGTGTTTACTTTAAGTATCTGTTTCCCTCCTAGTTTTGGTTTCATAGGGCGGCAAAGCTTAAGTTGATATTACCCTCACGTACCTTATTTGTTAGGTAGGTATCTTACTTGTAATAATCCTTGGACCTCTGAAAAGAGTAAAATAATTAAACTTTTTTGTAAAAAATAGAATCTACTTAAAAAATTAAGTCTGTACTAAGTCATAGTGTATAGAAGAATTACGCGTAAAGTCCTGACTTCTGAAGCTATTATTTGTATTGACAAATCTGAAGACTAAGTAGGAAGCAGTCAGCAACGATAATTATATCCTAAGCAAAATAGACGTTAATCGTTCGCCTTTATTATAAATGTTTGTAGAATGTTGTTGCTATCGCTATCAGTTTCTTTTATGAAACAACGTTAATTCCTATTGCTTATAATATATGGGTAACAAGTTTTTTCGTTATTTTAAAAGTTTATCTGAATTATTAAAAATACGAAGACTTTCTAATAATACTGATAGACCGATAGACCTCTCCTTAAGTTCTTGGTACCTAAATAGAACTGATGGGAAAAATTTATGTTTTTCGACAAATATTTATTCTGGCTTTAATTAAAACCTAGGGCCTGCGATACAGTAGTCACATACTCTGTCCACTAGGCCACACGACCGTATCATCACAGGTAAAACAACTTAAGATCTCACGATTAATGTTTCATAGTGAAATTATATTTTTCTTAAATTTTTTCATAAAATATTGATAAGTAAGGACTACCAGCACTCTCATTAAGAGGATAATTAAACTAGCTGAAAAAGAATGGAATATAATCAGTTTGATCCAATATAGATTACAATGTAATTTTTATTGAATGTAATTTTTTACCACTGATTCTGAAAAAAATCACGTGTAAGTAAGTTATTACGTGGTAGAGCTATGCTGCAGCTATATTAATTGTATAGTTTAGCACGAATGGGTCAGCTCGACGGGGAAGGACCACGCTCTCACAGAATACCAGCGTCAAATAGCAGCTTAATGCTGCTGTGTTTCGCATGGTGAGTGTAGAGAAACGGAGACCCTTTTTTACTGGAAAAGAGGCATTCCATCTTAGTCCTCAAGGCTGACAACGCATCTGCATTTTGATTCGCAAACGAGGATAGATGTAGATGTCTATGGGCCACAGCAACCACTTACCATCAGGTGGCCTGTGTGCTCGCTTGTCACCCTTTTCCTATAAAAAAAACTCTCATGGGAAGAACCAACAAGAAACCCAGGGGGACTTTTTGTAAATAAAATTAATTTACAATATATTATTTTGAACAATTAGTAGGAAAGCTATATTACAAACAGCATGGTAGCGATTATTTTATTTCCAGGGATTGTTATCATTCATGTACTCTACTAGTATAATTGACCTACAATTTGTCTTAATAAATTTTTTAAATTTTTTGATAAATAATATTTTCGGAAAATTTGTTGTAAAGGCGTATGTATATACATTGCCCAATGAAGGAGTAGCTAACTCTTTGGAGTCGAGTAAGTGGTATAACTAACTTGATAGTTCCTAGTGTTTACAGAATATGCATCACTATTTTTAATAAAACTATTTTTGTTTTTGTGTACATGCATTAAACTTTCGTAAATATACTGAAAGCCATAATATATTTATTTCTTAAAAATTTTCTCTAAGGAATTATTTCTGACCTAAGTTATAAATTGCCCTTATGGCTCGCTTCTGCAAAACAAAGATAGTTTCAGTATTAGTCGCATCACTCCATAGAGAGATTCTTGGAAATAACTGAAATAAACTAATCTAGCTGCTTCAACACACTTAAGGTCTCTTATCTTTTTTCCATAATATGCTGCAGAATTAAGTTTGCTATCTTGTTTAGATATATGAGGGCCTAATGAAGCTGCGCGTCAACTGCAATTCTGAGAAAAACAGTGGATTCAACACGGCTCTGCTCCTGACACTGGTATTAACCTGTTTAACATTACGAGTGGTGATTTGATGACATTTCGTTTTATTCCTGTTTAAAAGGAAATTATTGACGTTAAACCAGTATACTACCCTTGATACAGCATTATTCACGTCGTCATATAATATATTAGAAAATTTTAGCAATAGATTTTTGAAGATCAATCGCTGTGCCCCAACAATAGAGCGAGCGAGAGAGAAATAGTGGGTTCCTTCAACACTGGACCGATTTATCAGAAACCCTCTTAACCACCCGTGCTAAACTTATAATGCTAGTGTTAGGAGTAGTCCACGACATTAATCAAGTGGCGGATTTTAAGCTGCGACCTATTTTAGTTCGCAATCTGCATTCTTAACCGTTATTTGCGGATTTAATTATGACCAGTTTCTATTGTTTGAAAACGTTAACCAAGTAGTATTTTCTCCAGTATAGTGAAGGCGTTATGCCTGGAACAATTGTTTGTAGGTCATACAACAACATTTTCTGTGCGGAATTTGTACCAGAACCCCTGCAGCCCCGCAACCAAACTACTAGCAACTGCGCCTCCGGGTCGTAACGTAATGTTCCATGGATTTTATATATTTAATGCTCACTGCTCTAGTAAAATCATGTTTCTATACATGAATGAGGTGTACGGTACCAACACTGAATTAACAAATTAGACTCAATTACATCAGCGATCGTCATCAGTATTAACGTGCCGTACTTACTTAAATGATCCTGTAGAGACATTTATGTAGGTTCAAAGGCCACAGAGTCGAGGAACTCCAAGGTTTATTAAATTTGTGAATCGATAATAGTTTACTATTAAATTGGTTACAAATACATACACATATATAAAACAGTGGCTAAGCGTATGCTTTGCGCCTACAAGTTTGAATGCCGCGAGGAAGAAATTGTGTGTATGAACTATTATATTCAGTTTAAAATTCCGTTTTTTTCATTTAGACCCTACATACCTCCGAAATTGATTTACCTTTCTTAAATCCCCAGATACAGTTTGTAGATCTCACCTTAAAACCCTCTTAAAATTCCCATCCTTTAATGCTCATTCATATTCCCGTTCATTCTCCGTACATGCAGTAAGACTCTGGAATTCGCTTCCTACTCCCATTCGAGAAATCAAAACAGTGACATTGTTCAAAAAACGAGTAAAAGAACATTATTTATCGCTGTCTTCTATGTAAGTCTCAAATCTTTGATATTTACTATACTGTTACAAATATATGCATGTACATATATGAACGTATGTGTATGTATGTATATATATACACATGTAAGTGTGTGTATATATGTATACGTATGTTTATATACTTAAATAATATAAAAGCAAAAATGCGTATGTATTTATTTTATCCCCATATGTGTTGTATATTAACAAAGTGCACACATTATAATCATTTATTAATCATATATCTTTGAAACTGGCCTACAGATAAGTAGAGCCCTTGTACAAACTTTTCATCATGATGTGTCCTCTCCCTTACTTGTGTGTACATAAATTGTTAAATAAATAAATAAGGGTGATAAACGAGCACACAGTCACATAAAAATGCACGTAGAAATGTAAGTGAAGTAAGCCCCCACGTGGGAGTAACATTTGAAAGAATTATTAGAATGTGCAATATTTTATGGTTTATGGGTATGGGACCACTCGAGTTATATTTGTGCTGCTGTGTGCTACGACCGCTATATTAACTTGGCGGTCAAAAATTAAAAATATTATCGTAGCGACGATCTTTAATTTTTATAACAGTATGAGCCGATTTTTCAATTCATACTTTACATCTCAAATCTATCATCGATTAAAAAACAAAGTGCTGTATTGTGGAGGTGTTTATTTTTTTTTTACAAATTTACATAAATTTCAATCATCACGCATTCAGCCTACAAAACATCGACTGCTAAATACAGGCCTGCCCCGTAAATTGCCTCACAGAGGGAATTATTGCCGTATTTGTAGACCTATTTGGGGTTAGAAAACGCAATTTCTTTCTTGCTTGTATTCTGGTTTTAACTTTTTATTTATTTTCTCCTTAACACGACATTTAATATGTCGAGACTTAGAGTATAATACTAAACATACTATATCTTATGATTTTTCTAATTTCCGGATTTAACTGGGCTTCTAAATTAGGACTTCTTTTAGACAAGTAGCAAGACTGACGGTAAGTGGATGTTGTCGTTCATATTAACGCCTACATCTATCGTCGATTAGAAATGCCACAAATATCGCCTTTAAGGACTCAGAAAGTTCGACGCATTACCAGTAACAAGATTAAAGGTTAAAGAAGTAATTAAAAAAACTCCGACTGTGTTAAAAATATTACTGACTGAGATGCAATATATAAATTATATTATATAGCTTATGTCACTCCAAGAATTAAGAGAAATCTAACGACACCTCGTGTGTTATATATGATATAACCCATCAAACCTTTTAGACTACAGATCATGCTAAAGAAATGGACATATACATACATACTCTCGAAAAATATTAATAAAATGATCTCCAGCTCTTGTGACTCACCATGCGATAAACAAAAACCATTCTTTGAGAGCGTGGTACTTCCCCGGTTGGGCCAACCTTTCGTTCTGCAACCATAATACTGTAGTACAAAGTCATGCACATAGTCATATATATAGTCAAGTATATAGCAAAGTACATAGTCAAATACATAGCCAAGTAAATATTCAAGTACATAGTCAATTACATAATCAAGTACATAGACAAGGACATAGTCAAATAATAGGTCTGAGAAGAAGTTTCTTCGTATTTTATATACAAATTCGAGACATATTTTTCCAAAGTTTAATTACATTTAATTGTAATATATATATGCAATTTTGTTCGATAACTTGTTACCATCTTGTAGGTAGTGACATAATCCGAAATCTTAGGATTTTTGATAAAAAAACGCGACAAGTAGTTTTGACATTAACCTAACACTACCTAAAGAATTCTGAAGAAACCGGAACAGGTAAAAATCTGAGGGTGCGAGGTCAGAACTTTATGGTGAATGCATTAAAACTTCCCAACCTAGCTCTCTCAATTTTTCTGAGTGGCCAAACATGTGTGTTATCATAAAGAAAGATCACTCCTTTTCTGTTAATCAATTCCGTTTTTTCGCAATTTCTTGCTTGAATCTCAATAGTTATTGGCAGTTGAGATCCGAATCGATGGTTTTGCATGGCGCTAAAAGGTCATAATAAACGATACCCTTCCAATCTTACTTGACTACCCTGTGACCATGATCTTTTTCGCAAGTTATTGTCGCAGGTAATTTACTTTTTACCACCAGTGATCAACCTTTTCAAAAATGGTTTGGTTTAATTACGTTTCAATAGAGAATCGCAAATGAGTACACGATTAATTAGGTTTCTTTCAGTGAGCTCGTGTGGTACTCAAATATCGAGCTTTTTTATATAGCCAGACTTTTTCAAATATCTATGTGTAACTACTAATATACGGATCTTGCTCAACTTTTTCAAAAATGGTATCGACTTCATCCGTATGAGGGCGATCAGAACGAGCTGCATCTTCAACATCGGAATTCCCGGACTGAAAACGCTTGAACCAACTTTGTGCTACTCTTACTGACACTGCATTAGTTCTATAAACGTCACAAATTTTTTTTGCTTGAGTCACATTTTTCTCTTTTTTGTACTAAAACTTAAGAATTTATCGAATTTCTTCGTTAAATTCACAGACATAACTCATTTTGGCGAACAGAAAAACAATAGAAAAATTGTGGGAAAGTGTTTTTAATGTCCTCCAGACCGAATTTCGGCCACGGCGGCCTACCTCAACGGAGACTAACCATCGGCACAGGACAGGATTATAGTGCACAAGTGCACTCTCTATTCAGTCTATTCCCTCACTCTCATAAACCGTCACGACCGGAGAGAGATCAGGCGCAGGACCAACGGCTTTACGTGCTTTCCGAGGCACGGGGGTGAGACACCGCCAACTTCTTGACTCCGGACAACTACTGAGAATTTCTTGACGGAAAAACTCAATAATTAATTTTTTGGCCCGACCCGGGATTCGAACCCAGGACCTCATTGATCAGCAGTCGCACTACTACAACCACTAGACCAACGAGGCAGTCCTATATGTCTCGATATGTCCTATATGTATTGATATTAAAACCAGACGGATACAAACAGAGCAATCAAAGAGATTTTTTTAATCTTTGAATGATCCTACGCAGCTACGCAGCTAAATTCTTTAATTTTTAACAAACGAAATACGAAGAAACTTTTTCCTCGACTCGATTCAAGTACATTTTCAAGTTTATAGTGAATAACTTAATCGAGTACATAATCAATGTGTTGTATAAGGGGTCTTACCCATAAAGTTAGTAAGTAAACACTCTCTTCGGAAGTTTCTCTATTCCATTACTTAAAATCAATATTATTTTATGCTTTATGTTTCTTAATATTAGTTATATTTTTGTAATAATTATCTAAAAAATTAATATGTAAAAAATTAAAACAATAATGATAGGTAATTAACAATATATATTTAATTACTAATTTGGAGTGACTACTACTCGCTAATACCCGGAAACCCAAGGTATGTACCATTATGAACACTTATGAATATATGGAATATGAGCAGGGATGCGCGTATAGTTTACTGTTCATATGTTGGGCGCTGGCAGAATACCGGCGTAGTAGGCAACTGCATCATTTATGCTGAGCTAGAGCCCATTCATTACTACACAATGTAATTTTGTTTATATTTGTGTATATGGTAATGAATAAATGATTATTATTATTCCAGCGTGAAGCGGGGCGTGGCATTCGGCGTACATGTTAAGCACACGCTCTTGTACGCCCGAACAGATCAGGCGCTAATTTCTAAACTAATAGATGGATTTTAGATTTTACTAAAACGGAACTTCCTCGTTGCACAGTTTCCGGCGGAAATATGATGGCTTATTCTTCGAGTGAATTAAATTCAATTAACTCTGGCCGGTGACGTGCAAGCGACATTTTGACACCACTTTCGTCCAATTACGGCTTAATGTGAATCTTAATTTTGTTTTATTTTTTAATATTCGACACATTCACAGCGTAGTACATTATATTCACTTTATTAGATATATTCTTTAATATATTTTTTTTTAATTATTTTAAATGTACCGTTGGTATAGTGATCGTAAACGCAACATGTGAGTACGATTTCCTAATAATCAGTGAGGTAGTTTTTCTGTGGAGAAATTTTTAGTAGCAGCCCGAAGTCATAAAGTTGGCTGTATTTCAGCCTCGCGCTTCGAAAGGAACGTAAAGCCGTTAGTGGTAGTAATAAATATTAAAACTGTGGTATAAAAGTGTGCGCCGATGCTAAAATATTAATATAATATATTAGCATCGTATTATCATCATCATATTAATATATTATATATATAAATACTAACTTGCCATGCAGACGTTGTTCTGCCCTTTTCGACGACATTTTGTCATGTCCTATTAAAAATCCTTAAATTCGCTAAAAAATATTGTGGGTCACTCATGGGCAAAAAACTATACTATCTCTCAAGTTGGACCAAACTGGACACGGTGTGCAAATTTGATTAAAATCGGTTAAGTACCTAGTTTAGGAGTCCATCGCGGACAAACAACGTGACACGTAATTTATATATATATATATATATTAAGATTATATTGATAATTATTATTTATTATAAAACTCTTCGGTTTTTTGAAGCAATTTAAACGAGAAGAATATTACAGTATCGAATAATGTCAATGATGCTGCAGAATAAATTACAAATATTAATAAGGATTTAGTACAAAGTAATACAACTAGAATAACTCTTTCTAAAAGAAATATGCCATTAAAACCCTGGATAACACCAGGAGTTGTAAGATCAATAAGAAAAAGGAACAAATTACATAAACAAGTAAAAAATGAGAATAATCATGTAGATTTAGGATCACACTATAGGAAATATAGAAACGCATCTAATAACATAATAAAAACTTATAAAAATAACTTTAGGATATATTTTCATTTATAGGTTACGTATTTGTCTAACATATAAAAACATTTTGTTGCCAAATGTTTTTATAGTTTAGACTTTGTTATTTAAGACATAATTTACGAAATTATTGAAATTTTTAAAGTTAATTAAACTCGTAAACACTGTATTTGATATTAATTATTTAAATTTTTTCATCACCCCTTATTTTAATTTACATATTATATAACGGTATTTCATCGGTATACCGGTATTTTCATGACCCAGAATCCCAGTTGCGACCCCTTTTTTCATACAAGGTTTTTCATTCTTCCTCAGACAAATGATTACACAGTCAACTTAGTGAATAGATGCTGTGGCCCATGTGCATAATATGAACCAAAATACAAATACGGCCCTAACGAATTAGATGGAATACCTCGCTATCCGTAAGAAGGATCTCTGTGAAAAGCTTTGTCACTCGCCACAAGGAAACAGCAGCATTGTGCGTGTTTATATGCTGGCATTATTTGCCACCGTGGTCCATTCTCACTTCCAAAACATTTTGCCAATTGTGATGGCTATCACTTAGCTATCACATAAACACGCTTAGCTATCACACTGATTTGTCAGCAGCAGCTGCCTAATACTATGTCCAAAAAGTGACTAATCTGATATTGGGTTTGCGATTGTGTAAGCAATTAGCTAGCCACCTATCCGTTTTTCACAATTTATCATCTAAACTCAAATTTTTAGGCTAAACGTAGTGCGAATAACAGGCTGCTGGATTCTGCCTACCCCCTTGCAGATTACAGGCGTGACGCCTATGTAACATATAAGTTTATTTTATTTATGTTTAACTTGATGTGTTGTGGCGGCGTAAGTGAATACACCACTCCTTTTCATCCTGCTGTGTTTCGTATAGTGAGTGTAGAGAACCGGAGACCCGTTTTACCGGAATCGAGTCATTCCTTCTTAGTCCTCAAGGGTGACAACGCATCTGCATTTTGATTCTTAAGCGAGGTTAAAAATGTAGATGTCTATGGGCCACAGCATCCACTTACCATCAGGTAGACCGTATGCTCGTTTGTCACCCTATCATATTAAAAAAATCCTTCCGTTCATACTTGTATCGGCAACTCTATGAAACACTACAACATTTATACGTGGTAGAGCCATGCTGCAGTTATATTAGAAGTATAGTTGTAGCACGAATGGGTCGGCTCGACCGGGGTAGGACCACGCTTGCACAGAATACCAGCGTGAAATAGTAGCTTGACGCTGCTGTATTTCGTATGGTGAGTGTAGAGAACCGGATACACTTTTTACTGGAAACAAGGCATTCCATCTTAGTCCTCACGGGTGACAACGCATCTGCATTTTAATTCGTAATCGAGGATAGATGTAGATGTCTATGGGCCACAGCAACCACTTACCATCAGGTGGACTGTGTGCTCGTTTGTCACCCTATCCTATTAAAAAAAAAACACTAGAAAGAAAGATCTCATGGCATCCGATCGATGTTGATATAATCATCTTGTTTAACTGGACTTAAAACATACAGACAACAATATGAAGTGCTGGTCGGCAGCGACAAAGTTGCATGACAACTTGTCCAGCGATCTTCAACCGACCAATCGTGACGATTAAAGAAATACCTCCTTACAATGTAGGGACGAGAGAGATGTCCAACGATAGACCTTTATGAGCTGATGAAGAAGAAGAATAAGCATATGCATTAAACTAAATTTATGTTTTCACGCTCCCCCGTAGGTTCCCCACCAAATAGACTGAGACTGGGACTAGAGATGGAATTCGATTGAAGCAGGTGGCTCAGGACCATGCTTTGCGACATTCCTTTGCACTTGTGAAGTGCTTTAACAATAATAGTAATGATAGTTTTCATCCAAATAGTAAATTATAAATCACAAGCTTTGAATGACGTATTACATTCGTTAAAAGCCGAAACAAATTAATGATCTCTTGTTTTGAAGTCGCTTAATAAATACAAATTCATAAAAAGGCTTTTTTGGTTTTAGTTAGACAAATTTTACTTTCTTATGTACAACTTATATAATTTGTATACTGTTAAAAATGAGACGATTGTATAATCCAGACTGCTACACATTCGCCGACTCTGACTGTGACTTGATTTAACCCCATTAGGGTCTGTACACACTAAGTGATTACTTCCTTATTGGTGCCCGCCCGCCTCTTTGTGATTTGATGCAATCATAGTGGAAAATATCATAATATGCGACAATGATGGTAGAATGTTCCAAAGGATGATTATGTATTATAATATATTTCGTTATAGCCACGGAGAGGGCTCTATAAATATCAACAGTACTAGATAATAAGAAGTTCTCAAATCCACTGTATTTTCATTTTCTTTTCTTTCTATGTAAGTATGTTACACGATATCTACGTGAAACGATTATATTAACTCCTTTTTTATTGAATAGGTTAATTAAAAAATTTTAATAGTTAATAGGTCAATAATTTTTTTTTATTGAATAGGTTAATTCATTTTAAAATTGAAACAATTCAGGGGTGATCGCATATAAAAAAATAATCTCAAAGGTTTGAAAAAATAGATGAAGTTTTAATTAAACTATTTAGATGCCATTCGAGATTGTAATATTTATTAGACCAATAAAACGGGTCAAAAAAGGTAGACTTTTAGTAAAAAGTAAAAACCGATAATAATTTCAACACACCCAGAAGCTTCAGAAGTCGGTGTTATGATATAGTCAGTAGCCCCGACTTCAGAAGTTATTATGAAGAAATTATTATATTTTTTATTAAATTAAAACTGGGTAAGAGCCGTGGTAGCTCAGATGGTTAACGCTCGCTGTATATATAACAGAACGCGAGTAACCCGGGTTCGATCCCCGCCGGCAACAATGAAATTGTTAATTACAATTTTAAGTGCTGATCTACCACGTGCTCGGCGGTGAAGGAAAACATCGTGAGGAAACCTGCATGTCTGAGGAATAAGAAAAAAAATATTTCGAAGACATGTGAAGTTCGCCAACACGCGCTGGGGCAGCGCGGCGGACACTTCGTTGCTAAAACCCTTTCAGAAATAACGGGAGGCCTGTGCCCAGCAGTGGGACGTATATAGGATGTAACTTTAACTAACTTTAAGTATCCCTTACCAATATCTGCTGTGTTCAAGGTTGACGGAGAAACGAGTCAGTATAATAACAGGCAGTAGCGCATTGCTTTTTAGTATATCGGCGGCTTCAAAGTTTTAGGCCTTTTTTTGTTTGAAGTGAAATAGAAAATAGCATTGAACTATGAGTTGATATGTAATATTACTGTACGCAATAAAAACTGAATTTAATTTTTAATCAGAGAGAATAGAATTCAGTTAATTAGGGTTAGTTACAATTTTATAATATTTTGGCGATTCTTATTTGGGGTTAGTACCGATAAGCGAAGTGTAGATGGAGTGACGACCTTATAAGAGATACAGGAAGTGGATGGATGCACCTGACTTAAGAGTGCGCTGTGTGACATTCCTTGAGGGAGGCCTATGTTCAGCTGTGAACTATGGTGGCTAAAACGATGACGATGATGATGATCACTATTGTATTTATTATTTGTACCAGAAACAAATATACAATCTGATTAAGTATCGTAACTTAGTTAAGCCATTTTTGCTTGTCTTGTAATGGTTTATATCCTTGATGTTTTTGGAACATACCCTGCGTCAGTACCTATTACATGTTTCTTTAATGCTTAGACTGCTGTGTTGTTAACTCTGCGGAAAGGAATGTTATTTTGTCATCTACTACTAGGTACAAATATTGACATAGGCAAAAATTTGGGCATGATGTTAAATAACCATTTAAAAGGACAACTAATTAGTAATTATTGTCTTAAAATATTGTATAAAAATATATTAAAGAACCTTTAGTCATATAATGAATAAAGTTTTAACTAGAAGTTTTGTTCTAATAGCACATTAATAATTCTTGTTGGGAGTAGAGGCAACGTAAACAAAAATAAATTATTTAAGTATATTGATTACCTCAATACTTAAAAGTACATAAAATTATCTTGTTTACATTGCCTTACATACAGGGTTGGCCACAGGAAAATAAAATAAAATACGATTCAAATTTATTAATGAACAATTTTTCATGTAACAATGATTTTAATTTGATATTTAATTGTAAAAATTATAATAATAGAATGAATTTAATAGACATTAATAAATTAATCAAGAAATGTTTGACTGCAGATTAGGTATTACCTATCCAAATATAATTTAAGACAGATAACCTCAGATGAAGTAAAAAAAGGTAGATAACGCACCTAGAACAAGAAACTGTAACCAATTTTACACCTCGTGTGAGTCAAAGAAGTGTTGCCACCTTTTTTAAAAGTCCCTGAAAATCGAGATACAATACTACAACAATACTGTCTGTTTTAATAAATTTCAACAATTTGACAATTCAAAAAAAGATGAAGCACGTAGGAGGCGTCTGTAGATCATTTAAAAGTCTTCTTGATAGATTGTCCAGTGAGCATGTAAGCATCGATAAAATATCCAACATATGTAATGTAAAACATGTTTATTATAAAAAATAACTTAATACTAAATAAAACTCGTTAGAATAAAAAATAAATTTCCATGGAATTAAAAATATACTTTTCTAAATGAAAAAAGTATATTTTAGTAAATGCAAAATAGAACAAACTCCAGCCGGGGGCACAAAGGAGTGTTCTAATTTGTACCACCAGAGTACACCTGAGTCTCGGTTAAAAAGGGCAAGACCGGCTTTGCCGTCTCCGGGTGGTAGTGGACAGCATTAATATTGGAAGGAAGTGTCCTGATGTTGCAAAAATTGACAGACACGAATTGTTCTTAAATAGCAACAATATTCATATTTTATGTATTACTGAACATTGGTTAAAAGCTTATAACTTAATGTTTAACTTCAGTAATCACCAGGTGGTCAGTTCTTTCAATAGAGAAACGGTTTTAAGAGGTGGCTCCTTAATTTTAGTTAGTAAATTATTATCATGTAAAGAACGCAAAGATATTGTGAGCTTCTCTCGAACTTAAATGTCATGTGTTGAGTTTGAGCATCTCATTGTTGTGAGCGTCTACAGACCCCCATGTTCTTTATACGAAAAAAAAATATGTATGAAGTATTTGCTAAGCTTAATAAACAGAATGAATATGTTGTAATATGTGGAGACTTTAATATCGATCTCCTAGAAGCTTCCTCCACCGAAATTAAAGAAAGATGCCCATTTTTCACCTGACGATGTATATAAATGAAACAAATCTTAAAATTCAGCTAATTGGATTGTAAATTAATTACGCTTATCAAAATTTTAAAAGAAACGCAGGAAAAAAATATTTTTTTAATATTTCTTTAAGCTTATTCTACGTCAAGCGTAAAGGTATTAGCTTATTTTGAACGCATCTCAACTACCCTTTTTAGGACGTTCCATTTTACACTTGTTACTTTACTTTACTCAACTTTGTTTCTGAGTTTTATACATTGTTTTAGCTTTCATTTAATTAGTAAGCATTTTTATTAGTTTTTGTATAGTACAGATTATTTAAAAACAATAAAATAATTTCTTGAGTACCTATTTGGTAACGCCATACCTAACCTAAAAAGTGACTTTAATATTTTTTGGGCTTCGTAGCGTTTAAATCGTAAAAAAGGCTATATGACATTATTTTCTAAACTTACATGTAGTTTTTCTACTATACCTTACAACTATACATAAACTTTCATTATCAGGTTTTTATATGTATGGAAAGTGGGCATGATTCTTTAGATTATTGTTTAAATTTCATGGTCTTTTTAATTTATTTTTGGAGCCAACGCGTATTGCAGAATCTAGTACAACATGTAGAGATAACATTTTTACAAATGTTAAGCCGTTCCATAAATGTAAAATTCAAAAATTGAGCTCTGATCACTGTGAACAATTAATTTCGTTTCCTTTTGTTCACAAAATGCAAGTAGATGAAAAAGTTGTGTTTGTTAGAACAAACACAAATCCGATTAACACAACACAAAAACATCCAAGCGACGCCGCTTGGAGAAGTTTAGAAGAAGCATAGTAAAAAAAACTTCCATCACTTTCATACCAAAATTATTTAAGCTTATTTGATAGTACTTTTACTTCTAAAACATTCTCCTTGAACTCTCCTTTAAAAAAGCAAGGCATTCAATGAATGGGTGACAGTAGGTGTCCACAAAAGTTATATAAACTTTACAATGAAAAGTCATACGAGTATAATCTTAGCTTCCTAGCGTCCAATTTAGGGAATATGTAAAAAAAATATTCAAAAATATTTAAAGGAGTGTGCTCCATAGCCAAGTCTTTGTATTTGAGCAACAAAATAAACTACAGCACCCACGTATACCCTTGATTAAAGTCGGTATTTAGGGAAATTCTTGAGCTTAACTCCTCAATGCTTATATTCTCGCGCAGGCTATATCAAGTTCCTTTTAACTATTACTAGCCTGCACTTGACCCCCCCCCCCCACCCCCCACCCGACAGGAAGTGGTAATACAGTCGAAGATAACAAAGCGCACTGACTAAGCTGATTCACTTTTGCCTTGAAGGCACATCATAATCATGTGGAAAGCCAGATGCTGCAAATAATTCTTCACTCCTTTGCTACGCATTTGTTACACTCATTTTGACGTTGTAGTGTTTGAGTTTTAACTCAAAATTGTCTCTGGTTACCATCATCATTACTGTCCTTCACAGCAAACCCAAAAACGCCACACCACCAAGTCCCAAACGTTTCATTACGAAGTTTATCACACAAAGAAACTTCAAGTTTGGTCCTCTCCGTAGCTTGCATAAGCTAACACATACCCAGTAAAGTCAGTGCACCTTCTCATCTTGGCCTGTATCACCATGTACCACCTCTCACCGGCACTGGCACTGACTTATAATAGTTTAAAAAAAGTGTTAAAGTATGTGACACTTTAGTGATTCGTTAATTTATGACATTTCCTGTTGTTCTAATTTTTATTTTAAATATTAAAAATATGATTTATATTAATTAACATATATTAATTAACAGCATACATATATTAATTAACAGCAAAATTAAATGCCATCGGACCATAGATTTCTCATAAGTAGATTCTACTTAAATTACCCCTTTGCATTTAATTAGACTGTTGTTTTTGATGAATTAAACTGAAAATATCTTATAAATCTTAATCAAGAGATCAAAAGTAACTCGACCACTCAGGGCCCGACATTGTCCCCTTCCCGAACGGGTTCCCCCCTTGTCGTGGCGGGGCGGCTTAGTAGCCGTGGCTTGGTTACCCGCGGTGAACAAAGAAGAACCCACATAGCTGGCCCGATGAAGGGCCGGCCCGAGGTGGTGTGTGTTGGTGGGTGCGGCGAGAGGGGTGTCCTCTCCCCCTATCGCTGCAACCAAGGTGGAGTAGCGGAGGAAGAGGACCTATCCTTCGCAACTCAAACTTGGCGAGAGAATAGTAAAAATACAAAAAAGAAATTACAATAAAAACTACGTTTTAACTTTCATACAAAATAATTAATTATTCTTATTTCTGTTTATTTATGAATGATCTATTAAATATATTTTATTACCTATTTTATATTAATAATTTTATATTTATTATAATTTTATTTTTATATACATTTTATATTAATTATACTTTATTACCCATTTTTTATTATTTGATTTATTAGTACAATAAAAATACTTGTAAAAAGATGTTTTATTTCATCAGTTATGCAACTTCTATTCACCTGATAAGAAAATATACTTTTTATTAAATAAAAACAATTAACTGCATCTTAAAAAAAATCCTTTTTATTGCGTATTTTTGGTTAAATTTCATATAGTAAGCTACACCAATCCGCCATTGCATATTTGGTGTGTCTATCTTTATCTAATCTTAGCGACGGTATTGTTTTCGAAACTTGTGTAAGTGAGACAGGTATTTATTTATTTATTTGCTTTTTAAGGGAAACATACAGTACAATAAAAAATACATTATAAAACATATAAAAGTAATCCTAAAACCAATGAAGTTTCCACACATATCTAAAACATATTAAAAGCTTGCAACCACAATATGTTTAAAGATTAAAAAAAAACTAAATGGTATTTATATATAAACATTAAGTACTAAGCAGTTAAAAGTAATATAATTCGCATAACCTATAGTGAAGTTTTCAATTATAAATTAAGTTTTACAATATTTTTTATAACTATTATATGTGTATTTAAAATTTTTAGTAATTTCAAAGCTCTGTCGTCGCGGTTGGATAGTGGTTACACTGTTTTCGACGCGCGGTAATATGGTTTGCTCCTCTAGTTTTGTATTAACTCAATGATTTCTCACATGAACGACACAGTATTTGAAATGCAAATTTTATAAATTGTTACGAGACAAAATATAAGCAAATAACTTTTAAAAACAGACGTTTCTTTTACCCTTTATATAAAAAACGAATAACAAGATTACTTTTGTACCTACTATCTTTCTAGCATTTTAGTAAAAAGCCGTTATTTCGTCATTACAAACAGGCACTTCAATTTTATTTATTTGTATAAATAATACTATAATATGTGAAATATATTTGACACCAATCGGTTTTAAAATATTATAATAAACCTAATTCACATTTCTAAACCCCTCAAATTCCATCATAAACATACATGTTGTGTAATCGATCGTGGTATGTAAAACCACTATTCACTACGAATACACTTTATTAGAAAGTTTCAGATTTTACATGTCGTATATTTCACACAAAGTACCTGAAATCCATTTTCTTTTCTAGCGTTTTTGGAGCCTCATCGGGAATCAAAGTATTAAACATCTAACAGATATTAAGACGATTTGTATTTATTTATTTTGGACAATCTTAAATTAACACACTACATTAATCAAACTAAAATTTAAAAATAATATTACATTAGTTCTTGATACTTAAAAACAGCAGCATTTTTAATATGTTCTACGTGGTAGAGCTGTAACTGCTAGCTGCAACTATATTGTGGTTGTAGCACGAATGGGTCGGCTCGACCACGGAAGGACCACGCTCTCACAGAATACCAGCGTAAAATGTAGCTTAATGCTGCTGTGTTTCGTATGGTGAGTGTAGAGAACCGGAGACCCTTTTACTGGAAGCGAGACATTCCATCTCAGTCCTCAGGGCTGGCAACGCATCTGCATTTTGATTCTTAATTGTAGATAAATGTATATGTATGAATGAATGAATGAATGAATGAATGAATATACTTTATTGCACACCACAAACAAATTTACAAAGAACGTAACAGAGAGCAGATTACATGTACAATTTGGCGGCCTTATCGCTACATAGCGATCTCTTCCAGGCAACCAAAGCCAAAACCAAAACCAAAACCAATATATGTCTATGGGCCAGATCAACCACGCACCACCTGGTAAAAAAACGTAAGAGTTCTAATGTTTTTACAGCATATGCTGCAGAACTAAGTCTGCTAGCTAGTTTTGATATATGGGGCCCCATTGAAGCTTTGCGTCCAGTGTGATTCTGAGAAAAATGGTGCTATCACATGACATTACATGACATGTTTGACATTATTAGTTACGAATTTCATACATTTAGTTTTAATTCATTTTAAATGCAAATTATTAACATTAAAGCAATTGATTATCTTAGCTATAGCATTATTTACTTCGTCTTTATTTAGTAACTATCGTTTTAATTTGAAAATGAATGAAATGCCATCAACAAATAATACTATATCATGGTTATCCCCTACTATGTAAGGTAAGTCATTAATATATACAAGAAAGTGGTCGAGGATTGACCACCATCATACGTGACAACTTTTTGCGTTCTGTTAGTGCGTAGTGCGTTCTGCGTAGTGTTGAAGTTTCCTGATCAATGTTTCATGGTGAACACAATCGAAGGCTTTGGATAGGTCACAGAATATACCCAAATCATCCTGTAAATTCTCCCATGCATTGAAGATATATTTAATCAGCGCAGCACCAGCATCAGTTGTCGAGCGACCCCTTATGAAAGCGAATTAACTTTTATGTAGTAAATTATTAACATTAAAAATTTTACATTTCATCAAGAATAATTTTTCCAAAATTTTACTTAATATTGGCTGTACAGAAATAGGTTTATAATTAGCGGGGCATAATGTGCTACCAGATTTAATTAAATTTTACAATTTTAGAATTCTACAACGGAAACACACCCCTAGACTTAATAACTTTTATGGAAATCCCCCACAAATCTGCAGTTTAGTTTTAAAATATTTTACAATATCTTTTGATGATACTTTGGGAAATGTAAAATTCACGCACTTACATACAACATATAATTTACATTTTGTTCAAGTAATGATTCGGCGACAGCAGGAGGAGATCGGAATATCAGTAAAATATTGCTCAAAACCTATTGCAACGTCCTCATTTGGTTTAATTAATTTGTTGTCAAAACTTAACTGGTAGTTTGAATTACGAGAGTTGACCTTACCAGTTTCAATATTAATTATATACCATGTCATTTTAATTTTATTAAATAATAAACTAATTAAATAATTAGGACGCGGACAGCTAGATTTTAATAAACATTATTATTACATATTAAGAGCGCCATACGGAGCTTACACATGTCATTTAACTTAAATCGCCTTCTGAACACAATTGTAAATTGGAGACGTTTTAGACATTATTTCAAGTAAGTAACGATTGGCTATAGGGAAAAATAGCCCGTCGAAACGTACTTAAAACAATGACCAAATACAATAATACAGATAAACAAGTTCTTCACGAAACGTTTTATTTCTGTCGTATGTATAAGGTAGATAATGTCAGGCTTGTTACAAAAAAGCCAAACAGGATCTACTTATACTAACGACAAAATATATTGTATAATAAATCTTGTTATATTTGCTTTCCTTTTCTATGACGCACGACGACAGAAATTGATGTAGATGCAAGTAGAAACTGCTCAGCCTTTATTTTAAAAACAAAGCTAAACAAAATCTACTTATATCCACAACAAAAACGTTCTTCTTTACCAAGCATTAAACTGCGAATGTAGAGACGATTGCCCTGTCATAAAGAATTAAGGCAAAGAATTAAATCTTAGAATACAGAAACATAAAAAAAAATTTCATAAAAAAATACAAAAAGAAATATTACACAAATTAGATAAGCTATGACTAAAAATTATTAGTTCAGTATTCTTTGTCTATTTATTTAAGGTATATTTCACTATGTACAAAAAGGCGGACCACAAAGTTTTCTCTACCAACCTATAATGGTGGTATCTAAGTCCTGACAGAGTGTGGTTCTCATTTAAAGAGTTAGTAAACCAGCATACGAGGCAAGCAAAAGTTCTTGGTATACTTAGATGTTTTAAAGGCTCAATATAGGTTACAAACGGGCACAAAGTCCTCTTGATGGTAAGATGCTGTGGCCCATAGACACTAGTGAGGACTAAGACAGAAATCCTCGTTCAGTAAAAAACGCCTATCGTTTTCAACCATGGAAAGCATAGCATGTAATATTAAATAACATATTAATAAATTAAAAAATGATTTTATTATTACTAAATTATTATAATATTAACTTATAACGTTAACGGTTAACGCTCGTTGTAAATGTAACAGAACGCGAGTAACCTGGGTTCGATCCCCGCCGGCACCAATGATTGCAATTTTAAGTGCAGATTTACCACGTGCTCGGTGGTGAAGGAATACATCGTGAGGAAACCTGCATATCTGAGGAATAAGAAAAAAAATATTTCGAAGACATGTGAAGTTCGCCAACACGCATTAGGGCAGCGCGGCGGACACTTCCTTGCCGTAAAACCCTCTCAGAAATGAGGGGAGACCTGTGCCCAACAGTGGGACTAAGCTGATAATAGGCTGTAACTTTACTTTACTTTTTTTAAATTAAAAAATTAAATATACTTATCTATGTGGTAGAGTGAATAATGTGATGCAGATAACCAGTTTTCTGTTGTAGTTCATGTTTCGACATTCAAACAAGTAGGAATAGTTCGGCTAAACAACATCACTAGCCGGACAAATCCTACTTAAAGGCCTGTTCGAAATTGGATATTCTATGTTGACATATTTCTTGTAAATAAAAGCAGAAAATATACGACAATATAAAAAGTGTCGAATAAAATCTACTTAAATTCACAAGAAATTTCCTCTTCTTCTGGTAACAGTAACTTTCACGATGTATCATTATTTAGAATGTACGTACATTGTTTCTGCAGTTGATGAATAGAGGGCACATTTTGGCGCGTATTTATGTAGAATACGAAAGGCTTGAATTTATACAACAAAGCCTGACGAAATCTACTTAAATTCACACCAAACTAAGCTAATTCTATTATAAAACTTAAATCGAAATATCAATATACATACAATTATAATTAAAAATAACATAAAGTCGTGTAATGGCTATGTAAGAATATTTAGTACCATGGCCGTTGAATGAAACGACAGAGTGAAACTGAAATAGAAGATATACGTGGTAGAGCCACGCATATTAGTAGTATAGTTGTAGCACGAATGGGTCGGCTCGACCGGGGCAGGACCACGCTCTCACAGAATACCAGCGTGAAATAGCAGCATAACGCTGCTGTGTTTCGTATGGTGAGTGTAGAGAACTGGAGATCTTTTTTACTGGAAACGAGGCATTACATCTTAGTCCTCACGGGTGACATCGCATCTGCATTTTAAATCGCATTGGAAGAAAGATGTAGCTTGCTATGGGTCACAGCAACATCTTATCATCACGTGAACTTAGAGCTCGTTTGTCGCCCTTATCCTATAAAAAATGATGGACAGCTATGTGTTCCTAATACCAATTCAAAATAAAAAATACATGCGATTGCCAAGCCAAGCAGGTAAAACGTGCCGAAAGACAAATAAAAAACAAATAAATACATATATACAAATAAAAAAATACAAATAAACAGAATGACATATTTAAAACTAATTGTAATCATAGAATGGTTTTAGCGCAGCGTTTTTATTATTGAAAGCAAATACGTCTATATGTACACAAGGAATTCTATTAAGACGTAATATTATAATATATCTTGTATCCTGGCTAAGAGAATCTTAAGCAATCCATTGTATTCATGATGAAAATTGTCCAAAAAAGACAAATCAAAACTTCACTGTATTCAGTATTTCTTTTAACTAGTTTTTTTTTCGAAGATGAAAGTACATAAGGGAATATTTTTAAGCTTAATGTGGCCATAATATTTGGTCAAAGTCAATAAACCACCTAGTAGCCTACATCAAGCGTAGACCCTGTCCATATATCCGAATAAAATATGGGTGTCGTCAAAACAAGAGTGAATAGGCTTTTGTTCCAGGGCCATATCCAGGGCTTTATCACCAATTATCACCTGATGGGATCGTAGACAAACGCAAAGTCGAAACATTTTTAAACTTAATTTTTCTTTACAAAGCGCTTTTATAAAGTCAAAAAAGGAACGTCTTCGCTTTAACAATCCCCTTCTGCGGAAGACCGGAGCGGCAAGAAACTCACAAATAAAGTGATTTTCACCCGACAGTTACAAGTTAACCATTTAAAATATATATTCACGAATCTAGAAAGCTTTATTATAAGTACCAAAACAATTCAACCACGTAAAGTAAATAATGTAGAGTCGTAAGAAAAACTTACATTTCCTCAAAATTTTAAATCCACCAGCCACTGTCCTAACTGAGTCAAACAGTTGTGAATACTAAACTAACACAAAATTGCGCTTTGTAATAAAATCACTATGGTGCTCAGAGCTGAACTGATGAATATTCTGTAAACGTTTATCTTTTTATAGTAAAACAAATACCATTTACAAATCCCCTTAATCATTAAGGGTTGTTTACAACACACAAACACTAATTACTTTGTTTTGATTGTAATTTACGTTTTGTCAATTATCTCATTAGATGAAAATTTTTACTTTTATGGTGTTTAAAAAATAAACAACGAAATTATATTGAAAATTAATTCTGAGAAAGTTATAATAATTTCGTTTTGTCAATAGCAGCCCTGTTTATTTGTTAAAAATGTTTTTTTCGAAAGCATTCCATAAACGTACGTCCAAGAGCCAGTGTTTTTGTTTTTTTTTCGAAATAATACTACATAACAAATAAGATTCGCCGTGTGCAGTTGTCTACACATGAAAATTACAAAATTATAAATAATATTTTGGGAAATACAAGCGAGTTCAACGACTTTTCATCATTAATGTTCACTTTTAATATATTATTGTATGTGGTTTTTTCAAGAATCGTACGTGATAGAGTCATGCTGCAGCTATATTATGGTTGTAGCACGAATGGGTTGACTCTGCCGGGGAGTGACCACGCTCTCACAGAATACCAGCGTAAAATAGCAGCATAGCGCTGCTGTGTTTCGTATGGTGAGTGTAGAGAACCGGAGATCTTTTTTACTGGAAACGAGGCATTACATCTTAGTCCTCCGTGGTGAGAACGCATCTCCATTTTGATTCTTAATAGAAGACAGACGTAGATGTCCATCAGATGGGATGTGCTCTTGCATGTCACCTTTCACTATAAAAATATATTTCAATTGACATTTACTTGAACAATGTGACCATAGTCCTGGATGAAATGTGTTTAGCCGTACATATCATCCCTTAATTTGCCCCTGAGCTATCAGCACTCCTTCTCAGATATTTAAGTATTATTAGTTTAAATCACTGTATAAAATCATCAATGTACAACATATTTATATAAATCTGTAGGATCTGCTCAACTAATTATTTGATAACAATTATTTAAGTAGACAAATGAGCCGTACCACGGCTCACTTGTCTACTTAAATGGCTCAGATGGTTAGCGTTCGCTGTAAAATTCACAATACGCGAGCAACCCGGGTTGTATTCCCGCCGGCAGCAAGGAAATTGTGAATTGCAATTTTAAGTACTAATTTACCACGTGCTTGGCGGTGAAGGAAAACATCGTGAGGTAACCTGCATGTCTGAGAAATGAGAAATAAAAATCATGTAAAGGCTTCGAAATAGAAGTCATGTAAAGGCCGCCAACACGCATTGGGACAGCTAGGCGGACACTTCCGTCCTTGCCCAAAAACCCTCTCAGAAATGAGAGGAGGCCTGGGCCCAGCAGTGGGATGTATATAGGCTGTACTAAAAGCGTAAAATAGCAGCTAAATGCTGCTGTGTTTCGTATGGTGAGTGTAGAGAATTGGAGACCCGTTTTACTGGAATCGAGGCATTCCATTTTAGTCCTCAAGGGTGACAACGCATCTGCATTTTGATTCTTAATTGAGTTTAAATGTAGATGTCTATGGGCCACAGCATCCACTTACCATCAGGTGGACTGTGTGTTCGTTTGTCACTCTTACCCTAGAAAAAAAAACTAACTAACTAAGACAAGTGTTAAAAGACACTAGTTATAACCGCCGCGGAACAAAAAAATAACTAGCTTTAGCATTTTTAAGTTATCTCCGATCGGCCAGAGTGAATAACACATATATGGTTATTTTTGCCTGGAAATTTATGAGATCTTACCGTAACAAGATTTTACTACACCATAATTGACATTTACGACATCCACGAAATAAATCCGTTACCTCACGAGCAAAAGCAGTAATTTGAGCATTCCTTCTTTAGTTATCGTTAAGTCTGTTACATACTGATTCACTCTTCATGTAACCAAAATTTTGTTAGGCTGAATGGATGGGGAAAAGAAATAAAAATTGAATTCCAATGTTCATAATTGAGAACCCAATAACTTGAAAGGGAATCTACTTAGGAAAAATAATTAATAAACGTGTTCTTTCTTTTTGTCTTTCTTTACTTTGACTCGTAACTCGTAATACTCTTAATTAATCAACTTTTTTACTCGACTGCCAAGGAAGGGTTATGTTTTTCGCGCGTATCTTGTATGTATGTATAATTGTTTGTAAATTTTTGTGTCACCTCGTATCTTTTAAACGGCTGAATGGATTTTGGACAATTAAGGTATCATTGTATTCGTCTTAAAAACCCAAGTGTCCTTCGGAAGAGGTTTGAAAATAAAACAAAATGGTGGATTTTTGGCGCGAAATAATAATACGTTAATTTTAAAAAAAATAACCAAACCAAACGAATAGGGTATAAAATAAAGGAAATTTGAAGGGAATTACAAAAATATATATGTTATATGTTTAAATTTAATTAGGAATAATAAATTGGTTTATAAAGATTAATTGGTGTAAAGGTTTTGAGAGCGCAAAAATGGGCCATGCTTGTGTCGGACCTCGTGCTATCATATAAAATTTCGAATAGTTATAAATATCCGTATCCCACTCAATAAATTGTTTTCAATAAGTTAAATCGTCAATCAAAGGATCAAAATTCTCTTGAGGAATTGAACACTTACGTAAATTGTAATTTTCATTCGTCTGTTTTGTTTGCCATACAATCAATATACATTTTGCCCGACTTATATAACACAGGTTTTGTTCATGTGTCCCAGGACATTAAAATGTCTAAAATAAAATAAATAATTAAAGAAATTAAAAACCCGACGAAACAGAAATTGTAATATTGTCTTGTTATTACTATTTCTGTGGATACGACTTACGACACCCACGGGATGATTTGGAGTAAGTAGTAGATATTCTTACACCGCCAATATTGTGTACATTACCTATATTTACTGCATTATATCTATAGATATTATAATTGCGTTGAAGGTATGTCGAAACTACGCACATACTATAAAATGTTTATACAATTCGGTCAATTTTTTTATTTTTTTATTTTTATAGAATAAGGGTGACAAACGAGCACACAGTCCACGTGATGGTAAATGGATGCTGTGAACCATAGACATCCACATTTAATCTCGATTAAGAATCAAAACGCAGATGCGTTGTCACTCATGAGGACTAAGATGGAATGCCTCGTTTCCAGTAAAAAAGGGTCTCCTGATCTCTACACTCACCATACGAAACACAGCAGTATTAAGCTGCTATTTAACGCTGGTATTCTGTTAGAGCGTGATCCTTCCCCGGTCGAGCTGACCCATTCATGCTACAACCATAATATGGCTGCAGCGTGACTCTACTGTGTACAAATGTAGAAGTTATAATTCTGCGACACACCTAAATAGACAGATTGGACATAATGAGAGGAAAATGTTAAAAGATAATATATCCTCTGGGTGCGACGCAAGTGAACCTACCAACCCATTTCGTGAGTGTCATTAGAGGCTTCTGAGGGATATGTCAGAAAGTCCTTATGGCTTTCGGAAGAAAGGGTTTGGCACAAAGCGCTTTTTTCGAAGCTCCCTTCCTATGGACTTCCTGAGAAATTGTGCATTTGGAAAACCAGCTTTCTTACAGATCGAAGTGTTAAGGTAGTAGTAGACCGTGCATGCTCCGATTACAAACTATGGTGTTCCACAAGGCTACGTGTTATCACCAACGCTGTTTCTTCTTCTTCTGCATATAAATGATATGTTGGAAACCGGTAACATTCATTACTATGCAAACGACAGCACTGGTGATGCTTTATACGCCGGCTGTGTCAATATTTCTTTGGAAAACGTCGCCGATTACTGGGAAAAACGTGTGTTTGAAGTTGAGACTTTGTTCAACAAAGTATCGTATTGAGGGCGACTAAGTCTAGTCCAGTTCAATTCCCAGAACACACAAGTTCGCGTATTTACCACTAAAAAGAACCCCATTTTCGTATCTTCTCAGTTTCATGGCACTCCCCTTGTTGTCTCAGCCAGTATTACAATCCACGGCATCGACATCGAGCGGCGTGCAGTTTCGTGGTCACTTGGAAGGGAAGGCCAAATTGGCCTCAGCTTCCTCAACAGAGCGAGAAAGTAGTTCATGCCTACACCCTTGCAACTTTACAAAGCGCAGGTTCGGCCCTACATATAATACTGTTCTCTTCTCTGGGCTGGGGCTTCCCAGAGCCAGCTTCTTCCACTTGATCGCATCCAGCGTAAAGCAGCTTGAATCGTCGACGGCCGAGTTCTTTCCGATCGATTCGACTCACTGGCGCTGCGTATTTGCATTTGCTGTAGAATTTACCATGGGGAGTGATTTAAAGAATTGTTCGGATTAATGGCAGCCGCCAAGTTTCATCAACGCACATCGTGATAAATCCTACGTTACCATCCACATCGCCTGGATGCTTGCCGATTTACTACTATAAATAATAATAAATAAACTTTATTAGCATAATTCCTTTCCTTTACAATAAGCTTTTTTTCAATATGTTCAAAATAAGCTATGTACAATACGATACAATTTTTTAAAGTTGCTTAACATCGGTTACTACCGGCTGTACTAGGCCGAGCCTATATCATAGACGGCGGAACTACTACTACTGTGCGATTTACTAGAAGTTTTCTTCCCCGCACGACTAATTTGTGAAATCGTTTACCACCGGCAATTTTTCCGGACGAATACGACTTAGGGACCTTCAAGAAACGAGCTTACTACTTCTTAAAAGGCCGGCAACGCACCTGTAATCCCATTAGTGCTGCAGTTGTTCATGAACCGCGGTCGACACTTTCCGTCAGGTGAGCCGTACGCTCTATTGCCCTTTCTGCTATAAAAAAAAGAAAAAATGTCAGTATAACTATCCCTTTAACGCCAGGCGTAAAATGCCCAGACCAGCGACGGAGAACAACGTTAAAAGTGGAACGTCTTGTACTGGGGTCGTTAATCGCATGCCATGAGTGACAATTAAGGCAAGTCCTACCATAAGGAGAGGTACATGTCTTGCAGTGGTCCTTTACGAGCTGATAATGACGATAATTTTTTTATAGCTTAGGGTGACAAACGAGCACACAGTCCACCTGATGGTAACTGGTTGCTGTGGCCCATAGACATCTATATCTATCTTCGATTACGAATCAAAATGCAAATGCGTTGTCACCCGTAAGGACGTACCTCGTTTCCAGTAAAAAGGGTCTCCGGTTCTCTACACTCACCATACGAAACACAGCAGCATTAAGCTACTATTTTACTCTGGTGTTCTGTGAGAGCGTGGTCCTTCACCGGTCGAGCTGACCCATTCGTGCTACAACTATAATACTAATATAACTGCAGAATGGCTTTAATTTAAATACCATTTGACAATCATTCTACATTTAATACTTTTCATGTCATAATTAAATATTTTTCATGTCATAATAGATTAAAATATATGAAGCAGAACATAAACAAAAAAATTAACATTCATTAAGTTTATTTTTGTCATTTAATTAATCGTCAGCTGAGTAGTAGCTTTTCTTAATTAATAATGATTTGAGTTTATTTTGGAATTTTCCGTGGCAATAAATAACTTTAAATGAGATAGGCAAAGAATTAAATAGTGCAATGGCTTGATGCCTTGTGCTGTGGCGTACAACATTCAATGTTGGTGTAATTGAAGTTTTTAAATCTTTTTGACGTGTCATTTCTCTCTTTTTCCTTTCTTCGTTTGTTTTATATTTGTAACATTTTTTTACTAAATATGTAAGTGAAACTAAGATATACAGAGCGGGAACCGTAAGTATGCTGTAAGTATACCGTAAGTTTTCTAAAATGTTCTTTACACGACCCAATTTGTCGAATACGTAACTTCTAATGTCTTCGAAATATTTTTATTTCTTATTTCTTAGACATGCAGGTTTCATCACGATGTTTTCCTTCATGGCTGAGCACGTGGTAAATCAAAACTTAAAATTGCAACTAACAATTTCATTGGTGTCGGCGGGGATCGAACCCGGGTTGCTCGCGTACTGAAATTTACAGCGCACGCTTAGCCCCTGAGCTACCAAAGCTTACTAGGCTACGGTTGGAATGTTTGCCCTTATATTTAATGGCTATGAGTAACATTATTTCTTTGAACTTGATTGTTTTATCGCAAACGGATACCGTGGCCCGTAGCCTACATTAATTCTCTTATAAGAATCAAAATGCAGTAAAAAGGAACCCGTTTGTCATCTTCTCGTCTCCTCATCACTTACCATACAAAACACTTTTTATTATGCTAATATTTTAAGCTGGAATTCTTTCAGATAATGGTCCTTTAAGCCAGCACAGAACGGCGTCCAAACCTAGTTATGCGATTATCCTACAGTCAGGGTTGTACTGCTGCTATTTTTTCAAATAATACGTTGCCCCCCACTGTAAGAATTTTTCTGTATTGTGGGGGCGTTTAAATACATAAATTGCACATCATATACAAACAACTAAAACCGGTACAATAACTAGTAACCTAGTAATTACAATAATACTGTGTACACAATAACAACAGAAAATATTCACAACCACCGCAAGGTTAGAGCCAAAGAGATTTATATATAAATATAATCGGAATCTTGGAAACGGCTCCAACGATTTTCATAAAATTTTGTGTGCAGGGAGTTTCGGGGGCAATAAATCGATCTAGCTAGGATTTATTTTTAGAAAATGTCTTTTTGTCCGCGTTTTTAGGCAATGAAAAACTGCTACAATATCGTTAGAATAAGAAGGTAAATTTTGACAGTTTATTAATGATTACAAATAGCTTAATTGGTATATTGGGCGGTCACAAAATCGTAATACCATGGTTCGAGCCCAGACTGACCAACCGACTTTTTTAACTTTTTTTTCAAGTTCCTTTCTTTTTTTGAGAAAATCTATTTTTTCGAGCCCTTTTTTAGTATTTTTACAACACGACAATTTAAATTAAACTAATTGCACTCATGATTTTTTATCCAAATAACCAATTCAGTTTTTTCTATTATGTCGCTAAGATCAAAAAAATATTATTTGTATTTCATCAGTATGTAATTTGTATCTAAATATAATTTCCAAAACACACGAATTAAAAAAAAAACCGAGCGAAAAATCCCGAGCAAAGCTCGGTCAACAGGGTACTATATATATATATATATATATATATATATATATATATATATACTACCTATTTAAATGTCTTTGGTTAGAGCCAAACGAACGACGCAAATGATTTGATTGACGTGTTTGAGTTTTTGAATTAACGTTGACATGAGTTCTGCTTTGTGGCAAGTATAAAACATTGATAATCGATTCTGAAATGGATTTATTAATCTATTTAGTCAATAAATTTTTACGATTTTTTTGAAACGTTGAAATGTCACGAGGAAACCATTATTAAAACAATAAGTTTTTTAAACTTATCTAAAGAAGAAAACACTGAATCACTTTTTATTTATTTTTTTAAATTTACTACTACGTTTATTTTTGTAACTTAAAGAGTTTATAACATATTACAAAAATCATAATAATGAATCACTTTTTATTATCTTTTTTTCTATTTTTGTAGTAAAATCGATTAACTAACCTATTTCATCTGACACCATTGTTTAAAAATAAAGTAAGGGAAGTCAGCATTATTTTTATTAAATATTTAATGCATGATAAAACTGCTTAATATTTCATTATTAATTACAAAATAAATTGAAAAAAAAATATTGATAAATATTTCACTTGTGTAACGTTAGGCCCGAATTCGCCCGACTCCTTTGCAGAGAAGGTTCAGAATAAGTAATATAGGCAAATGGTAAAGAAAAATTAATTAAAAAAAAACTCTAATATTCTTCTTCTTTATCTTTTAAATGCGTGGTAATGCATTATTTTAACTGATTTTACTGCACACGCAAATATTCCCAAGTACGTCGATCGGTAGACAAAAACGTTGCCCATAAATCATCATCATAAATCATCACATTCAATTTGGGATGATATCAAATAAAATTGGACGCCTTATTTACTGGTACCTACAAAAAAGTGCAATAACGGTATATCATAATTTATACATTTGAATTTAAGTTTACTTTGGCTACTCTTTGAAAAATAATCCTGTATATATATTTCGAGGACATACGAATGCTGCCAAATTTCTTAACTCAAATCTCAAATATGAGAGGTCTTTGTTCAGCTGTGGGATATATTCAGGCATCTACCATGCTCGTTATATGGAAAACTAAATAAGAACTTGATATATTTATTTATTGTTTTCAAAATAAAGATTTGCGTAAATTCGTAAATGTGAAAGATATGAACGCCTATGGGACAATTTCGGCAACTAACACGTGAGACTAGGAGTAGATTCGACATGTTATACAAAAAGGTTGCATCCCATAAAAAGTTACTTTTAAGATATTCGTGTATAAAATACGCAGTATGTGAAGCTTAGATTGGAACTTAATTTTTTTCTTTTATAAAATACTTAGCACGGTTAACACTCCTAATATGTCCCGTTAACCACCTTTGAAATAGTTGAACTAAGTATAGTTCATGGTATCAAAGAAAGCATTTTAGTTTGAGATCAGAAACTGAAATGTTCGGAACTTGCCAAGTATACACTTCACAGTAGGCATAGGCAGGCATAGGGGCCTAAAATGCTTGTGTCAGAAGTGGTTCATGACAGTAGCTGAATGGCGGATTCCATACCAACCTTCTATTAGCTTATTGCCACTTAAAATAATAAGGGCTTGCTTGAATTTATTCATACTTTAATTTTTTATTGGCATCGATTTTTTCCATAATTTATTTTACTGTACTATATATAGCATAGACCCTCTGTATTATTGTCATATATTTAAGTAAGGCTGTGATGGTGGTCACCTTAAACTTTGCCGCCCTATAAAACCAAAACGAGGAGGAGGACACAGACAAAACACAAAGTCGTTTACTAAAACTACTAATTAAGAAAAAAATAGCAAACAAGCTTTGGCAATAATTATGAACACTTCGAAAAATCAACTTAAAAAAAACTAACTACTACTTACTAAGTACACTACACCTACTTAAAATCGACTAAAATATTCACTATAATATCAACTGTCAAATTAGCGTCGATAAAGCTGCTCCCTTTTGAGCCTTTATTGTTTTATTGACCGATGAAGGGCTATCGTATCACAAAGCCAAATGTAAACAAGGCTGTGGTTCTTGAGTTATAAGAAAGTGACCATATTAACCGGGTGACCATATTAACCGGGTGACCATATTAGCCTCACGTACTATATAAATAATTTCTGAACCAAGTTTCGCTCCGATCCTTTTTGTTTTATTTTACCTTTAATTTTACTGGTGAATGCCTTTTTTAACAATTTCACGATTATCGCGCTGGTCAAACAGATTGATGTTCGAAGTGCCAATAATCTCGCGCTGTTTCAAAATCAAATTCTGCGCTATATCATCAGTGTGGGTATTGGATTCACCATAATTTAATGGCCAATACATTTCGTGAGCTTCGTATGTTATGTCACCAAAGTAACCCTTCCCCCTCGTAATTTAATTTAAACTAGAACAGTTGGCAGTTATAGTTAGTGAAGTATAAATTACAGCCCATATACATCCCGCTCTTGGGTACAGGCCTCTGTGAGGATTTCTTCACCAATGCGTGTTGACGGACTCCACATGTTTTTGAAACATGTTTTTTAATTTCTCGAACATACGTTTACGAGTTTACGTGGTAGAGCCATGCTACAGCTATATTACTAGTATAGTTGTAGCACGAATAGTTCGGCTCGACTGGGGATGGGCCACACTATCACAAAATACAATACATTAAATACTGTGTTTTGTAAGTGTAGCGAACCGAGGACCCTTTTCAATAGAAACGGGGCATTCCATCTTAGTCCTCGACAGCTAACAAGGAAGATAGATGTAGATGTCTATGGGTCACAGCAACCACTTAACATCAGGTGGACTATATGCTCGATTGTCACCTTTATTCTATGAAATAATGCAGGTTACTTCGTTCCCTTCACTGCCGCAGGTGGTGAGTCAGCACTTAAAATTGCAATTAACAATATCATTAATGCTAACGGAATTTGAGCCCGGGTTGTTCGCATACTGTGAAGTTTACAGCAAGCGGTTATAGCCTCTGAGCTAACACGGCTCTACTAACTGTTCTAAATTATAGGTTCTTACCTATAATTAGAGCCGTGGTAGCTCAGTGGTTAACGCTCGCTGTAAATATAACAGAACGCGAGTAACCCGGGTTCGATCCCCGCCGGCACCAATGAAATTGTTAATTGCAATTTTAAGTGCTGATTTACCACGTGCTCGGCGGTGAAGGAAAACATCGTGAGGAAACCTGCATGTCTGAGGAATAAGAAAAAAAAATATTTCGAAGACATGTGAAGTTCGTCAACACGCATTTGGGCAGCGCGGCGGACACTTCCTCGCCCTAAACCCTCTCAGAAATGAAGGGAGGCCTGAGCCCAGCAGTGGGACGTATATAGGCTGTAACTTTACTTTACTTTACTTTACCTATAATTTAGAACAGTTAGTAGAGCCTGATGTAATGTTCGTGTGATAGGTTCGGTGACACAAATAGGTTACTGGATACATAGCCTTACCGCAGCTGTATTATGGCTGAAGCAAAAATAAGTCGGCTCAACCGAGGAAGGAGACAACGCTCTCTCAGAATACCAGCGTAAAAAACAGCATAATGCTGCAATGTTTCGTATGATGTGTATAGAAAATTGGAGACCACTTTAAACTGGTAGCCATGGATTCCATCTTAGTCCTCAGAGATTACAACGCATCTGCATTTCGATTCTTAATCAAGAATAAATGTGAGTTGTGCAGATGAACTGAGTGTTCATTTGTTCTTTGTTATTCTATAAGAGAAAGAACCACTATCCTCTTATCTATTGTGTCACTAAGCAGAAGGGCATTTCCTGTTGTGGGGGCCAGGCATATTTATAGGCATGTGACAGCGATCTATTAGCGTTCTTTCCGCAAATTTAAGGTGCGTGTTTGAGGAAAATGCCGCGCTGGTGGTTAATGTACGGGACCGAACGCTCAAGGTCGTTCCTTAGGAAGTTCCTATCCGCCAGCACACCCATGCCCAGCTTAATTTCTACGAGCCGATGCAGAACTTTTTTCTAGGTGGAAGGACACCTTGTCTAACCAGGAAGCCGCCTAAGTAGGCACCATTATCTTACCTATTTCTGCTGTAGAGTGTGCGTGCACTATGATACTGTCTGGAGAATAACGAGAACCGGTATAATTACAGGCATTCCATCTTACTCCTCTAAGGTGACAACGCATCTGTGGTCTTCTTTTTTGAAGTTCCATGGACTGCAGTAGCTACTTACCATCAATTGGACTAAGTAAGTTGGAGTAAGTCCATTTACATAATACATAAACACTCACGCCTGTCACCCAGAGTGGCAGGCATACACGCTCGTCGGCTAAGAGTACTTACTATTTGACCCATTTTCAATATATCGCCAATTTGGTGAAACAATAAAAAAAAGTTTGCCATAGATTTTTTCCTTTAGTGATTTCTGTCAAGCACCAAACATGCTTCTCTCAGCATTTGTGCACAGACCTGTAATTTAAGGTTTCAAGTTTCGTAGCAAAATACTAAGTGCAATTGCTTTTAGAGCACTGAATATAACTGAAGGCTTAGGAGAATTTAATACAATCATCCTATATGTATAAGAGATAAATGAGCAAAAATTCCATTTGATAAACGTTGCCTAGGACGTCCCATTACGACTCTGCCGTTCCCTTCTGCAGCATAAATTTGCTTTGTCACTCTTTCTTCATTCATTCTTTCTACAACATGACCAAACCACCGAAGCATTCTTTTCTTAATCCTCGTCACAACATCATCTTGCAAGCCGCACTCTTCTATTATCGCAGAATTTCTCACCCTGTCACTCAGATTCAGTCCTAACATACTCCTTAGCGACCGCACTTCTACTGCGTTTATTCTACTCTCGTGCTTCTTCTGCAATACCCAACTTTCACTACCATATGTTAATGTAGGGACTAACACAGCATGAGCATGAGAATTTCCATACGTGCCTTTTTTGACACATTCAGACTTTTCACAATACAGTAAGAGTGTAAGAGTAAGTCCATTTGTCACTAAAATTCTATAAAAAAGGAATAAAAAACCTAAATAGTATTTTTTATAGAATTATAAGCGTGCATCTGATGATAAGTGGATGTCTAAGTCCAAAGATACCTATATCTAACCGCAATTCAACAGCTATCGTATAACGTAGTGAGATAACGCTGAGCTGAAATGCGGTCATCTCTCTCTCTCTCTCTCTCTCTATCACTCTCTCACTCCTTATTTCACTTTACCATATTTATATAACAGATTTGAAATAACCAGAACGACAACGACAAAAAAGCCGTGGTAGCTCAGATGGTTAACGCTCGCTGTAAATATAACAGAACGCGAGTAACCCGGGTTCGATCCCCGCTGGCACCAATGAAATTGTTAATTGCAATTTTAAGTCAACTGCTTCAGTCTGCTTTACCACGTGCTCGGCGGTGAAGGAAAACATCGTGAGGAAACCTGCATGTCTATGGAATAAGAAAAAAAATATTTCGAAGACATGCAGGCAACAGAAGGGGCAGCGTGGCGGACACTTCCTTGCCCTAAAACCCTCTCAGAAATGAGGGGAGGCCTGTACCCAGCAGTGGGACGTATATAGGCTGTAACTTTACTTTACTTTATCCAAACTCGTATGAGGCGCTATCTGTTTCCCACAGACGGCGACCCTCTTATCATTACCCATCAATTCGGTTTCCGAGCCAAACACTCATGACCCCAACAAGTCCACCGCATTGTGGAATATATCCTCAGCGGTTTCTATCCTCGTCGTCATAAGACCATCGCGGTCTTTTTCGATATAGCTAAAGCTTTCGATAGAGTCTGGCACACAGGCCTCATCTACAAGCTCTATAAAATAGGTCTCCCCGATCGTCTAGTTCGTCTCGTGGCCTCCTATTTAAAACATCGTACCTTTCGTTTTAGACACGAAGGCACGCTTTCTTCACAGCGAACTATCAAGGCTGGTGTCCCTCAGGGCTCAGTACTTGCTCCTCTGCTGTACATCCTGTTCACCAACGACATTCCCATCCCGTCGAAAGGTGTTCAACTCTCCCTCTTCGCAGACGACACTGCCATCTACTGCAAAGGTGTCTCAATACCCTTCATACGGAACAAGATCCAAAAGTCAGTTGATGACCTAGGAGCTTGGTTCAAAAAATGGCGCATCGATGTGAACCCGGAGAAGAGCTCCGCCTTTCACTTCGATTATAAACGACGCCGTCTCAAAAACACTCCACCAATACGTATGCTAGGGACCCCTGTCCCCTGGCATACGTCCGCCAAATATTTAGGTGTCACTCTAGACACAGGGCTCACTTTCAAGCCCCACGTCAAAAGAGTAACCCGTCACGCACGATTTTATTTGAGTAGGCTCAACAGTATGTTGGGCCGACACAGTAAAATGTCCCTCCGAAACAAGCGTACCCTTTACAAGGTCTGTATACGACCAGTCATGTCCTACGCGGGCCCCGTCTTTGCCCACGCAAACCCCAATATTTTAAATGAACTCCAAATAGTTCAGAACCTCTTCTGTCGTCGAGCTGCGAACGCACCTTGGTACGTCCGTAATGCCGACCTTCATCGGGACTTAGAGCTCCCAACAATTCAACAATTTTTTAAAAAACTCTCTGAGAACTTCTTCAAAGCCTCAGAGCCGCACCCAAACCATTTAATTCGTGAGGCAGCTTCTTATGCAGCCCCACCCCCCTCTCGCTATCGTGTCCGCAGGCCGAGAAACTCTCTCTCGGACCCGCCTAATAAACTTTCAAACGACCTGAACTGTCTCCTGGCAGCTCAGGCCAACTCTAATTAAATAAAATTATTGTAATAACTAACATTAATTTGCCTTCGTAGGCACTCCCTCAGCGGCACTTAGTCGCCTGCGCCCTCTTTTCCCAAAAGAGGGTCGCTCATGATAAGGCACAATAGAGCTTAATCAGCCGGTTGCCTGTCCCCAAAGGCGGTTTTTAGAGGGTATCACTTAGGGTCCCCGGTAGGACAGTGAGCCCCTCATAACCACGATAGACCGGCTATCGTGGTATGCGTAATGCATTTTCCGCCTCCCCTACGTATAGGGTAGCCCTTTAATTGCTTCGGGCGCAAAAAAAAAATTTACTTTACAACGACAAAGTTGCGAGACGTCAGGCGTCTCTACTATGCTTGCAGTCAATTGGTCTAGTGAACATAAACGCGACTGCCGGTTATGTGGTCCTGGATTCGAATCCTGAGTAGGACCAAAATTAGTTATTGTGTTTTCTGTTAAGAAATTCTCTGTAATATTTCAGAGCTAGGAATTAGTGCGTGCTTCACCCCCGTGTCTCGGAAAGCACGTAAAGCACAGTCCTGCGTCTGACACTGACCTCATTTTGGTCGTGTTGGACTGTCGTCCCATTAGACTATTTGAGTGAGGAAATAGAGAGTGCATCTGTGCTTTCACACACACCCGTGCACTACATATAATCCTGTCTTGCGCAGATGGCAGTCTACTTTTAGACTGGCTCCAGCCACGATCAACAATGGCTCCGGTGACTGAAATTCGGTCTGAAGGACATCATTATTACTATGCTTGCAAATCTGCCTGCTATTTTATTAAGATTATCATTTCTTAGACAATATTTTTATAAATTGAGGGAATAAATAATAAATAAATAACAAAAAATAAGTATAAGTAATTTTTTTATTTAAATGAATGAATTTAAAAACAAAATGCAAGTAAGAGCTCTTTTAAATATTATGTAAGGTAATATATTCCTACATGTTGCAAATTAATAAGAACAAAAGAATTAAAACTAAGGTGAAAATGTCGAGTGAGTAAGCGACTGACTACAGTTATTACGTCATCTGTTTTTCTATAGGTAGTCTATGCCTTACAGGTTTTACATTGGATTACGGAAAACATTTACATATATTACATGAAATACGCATAAGTACATATTATCAATAAAAATAAATAAACGAAAATAAATTTTGGATACTATAGTAAGTTTGTTCACTAAATGTTTAATCTTCTTCTTCTGCTTTAGGGTTTTCATGTTGAATTTCGTGATGACTGTCGACTTTAGTCAAGCGAGTTCATTTTGCGATCGTCAAAACGAGCAAACCTGTACCACTGCCCGTTAGTGACGGTCACAAACCAACTTCGCCTAACAATAATTTATTCCTCGTTTGGGCTATATTCTTCTCTTCTTTTACATTCTTCTTGAAGGCCTATCGACGACAAAAATAGCTACCGTGGTACAACACTTAACTGATGACGTAGAATGATGTTCGGAACATTGTTTGGGCACAATGATTAAAAGATATAGTATATTTGCATAGACAGTTTTTTAGCACACAGTTTACTTAAATAACTTCGATAGTAATCATTTACATAAACATCTGGGCATTAAGTAAAATGTGTAATATATATATTATTTTTAATATATATAATCATAATTCGTTGTACAAGTTTTCTAACGAATTTCTACTTATAGTTGTAGTTCAGAAGACATTATAAGCGCCCGCTATAATTGACTCACGCTAGACCGAGTCGGGTCCGAGCCGAGTGTCGGCCGTAGCACGGTCACCGGCCGGTCTCGTGCCTGAAATTATAAAGACGGGCCTCGACCGAGCAATTACCGTTGCGCCGTGATGCAGTATACTCGTCCGAGCAAAAATAGTGCTATAACTAGACTACAATCATGTTGAAGTTCGACGATCTGAAATTAGCGGCTATTACGATGGCTCTGGACAATGAAGAGTCTGATAAATCTTCAACCACAAGCCGAGACCGAGTTGTTGCCGAGCGTTGTCCATTGCTCGGCCGTCACTCGGTTGCCGCTCGGTAGCGTGAGTGTGTCCATACAAAATATATGTAATATTAGTTGACCATGCTACGGCCGACACTCAGCTCGGACCCGGCACGGTCTAGCGTGAGTTATTCTTTAAGCTCCATACTATGCGAACAACCCGAGTTCAATACATAATTTACCACGTAATTGGTAGTAAGGAAAAACTTCGTGAGAATACCTGCGCGGCAGACGCTTTCTTGCACTTAAACCCTTTCAGAAATGAGAGGAGGCTGTGCCCAGGTTTCTAGCATAGACAGGACATATAAAGATTGTTACACCCGATTAATGAGAAATACTCAGTCATTCAATGAAGAGAGGATGTAAGAGGGAATATTTCTTTAAATATCACATTGCGTAAAATTAATGAACTCAAATTTCGTGAACTGGAGATGGCAGCAGTATTTACTAATGTGGGGATATCGACTCTAATCTCTTGTGAGCCGAGCAAATCTTCCTAGTAGTAGCTAGTAGTTTACTAGATGGTGGGACTTCTAGTCTGCCTTGGAGGCCGTTTGAATAGGTAACATCTTCTTATTGCCGCCAAATAGCAGTGCGTTCATTTCTATGTTCTCCTGTCTGAATGGAATAGAGAACCAATACAATTACAGACTTTTGAATAGTTAACATCTTCTTATTGCCGCCAAATAGCAGTGCGTTCATTTCTATGTTCTCCTGTCTGAATGGAATAGAGAACCAATACAATTACAGACGTTTGAATAGGTAACATCTTCTTATTGCCGCCAAATAGCAGTGCGTTCATTTCTATGTTCTCCTGTCTGAATGGAATAGAGAACCAATACAATTACAGACGTTTGAATAGGTAACATCTTCTTATTGCCGCCAAATAGCAGTGCGTTCATTTCTATGTTCTCCTGTCTGAATGGAATAGAGAACCAATACAATTACAGACTTTTGAATAGGTAACATCTTCTTATTGCCGCCAAATAGCAGTGCGTTCATTTCTATGTTCTCCTGTCTGAATGGAATAGAGAACCAATACAATTACAGACTTTTGAATAGGTAACATCTTCTTATTGCCGCCAAATAGCAGTGCGTTCATTTCTATGTTCTCCTGTCTGAATGGAATAGAGAACCAATACAATTACAGACTTTGAGGCATTCTGTCTTAGATCTCTAAGGTAACAACGCGTCTTTAGTCTTCTTTGTTTGAAGTTGACTAAAGGTGTCCATTGACTGCAAAAGCTACTTACCATCATTGAGACTGTAAGTCCATTTACCACTTCAGTTTTATTTAAAAGAAAAACTTAGCAAGGTTCGTTCTAAGCGACTTAGGGAACTTCAAGAAAAGAGCTTCCTCTTTTCTAAAAGACCGACAACGCACCTGCAATTCCCCTGGTGTTGCGGTTGATCATGGGCGGCGGCAGTCACTTACTATCAGGTGAGCCGAATGCTGGTTTGCCCGCTCTTTTTAAAAACAAAATAAAATAAAGATGTATGTTTGTCCATTAGCTAACAAATAATTATTCCATACCCGGAACCATTATTTGTTAGCTATACAAGTACTCGTTCGGTTCTAGATTAGAACGCGCGAATTCACGAATTCGCAGTCAAACAGACACCGCGCCACTAAGCTAATGCATTTTAGATAGAACCATTTGAAGATGACGTAAGATGGATTCATTTGAACAGCGACAACGACTTTAGGATGACCAACACTAGACAGAGTCGGGTCCGAGCCGAGTGTAGGCCGTAGCACGGTCAACTAAAATTACATATACATATTTTGTATGGACAGTCACGCTATACTGAATGTGACGTGGTTTTGAATACAGACAGTATATACCTAAAAAGGATTAAAAAGTTGGTAAGTAAAATTATAGAAACAAACTGACCATGTTATTTGTGATAAAGTAATAACATTCAAAATTACATTGTAAACTTTACTGCAAAAACAACTTACATTCAATTAAGCATCATTAAAGCGTTCAAAATTAGTAAACGTAATTAGCAACAGAGAAGCTTCCTCATTAGTGTTCTAAATGTCATTACAAAAATAAACAGATAAATTTAAATATTACTATCTATTGTTATTGTTATATTTGATATTGTTTAATATTTTGGTTGTGTCACAATTGTTTGTGAAAGGTTAGAAGAACCCCAACTGTGCTTTGAGGGGGTGTATGGATGATGATTTCGTCCTCTTTATCGTAAGAAGCCACTATATCAAAAGCCAGAAAGAAAGATATAAATAATATAAATATATTTTTATATATTACTTAAATAAATATTTCGACATATATAATAACTAGTGATGCAACGAATACTACTTTTACGAACAAGAATACGAATAGAATACGAATATCTCGCCATGGTACTGAAAAACGAGCCTATTTTATGATGTTCTATTGTTCTAATAATTAAAATTTACATCAGAGAAATTTTTATTTGAAATACATAAAATTTATAGATTTTCTGGTTTTAGGCGATTTCTTTTGTCCGCCTGGATGTTCCCAGCCGTTGATTTTTTACGCGCCGACGAAGCGCGATACCAGTAATTAGAGTTACGTACAAAATAGTAGTTTTTAAGTAATCGTGAATAGTATTCGCCGAATACGAATATTCGGTAAATATCTACTATTCGGCGAATATGAATATTCGTATTCGTATTCGTTGCATCACTAATAATAACAAATGGGTAATAAATCAAAACAATAATTGCGACCGTATTATTCATTAATTACTATGGCCGTTTTGCGGATGCCATAGGGCCTGAAAAACTTTTACCCGAAAGCGCCAGTTTCCAAAGATCACGTTTTGCACGCGTAGGATACAGAGATTCGTGGAGAAGGATCCACGCCATGCCAACACTTCTCTTACCCCGCAACTTCATCTCAACTGCAAAGATAATTGATAGAATCAGGCGTTACTTTGCGGAAATCCATTATAGTAAAAATATTAATTACTTCGCAACCTTCCGCTAACTAAATACAATGATGTGTCTTACCTGGATTGAAGAGCACCTCCCGCCCTCCCTCAATTGCATGCACTAACTCCGTCACCACTAGTCCTAGCACCCCGACACCACTACTTCCAACACCACTATTCCAGGTAAGACACACCATCGACGATAATACGACACGTGTTTCGCCTCTACACGAGGCATCCTCAGGCGATGTGGACTCTACGGCGCGACGGCGGGAGGTGCTCTTCAATCCCGGTAAGACACATCATTGTATTTAGTTAGCGGAAGGTTGCGAAGTAATTAATATTTTTATCAACTGCAAAGGACAAACAATTCACCAACTTGCATCTGAAGTAGGTTCACCAAGCCCACTCGGAATCGCCTCCTGCGGCCAAATCTTTTTATCAAAACAGTCATGTACTGATTTAATCTGCCCCTACCCGATTTCTGGGTCTCTTCGATGAAGCACAGGGTCACAGAATAAGGACGGTGCACATATCTTTACTTTGTCTTTTAACTTCGTCTTTTTTATAGGAGCGGGAGCAAACGAGCATACGGCTCACCTGATGTTTAATGATTACCGCCGCCTATGAATTGCAACTGCAACACCATTGGGATTGCAGATGCGTTGCCGGCCTTTTAAAAAGGAGTAGGCTCGTTTCTTGAAGGTCCCTAAGTCGTATCGGTCCGGAAAAATCTCCGGTGGTAGTCGATTACGCAAGGCATCGTCTTGAAAGAAAGAAAGAAGAAAGAAACATTAGTAAATCACGTGACATTCGATGGCAGTACATTAGCTTATCTCCATCTTCGTTCATCATGGTTGACTAAGCCACGGATAAAAATAAAAAATACATGTTTTTACTTTTGTTGTAAATAATTTAAAGCGTGTGCGGGAAAAATCTTGACCATCAAATGTCCGAGGTTTTGTCCAGCATCGGCAGCTCAGGTGATAGCAGCTCTAGTATACGCAAACACGGAATAACTCACTCGTCATACTTCCTCCAAGTCCCCCCATATCTACATAGTGGCTTCTGAAGTCCCGGCTTTAATTCTTCTATCCACTATGTCTGAATAGCAACTTTAGAAGCTATGTATGGAAATTATTTTGTATGGAAATGTTGTATGGAAATTATTGTGTAATATTATGTTGTATGAAAATTATTTTATCCCTTTTAATTTTACTTAAATTACTTTTATACGTGGTATAGTCACGATGCAGCTATAGGCCAACACGAATGGGCAGCTAGACCGGGTAAAGACGACACTCTGCAATAGCGGGCTTATTGCTATCTTAATTCACGTGACACGCACCTGCATTTTGATTCTCATTCGATACGAGGATAGATGTGATGGTGAACTGTGTGCTCGTTTGTCAACCCTTATTCTGTAAAATAATAAAAGAAAATATTAAATTTAAATTTTTGAAGCAATAGTATAATTTTAATCCATAGACATACAGCTTTCTTTACGATGTTTCCTTCACTGCTGAGCAACCCTCTTAGAAATGGGAGAAGGTTTTTGCCCAGCTATGGGACATACATAAATTGTAATTTTTCGTTTCACATACAATAAAATAACAGTTTACGTAGGTTTAAATATAAGAAATCATTAGTTCATGCACGTCCCACTACAGGGCACCGGCCTTATCTAATTCCTAAGAAGGTTTTTATCAAAATGAGGCAGCGCGAGTGGCTACTTTCTATTGTAAACCTCAATTGTACCTATTCATAATAATTTAGGAATGATCAACAAATCGTCTTTACGTGGCAGTGGCAAGAATCCACCCCATATTAGCATCCCGAAGGTGTCGTCTGAGGCGACAGAGGAAAACCAAACAGAAGTTTGGCATCAACATCTTCCTGACAACAAATCGAAATAATTAAAAACTGCGATTGTCAACTCACCCGCCTTACGTGTCAACTATGGCAAAGTGAGACAATGTATGGGGTGTATGGGGAAGACCTTAATTTAAGTAGTGGCTTTTTGATAAGCTGTATTGGATGGGTTTAGATTTATATAGAATAAGGGTGACAAATGAGCACACTGTTCACCTGATGGTAAGTGGACGCTATGACCAGCAGATGCGTTATCAGCACTGAGTACTAAGATGAAATTACCTCGTTTCCAGTAAAAAAGGGTCTCCGGTTCTCTACGCTCACCATACGAAACACAGCAGTATTATGCTGCTATTTTACGCTGGTATTCTGTGAGAGCGTGGTCCTTTTCCGGTCGAGCCGACCTACTCGTGCTACAACCATAATATAGCTGCAGCGTGGCTCTACCATGAATAAAACCATCTCCCTGTTTTGACCCATTAGTGCTCAACTCACGGCCACCATTATTGGCAGTTTTATCAAAGGTGTTAGGGTCTGATACCGCAATTGCCAATCGACCAGCCGAATGCACTTATTTATGGAAAGTCTTCCCCACAATGCAAGACATTTATGTCCAATATTAAACTCTAAGCTGTAAGCTTTTAACTAATGAATAAATAAAATAAAACGGATACATTACGTATGAGTCGGCTCTATAGGGTAAGGGACATCCAATACCAGGTTAAAAGCAGCTTAATGCTACTTTGTTCATGGTAAGTGTAGAGAACCGGAGACCCTTTTTACTGTTAATGAGGCTTTATATTTAATTATATCTTAGTCATTACTTATCAGTGGTAACAACGCATCTACACATTCCTAATGAAGGAAAAATGTAGGAATCTTTGGCCCATAATATCCACTTACCATCAGATCACCCTTATTCTGTAGAAAAAAACTGTCAAAACCTGATTATAGTAAATGATTTAGGATTGATTTAAATAAATGTAAGATTATAAAATTATTGGAAAAACAAATCTTAACCTCTACGACAGACATATCTTTCAAAATAAATTTTAAAATTGTATTTTATATTATGGTTAATTTGTTATAGATATAAATTACTAAATTCATTATTATTATAACAACACAATTTGAGTCTATGAAGCCAGAGAATAGAGACTGTTTTAGAAATTGTTACAAGGGTTAGAGCCACCTGCAAGGGGTAGTCTCCACTTAATGGGAAATCGTTCTACAATGAGTACACCCTCTATCAAAACAGTTTCGTATCAGTAAAATCTATTAATGCACGTAAAATATAATTTGTAACCACTAAAATAAATAAAAAGTATACAAATTTCTTACCACAGAGTAATTCGAATAAAGGGGGCAATCTTTATCATCCGCACTAATAATGATTTAAAATAACTGGAGTAGATTATTGTGATGTTATAGATGTAATACAGGAGGTGATCGGAGCTGGACTGAGTTGGGCATGGACTGCGGTTCGGCAATGTAGGTCTTGTGCATACAGCCTTCGCGTACAGGGAGGCATGGTTAATTTTAATATTTTAATCTACGTTTAACTAAATTAATTTCATTTTCTTACAAAATTTACGTTATTCAACTCAATGTTTTTATTTGCCTGTTGTGGCAGCGTAAAAAGAACCCACCAACCCATTATATCCCGTGGTTGTCGTAAGAAGCGACTACACTACAGGATACTAGGATACTACGACCTTTGAAGGTGCGAAACGTCTGGTTCTGCAATCATTAATTCACCTAACAAGCGTGACGATTTTGGCAAATCCTCTACAATTGGAGAGGTCGTATCCAGTAGTAGACTTTACGGGCTGTCGAAGAAGAAGATCGCTAAATTAAAAACTGGCCTATTATTTCTTGCCTTCTTATTAAAAAACTAAATACAAGAGCTATTTAGTTTTTGTAGTAAAACTTCTTTACGCACGCTTAACTTGGGGAGTGAGACGAAAGCGTTACGAAAAGTGTGATCGGGCTAGGCGAACAGGAATTGAGTTGGGGGTATAACCAAGAGAGAGCGAGCAGTGCGCGCGCACATTTTCTCTCTCTCTTTCTCTCATAGCCAGTTACGTTCCGTATATCTAAGCACAATTTCGTTTTGAACAATTTTATGAATTAATATTTTGTTCATTACATTACATATTCTATGTATAAAGTGAATAAAATTGTAAATTAATTTTAAAAGTTCATGTTTTGTGAATTTTCGGGTGAATAATAACAAATTATGGAAGGAAGCCAAAAATTTATATATTTGTAGAAAATTAATATATGTATATACATGTATATATTATACATATATGCATATAAACACACACACACATATATATATATATATATATATATATATATATATATATATAAACACAGTAGCTTTAAGCTACTGTTTTACGCTGGTATTCCTTACCGTGAGTTTGCACTGACGCGATTTTCACAAAAAAACATGTTTTAAACACTGTTTTCTGTCAATTTATCAAAAATATTCAAATAACATGTTGTAGTGAAATATATCTGACAATATTTATTACATATTTTAACTACATTATTTCTTTATAACTACAAAAAACAAAATGTTTGAAAACAAATTTGTAGAAATATTGTCATGTTGAAAGATAAGTTTGAATTACTGTTGAAAAATTTACACAATTTTTGTGACTGCGTACGCTACCATCAACAAAACATGTTGTGTGATCTATTTTATGCGAATTGTTTCATAACATTACCTGTTGGACATTTCTCAGTGCAAACGTACTGGAGAGTGGTCCTTTCATGGATAGAAAGACCTCATTACCTCTGTTTAAGGGCGGTATAACAATGGTAGTTTATGGAATAAAGAAAATTTTCTATTTTAATAAAAAAGTACAAAGCTTACACTTTTCGTATTTAATAATTATCATTTAAAATATTATCATATATAAGTTAGGCACAAAAATTTCATGCGCTAGAGTGCAGCCCTGAGTTCGTGTGGTTTTGTGTGTGTTCAAGTGTCTTCTATATTTGTTCTAATTCCTGCGTAATGTAACTTTGTACGGCAACATTACTTTTCTTCATTTTCATCGATTTAACGAAATGTATTTCAAGATAAGTTTTATTATCAGACAGTCATTTACATAGCAGCCACTAAGTCAATTAATGTCTTTTCCCCTTCTTAAGGAGTATACGTTATTGTTAGTGCAGACACTTGATGCGTGGTTGCGGATTAATTATTTTGATTGTTTTAATTTTTTAATTATTAATTTTAGAACGTAGTAGAGCCATGCTGCAGTTATAGTATAGTTGTAGCATAAATGGGTCGGCTCGACCGGGGAAGGGCCACGCTCTCACTGAATAGCAGCGTAAAATAGTAGTTTAATGCTGCTGTGCTTCGTATGGTGAGTGTAGAGAGGCGGAGACCCTTTTAACTGGTAACGAGGCATTCCATTTTAGTCCTCACGGGTAACAACGCATCTGCATTTTGATTCGTAATCGAGAATAGATATAGATTTCTATTGGCCACAGCAACCACTTACCATCAGGTGGAATGTGTGCTCGTTTGTCACCCTATCCTATAAAAAATATATATATATTATAACCCCATCCCATCCTATTAGGTATCGTAAGAATCAACAATGTCAAAACTTCCAGATGAGCTTGGGACTTCAAACATAGCCCAGAACTAGAAATGTCGTTATAGTTTTACAGCAATGGTCGATAATTTGAATTTAAAATTACCAACCGTATTTTTTTTACTTCATCCAACTTCGGTATGTTTTGACAATAAAGTCATGTGTAATACGACTATTCCTCATATCATGCAAACCAGAATCAACCTCATATCAGCTACCAGGCATAAGGTCGCAATCCATTATTATTATTATAATTCTGAGCGGAGGACATAACCCGTGCCCAGGATCGGCTCTTCCCTTGTAATCCCCCTGTAACAGTTATTAATTTTTACTAGCCTTCTCAATATTTTAGTGGTAAAGCTACACTGCAGCTATATTCCAGACCCATTCGTGACATAACGAATGGGTCGGCTCGATCGTGGTAGGACTACGCTCTTACAGAATTTTAGATGTATTTAGTGATAGAAGGTTGATTAAAAACCAAGTAAAGAATGCACTGTCACTTAACAAATTATGAAGTCGTACATTTTGTTTTCTTTCATACAAATAGTCTTTGAACCACATTAGCAGGATACCTATTGCTATTTGCTTTCCATACGTGCCAGTAAGATAGATATAGACACTGTATCAAATGCTTTTTGAAGATCAAAAACATGCAAAGGTATTTGTCACCCACATTTAGATGATTGACTATTTGTAATATAAGATTTATAACAACATCATCGAAATCTTTACTGGTTATCGGATATAAATTTATGATGTTCCAGATATCTTAAAAGTCTTTTATTTTTAAAATTCTTCATAATCTTAGAGGAAGTCAACAATGAAATGGGCTGCGGGAGCAAGACAAAGACGGTGAGTGTAGAGATCCGGAGACCCTTTTTTACTCGAAACGAGGCATTACATCTTAGTCCTCAGGGGTATCAGCGGATCTGCGTTTTGATTCTTAATCGAGATAAATCTGGATGTCTATGGGCCACAGCATGCACTTACCATCAGGTGGACTGTGTGCTCGTTTGTCACCCTTATTCTATAAAAAAGGCATGTCATTTGCCTGAGGTCCTTTATGGTGCTTAATACTTCAAGGGATCAATTTGGTAATAATGTTCAAATGAATTAAGCGGAGCACTTTTTGTAAAAATTTTGGTCAGCTTTTTTAGTTTAGTTTACGACGGGCTGTTTTCCGCAACTCCACGTCTAAGCGCGTATTTTGCGTGTGGGCAGGAATAATATACTTATTCGAGCCATGATATCTCCCCCCTCCCCTTAAAAAATTTGGCATGTGCAAGCGGGTTTTAGAAAGGGAATAGGGTGTACAGATCAAGTTTTTTCCATGCGCATGATTGCGGAGAAGTTTTTGGCCAAAAACCAGAAAGTTTTTTGTGCGTTCATGGACTTGGAAAAGGCAAAGGAAGTGGACAGGAATGTGTTATGGCAAACACTGAACTCATATGGGTTGAGCGCTGGTTTGATACAGGCATTAAGGTCTCTTTATAGGGACTCTAGTGCTTGTGTCAGGATCAATGGGGTCTACTCGGACTGGTTTGGCATCCAAAAAAGTGTCAGACAGGGCTGTGTAGCTTCCCCTTGGCTGTTCAACCTATTTATGGACAGGTGTTTGCAAACTTTGAAAGATGAAGAATTTGGGTTAAGAATGGGCGAGTTAACCGTCAAATGCCTTTTGTATGCCGATGATCAAGTCATATTTGCGTCATCGGCGGCTGAGTTGCAAATGATGGTTACATTAACAAATTGGGAATTAAAAGAAAGGGGAATGAAAGTGAACGCAGGTAAGACGAAAGTGATGGTTTTTGTAAGAGAAGAAAGCAAAACGGTATGTGAAATAAGAATAGAAGGAGAGTTAATTGAGCAAGTGGATGAGTTTGTGTATTTGGGATGTGTATTTAGCAGGGATGGTAGATATGATAAGTATAGAGAACGACAAGTAAATGCAAGGAATAGAGTGAATGGGGCACTACACTCTATTTTGAAGAACCAGAATGTGTCAAAAAAGGCACGTATGGTAATTCATAATGCTGTGTTAGTTCCTACTTTAATATATGGTAGTGCAAGCTGGGTGTGGCAGAAGAAGCACGAAAGTAGAATAAATGCTGTAGAAATGCGGTCTTTAAGGAATATGCTAGGGTTGAATCTGAATGACAGGATGAGAAATTGCGTGATAAGAGATAAATGTGGTATGCAAGCTGATGTTGTGACCAGGATTAAAAATGGAATGCTTCGGTGGTTTTGGTCATGTAGAAAGAATGAATGAGAAAAGAGTGACAAAGCAAATTTGTATGGCAGATGTGAACGGCAGAGTCGGGAAGGGACGCCCTAGAAAAAAGTTTATCGTCCAAATTGGCGATATTTTGAAAATGGGCCACGTTAGAAGTACCCTTAACCGACGAGCATGTATGCGTAGATATGCATGGATGTAAAGGAGGCGAAAGAGGTATGTCAGGATCGTGCCAAATGGAAGTCCGTAGTCTCTGCCTACCCCTCTGGGTGACAGGCGTGAGTGTTTACGTATGTATGTATGATAGCTCCCCGAAGAAGCTCAGCAGTTCCTTGATGTTGCAAACAACTTTGGGGAGCGATCCCGGCGTGCCGAGATGTTTAGCCTTGTATGAAGCGACTTCTGGACATGTCAGCAACACGTGAGCCGCCGTTTCTTCCTCTCCCATGCATGCCCTGCACAGGGGGCTGTCAGTAACACCTATGGTGAACAAATCTTTGTTAAAAGAGCCATTTCCTGTGATAGCACTTGTTACTATCCTTATCTGTGGCTTGTTCAGTCTCATTAGAACCTTGGTTAGACGACTGTTTATTTCAGGTAGGGCCTCCCTAGCTTGTCTACAGTCTACTAAATTTTTCCAAAGCTGAGCGTGTAAATTATTGAAGTATCTACGTACCAGTGAACGAACGTAGCCAAAGGGATTGGTATTATTGGTTCCGGGCCTATAGTTGCTAGGGCCGATCCCCTTCTGGCCAGTTCATCTGCTGCATCATTGCCTCCAGATCCACTGTGTTCCTTGATCCATTGCAGAGTCACATTGTTGTGCTTACGATACGTATATTCAATCGTTGATGGCACTCGTATATCAGTCCCGAGTTCGTCACATTGCAACTCAGAGCTTGTAGTACCGCCATACTGTCGGTCAGTATTCATCTTCCTAGCATCTATTGCTATGGCTGCTTGGATGATACCCATGCATTCAGCCTGGAAGACTGTGTTGTGGGTACCCAGCGGTTTGCATATGTGGATATTAAGGTCTTCAGAGAAAGCCCCAGACTCCACACCTTCATTTGTCTTAGAGCCATCCGTGAAAACTTTGAGCTTTCTTGGACCCAATGCTTCCAGATGGCCAGTTTCCTTCAATTGTATCCTGTACTTCTTATCGAATACAAATTGTTTTGGGATCCTATCATACTTGGCTTGTAAGATAGGAATTTTTGAGTAAATTCTATCGATTATATCTGTATGGGGGACTCTACTCTTACCTAAAAGATTTAGGGTCTTGAGGCTAATGGCAGCTAAAGTTGCTTCTTGTTGTATATGTAGATGAAGCGGTGTAGCTCCAGCATAGCCTCCAAAGCTGCTGTTGGTGAAGTCCTTATGCAGCCCGTGGCAGCCATGCAAGCTAATCTCTGGTAACGCTGAAGCTTTTGTATAGTGGTGGCTTCATTGGTTTTGGTCCACCATACCAGAGAGCCGTTTGTGATCATGGGCCGAATTACAGTTTTGTACAGCCTCAGTATAATTTTTGGCGTTAAACCCCATCGTTTGCCAATCATGTTCTGCATTGCCAGAAAGTTAAACTAGCTTTGCTGATTTTGAATTTCACTTTTTCTTACTATCTTTGATTGTGTTTTAATTATTATTATTTTGCATAAGTTTCTATTTGTATCTTAATTTTAGTATACTATCATATGGACACTTTACACATTTATTCACAATTTATTCCTAATCCGTATTGTTCTAACTGCTCCGTCCGTAATTAATGATTTTAGGTGTCTTGTCCTTTTAAGGACTTTTATTGAAAAAAAAAACTACTATATATATTATTTAGAGATTATACTTATAAAATTCTATTTAAGAGTTTTAATATTTTTGTAAGATTTAAAATCTTTTAACTGATATACTATTTGTAATCATTTTAATGTTACTTAGCTTGACAGAGAAACCTAAATTTTTCGTTAATTTCGGTTCAGTTTTTTCTGTCTCTCACGAAGGAGAAACTAAATAATCGATTATACACTCCTGGAGATGCCATAATTACAATTGTACAAACAAATTTGTTCATTTACTTACAACCTTGCCTCATTTTGGATCAAGGTCCGCCATTGTAAAATTTTAATTTTTTCCCCGTCATCAAGTCTGTCTGCTTTCGTGAGAGTCATTACTAATAATTAGTTAATAATTTACTAAGTTTATTTATTATTAATTCAATTTATAATAATAAAACTCAAGGACCTTGGTATGTGGATGCGGATTATAGATTCCATCATCCCAATTCGTTCCGTATGTGTCGTAAGAGAATATAAGATGACTGAATGAATGAATGAAAGACTTTTCGATATATGGTGGTGTGATTACCTCGTTTACAGCGACGGAGAGCAAGGTTAAAGATGTGAAACGTCTAGTACAGCTATCGTCTGCCTGCCAACAAATATTTCCTACAACGGGTGGGGTCCATGTTCGGTAGTAAGCTTATACTGGCTAATAATGATTAATGATAATGATGATAATGATGATAAACTTCGAGGACATGAACGCCCACATGGAGCAACGCAGTGGACTCTTCAGTGCCTCAAAGCCTCTTCTATCTAAAATGGCGGGCTCTACCCAGTTAGCGCAGAGACGGTCGCAATACAAAACAGTAGCATTATGTTGAGCATGTTCCATACTTACGTAACCATAATATTATCAACGTCGGCAAATTAATATTTCATGACAAAACTACGTAGTGGTGAAGGAAAACATCAAAAGTCAAGTGAACCTGTAACTAACAAATATTTTTGTAAATATGTAAACTCCCTAGACTAATCTGCCGAGGTTGACTGGTAGAAAATGGCATAACGCATTAAATTCACGCATAGTAACTGTTTTTTTATAGAATAAGGGTGATAAATGAGTATACAGTCCACCTGATGGTAAGTGGATGCTGTTTCCCATAGGCATCTACATTTATCCTCGATTAAGGATCAAAATGCAGATGCGTTGTCACCCCTGAGGACTAAGATAGAATGCCTCGTTTCCAGTAAAAAGGGGTCTCCTGGTCTCTACACTTACCATACGAAATACAGCAGTGTTAAGCTGCTATTTTACGCTGGTATTCTGTGAGAGCGTGGTCCTTCCCCGGTCGAGCCGACACATTTTTTTTTTGCGCCCGAAGCAATTAAAGGGCTACCCTATACGTAGGGAGGCGGAAAATGCATTACGCATACCACGATAGCCGGTCTATCGTGGTTATGAGGGGCTCACTGTCCTACCGGGGACCCTAAGTGATACCCTCTAAAAACCGCCTTTGGGGACAGGCAGCCGGCTGATTAAGCTGTATTGTGCCTTATCATGAGCGACCCTCTTTTGGGAAAAGAGGGCGCAGGCGGCTAAGAGCCGCTGAGGGAGTGCCTACGAAGGCAAATTAATGTTAGTTAATACAATAATTTAATTTAATTAGAGTTGGCCTGAGCCGCCAGCAGGCAGTTCAGGTCGTTTGTCAGTTTATTAGGCGGGTCCGAGAGAGAGTTTCTCGGCCTGCGGACACGATAGCGAGAGGGGGGTGGGGCTGCATAAGTAGCTGCCTCACGAATTAATTGGTTTGGGTGCGACTCTGAGGCTTTGAAGAAGTTCTCAGAGAGTTTTTTAAGAAATTGTTGAATTGTTGGGAGCTCTAAGTCCCGATGAAGGTCGGCATTACGGACGTACCAAGTTGCGTTCGCAGCTCGACGACAGAAGAGGTTCTGAACTATTTGGAGTTCATTTAAAATATTAGGGTTTGCGTGGGCAAAGACGGGGCCCGCGTAGGACATGACTGGTCGTATACAGACCTTGTAAAGGGTACGCTTGTTTCGAAGGGACGTTTTACTGTGTCAGCCCAACATACTGTTGAGCCTACTCAGATAAAAACCGCCGACACATTCGTGCTACAACCATAATAAAGCTGTAGCGTGGCTCTACCGCGTCGAAAATTCACGTCGACATTGCAAAAACTATATTTATTTACGGCAAAGAGAACCCTATAACTTTACAGTGCGGTATCACTACACAGATGATTAAATCGTTAGAGCACACAGTTCATCGGATGGTAAGTGGAGGCTGCGATCCATAGACATCTACATTCATCCTCAATTAAGAATCAAAATGCAGATGCGTTGTCACTTCCGAGGACCAAGATAGATTGTCTCGTTTCCTATAAAAGGGTTTCTGGTTCTTTATACTTATTCTATATATTTCACGCTGGTATTCTGTAAGAGCGTGATCCTTGTGTGGATACCTTCGGTTGAATCAACCCAATCGTGCTACAACCATAATACAGCTTCAGCGTGGCTCTACCACGTAAGACTGTTTGCTACAGATCTTTTGAAAAAACTTTCAAGAATGAGCCATCAGGCATGCATTCCTTGAAAGTGTTGGCCATACACATCTGTCTGTCTGTTATCTGTGGAATTTGGATTCCATAATTTGAATAGTTTTCCGAAATCAATTGTTTTAGCCTCGTCTAACAAACATCAGGATAGATCCACGGATAGGTGAGTTCGATATTTGAAGAAAATATTCTTCTCATACCCCAACTGTAGTGTAAGATTTTTTGAATAGTAGAGTGACATGCCAACTAACAGCCCACCTTACCTTATAGTAGGTGGATACTGATAGCTCATGGACATTTGCCACCAACGACAAACATTAAACCAAAGATGCGTGATGCCTTTTATTAAAATGGTTGTAAAGCCGTTTACGAGTATGCTGGACCACAGTAATCGGGTGCCATAGTGTGTTATCTAGCCACATGGTATTCTAAGCAAGAAAGAGTCCATAACATCTACTAAAAATAGTTATTTTAAATATTCTTATAAACCTATTACCTACCTGTTTTTCATACATACTACCAGACAATGTTAGTTTATTTTGTCGCTAAGCTGTACAAGTATGACAAAATGCATTTAGTTTGTTCAGTTGAAAACTTGTCCATACCCATTTAAATAATGTGAAATATTCGTAAACATCTTTTCAATTCGAAACATCTGTTTCTAAGGTTACTTAAGTAAGTATTATAAAATATTACTATACAATATATTGCAATGCAATAAGCGAATTCGTATTTTGTCCGTGTCTTTAAAATAATACAGACCTAGTAACAACTGCCAAATATTTGTCATGTTATAACACCAGGCTGGTGCAACTTACATAATAAAAAATTATATGTACGAATATGGAAGCAAATTTTAATGGCGATTATATCTTCCTTTTTCTTTTCGTAATATGTCTCTCTATCTATGGTGTTGTCAAATCAAATAGGTTAAAATGTCCAATAAAACGGTTATTACGTTTATATTTATTTTCATTGCTTTTAATTTTGCTATAGGAGACGTTGTTCATTTACAGAATAATTAAAAAATCAAATATGCATTATAAAACTTTCCAATTAGATTGTATAAGAAGCTAACAAAATAATATCAAGAAAAGGCTCTTTATTCATAGCAATATTTCCCTTTGATGATGAAAGGTCTGTGGTGATTTCAACTTTAATTTTAGGTAATATGATATTCAACACGAACACATTTTTGGAGTAATGTCCTCCAAACTGAACTTCGATCACGGACGTTAGCCGGAGACTAGCGCTCTTCGTAGGATAGGCTTTTGAGCTTTTATAGCGTACGATTGTGTGCACAAATACAAAAACTCTACTTCCTAACATTGATAGTTCGAAGGGATGTTACATTCTCTTTGTCATGTACCGTGTTAAAAAAATACAATAGAATATTTTTTTACGTTTGTAAGGCCGAATTTTAAGTCGTTGGGTCCGAGTGAAATAAATAGCAAAGTGAGCGCCTTAAATAATTTTCCAAAGAAACGTAAAAATTTTGTTTTTAAGTACACCAACTTAAAAATGTCTAGGGAAAAAGCCAACTATATAAACTTATTTAAGAAAACTCTTTCGAAAAGCTTTTTTTATAAAATAAGGGTGACAAACGAACACACGGTCCACCTGATGGTATCTGGATGCTGTGGCCCATATACATCTACATTTTTATCTTCAATTAAGAATCAAAACGCAGATGCGATGACACCCCTGAGGGTGGAGATGGAATGCCTCGTTTCCAATAAAATGGGTCTCTGGTTCTCTACACTCACCATACGAAACCAACAATGAACTAATCACGCGTTTAAACAATATTATTATTATCCCTTTTAAAAAAAAAAAAAAAAAAAAAAACCGATCTCACTTTCCGATAAAAATCATTACAGTAGCATTAAGCTGCTATTTTACGCTGATATTATTCTGTGAGAGCGTGGTCCTACCCCGGTCGAGCTGACCCATTCCTGCTGTAACCACAATATAGCTGCAGCGTGGCTCTACCACGTATATGCGTCATAAAATTTGTGAATATATGAGTTGAAAAGAATTTTAAACAATTATTTAAGCTTTTAAATTTGGAGCAAAATCTTAACTTAGATATATTGTTCGATGTTCTGGTACTTAAAAAAATTGAGGTATTGTCAATTTTCGGTTTTTATTTTCTTGTGAAAAACAGCTATAACTGCTTTCTCGTAATTTTTGTGTCTCAGAGTGTTGCACTTTAAGCATCTCTTCTCGAGTTTTTAATAAATCAACACAAAATGGCGGACCCTCTTTATACGCAACCAAGCAAAATTTAACGATTAAGAGTACGCTACAGGGTTTCAGCAAACGTAGCCGAACGTCACGGAAAAAAAACAGGTTCACTACAACTAGGGACAAGCGGCAGCTCTAGATTGTCGGCAGGTAGGAAGACTCCATACCTAACACAAAATCCTTAAAGTGACGAAACTGCTAGGACAAGATTACATGAAGTAAATCTTCTCGCTTGCCGACGTCTACGAAGTGAAAATCGAGGGCGACGTTCATTGAGAGCTAACGCACATTTGTGCTGAACCGACACTCAAATCGGCAAGCCTCTATTGTCCTAATGCTCCAAATTGGCAATTATTAAATTGGTATCTTCTTCTAAATTCATTTTGGTCATACAACTCAAATGGGTTTTGGTGATAATTCATTTCGAACAAAGAATTTAGGTATGCGCCGAAAATTGATATCTGCTGAAGTTCCCAATCAATCTAAATTTTCTTAAGTAGACAGAACTCTCTATATATTGTCTATTATATTTACAAGCCTGGTTTACAGAAAAGCCAAAAGATTGTCGAGTGCAAATTACTGAAGCGTAGGTCGAATAGGTAGGTAGAATTGGGTGTCCAAGTTCAAAAGCCAGTCGTTATAAAATATCAGGAATTTCAAATATAAATAAAAATTTAAAATGCACACAATATCATCAATAATCAATATCTCTCTTTAAATACCTTTAAACGAGCAATTCTTGTATATATATATATATATATATATATATATATATATATATATATATATATATATAATCGCAATCTGGGAAACGGCTCCAACGATTTTCATAAAATTTTGTGTGCAGGGAGTTTCGGGGGCAATAAATCGATCTAGCTAGAATTTATTTTTAGAAAATGTCTTTTTGTCCGTGTTTTTAGGCAATGAAAAACTGCTACAATATCGTTAGAATAAGAAGGTAAATTTTGACACTTTGTTAATGGTTACAAATAGCTTAATTTATATTGTGCGGTCACAAAATCGTAATCGTTTTTCGTGCCCTTTTTTTAGTATTTTTTAAAAACACGAAAATTTAAATTAAACTAATTTCAATCATGATTTTTTATTCAAATAACCAGTTCAGTTTTTTCTATTATGTCACTACGCTCAAAAATATTATTCGTATTTCATCAGTATGTAATTTGTATATAAATATAATATCCAAAACACACGAATTAAAAAAAAACGAGCGAAAAATACCGAGCAAAGCTCGGTCAACCGGGTACTCTCTCTTTAAACACGCAATTTTTCTATTTCATGTATTTGTAACTTATTTATGAAGTACAATTTGGACTGTTTTTGACCTTTAAATATATATTGTATTTTATTTTATACAGTAAAATCAATATCATGCGTGGAATGAAGCATCTTTATACTTTTTGACAGTCTTAGCCTTATCATAATATGCTTAGCTTAATCTCAGCCCGAAAAAACTATAAATTCAGAATCAAAGATTATGCTAAGCATATACTCAGCAAAAATTTTCGTAAGTGAAGTCTGAACAAAGTCAAAGTACGGTTTATAGATCTCAGCCTCAATGAGCATGCACTAAGTTTTCCGATTGGTCTCGCTTCGGATTTTATCCCAATTCAAGAATATTGCGTATTTAGCGTGTTCCTGGTCGTCAGTGTCAACTCCAGATCCAGAATTCTCGGGGAGATCATCCTTACTAATCCGGAGCAATTATGATTTGGGCTGTAATTCGACACTGTAATTCACTAATGAACAGATATGAAAACTGATACGAGGCAATTTAAATGTGGAGAAATACCTTCACGAAGTTATGCAACCCATGTTCATCTCACACCAACAGCAACTCAGCCAAAATTTAGTGCTTATGCATGATAATTTAATAATATATAAAATGAATAAAATAATAATAAATTTAAAAAATGTATACGTGGTAGAGCCATGCTGCAGTTATATTAGCAGTATATATAGTTGTAGCACGAATGGGTCGGCTCGACCGGGAAAGGACCACGCTCTCACATAGTACCAGCGTAAAATTGTAGCTTAATGCTGATGTGTTTCATATGATGAGTATAAAAAACCGGAGACCCTTTGTACAAACTAGCATTCTATCTTATCCTCAGTACAACGCATCTGCATTTGATTTTTAATCAAGGATATGTAGATTCACATTCCGAGGTGACTGTGTGTTCGTTTGTCACCATATCCTATAAAAAAATAATAATGCGCGTGCACACACCGTGTTAGTCATGCGGCATATGTGATGAAAAAGTTGAGCGAGTAGGTACAGTATGGTGTTAAAGTGGCCTGCTAGTCCGCTTATCTGTACCTTTGAGCTTGAGTGGGATTTGCTCGAATGAAGAGTTTTCAGAGCTTTTTCCCACTTTTCAAGAAAACACAGGCATTTTCAGCAGATGACAATTGATAACCTAATACTCAGTTTGCCACGCCAATGTAGATCCATCGCTAATGCCTTACGAGGTTCAACAGAATAATAAAAATTTATAGGTACGATGTTGTTGTTTTTTTTTTTTTCAAAAATTATTGCGTTAGATTGTTTAATTTACAAAAGCTTGTCTTTTCGTATTTGGTGCCTATTTAATTTTTTTTTAATTTTTAACTTTCAAGCCTGGCTTTCATCACATATTTTTCTAATTTTCACATCAGTATATTGGCATAGTTAAATAAATAAGCATTTAGTACAAATCTATCGAATAATGTAATAAATGAGTTGAATAAAATTTGATAAATGAATATATCTTATTCAGTCATCTCATGTAACTTTCATCTAACCTAACATAGTTGAACCATAAATTGCGTAGCTTTCGACGCTCTCTCGAACAATACTCACTTAAGTAGGTACCTATACCATAAAATATTTTATAAAAACAAGTAAATACGCTATATCTGTCGCGAAGTGGGACAATCATCTAGCATTACGCGGTTACCTCGCGTTTGTCACCGCAGACACGTATCTTTCCCTTCAAAACGTATAAATCTTTCGCCTCTTACTAAAGATTTCCGTGGAGGGGAACACTCAAATTATAATCCGATTGTATTTTAATTGTGTGTAAATCAGTGAACGCAAATTTTCACCGGTGTAAATACATCAAGTTGGGGTCGTTTGAAGGCTTAAAAAGGTTTTTTTATAGAATACGAGTAAAAAAACAAACACATAAGCAAGCACATCTGATGGTTCTCTACACTCACCATACAAAACACAGCAGCATTGAACTGCTGACACCGGTCGAGCCGACCCATTCGTGCCACAAACACAATATAGCTGCAGCTACTACGTGGAGCTTAAAAAAGTTAATATCTAATTTATATTAGCCCCAAAGCTACGGCAACTCAGGAGCTAAGCGCTCGCCGCAACTTTTACAGTACGCGAAGGATCCGAGTTCGTAGCCCGTCGGCAACACTGATATTGTAAATTGCAATTTAAAGTGCTATTTAACCAATTGTTGGCGGTGAAGCAAAAAAAAATGGACTCCAATAATGTATAAAGAAATATTAAAATAAAGTTAGAGACCAGGATTTGTTCCCCGGTCGAGAGGATCGCTGTGCATAAGTAGAATTAATGGAAATTAATTGCATAAGTATTGTCTTATATGAGTTTGATATGTTTTGTATGAAAACAAATGCCTATTTTCTATGATTGATTTATGAAAACATTCACTTATATTGTTTGATAAGAAACATGATAACTGATAAGAATCTGATTAGAAATAGTTTTCGGCGTTTGAGAATTGAGTAGAATCATTTATTCACCTAGTATTGTTGATATTAGTGTATACTAAACTTTCCATTTTTACTGATAGTCGATAGCCGTGCAAAAGTTAGTTGTTCAAATAGTGTGAGTTCATAGACGCACGCTAGCCACGTACTTAGGAGGCCAAATATGTAGAAATTTAAATATTTGCAAATTTCAGCAATTTATGTAAAATGACTTGTAAACATTTCAGATTGATTATACGTGTAAAAGAGGTGAATTCTGTGTTATTTTATGTGAAAATTCCTGTGAATAAGTGAAATAATGATAGTTTTGTATAAGAAATTTAAAAGTGTTTTAATAGTGAAATGTATAGAGAAAATGTAAATTAAACTATTGTATTAGTTAAGATATGTATAATTTCAAGTAGAAAACATTGTTTCAATTTTCTATGTTAAATATTTAAGAAATTCCAACTTGAACATGTGAGTAAAATAAGCATATTTTGTTAAATAAATAAAGGATTTTTTGTGATATGAAAATGTAATGTATATCGTATTATAGATATTTTTTGTGCTATCTTTATAAGTAAATTGTATAAATGTATGTCTTATACAAATAAAGTTATTGAGCAAAACCATGAGAGAGTGATAGTACAAATTGATGTAATTGAGTTGCGCAAGCGCACAAATGGCGCGGCTCACTTTCGCGTTTAGCTTCGAGGTAGTTCAGTAAATTGAGTTTTCTTACAAATCGTTGTTAACTAAAGCCAAACCTCCCGTTTGCCCGCTGACCAACAACGCGGGCGAACGTCGTTACGATGCCAAGGGGAGAGCGGATATCCTAGTCGAGCACTTCGAGGAGCAATTTATGCCGAACCCAGCAAGTGCGGAGTTCTTGGAGCTTCATGCCCGAAAGGAGAGTCGCGTACAGGAGTTCCTGTCGTCGCCCGCGCCGCCTCTTGCAGGAGAGTGGTTCATCTCCCCCGCTGAACTGCGGTGGACAGCAACCCGCCTGCAACCGAGGAAGGCGCCGGGGCACGACGGGATTACCAACGCTGCACTCCGACAGCTGCCCCATAGAGTCCTAGTAGAGCTTGGTCGACTCTACAATGGGATCCTGCGGACATCCCACTTCCCGGAGGACTGGAAGAAAGGCAGAGTCATCGTCTTGCCGAAACCCGGGAAGGACAGGCGTAGAGCTGCCAGCTACAGGCCGATCACGCTGCTACCACACATAGCTAAACTGCTTGAAAGATTGTTGCTAAGACGCCTCCGCCCGTGCATCCAACTTCGGGCGGAGCAGCACGGATTCAGGAGGGGTCACTCTACAGCAACACAGCTGACCAGAGTGCTGCACCTGCTTGCGGCCGATTACAACCGTGGCCGCACCACGTTGGGCGTCTTTCTCGATATCGAGAAGGCGTTCGACAGGGTGTGGCATTCTGGATTACTTTTTAAATTGGAAGAACAGACCAGTGTCCCTCCTGCTATGTTGCGACTAGTGGCGTCTTTCCTGGCAGACAGGAAGTTCTACGTCTGCGTAGAGGGCGCCGAGTCCGCAACCAGAACCATCAGAGCCGGCGTTCCTCAGGGCACCTGTTTGTCTCCAGTCCTGTACGCGGCTTATACCAACGACATCCCTACCCTGGCAGGCAGGCTGCAAGAATGGGAGGACGACGTGGAATTGGCGTTATATGCGGACGATAGCGCTTATTTCACCTCTTCCAGAAGAGCCCATATTGCCGCTGCCAGGATGCAACGCCTCCTGGACCTGTTGCCACCATGGCTAGATGAGTGGAGGATGGTCGTCAACGTTGGTAAGACGACCGCTCTGCTCACTCGCCGCCTCAGGAACCTACCACCTCCATTAACCCTCAATGGCCAGCAGATCGCGTACGAGAAGGCCGTGACCTACCTTGGGTGCCGGATCGACCGGGCGCTGCGCATGACTGCGCACGTCGACTTCGTCGTCCGTAGAGCACGATGTGCGCGGGCGATGCTACGTCCGGTCCTGGCATCCAAGCTACCACTTAACACCAAAGTGCGAGTATATAAAACCTACATCAGAGCCATTATCACCTATGCTGCTCCGGCCTGGTACGCGCTTCTGAGCGAGCCTCTGAGGTGGCGATTGCAGGCCCAGCAAAATATGGCGTTAAGAACCATCGTCGGTGCGGGTCGCTACGTCCGGAATGACGTCATAGCGGCCAACCTGAAGATAGACACCATACAGGAATTTGTGGCCCGGTTGGCGCGCGGACTGTTCGACCGTGCAGACAACGGGCCGCATATACACCTTAACAACTTTGCGCCGCTACACACTCGCCCCCCGGACGGGCGACCCTATCCAAGAGAACTCCTCTCTATATCGATTAGAGAGTCGAGTAACAACCCTCAATGCCGCTGAAAGGCCAACCCTGACTTTACTGGATAACCTTCTTTCTTCGTAGTCTTAACCGGCTACGAAAAAATTTTACCGATTACGGACAATCCGAATTTTGACACCTACAACGCCAATAGAAGGCTCCCAGGACCGGTCCATAGTGGTGGACCGCGAGGACAGCACGGGTAATGGGGGCTTACCCCGAGGCCCGAAACCTCCATGTGCATATGCACATGAAGAAGACATCAACGTTGCAAATCATTCGGGAAAAGTGCAAGACCAACAGTCAATAAGAAGAAGAAAGAAAAAGTATAGGGAAGTGATAGGGAAAAGTAATTACTCTCTCACGGAACGGTTTGAAGATAATTGCTGTTTTATTCCCAAGGAATTCTCCCCTTAAAGTGATACAGTCCATATCGAAGAATTAAGGCGTTGGGATCGGGACGACTTCGGAAGACCCGTATTCCCCGCCTGAACCTATTTTCTGAAAAGGAAGAGGTTATCGCCCTTGTGTGTTACTCCGTTGCGGAGATCACATACGTTAACCCAACGTAGGCGTTATAGGAGGCCGGATCGAGAGAAGCCTCGATTCCTCCCTTCTGTTTCTTGGTTAACGTTTGTCTGGTTCCTTTTCACTACCAATCAATGACAAATGTAAAATACATTTTTTTCTTTCTCTGGAGTTCTGGGCACATTCTATCAAAATTTGATAAACATCATCGATAACATTGCAAGTTGAACAGTTTGGGGAGGTAGTTTTTCGCATCAAGTATAAAAATTTATTGCATGGAATGTGCCCAGATCTGAGTCTTAATGCTATTACAGTGTCGCGTCTATACAATATTCGGTTATCTATCCAGGTTGAGCGCATTTTATATACGTTTTTTTTTTGTTTAGTCACATAGACCTTTTTAGGTGTCTCTTGGAAAAATTAATATTCACTAGAGCAATTGAAAGCAGTCGGTAGTGCCTTATTTATTATTAATTATCCCTATATTATTTACTATTAATTATCACTATATGAATGTGAGGAAGGCACACGGCTCAACACACATTGCGTACGATGAGCCAACCAACAAACTGACTGGCGAACCAGTAAAAGAGGTTTGAACCCTTAGTAATGCGTAAGCACAAACATCGACTGAGGTCGTGCTTGTCGATGCGTGTAAACGCCATGCAAAATCCGATCAAATCTAGCTACAATGAATGAACGTCACACGGTTTAGGCAAATAGGCACACTGGCCATAAAAAGCCCTCCGTGAGCGCCACCACCTGCCAGACCGCCGTTACTGCAGACGTGATGTAAGTGTATGGCATCACTACCGATTGCATGATCAGCACGGCTACTAGCCGCAGAGCGTGTCATGAGTCTACCGCTCACCTCAAGCGTAAGTGACGTATCACATACTACCAATTTTGATCCCTATCGACTTTGGAAACAAAATTGGTATTGTTGTTAACTAAAAACAACACCAACTTATCATAGTAGCACCCTACTAAGACGTCAGTGATCAAAACTCCACGTATCATAGCACTACTGGAGTTGAGTATGCTTGTTACACTTAAAAGTGCTACCAAACACACTCATCTCAATCCGAAATATAGCCGACGTATCATAACGCTATGCGCTATGACGCCGCTCACAAACGGTATGTGTGTGCGACGTCCACGAACAAGCCATATTACTACAACAAACTCGCTTACTACCGACACTACAAGATGATATCTCTAGGACACATCGGTTAACGTGTCCAAGTTTACCTCGGTCTCGGCCACTGTGATGCAGTCTACACGCCACTATAATAATAATCCTTTTCAAGTCGCATTTCTATTAATATAATGCTTTTACATATTGGAGACCTTCCTCATATTTGCTTTATTTCGTAGACCTTCTTACTATGTCTTTAATTGTGTATATGGGGCATCAGACCCACAAATCTACTATTGTAATACTTATGCAAAATAGAGACCTTCTATAATAATGCTTATGTATCATAGAACTTATAATCATAAGTCCCTAATATAGGATTATGCATTGTGCAACAGTACCTTAGTAGTCGGTCACGCGACCAACCCATATCTAACACCCTTGGGTATGCGTCTCCGACAGCTCCCTTATATAAGCAATCTCTACACGAACACCCTCCACGTGTACAAGAACTGCTGCTCTACATGAAAACGCTCAATAACTTTTTAGCAATTTTTGACCAATTTTCCAATTATTTTGTAAATTTTATTTATCTTTATTATATAAATATTTTAACAAAGTTTTAATAAATTTTGAAATTGATTTGAATGATTTTGAAAAGCAACATTAAGCCTTTAATTTAGTCTGAAATGTATTTATTTTAACTTTAATGCTTGTCAATGTATTTTAATTGTTTAAAATTATATTTCTTAGATAATTTTTGACGGATTTATATACAAATTAATTATTAATTATTTTAATAACGATGCGCCGTCACAATCCACCCCCAAATTTTATCATAATGACCCACACAGTGAAGTCGTTGATATAAAATTTTACTATTTTGAGATCATATACACTACACTCAATAAACTCATATGTATCTGTCTTTCCTCTTTCAATCTGTTACAATTCAGTATATATTGACAACTCCATCCTACCTCAGGGAATGGTCGGCCCCACCCGTAACACCCCTTCAACCACATCTATCCCAATGCGATAAGACCATAATTATTATCTTGATAAAATTATTGTATATTATGTTGTAGATATAGTGGTTCTCAGTCAGTTTTTGACTTCTAGTGTTTAATACATTTTTAAGTCCTTAACATATTAATTCAGCAATGTTATACAGGCATACAGTTCTTTTGAATATGAGTTGAAATCAGATGGCTACTCACCCACAGGATAAATGTGATTGAGCCATTCACCCTAACCCAACTCCTCATATTATATTATTAAAATTATCTTACAACAAATAATCGTTATTATATTTTTTAATCATTTATCTTATTAGAAATGTTATGTCTTGCTCATAACTTTAATAATTTTATGCTTATTATTTAATAGGCCACCCACGGGACCACTTTATTTACACTATTTATATTAATTTTAATGGAAGGGTTGGAGTGAGGTGGTTTGGTTATGAAAGGATATTGGGAACGTCTGGTGATGAAAGTATAAATGACAATGGTGAAAGCCTCCTCACCGTATGTACGGAAAAGAATCTTTTTGTGACGAACACTTTCTTTCGCCACAAGAGGATTCACATGTATACTTGGGAAAGAAGTGATGATAAAAGCAAGATAGATTTCATAATTGTGGACGAAAGAATGAGGGGCGCAGTGGTAGATTTTACCTACCAAGGGTTTACCGGGGGTCTAACGCAGGAACGGATCATTATTTGATTTTATGCCGATATAATGGTCTTCAATCTTTCTCTCTCTACACCTTTGCACTCTTCTTCTTTTTTCAAGAAATCCTTCACCGTAACCGCTGTGCGATTGTGGAACTCCTTACCTCTCCATATTCGTCGTGCTGAATCTCTTCACTCTTTCAAAAGTCTTATTAAATCGTATTATTTAGAACGCTATTAGATAAATTACTTTACCTTTCTCGTACCCTTTTCATTTAATCTATTATATGATATTTTATATATAACTTTCACTTATATTTATTTGTATGTATTATTATATTTTTATTATTATTTTGTATGCCCCCCTTTATTTTAACTTTTGCATCATTCCTCTACGCAAAGGTTGTCTGGAAGAAATCACTTTCAGAGTGATAAGACCGCCTATTGTACATACTTTAATTAGTTTTAACTGAACTTGATGTTTCTGTATTGTGGTGTACAAAAAAGAATAAATAAATAAATGGTCTATTCAGGCGTTGGCGCCATCGGACATCTGTGTCTACTCTACCACTGCGTTACAGTGTATTAGAACAGAAAGGTTACAAGATGAAAGTGAGAAAAATAAGTACAAATGTAGACTGAAAGAAAATATAAGTGGTTTGGATGAACTATGTATGAATAGTTAGAATGAATAGTCCTTATGGCAGAATCGCTGGAGGACCTAAGCACTATGCTCAATGACCTCAATGGTGTCTCCCAACGGATAGGTCTTAAGATGAACATGGACAAAACGAAGATCATGTTTAATGTCCATGTCATACCTATGCCAGTAGTTGTTGGGAGCACTATGCTCGAAGTTGTTGACGAGTACGTTTACCTGGGACAAATAGTGCGACGAGGTAAGTACAACTTCGACTGAGAGGTCAATCGACGGATTCAACTCGGCTGGGCAGCGTTCGGGAAATTACGACACATATTCTCGTCAGGTAAACCTCAAACTCTGAAAACTAGATTGTACAACCAGTGCGTGTTGCCAGTATGACTAACGGATCTGAGACGTGGTCCTTCACTGCTGGCCATATGAGGACGCTCAAGGTCGCTCAAGGTCGCTCAGCGAGCGCTATGCTCGGAGTTTCTCTGCGTGATAGACTCAGAAATGAGGATATCCGCAGTAAAACCAGAGTGACCGACATAGCCCAACGGATTAGTAAACAGAAGTGCCAATGGGCCAGCCATATAGATCGAAGAACCGATAACCGATGGGGAAAAAAGGTTATCGAGTGGCAGCCTTGTACCGGTAGGCGTAATGTAGGGCGATCCCCCACTAGATAGAGTGATGACCTGGTAAGACATGCAGGAAGTTGATGGATGCAGGTGGCTCAGGACTGTGCTTTGTGGCAATACTTGGGGGAGGCCTATGTTCAGCAGTGGACTTGTGAAGGGCTGTGATGATGATGATGAATGATGAGTTATACTTGGAGAATGTATGGCAAAATGTTAAGAAAAGTTTAGTGGATGCAGCTACCGAAGTATGTGGTGTTAGTAAGAGAAACAATGAAAGGAAAAATAATACGTTATGGTGGGATGATGAGATACGTATGGAAGTTGAAGCAAAGAAGAGAGCATGGCTAGATTTACTAGCAAAAAAGTCTGGTGATTCTAGTGGTACGAATGATGATATAGAACGAAAAAAGGCAGTCTTTAGACATCTAAATAAGAGAGTAAAAGAAGTAGTTGAAAGTAAAAAGCAAGAAAGAATAGATAAGAATGATAGAAGAATATCGGATAACTTCCAGGCAAATATTAAAATGTTCTGGAAACTCGTAAGAACTGCCAGGGGACTTTCAAAAGATATAATATAATGAATGCTATAAGAGACGAGAATGGCTATATTCTAAATGATGAAGTTTTGAGTTTAAAGAGATGGAAGGAATATTTTGAAAGCGTGTTTATGAGTGAGGAGACGACGTATGATACTAAATGAAATAGAAACTCCGGAAGCAAAAGTATAGATGAAATAATGAAAGCAATGAAAAGCATGAAATCTTGAAAGCTGCCAGATATGATAGAGTCCACTCGAAATGCTAACGGCTGGAGAGGAAGTGGTTGGCAGGCCTGCTGCACACCTTGTTTAATTTATGCTGGGAACTGAAGCGGGTACCGGTAGACTGGTGCAAAGCCGTGATAGTTCCAGTATATAAAGAAAAAGGGTCGCAGCCTTTTTAGCATTGTGGGAAAACTGCATCCTAAGGTACTAATTGAAAAAGTCATGAAAGAAAATGATGAAAAAATTTGGGATGTGCAAGCGGGATTTCGAAAATGAATGGGATGTACAAATCAAGTCTTTTCCATGCGCATTATCGCGGTTAAGTTTTTGGCCAAAAACCAAAAGGTTTTTTGTGCGTTCATGGACTTGGAAAAGGCCTATGACAGAGTGGATATGGATGTGCTATGGCAAACACTGAACTTATTTGGGTTGAGCGCTGGCTTGATACAGGCGTTGGAGTCTCTTTATAGGGACTCTATTGCTTGTGTTAGGAACAACGGGGTCTACTCGAACTGGTTTGGCATCCATAAAAATGTCATACAGGGCTGTGTGGCTTCCTCGTGGCTGTTCAACCTATTTATGGACACTTGTTTGAAAAATTTTAAAGTTGAAGAATGCGGATTAAGAATGGGTTAGTTAACCGTTAAATGCCTTTTGTACGCCGATGATCAAGTTATTCTTGCGTCGTCGGCGGCTGTGTTGCAAATGATGGTTACATTAATGAACAGATCATTAAAAAAGGGGTATGAAAGTGAACGCAAGTAAGACGAAAGTTATGTTTTTTGAAAGAGAAGAAAGTAAAACGATATGTGAAATAAGAATAGAAAGAGAGTTGATCGACTAAGTAGATGAATTTGTTTATTTGGGTTGCGTATTTAGCAGGGATGGGAGATATGATAAGGATATAAAAGGACGAGTGAATGCAGGAAACAGAGTAAAGGGGGGCCGTACACTCTATTGTGAAGAGTCAAAATGTAACAAAAAAAGGCACGTATGGCAATTCACTATGCTGTGTTGGTCCCTACTTTAACGTATGGTAGTGAAAGTTGGGTGTGGCAGAAGAAACACGAGAGCAGAATAAACGCAGTAGAAATGCGGTCGTTAAGAAGTATGTTAGGGCTGAATCTGAATGACAGGGTGAGAAATTGTGTGATAAGAGAAGAGTGTGGTTTGCAAGATGATGTTGTGACCAGGATTAAGAAAGGAATGCCCCCCCCCCCCGAACGGGTTCCCGCCTTGTCGTGGCGGGGGGGCTTAGTAGCCGTGGCTTGGTCTCCCACGGTGAACAAAGAGGAACCCACGTGGCTGGCCCGAGGTGAAGGGCCGGCCGAGGTGGCCACACATCAGAAGTGGGCTTGGGGAGCCCACTTCTGATGTGTGCTGGTGGACTGCAGCGAGTGGGGACTCGCGCACCCTCTACCGCTGCAGCCGAGGTGGAGTCGCGGAGGAAGAGGAGTGTTGGTATGGCGATGCGCCACTCGCCCTATCCTTCGCGACTCAAGCGGGGCCGCACCGTTGATGCGGTGGTGGTGGGACTGCGGGAGGAGAGGATTGTCGGTATTGGTGAGGCGCCGCTCTCCCTACCCTCCGCAGCCGAATCTTGGTTGGCGGCGGTCTCTTTTTACTATGTCAATTTCAGTCGCCGTAGAGTCCACATCACCTGAGGATGCCTCGTGTAGAGGCGAAACACGTGTCGTAGTATCGTCGATCGTGTGTCTTTCCTGGAATATTGGTGTTGGGAGTAGTGGTGCCGTGAGTAGTGGTGTTGGGAGTAGTGGTGCTGGGATTAGTGGTGACGGGATTGTTGCACGCAATTGAGAGAGAGCGGGAGGTGCTCTTCAATCCAGGTAAGACACATCATTATATTTAGTTAGCGGAAGGTTTCAAATTAATTAATAGCTTTATTATTATACAATTGTTCTATTTTCGGGAATATTTTTGGTCAGTAGCCCCATCTTTGTGGTTGGTATGACAAAGTGTCCTTGAAAAGGAACCAGACAAACGTTAAACTAAGAAACAGAAGGGAGGAATCGAGGCTTCTCTCGATCCGGCCTCCTATAACGCCTACGTTGGGTTCGGGAACAACGTATGTGATCTCCGCAACGGAGTAACACACAAGGGCGATAACCTCTTCCTTTTCAGAAAATAGGTTCAGGCGGGGATTAAGGGTCTTCCGAAGTCTTCCCGGTCCCAACTCCTTAATTCTTCGATATGGACTGTATCACTTTAAGGGGAGAATTCCTTGGGAATAAAACAGCAATTATCTTCAAACCGTTCCGTGAGAGAGTAATTACTTTTCCCTATCACTTCCCTATACTTTTTCTTTCTTCTTCTTATTGACTGTTGGTCTTGCACTTTTCCCGAACTATTCCGAAGTTTCCCGAACGACTTGCAGCGTTAATTGTCGTCTTCACGCACTGACGTACGTGTAGGTATCGGGCCTCGGGGTGACCCCCATTGTCCGGGTGTCCTCATGTCCCATCGCTATGGGACAGTCCTTTTGCCTATTAGGCTAGATAGCATACCGGGTTATTTCCGTATTGAAGTATTATATTGTTTCCGTAGTTAACCAACTACGGAAAAGGTGGTTATCTGATTGAGTCTGGGTTGGCCTTTCTGCGGCATTGTGGGTTGTTACTCAACTCTCTAATCACATATAGAGAGGAGTTCTCTTGGAAGAGGTCGCCCGTCCGGTGGCCGGGTATGCAACGGCGCAAAGCCGTTGAGATGTTTATGTGGCCCGTTATCGGCACGGTCAAACATGCCGCGCGCTAACCGGGCCACGAAGTCGATGATGTTCTCGATCTTCAAATCCGCCGCTATCACGTCGTTCCGGACGTAGCGACCTGCTCCGACGATCGTCCTTAATGTCAGATTCTGCTGGGCCTGTAGTCGCCGCCTCAGAGGGTCGCTCAGAAGTGCGTACCAGGCCGGTGCAGCGTAGGTGATAATGGTCCGGATATACATCTTGTATATCCGGAGCTTGGTTCTTATAGGCAGCTTGGATGCCAGGACCGGCAAGAGCGTCGCCCGCGCACATCGGGCCCGGCGGACGACGAAGTCGACGTGCGCGGTCATGCGCAGCGTCCTGTCGATCCTACACCCAAGGTAGGTTACGGCCTTCTGGTACGCAATCTCCTGGCCGTTGAGGGTCAGCGGAGGTGGTAGATTCCTGAGACGGCGAGTGAGCAGAGCGGTCGTCTTACCAACGTTGACGACCATCCTCGATCGACGAAGCGACGTAGTTGGCGCTATTCGCGGACGATAGCGCCTATTTCCCTCGTCCAGAAGAGCCCACATAGCCACTGCCAAGATGCAGCGTCTGCTGGACCTGCTGCCACCATGGCTGGACGAGTGATTTGCAAGAAAAATCAGTTTACTGAACTACCTCGAAGCTAAACGCGAAAGTGAGCCGCGCCATTTGTGCGCTTGCGCAACTCAATTACATCAATTTGTACTATCACTCTCTCACGGTTTGCTCAATAACTTTATTTGTATAAGACATACATTTATATAATTTACTTATAAAGATAGCACAAAAAATATCTATAATACGATATACATTACATTTTCATATCACAAAAAACCCTTTATTTATTTAACAAAATATGCTTATTTTACTCACATGTTCAAAGTTGGAATTTCTTAAATATTTAACATAGAAAGTTAAAACAATGTTTTCCACTTGAAATTATACATATCTTAACTAATACAATAGTTTAATTTACATTTTCTCTATACATTTCACTATTAAAACACTTTTAAATTTCTTATACAAAACTATCATTATTTCACTTATTCACAGGAATTTTCACATAAAATAACACAGAATTCACCTCTTTTACACGTACAATCAATCTGAAATGTTTTACAAGTCATTTTACATAAATTGCTGAAATTTGCAAATATTTAAATTTCTACATACTTGGCCTTCTAAGTACGTGGCTAGCGTGCGTCTATGAACTCACACTATTTGAACAACTAACTTTTGCACGGCTATCGACTACCAGTAAAAATGGAAAGTAGTACACTAATATCAACAATACTAGGTGAATAAATGATTCTACACAATTCTCAAACGTCGAAAACTATTTCTAATCAGATTCTTATCAGTTATCATGTTTCTTATCAAACAATATAAGTGAATGTTTTCATAAATCAATCATAGAAAATAGGCATTTGTTTTCATACAAAACATATCAAAATCATATAAGACAACACTTATGCAATTAATTTCCATTAATTCTACTTATGCACAGCGATCATCTCGACCGGGGAACAAAACCTGGTCTCTAACTTTATTTTAATATTTCTTTAAATTAACATTATAGGAAAGATGATTTCAACCGGGGAACAAATCCGGTAACATAATTTATATCTTAAAAATTCCCTATATGAATTTATTAAGAGATATTACTAAGAAAACGATAAACTATTCCGGCCTGGGAGTCGAACCCAAGACCTTCATATCATTAATTCGATATTTCTTTAAGATTCAACTAAGCATTTTCTTATCGGAATATTGTTGCTTGATAATTTGTTTTTAGAAGCTATTCGTAATCGGTTAACTAATAAATTGAAATATTCTTATAGGCGCGTCGCCAACAGTCCTGAATAACCTGCTCAACTCTCTATTTCCTCGCTCCGTTGTATTTGTTATAGGGTTTCTTACTGTGGTATATATTTTATTATATTTAATTCTTTTATTGATTGTTTCCAATGATTACTTATAAACTGTTTTCCATTATCTGTCATTATTGCTTTTGGGCTTTATAATCTCAACAAAATGCTTTACTTTTGTTTCAACAGACTTTGCTGTTTACTGTTTTAAAGGATATAATTTGATAAATTTACTAAATTAACCTTGTATAACAAATATGAAAGTGTACCCAAAGATGCTAATGGTCCATATAAGTATGCCATGACTATATCTCCGACATTTTCTGTTATTATAGATTTGCATGGACCCACATATGTTATATTACTTTTCTTTGATAACTGACATTAATGACATACTCTTTGATTTTTAATTACGCTAGTCATATATAAGTCAATGTTTTTAATGTCTTTTGTGATACCTTTTCAAAAGAATCTATCTCTCACTTATTTAATTACTTACTTTATAGGGCCCTAGATGTCCCATTTCGATATGTACTTGATTTATAATATCTCGTCTCAAAGGTACAGGTAAATAAATTAATTCTTTTAAATTTGTTTTGTAATATAATATATTATTTCTCAAAATAAAACGTTTTAGTTTATCATTTTTTTTCTGTATTGTAGAAGTATTTAACTTCTTTAAATTTTTAATAATAACCAACGACTTTGAATCATGTGTTTGATATACTGATACGAATTTTAATTTTTCTATCAACTTGTTATTCGATTCACTTTCTGTGTAAGCTATTTCTAACCTTTTATTTTTATCCTCTTGTATTAAATCACCATCACCATCAGGAGGGTAACGTGATAGCACATCTGCAACAATATTGCTTCTACCCGATATATGCCGTACTTCGTAATTAAATTGTCCTATATACAAAATTCATCGGGTGATTCTACCATCGAATAATTTCAAATTATAAATAAACAATAATGCTTTATAATCAGTTAAAATTATTACTTTGCCTCCCCCTTAAATACGTCTCAAATTTCATTAGACAGCTTGTTAGTGTTACAGCATAAAACTCTTGTTCAGTGACAGACCAATTTTATTCAGAACCTTTTATTGCTTTACTGTGATAGCCTAATATTCTCAATATTATCATCTAGCTAATATAGTACTCCGGCTAAGCCCACACCGGAACAGACTTTTTGCAAATAATATGGTTTACTAAAATCAGGATGATAAAATTGTACGAGTATGTCAATTGCTGTTTTATAAAACCAAATGCCAAAAACCAAATTCGTTTTTGCTCCATTGAAACCTGCGTTCCTTTTTTAGTAATTCACAGATGCTATATGTATTTTCGCGATATAATTTGGAATGAACTTTCTATAAAAATTGCAAAGACCTAACAAGGCCCTAAATTGCTTAATCTTTTTGGGCGCTGGAAACTCTTGAATTGCCCGAATCCTATCGGGATCTGTCTTTATGCCTTCCGTTGAAATTATAAAACTCAGCATCTTAATTTCTTTGTTATTAAATTCACATTTTTGCAAGTTGCATGTTAAGCATTTGTTTAATTTACTAAAAACAATGTTAATGTGTTCCAAATGTTAATCTAATGTACCTGATGTTATAATAGCTTTTTTAATAGAAGAGTGAGCAAACGAGCATGCGGCTCACCTGATGGTAAGTGAATACCGCCACTCATAAACAACCTCAAAACCAGGGGAATCGCAGATGCGTTGCCGGCATTTTAGAAAGGAGTAAGCTCTTTTCTTGAATGTCCCTAAGTCGTATCGGTCAGGAAAAGTCGTCGGTGGTAGACAATTCCACAGAGAAGTAAGTAAGTACGAGGAAAAAAACTTCTAGTAAAACGCACAGTGGTGGACCCCCAAGCATTGAGGATGGCATCGGGAATTTCGACGCGATGTGCGTTCGAGAAATTTGGCGGCTGGAACTAATTCGAACAATTCCACAGAACACTCCCCATGGTAGATACGATAGAAAACGCAACATCCCTATGCAGAGCCAGTGAATCGAGCCGATCAGAAACTACTGTACTGGGGAGTTCCAGCCCAGAGATGGGAACAGTATTCCATGTGCGGCCGAATCTGTGCCTTGTAAAGTTGCAGGCGGTGTGCCGGCATGAAATACTGTCCCGCTCTGCTGAGCACGCCAAGCTTTTTAGAGGCCAGTTTGGCCTTCTCTTCCAAGTGACCACGAAATTGCACGTCACTCGATATGTCGACGCCGAAGATTCCGATACTGGCTGAAGCAGCAAGGGGAGTGCCTTCAAACTTGAGGAGATACGACAAAGGAGTTCTTTTTAGCGGTTAACGCGCAAACTTGTGTCTTCTGGGGGTTGATTTGGACTAGATTTAGTCGCCCCCAATCCGATACTTTGTTCAGAAAAGACTCGACTTCAAACACAAGTTTGCCCCGATACTCGGCGACGGATTCCCGATAAATATTGGCACGGCCGGTGTATAAGGCATCACCAGTGCTGTCGTCTGCATAGTAATGAATGTTATCAGCTTGCAACATATCATTGATATGCAGAAGAAACAGCATTGGTGATAGCACGCAGCCTTGTGCAACACCAGCGTTAATAGGCTTGTAATCAGAGCATGCACCGTCTATTACGATCTTGATGCTCCGATTAGCGAAGGGAGCTTCTAAAGAAGCCCTTTGTGCAAAACCCGATCGAAGACCTTCACTATGTCCAAACTAACGGCGAACACCTCCCCCTTGGACTCTACTGCCTTTTATGAGTTTGGTAACCCAGAAGATCACCAGTCGAGCGACCGCGACGTAAACCGTACTGGCGGTCACTAATCAGCTTTTGATCCTCAAAGTACCGCATGAGCTGGCTGTTAATAATGGATTCCACTATTTTAAAGAACAAGGAGGAGATGGCGATAGGCCTATAGTTGGACAGATCAGAGCGGTTACCTTTTTTAGAGATCGGGTGCACGAAGGCTGTCTTCCATGATTTCGAGATTACGCCTAGAGAGTAGGAGTGCCTCCCCCTTGGACTCTACTGCCTCCGGTTATCTATGAGTAAGGTAGACTAGAAGATCACCAGCTGATCGACCACGACGGAAATCGTATTGGCGGTCACTGATCAGCTGGTGATCCTCAAGGTAACTCATGAGGTGGCAGTTTACAACAGACTCTATTATTTTGGAGAAAAAGGAGAAGATGGCGATAGGCCTGCAGTTGGAAGTATCTGAGCGGTCGCCTTTTTTAGGAATCGTGTGGACCAAAGCTGTCTTCCGAGAATTCGGGACTACGCCTTGGGAGTAGGAGTACCGGAAAAGACGCGTTAAAACCGGTGCAACTTCGGAGCAGCACAATTGGAGGGACTCCATCAGGCTCACTTGACTTACTGAAGTCCAGGGAGAAGAGTGCTTTGTGAACCGAGCGCTTTGTAAACCGCACGTCCGGCATGGAGCACTCACACCGCGGGATGGTCGGTGGTGTGTTCCCCCCGTCATCGAGAGTCGAGTTGGACGCAAAGAGAGAGCCTAACAGATTTTCTTCCTTGCTCCTTTGCGGCATGGGCCTGTAAGTCGACCTCTCTGTATAGAGATGGAAGAAATGACTGACAGAAGTTCCCTTGGACAGCCTTTGCGAGAGACCAGAATGAACGGGTTCCCGAAGAAAGGTGAACTAGCTTCTTGCCGTGCTTAGACCTTGCCTTGGCAATGACTCTTTTGAAGGACCTGGAGGCGGAATTATTATATATACTTTTTTTTAAGAGCGCTGGTGCTAACATCCCGAGACGTTGCGTTCATGCGTCAGCCCAGGCCCGGTAGCACTCCTGCTTATAGCGTGATGCTATTTTACGGGCGCGACCAAACCATGGCTGGGATCTGCCTCCGATGGGCACCTGCATCCAATGGCACATCAGTGACAGAATCAACAACAACGCTAGGATCGTCCGGTGAGAAACAAACCCACCCCCAAGGGTAGAACACAAAAAAATACTTCATCCCATCCCAATCGGCTGACCTATAATGACAAACACGGCGGCAGCCTGCAGAATGCAACCGCAACATTAATGTGACTGGCAGCACACTCCGGACAAGACAATGGTCCGATGAGCCTAAAGGGGCGTCGACGAAAACCTGATATCCGTCCGGATGAGAGGTCAGCGGAAGGTCCAACAGGGAAGGTGTAAAATCTTCCAAATCCAAGGTTATGAAACGAGACCGAAACCTGATTTATTTTCATAACCTTATTTAAATACCGCTATTTAAAAATAGATTTTTTTTCACTTTATGAACTATGATGGCAACACTTGATATTTGACGAAATATTCAGAAAGTACGAGTTTTAATGATAATGTTACTTTAATATTATGTAAAAAATACTCATAGATTAAGAGTCACTTTGTCCTTTTGTAGATTTGACGTTTTTAATTGTTTTTTTTTTTTGCATGTAAATACACTGCAATTTGGCATTTTGTCGGAGCTTGATTTACTAGCACGATCACTTGCGGTATGGCTGGTATGGCGCACGACGCGGAGCAACTAGTTGTATATTACGGGCATAAGTCGGACTCTTGTAACTTTTACAGAGGGGTATGCCTTACGATGCCGCCTCCTTTGGTTTAATACTCAAAGGGGTATTCGAGTATTCACTATAACAACTATTCGCGGCATCTCTATTTAAAACCTCAACTACTCACATTGTCTAAAATAATTTAGTAAATATAACCTAGAAAAAGTCGCCGTTAAACACGTCGAGAGTGATTTCGATAGTAAAAAATTTGAAACAATAAAATAATTATTATAAAAAGAATTACGGTGAAAGTCTGTGCAATAAAAAGTTATTTAAAATTTACCCTCTAGCTACAGTGGCGTCACCCTTATTTAACGCTTTTCTACGGACAAATTTTATTACACAGTCCGTTCTCCTTACCTCTAAACTTCATACTTATGTATGAGTATCCAATAAGGAGAACCGTCTCTGTATTATAAAGTGTCCGTAGGAAAGCGCTAAATAAGGGTGGCACTACTATAGCTAGAGGTTAAACTTTAAAGAACTTTTTATAATTTTTCATTGCACAGACTTTCGCCATAATTCTTTTTTATAATAATTATTTTGTTGTTTTTAAAAATTTTATTTCTAAAATCACTTTCAACGAGTTTCGCGGCGACTTTTTCTAGGGTACATTTACTAAATTATTTTAGACAACGTGAGTGGTTTTAAATACTGCAGTTTCATCAATTACTCTAGTCACTACAAATATTAAATTACTCAACTTTAATGACACTTCACTCCTTCGACAACTGCTAAGTTCATTTCATACCCTCTAGCTACTCCAGCACGGTTGTTAGTTTTTGAACTGTTATTTACTGCTTACAGATGGACACTTTTTCAACTATTCTCGTATGTGAGATGGTTCTCCATAACTATATACTCCATGGTCGTGTTGTTATTTTTGTCGCATGGAGGTTAGAGAACAAGAGAACGATCGCTATTTGCTAAAGCATAGCCCGCTTGTCCCTGAAAATTTGTATAATTTATAGCCGCGCTGCCGTCTGTAAGTATCTAGTATCTGCGAACTAGTTTTTTAATTATTGACAAAAAGAAACATTAAAAAAAGGTGAAATATTATTAAAAAATCAATAGTAATTAATATTTTATATTTGTAATAATTTATAATATTTATAACAATTAAAATTATAAAAAACGTAATTTATATGTTAATAAATAATAATAATTAATAATTTCGTTGTTTTCTTTTTTTGTATTTGATATTATACTCATTTCAAACTAGCGCACAACAGTCCGCTTTTATTGAGACAACTTAGCGATCGCAGCGCCTCACTTATTTTGTCCATATTTCTGGGACACTATTTTCTACAGCGATCGTTCTCCTGTTCTCTAACCTCCATGGCTTGTCGCATGGAGGATAGAGAAAAGGGGGAACGATCGGTACGTGCTAAAGCATAGCCCGTTTGTCCCTGAAAATTTGTAGAATTTATAGCCACGCTGCCGTCAGTAAATACCTATTATCTGCAAATTAATTTTTTTATTATAGACAAAAGGAAACATTATAAAGTGTAAAATATTATTAAAAAATAATAATAATAATTTATATTTGTAATGAGTTATAATAATTAAAGTTAAAAAAAAGTTATAAAAAGTTATAAAAAACATAATTTATAATTTATTTTTTAATAAATAATAATAATACCCCATTGCCCGCTGACGTAACAGTTAGCGACACAACTGCTACGGCGGTGCAGTCAGTCAGCACCTTGCCAAGAGGTGTTAGCGCCGTGCCTCGGCAGTATTGAGGGTGAAAAGACCCGTCCGACCCGGGCGTCTCCCGTTAATTGGCGCGCAAAATGGATGATGAATTATAAACAAGACGTATAGGCCCGCTGCCTGGGAGTCGCCGGGACGCGTCTGGAGCTGGTGCTGGACGCGGCAGCATGCGGGCCGCCAGCCAAGCGCGAGGAGCTGCAAGATCACCTAGCAGCCCCCTTCATCCCCACCAGATGGCTTGATGTCGGCGGGGTCCCCTCGGACTCGGCAAGCGGCATCCGCCGCTGGTGGAGCGCGCCGCATGCGTTTGATGAAAAATATGAACGCAAACGCATTGCGGGCGTACTATAGGGCGAAAAGGAAAGAAACGGCAGGGATAGCGTATTGGGCTCGGATGCATTGCTTTTTTGTTGAGCTGGAGCCGTCTATTCCCGTCACGGAACAAAACCTGGCGGACCGAGTTCGGTACATCATGGGCGCGAAAATGTTTAATGATGCCGAGCTCGAACGACTATGTCGTGAGGCCATTCCCTCATTGAATGAATTGGCTATGGCTGGGGATGCAGCTCTTCAGGTGACAGACCAATATCCACGCGTGGAAGCCGCCATGGATCTTCCAGTTTTGGTTTATTCGGACGATGATGAAATGGTCTCCCACGAACTAGAGCAAATGAGGAGCACAATGGAAGAGGCGATTTTGGAAACGCGCAGCATGCCTCTTGAAAATTGACCGCGACTTCCCCGCATACCCCTAAGCAAGCGAAATCGTGCTTTCGTGAGGGCTCTTAACCCAATGTTGGTGACCTATTTGGAAGCCAGCCTGGACCTTTGCGAGACGGACTCAATTCTTTTTGGCGCCACAGTGGCGGTGTGCCGTATTTTTGGCACCAAGCTTCCCATGGCTGGACGCGTTACTAAACAAAATAGCGCCATCCCAGCCTGGAGAAAAAGAATTGAGGACCGTATCACAAATGCAAGGGCCCTTATCGGCAAACCGACAAGCTTCAAGTCGGGTAATAATAGACCGAGGGTTGTGCGCATCGTCAGAATGGCGTTTGCTGGGACAAATATCAGTTTGTCCCAGCCGGATATCACGCAGAAACTAACGGAGCGCATAGACGACCCTGAAGCAAAAAATCGCTGCTCGGGGGAAGCGGATTCGACGATTTACTGAGAGGTCAAGGCGGTTCAACCAGAATCATCTCCTCCAGAGTGATCAGAAGAGGCTCTATAAATCATTGGAGCGACCAGGGGTATGTGGAGCGGGCCCAGAACCGGATCAGGCCGAAACTGTCGCATGCAGAACTGGAAAAGTCCGGGGCTCGACGAGCTGCATCATTACTGGTTAAAGGGGTTCGTGGTGTGTCATACTGTGCTAGCCCGACAGTTGCAAGAGGCTCTCGATCAGAAGTCGATACCAGGCCTCTTCACTACTGGGATCACTCACTTGGTTCCTAAAGATCAGGATACTACAGACCCGAGCAAATACCGCTCCATCACGTGTCTACCCACCATATATAAGACACTGACATCCATTTTCGAGAATCACTCGTCACCTGGAGTTAAATAAGGTGATGTCACGCGCACAAAATGGATGTCGGGGCGGTGGTCGTGAAACCAAGGAACGACTCCTCATTGACGCGGTCATTGTCAAAGTGGTGAAACGCAACCTACAGAAAGGCATTCGACTCTGTGCCCCATACATGGCTAAAGAGAGTCCTCGAGCTGTACAAAATTGACTGTACAGTTAGAGACTTCCTCGGGCAGTGTATGGGGCAGTGGAGTACGATCCTTTGTCATCCGGGCGAGTGGATGACGGCTGCGGAAATCCGCATAAGGATAAGAAGGGGTATCTTCCAGGGCGACTGTCTGAGTCCAATCCGGTTTTGCCTCTCTTTGAACCCTCACAGTATTTTACTGGAGGGCTCCGGGAGCGGATTTCTGCTTCGGAAGGGAGGTCAAAAGTGACCCACCTTTTCTATATAAATGACCTCAAGTTATTCGCCTCCAGTCGCTCCCATCTTATGGAATTGCTAAACATCACTTGTGAATTTAGCAATTCTATTGGATTGAGGCTGGGGACGAATAAATGTGCGGTCCTCTATGTTGAGAGGGGAAGGGTTGCTAACTCTGCGAGCATAGACTTATCTATGCCCGTCAACTTAAGGACCCTTTCCGAGGCTGAAACATACCGATACCTGGGTATGTCACAGAACGTCGGTATCGATGAGGCTGGTATGAAACAGTCAGTTTGTGACGTATTTTATGCACGCTTGACCAAAGTGCTTAACAGCCATTTGTCCGGTGTGAATAAGACACACGCATAAAACGGCTGGATCATGCCTGTCCTCATGTATACCTTTGGCATACTCAGGTGCACTCAGACTGAATTTAACGCCCTGGATATAAAAGTCCACACTACCATGACGTCCCATAGGATGCTTCATCCGAGATCGTCGGTAATGAGGCTGTACTTGCCGCGAAAGCATGGTGGCGTGGCTTTCTGAGCGCGCTCACCATGCATAATCGCGAAGTGTGCAGCCTCCGTCATTACTTACTGGCGAGATCGGATGATCCATTCTATAATGAGATCAGTTCTAGTGATAAAAGGCTTACCCCTCTATCCTTAGCCAATGAGCAATGGCAGGACCCAGCAGTACAAAGCATTTCCGACCGGGAGACCATATGGAAGGAGATGGAGCTTCACGGGAAATACTACTGGGCTCTACATGAGCCTTTAGTAGATACAGTCGCCCCCTTAACTGGCCACGTTTCGGTGACCTCTTCGGGGAAACCAAGGGTTTTGTCTGTGCAATACAGGATCAGGTTATTAAGACCAACAACTATCGGAGATACATCCTAAAGGATGCCATCGTCGACATCTGTAGAGCTTGTCGCCATCCCGGTAAGTCACTTAGGAATATCATCTCCGGTTGTTCAGCGATTTTTAACTCTGAGTACTTGCACAGGCACAACCTAGTAGCCAGAATTCTACACCAGGAGCTCGCTCTGAAATACAGTCTCGTGGACCGGAAATTGCCGTATGACAAAGTACTTGCCGGAAGCCGTGCTCGAAAATGACCGCGCCGGGCTCTAATGGGACCGGACCATCATCATAGACAGGACTATTCTTGCGAATAAGCCTGATATTGTGCTGATGGACCGGGCACAGTCAAGGATATTTTTGGTCGACGTTACGATTCCGTATGACGAGAACCTCGTGAAAGCCGAAACAGATAAACAAACAAAATATCTGGACCTGGCTCAGGAGGTAACCGAAATTATTCCTGTAGTTGTCTCTGCGAAGGGCTAATCCCGGTCAGCCTCTCGGGTCATCTGAGGCGACTGGGACTCCGTGACGGACCGCTTCGGGCTCAAATGCAGAAGGCGGTGCCTCTCGATACTGCCCGTATCGTCCGCCGGTTTCTTTCCCTTTCCCCCTAACTCTCGGTCATTTGGTCTCCCCTGCCGAGGGGAGGGAACCTCCATCTGGTTGGGCTCTTATTTATTTATGTATTTGTTTTATATTATTTATATTTATTTATATTTTCATTCTCATTTACAATTATATATTTATGGAACCCAACCAGATGAGAAAACTGTATAGATACCCCATAAATAATAAAAATTTGATAATTTTCTTTTTTTTTCCTTGAATGTTATTATAATAATTTCGAACTAGCGCACAACAGGCCGCTTTTATTAAAAATACTTAGCGATCGCGGCGCCTCACTTATTTTGTCCATATTTCTGGGACACTATTTCCTACAGCGATCGTTCTCCTTTGTCGTGACTTGACATTGACACTTGACATAGGGATGCTCGTTGTTGCAGAAAAATCGATGATAGCATCGATGTTGGTATCGTTAGCTTAACATCGATGTTTATCTTTCTCAAAACATCGATGTTGGCCATTATCGACGTTTTTTGCACATGTACCTATTTAATAGGTTGAAATTTGATAAATAAAAATTAGTAATGTTGTTTATGGACATTATTACTGAAATAAAAGAAATTAATAAAAAATTTAGTGTCAAATAGTAATAACTCTTATTTTATATGATAAGAGTGACAAACGAGCATACAATCCACTTGATGATAAATGGTTACTGCGGCCCACAGACATCTACATCTATCCTCGATTACGAATTGAAATGCAGACTCATTGTCACCCATGAGGACTAAGATGGAATGCCTAGTTTCCAGTAAAAAGGCTCTCCGGTTCTCTATACTCACCATACGATACACTGCAGCGTTAAGCTGCTATTTTACTATGGTATTCTGCGAGAGCGTGGTCTTTCCCCGGTCAAGCCGACCCATTTGTGCTACAACTTTATCAGTAATATAGCTACAGCATGGTCCTACCACGTATGAAAGTTAACAAATATCTACTTCACAAATATATAACAAATATATACTACTTGTTATATTTTTTGCCAATGATGGTGAATGTTATTATTTTTTAAATGTTCCTATATACTCATAAATCCGGTATGACAAAATTTACTATGGGACCTTATTTACGATTAAGGAGTAGATTTTAAGTCAACTACTCCTATCGCGAAATAAAAACTTTGAATATAGAGAAAAAATTAACAAACTACACAAAAACTAAGTAATAGACTTTTCCGTCACCTTTTTTCACAATTTTTAATCAGGCAGCCCAAGCAGTAAGTATACACAGCCATTTACAATATATACAGTCGTATGCACTATGCAGTAAAATTATCTGTGCTCATAATTGCTCAAATGATTTATTTTCGTAACCTTCAAGCAAACAATAAAGTCATTATGACAAGCTCAATAAGATTGAGTAAAGAAAACAAAATTAAAAAAAAACTATAAACGAAGTAAACTCTACTTCAGTTTAACAGACTATATTATGAATTGAAAGCCTAAGTTAAATAGCTTAAGTTATATATTAAGTTTAGTAACACATAAATTTTATTTCGGTTTATAATTTGTAATTGGGTCCAGCCTGCTACTAAACTTAATATTTTACTTAGGCTTTCAGCTCATAATATAATCTGTTGACCGAAGTAGAGTTTACTTCTTTTACAGTTTTTATTTAAATTTTGTTTTCTTTACTCAATCGTTTGAGTCTTTTAGTGATTACTTTTAAATTATCGTTTTACAGTCGATTTCTGAGATTTTTAATTATTTTTTTAAGTCATTTTAGTGTGCCAGTCTATTGTGTAAAGATTTTTGACAATTTTTCAATAATTATGCGACTTAGAAAGTTTGATGCATATTTTTTGAAATAAACGGTGTTTATTTATTACATTTTTCTTCAAAACTTTAATGTATACGGTTAAAGTTTTATTGAAAACACTTTAAGTATTTGCTTCGTTTAAAATGTGATTGGGCGACGGATATTAATAACTATTCTTTTTTCACATATTAGGACGAGGTCCGACACAAACATTGCACATTTTATAAACCAGTTATTAAAACTTTATAAAACAATTTATTATTCCTAATTAAATTTAACCACACCATCTTTTCTAAGTTTATCACGCAGAGAAACTCCGAGCATCAACTCAAAAACAAATCAACTTATTTTCGATATTCGATAGGATTGGTTATCTTTCTTATTAACTATTACTATTTTGCGCTAAAAATCAGCCATGTTGTTTATTTAAAAAAAAAAACTATCTAAAATACTTTGGTTATAAAGAAGAATAAAACGATACTTTAGGAAACACAAAAAAAAAACATACAAGATCGCGTGAAAACCATAACCCTTCCTTGGCAGTTGGGTAAAAAAAATAGCTAAATTTAATTGAACTGTGTAGAAACCTATATATTGTTTTACAATTATGTAGATATTGATAGCAAGGGAAAAAATTAATTTGCAAATCAATTTACGTAGAACAATTATTAGGCGACAATCGACAAAAATTAAAGAATGACAACTACTCAAGTGTGAACATTACAGTTCACACATGACAGTTAAGTTTGACGCACTATAGTGATACTTTTTTAGGTGATCGATGCTTTTACGAATTTTGAATTATTCAAAACTTTATACCTTTAATAAAAAATGCAATATTTAGTTGATATTGATTTCGCGAGTTCGCATTGTTCATAAGTTCTTATTAATCGATTATGGGTTCATTGACATCGATGTTTCGATGTTTGACATGTGGCAACATCGATGTTTTAATTTTTAACATCGTTGATCATCGAACATCCCTAACTTGACAGTTAATGACTGATGACTGATGACTAATGAGTGATGATACTGAGGTGTAATGTGGGGGTTGTTGTGATTGTGACAAAAATAAACGAAATTTATAATGTATATTTATCAGTTACCTTTTGAAGTAAACAAGGAATTATGTAGATTACTAGACAGCGACGATAATTGGAAAGAACTAGCTGGTGTTCATATGAAATACTCGCCTTTTGACGTTAATGTAAGTGATATACTTTGGTATTTTGTCTTCAACATTTCGAGAAGTTTGGGATTTCCCATTGCGCAAAAGTATTCCGTCGTATAAATGAATGTTTTTCCCAACATTTGTAAGATATTATGATCACATATTTATATAATTGCACTTAATACATTCATACATTCTCTTATAGTTTAAAAAAGGTTTACAACAAAATTATAACAGCAAATCAGCGTACAGTACAGCAGGTTTAATTTGTTTAGGAAAGCAAAATTTTGAGGCATCTTAAGTAAAGAAAGCGGGATTAAGGAATTCTACTAGTGTTTCGGTACTAACTAAGGCACCCGCGATGCCGTTACTGCCGGTTAATCTCTTAAAAGCGAAGCTGTACCTTCAATTCCGGGCTATAAATCGTGACGTCTCGCCAAAAGCAGGACTTTTCACTTGGAAGTGTTTGAGAAAATACAAAAAATTAATTATAGAAATTAAAGTTGGAGAGAGGAAGAGTGATTGTCTCACTAGGAGTGGTGTAAGCTCAGGAATTTTCTCCCTTTTTATATCTAGCAATTTTTATAACATGTACCTATGAATATATGTTGGAAAAATCCCCATAATACAATTATCCTCAACTGTCCAGGCCCAAATGGTTGCTTCGGCGCATACTGTCCAACCCTAAATTAGTGATTTATTGCCTATGTGGCGCCTGTCATTATAATGGCAATATCTTAATAATTATGAATGGAAAATCTTTAAAATAATATGTTGTTAGGGTTATTGTTAAGTAAGCTAATAGAATATGTGTAAATGTGTACATTCACCTTTTTTATATTTTCTAAGTTCTTAGTATTTGATTTCTTATTCTCAACATGATCACATGGGTAATATCCTAATTTCTTCATGTCTGAGAATCAATAAAATTTTGAGAATATGTGAAGTCCGAATACATGCATTGGGGCAACATCTGTTGGAATGTTGCCCCAATGCATGTATTCAAGAAAACACTGCACCCAACAGTGGGACTTATCCAGACTGTTACTTCACTCAATCTTATGACACCTGCAGAACAAGAGAAGGTGATGGATTCTCTTATGCCATTACAGATCAGTAGAACCTGATTCTTTTATTAATCTACTTTGTCTCAACATTCTATAATTGGATACTGTTTTAGGAAATTGAACAAGTGGCAAAACGACAAGCATCATCTCCAACCGCACAGCTGTTTATCCAATGGGGACAGCTCAATCATCGGGTTGAGGAACTTTTTATCTTGTTGTATCGCATGAAGCATATACCAGCTTTACGATGCCTCGTACCGGTTGTCGACAGTAGATTCCACAGACTTCTAAGTAAACAAGATAGCAGTAAAGGTGTTAGATGTAATGATACAGCTGGTATTAATGGTAAGTTATATTTATTTATATGGGACATTACCACAAAAGTCATATGGTGGCAGCGTAAGAATATCCACCGCCCCGTGGGAGTCGACGTCGAGAATGACCATCTCAGTATCATCTGGTAGAGTTTACGACTGGCGGAAACGAGGTGGTTATACCGTCTACTGGAAATAACTAGATTTTCTGGTACTTTTCACAATCGCAGCTTACGACATCCACGGGAGTGGGGTTCTTACAACCCCAACACACGCCAAACACAGTCTATTATTGCTAAATGACAAATCAAATAAATATCATGCTCAGCCGTTGCTCTATTATGGGCTGTAAAACCATTCCAAATAATGCATTTAACAATATAAGTTTTTAAGCTAAAATCCATTTTCCAATCCAAATTCATAACAGTTATTCCCTTAATAAAACATTGTACACTATCTCTACAGCATAAAATATAAGAGAAAATATTCTAATGCATCAATAGTTAGTTCATAAACATGGCCATTGAATTATGCTTGAGTCAATTATTTCAATGAAATCAATTTTAAACTCACTCACAGCGCCTGTATTATATCATCATACAAGTGATAAGAATAATAATTTTGTACAACCGACTACAATACAAATAAAATGAGTACATCATCAATGCAGTCAAAGTCAATTTAATATGTCAATTTAGTATGATGAAATTTATGTGGGACTACAAGAGAAGCACCAGCTTTCAAATAAAAAGAGAATCATCAAAATCGTAACAGGTGAACGAAGTAAAAACCTATGGAACTGATATTGTACAAAAAATAAAAACATAAATATGAATTAAATAAATAAATCTGTAATACTGGGGATAAGCGGTCCACTATTAACAGACTCCGAGTGGTCTAGTGGCGGAGAAATGAAACTACTATTTATGTGCAAACGACTGGTGTATCAAGTATTGAATATGGAATACGGAATATGGAATGAATTTTACGTCGACCCAGCCTATATTTATATGTCCGGCTACGTCGTTAGTTAACCAATAGTAACAATTTTTATTTGCCTAGCCAATTACAGTGCATACATTATGACCAATAAAGATTGTTTAAAATACAACTATTATGTACGTTCCACGTACGTGAGACTCGTGTTATCTTCTCGTATCTACGTCGCTAGACTGGGCTATAAAAGTTGTGCAGGCCGGCGCGCGCGCGTAGTCGGCGAGCGGCGGCGGCGTGGGACACAGCTCCGGAACAGCAAGAAGAAGCGAGCTGCGGCGTTGAAGAAACGGCTTCAAAGTGGTCGACGGATACATAACGATAGCGGCGTGTGAAGACGATGTGGCGGTGTGATATTTGGGGCTGTTTCTTGTTTCTTTATTAGAACGTTAAGTATATACCTCAAATTATCTCGCATCAATATGCAGCCCGCAATTCAGTAGCCGGGGATAGTTAGGAAATAAATGTTTTCTTCGCCTTCTGTGTTATGGTAGCAGCAGGGTATATATTATTTATTGCCGATTAGCCTGGCTGCTACAATTCAATTAAAATCTTGCGAAATTCAAATCATATCCACCTTATTTTACGAACGGCAATAAAGCAATAAATTTAGTAGGTATCTTTGTCAATGTCTTTCGCACAGTCACAGGCTCAAGGGCAAAGCCGCCCGCGCCCGCAACTGTCGTTTCATTTTCCTGTAGTTAGCCGGGGCACGACGTCGCGTCGCCGTCGTATTGTTTATGTTTCCGCATGTGTGTCGTAAACATGTACCAATACTCTAATGTCGAGTATCTAACATTGATGAGCCAATTCGGTGATTGGTGGATAGGTCGCAGTTGACCTGTGAATAGGCCGACGAGATCACCAGACGTCTAGACTTTAGATTTGTGGGCCGAACTAAAACTATTAGTGTACACAAAAGAAGCATAAAATATAGCAGCATATTATAGGCGCATTTAATGTGATAAAAAGTGATAGAGACACTCTTCGAAGTTTAACAAACAATTTACAAAGACATGCTAAATTATGTTTAGAAGGAAACTGTAGACATTTTGAATAATGTTCACACACAGATCATAACTAGCGAGCGTAGACGAAGTTGAACAGTAAAGACTTAATCAAAGCAGAGGAATCGGCGACATTGTTGTAGAACATGTGGCGGATTAAAAAGAAAAATGAACGCGACAGAATCGTCGCTAGCACATTAGCATGTTAGTTCGAATGGGGATTTATTTAAAAAATTTATAACATGCTTGTCACATTAAATTAGTAAAATCAATCAAATGTATCCAGACCGACCCATGATTGTGTAATTCTGGTGGGATTTGTGATTGCATTAGTATACTAAACTATAAGCCTGTCTTTTTATAAAAATACCTTATTTTAAGTCTACAAAATACTATAATAATTAAACCTAACGCAGTTGCGGTGTGAATACCACAGCCGAACGTTTCTTTCTAGAGTTAAACAATTGCACTACTATGAGAATAGATTATTTTTTATTCAATATAGATTACAAAGAGCGGAGACCCGTTTTTACTAGAATTGAGGCATTCTATCTTAGTCCTCAGGGCGCATCTGAATTTTAATCTTTAATCGAGGTTAAATGTCAGATATCTATGGGCCTTACTTACAATCAGGTGGCCTGTGTGCTCGTTTGTCACCCTTATTGTATAAAAAACAGAAACACGCGGGACTTTTTTTTAAACATTAATTTACAGTTTAATATTTTATACAATTAAGTAAAAGTACCCGGTTGACCAAGCTTTGCTCGGTACTTTTCGCTCGGTTTTTTTTTAATTCGTGTGTTTTGGAAATTATATTTAGATACAAATTACATACTGATGAAAAACGAATAATATTTTTTGATCTTAGCGACATAATAGAAAAAACTGAACTGGTTATTTGAATAAAAAATCATGAGTGCAATTAGTTTAATTTAAATTTTCGTGTTTTTAAAAAATACTAAAAAAAAGGGCTCGAAAAAAATAGATTTTCTCAAAAAAGAAAGGAACTTGAAAAAAAATTAAAAAAAGTCGGTCGGTCGGTCTGGGCTCGAACCATGGTATTACGATTTTGTGACCGCCCAATATACCAATTAAGCTATTTGTAATCATTAATAAACTGTCAAAATTTACCTTCTTATTCTAACGATATTGTAGCAGATTTTCATTGCCTAAAAACACGGACAAAAAGACATTTTCTAAAAATAAATCCTAGCTAGACCGATTTATTGCCCCCGAAACTCCATGCACACAAAATTTTATGAAAATCGTTGGAGCCGTTTCCGAGATTCAGATTATATATATATATATATATATATATATATATATATATATATATATATATATATATATATATATATATATATACATACATACATACATACATACATAAACAGTCACGCCTGTCACCCAGAGGGGTAAGCAGAGACTACAGACTTCCATTTAGCACGATCCTGACATACCTTTCTCGCCTCTTCCACATCCATTCTGGTACTCTTAATTGGCCCATAGTATATCCCAATTTGTCACAAACTTCCCCTAACTCCCTTTCCGACTCTTCCATTCACTTCTGCAACATATATTTGCTTTGTCAGTTTTTCCGCATTCATTCTTTCTACATGACCAAACCACCGAAGCATTCCTTTCTTAATCCTGGTCACCGCATCATCTTGCAAACCACACTCTTCTTTTATCACACAGTTTCTCACCCTGTCACTCAGATTCAGCCCTAACATACTCCTTAGCGACCGCATTTCTACCGCATTTATTCTACTCTCGTGCTTCTTCTGCCACACCCAACTTTCACTACCATACGTTAAAGTAGGGACCAACACAGCACTGTGAATTGCCATACGTGCCTTTTTTGACACATTCTGACTTTTCACAATAGAGTGTAGAGCCCCATTTACTTTATCATCACTCTCTTCCATGTCCTCATCATATCTCCCATCCCTGCTGAATACACATCCCAAATATACGAACTCATCCACTTGCTCAATTAACTCTCCTTCTATTCTTATTTCACATACCGTTTTGCTTTCATCTCTTTCAAAAACCATCACTTTCGTCTTACTTGCGTTCACTTTCATTCCCCTTTCTTTTAATGACCTGTTCATTAATGTAACCATCATTTGCAACTCGGCCGCCGACGACGCAAGTATGACTTGATCATCGGCGTACAAAAGGCATTTGATGTTTAACACACACACACACACACACACACACACACATACATATATATATATATATACATATATATATATATATATATATATATATATATATATATATATATATATATGTATGTATGCAAGAATTGCTCATTTAAAGGTATAGGATTAATAAAATCAATTATATACATAGTAGAGATCACCTCATTCCCAGGGTTTATTTTCAATCATATACTCTTTAGTAGTATAATAACCCTTATTAAACAATTTTCCATAATTTAAGGGACTTAGTTGTAGAATCGTATACATTGCCCTATGAAGGAATTACTGACACATTGCAGTCAAGTAGCTTGTATAACTAACTTGTGCTTGTTCTTAGTATTTACAGAATGTACATCACTATTGTTTTGACAAATTTTGCACTGCAAAGACTATATTTTATGGCACTGAGTACATACTTAGTCATCTACTTGTTTTTGTTGCCGCTTCTTTTCACAAGGTATCTCCACAGTTGGGACTTTGTGAAACGATGGCCTAGCTTTTTACACTTTCGAAAAGGGCTTTTGTGAACAAAACCCAATCGTGAACGAAAATGTATGGACAAACTCTGTTCAACTGAAAAGTGACTTACTTAAACTGCATTTTAATATGACTAGTGAAATGAAGTACACTTATTAATTAATGAATAGTTTTCCGATACGCGATCTTATCGTAATTTGACCTTAATTACACTTATAACAAATGTATAAAAAAGTACAGTAAATGTTGCTGTATGTTTAGTTTTATTGTTACAATCTTGCTTTAATATTACCCTGTTTGTTTCAGAAAACGCGAATCAACAGACTGCAAAAGCTGATGAGAATTACTCTTCGATACCTATACCGGTGATGTTAATACAAAAGGTATAATACATAACATAAAAAAAATTCGTTTCCATTTTTTTTTCTTTATCATCAGTCCGTAAACGGTCTACTGCTGGACATGGATCTTTTCTTTAAAATAAGGATTCCTGAATTATTTGATGATTTAATGGTGACACAGTCTATATCCATGGTAAGTGGATGCCGTGACACCACGTTTATTAAGATATTATCCTCGATTTACTATTTCGATCTGTTCTTCATTAAGAATCAGTATCTGGGTGACTGAGCTTTGCTCGGCGTTAGAAAAAAATATAATTTCCTCAAGTGGGACACTTATCTAGCTAAACTTGGAAAGTAAAAAAAAAACAAATCGTTACAGCCTTTTCCGAGAAAGCAATTATATGCAGAGTTATTTTGCAATATACAGCCAAATTTGAAGAGAAGATTGAGAATAAGTAATATAGCTGAATGGTGAAGAAAAATTAATCAAAAATTATCTTAAACATTCTGTCCCTTTTATCTTTTAAATTCTGAATGCATGGTTACGCATTATTTTAACTGAATGTCATTTATAAATATTATGTAACGGATACTATGTTTTTACTTTTAATTAATTAACTGTTTGTTAATATTAATAAATGGTATAAATATTAATATTTTTCAATATTATATTATAGTCGTGTACGTGGTGGCAAGCGAATCCATAACCCTGAAACATTCCGTGTGTGTCGTAAGACGCGACAGAGGGAAACGAAACAAAAGTTGGGTAGCATCTTCCAACGTGGTAGAGCCATGCTGCAGCTATATTGTGGTTACAGCACGAATGGGTCGGCTCGACCGGGGCAGGACCACGCTCTCACAGAATACCAGCGTAAAATAGCAGCTTGATGCTGCTGTGTTTCGTATGGTGAGTATAGAGAACCGGAGACCCTTTTTATTGCAAACGAGGCATTTCATCTCAGTCCTCAGGACTGGCAACGCATCTGCATTTTGTTTCTTAATTGATGATAAATGTAGATGTCTATGGGCCACAGCATCCACTTACAATCAGGTGGACTATGTGCTCATATGTCACCCTTATTCTATATTTAAAAAAAACAACAACTAAAAACAAAAAAAATTATAAAAAACCCGGCCCGCCTGCTTAGCGTGACAAATATCTCCCTTATGACCTTATGAGGCAATCTATTGTGTGGCCTATGTTCAAAAACGGACTTTGATAACCTGTTATGGATCAATGCATGAATTATTTCCATTTGAAACAATTCGGCTCTACAGAGAGTGAAACCGCGACTATTTAGGTTGTGAGAAAATGACAGCTTGGAGGGCACTTAATTCATAATCACTGATTTATTTCAGGGAATACAAATCCCGGTGTCCAGTAAAGTGTCGAACGGTGTCTCACCTAACGATGAGTCAAGTGTGGATACAAGTACGGTAAGTCATTGTTTTCAGTGATGAGTCAAATTTGTATTTATTCTTACATTACATTGTTATATGTGTGTAATTAGTCATTCGATTCGTTGAAACTTTAATACATAAAGTTGATGATTGCATGGATTATTAGTCAAAGAAAAAGAACCTGTAGCAACTTTCATTTAAATCAATTGAGATCATTATCTGTGCAAAAACACAAATTTTTAGTTTTCGGGGTAGACACAATGCTTTTGAAGTAATAGATTTCTTATCGCGTGCAACTGAGGTTGGCACTTGACGTGAAAGTTTTATAATGAGAAGTAATTATAATTTATAAGGTTGAACCTATATATATAAAAACACACATATATATATATATATATATATATATATATATATATATATATATATATATATATATATATACAAAATCTATGCAAATTAAGTTCAGCCCTTAGTCTTATAAAACAATATTATGAAAGACCCAGCTTTAGTTTTACAAAGTTGTGAAAGTGACTCATGGTCTTAGTCTTTTTTTTTTGGAATTTTTATTGAAATGTCATGCCAATCCCATCTTTGTTTTTTTAAATAAAAGTAGGAATCTACATATTCCAAACCAGTATACCTTTTTCCTTGATAGCTTCTTAATAATAATTACAGAACAATACATCTACGAACGATACCAAACCGTCCGGATTAGACGATGAACTGATCAAGAAGATTTCAGCCATACCTATGGTGGACTATGAAGAGTTGAAAATCGCCACTAATAACTGGAGCGATAACAATTTATTGGGTAGGGGCGGATTTGGACAAGTATACAAAGGTAAGAAAAAAGGTGTTGGTTAAGCGAACCCCGATTTTGTTATTAAAATTTATACAGTCTGCCAAGCGATCCGCCCCTGCTTCGTACGGGTGACTTTGAATCTCATAACGGTGCCACCTATCAGGTCTTATTGTAAATCTAAACCATCTAGGGACCTACTTAAACACATAAAAAATTTCAGCAAAATTCCTCCAGTAACTTGGAGTTTAGTGACAGACACACATACAGAAGAATTATATTGAAGTAAAACTTCTTCACGCACGCATGACTTGGGGAGTAAGCTAGCGAACGTGTGACGAAAGCGTTACGAATCGTGTGATCGGGCGAGGCGAACAGGAGTTGAGTGGAGGATATAAGCAAGAGAGAGCAATGCGCGCACATTTACTTTCTCTCTTTCTGTCATAGCCAGTTATTTTTCGTAATTATTTCGCTTTGAACAATTTTATAAAAGTTCAATAAAATAAGTTTAAAGTGAATAAAATTGTAAATTCGCTTTAAAGTTCATGTATTGTGAATTTTTGGTTGAATATTAATAAATTATGGAAGGAAGCCGATAATAAATTTAAATATTTGTAGAAAATTAATATATGTATATGTATATATTATACATATATGCATATGTTATATATGCATATCGAAGTTGTTGCCGAGTACGTTTACCTGGGACAAATAGTCCGACTAAGTAAGTCCAACTTCGACCGAGAGGTCAATCGACGGATTCAACTCGGCTGGGCAGCGTTCGGGCAATTACGACACATCTTCTCGTCAGGTATACCTCAAAACCTGAAAACTAAATTGTACAACCAGTTCATGTTGCCAGTGATGACATATGGAACCGCGACGTGGTCCTTCACTGCTGCCTGTATGAGGACGCTCAAAGTCGCTCAGCGAGCTATGGTGAGGGCTATGCTCGGGGTTTCTCTGCGTGATAAACTTAGAAATGAGGATATCCGCAGCAGAACCAGAGTGACCGACATAGCCCAACGGATTAGTAAGCTGAAGTGGCAATGGGCCAAATTTTGCTCGAAGAACCGACAATCGTTGGGGAAAAAAGGCTGGGGGAGGCCTATGTTCAGCAGTGGACTTGTGAAGGGCTGTAATGATGATGGTGAAAAAAATATATATATATATATATATATATATATATATATATATATATATATATATATATATATATATATATAGGAGCTAAAGAAGTTTTATTTCAGTCGTGTGGTCATAAGCACACTAGTTTTTTTTTTCTTATATTATCGTTTCAAATTGTAATTATAGCTGGCGGTGATCCACATATGGAAACTATTATTTACGCGGTCACTGTTGAACCTGTCCTAGGTATATCGCCATGTAAACGATTACTTTAACTAAAAAAACGGTTGAAATCAAATGAAATACTACTGCTTGTAGGTGTTTGGAAGCTCTCAGCGGTAGCAGTGAAACGGTTACGCAACAACGACGGACGCAGCAATAAGGAACTGATCGGTGAAATGTGTCTCAACCAATACCGGCACGATAATATTTTGCCATTGTATGGGTACAGTCTTGGAGGTTTGTATTTATGTGTTATAATTACAGCTTATGTCTTATTTCAGAGAGGATTATGATGATCCACCATGCTGCTTCCAGTATTTTTTATGCGTGGTAGAGCTATGCTGCAGCTATATGAGAAGTATAGTTATAGCACGTATGGGTCGGTTCGACCGGGGAAGGACGACGCTCTCACAGAATACCGGCGTCACCCTATTCTAAAAAAAAATAATTGGCGGAATCCACATACTCTCGAAATATTTTATATCTCAAGCATGCAGGTTACCTCACGATATTTTTTTCCACCACAGAACACATGTTAAATCAGCGCACATTAATATCGGCGAGTATTGTACTCAGGTTTTTGGTGTTTTGAATATTGACGTTTTTAGTTGGCATAGTTCAATTAAAACTAAGTTATGAGATTGCATTAAAGGCATCTTAGAAAATTGGAATTGGAATAATAGTTATGATGTATCTTTTTATGCCTTTATCACAAAACGCACTATTCTCTACTGTCGTTACATAAAATGTGCATGTATTATTTATTAACCTTCCTTGAGATATTGTTTTTAAATTGCGGTAAAAATCTCATGTCAATCCATAAAGTAGTATTTTTATTAAAGTCCACCTGATGGTAAGTGGGTGTTGTGGCCCATAGACATCTACATTTATCTTCAATTAAGAATCAAAATGCAGATGCGTTGTCACCCGTGAGGACTACGATGGAATGCCTCGTTTCCACTAAAAAGGGTCTCCGGTTCTCTACACTCACCATACGAAACACTATATAAACTAATATAGGAAAACTAAAAATAAAAATTTAAATTCTCATAAAGTCTAGCTCGCCGTGGTATAGTGCCAAGAAAGCTGGCTGCGTTTCCTCGCTGATTAGCTATACTTAGCCTTTGAGCGAGGAAAGAACCAGCCCTCTTATCACCAGCAGCGACGACCAGCCGTGGATACAGTTCCTTTAGGAATCTTCAATTAAGAATCAAAATGCAGATGCATTGCCAGACTTGAGGACTAAGATGGAATGCCTCGTTTCCAGTAAAAAGGGTCTCCGGTTCTCTACACACACCATACAAAACACAGCAGTATTGAGCTGCTATTTTACGCTGTTATTCTGCGAGAGCGTGGTTCTACTCCGGTTGAGCGAACCCATTCGTGTTACATATACAGTAAAGCTGCAGCATAGCTCTATCACGTTAAAAAATTTGTAAGTCACTGCGTCGCGGAGCCGTTTAAATAATGTTTTTACTTTTAAGATTACTAATATATTTTTCTAATAGGTCCAGAAGCATGTCTGGTCTACCAGTACATGGCGGGAGGCTCATTGGAACAAAGGCTGAGATGTAAGACCATACATCCGCCTCTGACGTGGTCGCAACGGTACAAAATTGCCCATGGTGTTGCCAGGTATGTTATGGACATAAACTTTCTTTACCCGGCGGATTGCTGCCGCAGAAGAAGTAATTCTGGAAATATCTTTTAAATTTGAAAGAGTTATATTGTTTAATTGGGAATGATAATATATTAATTGAAATTGAATGACAAGACATTTAAATCAATTTGTCGGTACGAATTCCGCGTCACTTACTGTAAGTTAATTGTACTCTGCCTGTAACCTTCGCGCAAGTGCAAAGAACAACTTAGCAAAGTTTTAGCGCAATCTGATGAATGACAGCGCATAAAATACGAACATATAAACATACATTACAAATAAATATACTTTTTGACGTGGTAGAGTTAGGCTATAGTTATAATATAGTTGTAGCACGAATGGTTCGGCTCGACCGGGTGTAATATTGTGCGCTCTTGGGTGCTTAAATAAAAGACATGTTACTTGTAAAATGGCCCAAAGTATATTGTCTGAAATACAGGTTGGAATTAATGTTCTAACATACAGTTCACACGCGAATGGGGGATTGCCGCGTAAGCTGAAATCTACACGTCTGTGGAAGCGAGTCCACGTTTACACAGACGTGGGACTATTTTCTTGCTTACATTATTTTTATCACATTACACAGGGAAGGACCACGCTCTCACAGAATACCAGCTTAAGGCCGAATACGAAGAGAACTGGCGAAAATTAATGTATTTCTCTTGACTAGAACTTTGACCTGAAGTAATTCTAAGCTTTAAAACATTTTTGTAGGTTTGTTCGGGTCCTTCACAAGGTCACCGTCATTTTAAAATTTTAAAATAAATGAATATACCAACAAATAAAAAAATGTTAAGAAATGATATATAAAATTATTGTTCTTCCAAAACTCTATGAATTTTAATTTAGGAAAAATTCTTTTACGTAAAAATGTTTGTATTGTGATTCCGAAGGTACCTGATATCTTTATTTTCGATACAAAATATTATTTATTAATATAATTCGTTTTAATTAAAAACACCTAATAATAATATCGTATATTGCCAGATAAAAGTTTGCCGTAATAAATTACCAGGCGCTTCGACGTGTGACGTAAGGTAACAACAGTCGATGTGTCTGTAGCGAAAATCGTTAATTTATTGTTTTATACGCGTTTAAGTGTCTATAAATGTAAATATGGGTAGGAAAAGAAATAAATGTTACCTAAGTGGTGAAACAAAGAGAGTTTATCGCATGAACGCTGCTCGAATGTTGTATTTTGAGGTTGGTGTGGTGTGGTGTGGTGTGGTGGTGTGGTGTGGTGTGGTGTGGTGTGGTGTGGTGTGGTGGTGTTGGTGTGGTGTGTGCGTGCGTGAGCGGTCGTGTCACTAAAATAAATTGTATAGATATAAAAAACAAAAAAATCAAATTTACAATAAACTAAATGTAAACTTGATAGTGAGTAATAATGTCCTCTAGACTGAATTTCGGCCACGGCGGAGTGCCTCAACGGAGACTAGCCATCCGCACAGGACAGGATTATAGTGCCCAAGTGTACGCACAAGCATAGGTGCACTCTCTATTCCCTCACTCTCATGGTCCAATGGGACGGTAAACCGACACGACCGGAGACAGATCAGGCGCAGGACCAACGGCTTTACGTGCTTTCCGAGGCACGGGGGTGAGACATCGCCAACTTCTTCACTCCGGACAGTTACTGAGAATTTCTTGACGGAAAAACTCAATAATTAATTTTTTGGCCCGACCCGGGATTCGCACCCAGAACCTCATGATCAGGATTACACTTCTACAACCACCAGACCAACGAGGCAGTGAATAGTGATAGTGAGTACCCACCAAATCGCAATAAAAAAAACAATTAGGAAGCCAACACGAATTGCATGTATATTATTAATTTTATAGCAATTGTTTGACTGAATTATTGGTACAGCTAACTTATTAAAAAGAGCCTTGGTAGCTCAGATGATTAGCGCTCGCTGTAAAATCACATTACGCGAGCAACCCGGATTCTATCCCCGCCGACACCAATGAAATTTTTAAATGCAATTTTAAGTGTTAGTTTATCACGTGCTCGGCGGTGAAAGAAAACATCGAGAGAAAACCTGCATGTCTGAGAAATAAAAAAAAATTCAAAGACATGTGAATGTGAAGACATGTGACATTCGCCAACACGCATTGGGGCAGCGCGGCGTACACTTCCTTGTCCTAAAATTCTCTCAGAAATGAGAGGAGGCCTGTGCCCAGCAGTCGGACTGTAACTTTAATTTTTAACTTATTATAGATAAAGCTCATATAATTTTATGTTTACTTTTATTTCAGAGGTCTTCAGTACCTCCACACCATGGCCGGAACACCGTTAATCCACGGCGATATAAAGCCGGCAAACATACTGTTGGACCAGTGCATAATGCCCAAGATAGGGGACTTCGGTTTGGCAAGGAAAGGTCCCTATGGGGAAGAGAGGACACATTTGAAGGTTTCCAGGTAACCGATTCAATAGAAACAATATTATATAGATATTAATATTATAATGTATGTTAGTTTGAAATTCGTTCGTTTAGCAGGGATGGGAGATATTATAATGATATAGAACGTCGAGTGAACGCAGGAAATAGAGTTATTGGGGCTCTACACTCTATTGTGAAAAGTCAGAATGTGTCAAAAAAGGCACATTTGGCAATTCACAATACTGTGTTAGTCCCTACTTTAACGTTTGGAATGTGGTATGCAAGATAATGTTGTGACGAGGATTAAGAAAGGAATGCTTTGGTGGTTTGGTCATGTGGAAAGAATGAATGAGGAAAGAGTGACAAAGCAAATTTATGTTGCAGAAGTGAACGGCAGAGTCGGTAAGGGACGCCCTAGGCGAAAGTTTGTCGACCAAATTTAAAAATATTATACTATTTAAAAAGAGCCAAATTAAGAGTACTCTTAACCGACGAGCATGTATGCGTAGATATATGCATGTGGAAGAGGCAAGAGAGGTGTGTCAGGATCATGCCAAATGGAAGTCTGTAGGCTCTGTCTACCCCGAGTCGAGATCTGAGTGACAGGCGAGAGTGCTTATGCTATTAATATTATGAGCAAAGAAGCGGCCTAAGTAGCCTGCAGGCCGTGAACCCTTGCAACTCTAAGAAGGTTGCGAGTGTACTGTCACTTCAAGGACTAGTTCTTTTACCCTACAATCCGCAAAACAATGGAGGGTACATTATTGATTAATGGTAATAAACGTAAGGAGGTAATTCTAACCATAAAAGACACGTAGAACCCTACCTGAGAGAATACTACAAATGAGTCAGCTAGACCATCATTATTGAACAAAATATTATATGTTGTTTTTTAACTCTCGACCTTTATTCACACTAAAACAATCATCATCATCATCATCATCATCATCACCATCATTACAGCATATCAAAAGTCCACTGCTGAACATAGGCCTACTCCTACCGGCATATTTGCAATAGTTTCCAAGCTTGGCACGCTGGTTTCCAACTGCAGTCTTTTTATTTTCGTGATGTTATTTGCCCATCTTCTGGTTTATTTCAAGAATATCCATTAAAACAGTGTACATGTACAACTTTCTTCCCATCGTGAAAATAATACTACACCCATACAGATCACATAAATGGGTTTTTCTGTCTAGAAATTCTAAGTAGCAGTCCGGCGTCGAGATATTGCCGCCGTTTCAGCCCCGTGCCTCGGAAAACACGTATAGCCGTTGGTCCTTTTTTTATAGGATAGGATGACAAATAAGCACACAGTCTGATGGTAAGTGGTTGCTGCGGCCCATAGACATCTACATCTATCCTCGATTACAAATCACAATGCCGATGCGTTGTCACCCGTGAGGACTAAGATGGAATGTCTCGTTTCCAGGAAAAAGGGTCTCCGGGTTTCTACACTCACCATACGAAACACAGCAGCATTACGTTACTATTTTACGCTGGTATTCTGTGAGAGCGTGGTCCTTCCCCGGTCGAGCCGACCCATTCGTGCTACAACTATACTACTAATATAACTGCAGCATGGCTCTACCACGTAAAAAAATATCCTAAAACGTAAAAATATCCTGCGCCTGATCTCTCTTCGGTCGTGTCAGTTTACCGTCACATCGGATAATGAGTGAGAAAATAGAAATTGCACCAGTGCTTACTGTGCAAGAAGTCTATTCTTCGTTGAGACTGGCCGCCGTGCCCGTAATTCTGTTTGCAGAATATTATTATTATAAGTTAATACGGTATTCTATATTTCAGATAAATTAGATTTTCTTCCTTTTTGCAGAGTACATGGAACTCGACCGTACCTGCCGGACGAATACCTGCGCTCTCACTATCTGTCCCCAGCGGTGGACGTGTTCAGCTATGGCGTGGTAATGCTCGAGTTGGCTACGGCGCTACCAGCTATGGAGAGGACAAGGGCCGTACAACTTTTGAGCGACTTTATGCATTTGCAGAATCGCGAGGGAGTAGATTTTGGTAAATATTAACTTTTTTCTACCTAAGTAGTATAGTACTATACTACGCCAGTGCTTTATTATAACTTTATATCCAGGAGAATTCAATAGTTTAATCCTTCAACCTATAAGTGGTGGAATTCGAACGCGGCGTTATTCCGTCAAAATGCAAGCGGTCGAATTCGACCGCGCACACCCACAGCACTTTAAACCATCAAAACTTATATTTAGAGACTACTTTTCTATGAAGAAGTTTGGCATTATTAGAATCAATATGAAATTTTCTATCCTCTAGAGCAATAAAAATAGTTATGCTATGGATATTTATTTATAATCTACGTTCATTTCGTACGCCATTTTCGCGTGAATGTTATTGTGTTGATTTTTGGATTTTTCTAGTGTGTTTATATATAGTGTGATTTTTATAGTGTGTGTAGTGTGTTTTATTATAAAATTGTAGTGAAAGTTTTTGTGTGAATATAATTTATCTTTTTCCGTAAATAATTTCGAGTAATATATATTGAAATACGAGGGCGGCACTGAAACTTTCGGGAATCAAGGAAGTGACACAACATTACTATTTAAAAATGTATTTATTGCTTTTCGAAATACTCTCCGCGAAATTTGACACATTTTTCCATACGATGGAACCAATTATTGAAGCAACCATTCCATTCGGAAGTCGAGATCTCCAAAATGGCCGTTTTGTAGGCGTCCACAGCTTCTTCGGGTGATGAAAATCTCTGTCCACGCAATTTATTCTTTATTTTAGGGAAAGTATAGAAATCATTAGGGCTTAGGTCGGGGCTGTACGGCGGATGGTCTAATAATTCTATGTTTTCTTGCTCTAAAAACTCTTTTGTTCTGTGTGCGGTGTGAGAACTCGCGCTGTCGTGATGGAGGATGATGCGGCGGTTGCAGTTCTCTTTACGAAGTTCAGAAACGACCTGTAGCAAACAAATGCTAGCATACCATTCTGCATTAACCGTTCTTTGTCCCTCAAGAGGAATAGTCGTAACATGGCCGGTTTTGGAGATAAACGTGGCCACCATTTTTTTTGCAACACTCCGTGAACGAACAATTTTTATTGGCTTTAACTCATTTTCGAACACCCAAACTCGTGACTGGTTTTTTGTTTCGGGTTCGTACGCATATATCCAGGATTCGTCACCTGATACGATGTTGTATATAGCATTTGAGGATCCTGAGCGGAATCTTTCGAGAGTTCTGACGCACCAGTTAACGCGAGCCGCTTTTTGCTCTTCACAGAGCGAATGCGGTATCCATCGGGAAAACAACTTTTTTTACATCTTATTGTTCATGCAAGATTATTTGTATTTGACTCATGCCAATGTCTAAAGTTGCTGAATTTCGCGGATGTCACATGTCGATCTTCCTCAATCAGCTTACGCACAGCATCAACGTTTTATTGGGTGACTGCAGTTTTTGGACGACCTTGACGGGGATCATCACTGAGCTTGACACGTCCGCGTTGAAATTCAGAAAACCAGCGATAAATTGTGGTTTTGGATGGAGCTTCATCACCAAATGCATAAATCATCCGGTCAACACACTGTTTTTGTTTTAAACCACTTCGAAAGTCATAATAAAACATCGCTCTTGAATTGTCTCGAGTCAATTCCATTTTCTCAACGACTAATTTAAAAACCTTGTGACAAGACCGAGAATCTTTTTTTAAATAAATAAATGGTATTCGATTTTTAAAACCAAGGAGTTTTCAATTAAAAAGATTTTAATATGACAGGAACAGGGGAAATATTCCATTCCCGATACTTTTAGTGCATCCTTACGTAATTGTGATTTTCACGCTGCCGAAATTCGCTTGGTATGTTTTGTTTTTGTTATCAAAATACAATAGTCTTTTTGTAATGAACTAAAACCTGACTTTTACATAGAGAATTATGTATAGATTTTATAATGCCTAACTTCTTCATAGAAAAGTAGTATCCAAATATTAGTTTTAAATAGTTTTAAGTGCTGCGGGTGGGTGTCGTCACATGCGACCGCTCGGGATTTGCCGGGCGCATGCGACTGCATGAGAATTTTGAGGGGACTGAGGAGTTAAGAATTCAAATTACGTTGGTACAATAACCAACCTTGTAGTGGCGGTGTAAGAATGTCCACTATCCCGTATTGTCCCGTGGATGTCGTAAGAGGCGACAGAGGGAAACAAATCAGGGGATAGACAGCAATGTCTTATAACAACTACAAAATAAAAAACTGCGGTGGCCAATCTGCCTGCCAGTGTGTCTACTGTAGAAAATATCACCTCTATTATCTATTATGTGGTTATTTAACCACAATAAATTTTTTTATTTATCTCATGAAGGTTAGAGAACAGGAGAACGATCGCCGTAGAAAATAGTGTTCCAGAAATATGGACACCATAAGTGAGGCGCTGCGATCGCTAAGTTTGCTCAAGAAAAGTCATTTTTAGTCTATTTTTCCGATCGGATGCTAAACCACTTACACATCCACGCACAATAAAATATTTCTCCATTTTTTAATGTTTCTTTTTGACTAACTTCACATTGTAGTGTATGTGCCTCCACCATACTAGCATATATTAATAAATGTACTTAGGTTTAAGGAACAGTCTAATTAAAGTTTTAGTACCAACTACACGTCTCCTTCATTGACATCCATCCTACATTACATGGCGACCCTGCCAGGCGGTGCGCGTGCATTGTCGCAGCGCACCGCCGCGGCCTGCTAAATTTATTGAAAAAATTCATAATGAAGCATATAATTCAATTACTGAATCGAGACAATCACGGATATAATGAAAATTTCACTGAAATCAAGAAAACTATAATATTTCAAATACGAGAAGAGGCCACAGTAACTATTTTATGGAAGCTGACTGAAAAATTAAATAGTATGTTAGTACTACGAAGAAAACTAACAAAGAACAATGATAAAATTTTTTGATTGAAAATACCGAATGTTTGAAGATAAAAGTATTTCATCCAATTACGATGAATAGAAGAAATTGTAGTCCAGCGAGTGGTCCCAGCAACCAGCAGCAGCGCAGTCGAGACGCCTGAGCACAAATATGTAATACAGAACAAAGTTATGAGGTAACTTCGCACCTACGTGATTTTAATTCTATTTAAAACTTTATTTATCAATTTAAGATTCCTTTTGTATTCTTTTTGCTATTATGTTTTAAAGTTAAATATAAAATATTTTGTATTTAATATATGATTAAGTTGAAATTACATTATTTATCAGATAATTCACGATACTTACGATTCAATATTTTTATTACCTACAATTTAAAAAAATGCAATCACATTTATAATACAATATTAAAAATTAAGTTACATCTTAAGCATTTATGTGGCACTTCTATTAAGGCGCAAGACGATTTAAAATATTCCTTTTTATTCAGTTACAGTTTTATATTATTTTATTACTGTGTCTTGCAAAAAAAAATTAATGAAATAATAAAATAATAGATTCCAATTTTACGTACTTCATTTGAAATAACACTGTAAAACATTTCGTTGATTTTTTTCCGAATCCAAATTTTACAAAGGGTTATAAATAATTTACTATCATTTTATGTTTTTTTTTTCTAAAGGCATTAAATCTTAAATTTATGTAATAACTTACTTAAAATATTAAAATTTGTTCGTTTGAATGTATAAATAGATACATTAAGTATCGATGTGTAAAGTTCATAGATGTTATAGTGATTTTTAATTATTTTGTGTACACGATGTAATAAATGACATATTTCTAGTAATATTTTTCGAATTATATAAAAGTGATATAACGATGTAACTATGTGGGACTTCTGTATAAATAAGAAATTTAAAATATACATATTTTACAAGTTTTCTTAAAATTAGGTGTGAATCACAACGTGTGATCACAGTTCGATGTTATCGCAAACGTTTCCATATACGTACCTATGAATTTCAAACAAAGGTGTCTCTAATTGCTTTCGCTGCTAGGATTACAATACTCGTATGTAAGTATTTTGATCTGTCTGTTGTTATGCTGCGTATGATATCTTATGTTCTCGTTATTATTTCTTTGTTCTGTTAATTTTAACATGTAATGTGTTCATTTATTTTCGGTTTTATATTGTTTGAAAATTTGAAGTTTTTAAACTATTCCTATTTATTATTTTCACGAAAAATAGTACTTACTTGTGACGATTACAAAATAATTTCTTGGTGTAGATGATTTTGAAACTCCTCTTATTTATACAATTTATTTTCTTTAAATTTTGTTGTGCTGATATTGTGAGCCTCATTCCCTGACTATAAATGATATACCTAAATATTATATAAGACTATATTACATAAATTTGTAAAATATATAAGTAAAATTATGAATAAGTAACAGAATACATAATTAGAAATGAAAAATATTGATAATGTTGTAGGTTTGAGTGACATAGGTAAAGAAAATTGTCGGTGATTAGCATATCCACATACAAACAGCCTGATCAGCTGAGAGTTTGGAAAAACTAATAACCGATAAAGTTTTTAAGGTTGTTGATACTATAAAAAGCGGAATCAGTTTTAATGTATTTTTAAGGACGAAATGAGAATTTATCATGAATTGTATAGAAATATTGTCCATAATCTTGATCATGAATATACGCGAGCCGTGTACGTGAAATTTTATAGTACAATTAAATAATGATCAATAAAATGGTATACAATATGTAAAAATAAATGGAAATCAAAAAAAAATTGACCTTAATAAATAAGTAATGGAGAGATACGGGAACGTCCATCACTGGTAAAGCATATAGTCCTCAAGCAGGGTATGCTTCCGTGATAGGATGATAAAATAAGAAATAACGGGTACTAGGGAACAACGCCTTCAGTACAAGTGATGTACATGAGTTTACTCATATTAGTACTGTTAGGGACCAGAGAAGTCTTAAATTTGTTACCCTTAATAATGGTACATTGAGGTCACATCCTTCGTTGGATCATGGTGCGAACATAGTTTTCCTCTGTGACAATTGTTGGAGTCCTTTAAAAGTGACTTAAAAACGTAGACCTCAAGGTTGTGCGCACAGCCCAAGGTACGTTTTACCTTGATATAAAAAGAAATGTATGTACCAATAAAATGAAATGAATGTTACGAAAATGTAATATAATACCCGAATAAATGGGGGGCCCATATTTATAAAGTACCCGCGTGATAAATATCACGAAATAAAATATAAATGAAATGGAATAATACTCCGATTCCCGGTATCTAATTAATAAATGAATATATGATTGAATAGAATATTGAAACAAATAAAGCTAGCTAAAGGTCAAAAAAAATTAAGAAATAAAAGAAAGTACGTACAGGAGTTATAAAAGAAAGAGGCCTGACAATCGAAAACAAAGGATATGAGAGTAGTATTAGTATGAATGTAATTAACATGCAAGGACACGAGAACAATTAAAATGGGGTAATAAGGGGATCTCCGAACAAATATAAAAGTAAGATATTATGTAGTTATTTTGTATTTCTATATTAGGGTACCTACAATGCTATTCAAAATGCTACTTACAAGTAAAACAATTAAATGTAATAAATATATTTTCACGTAGATTTCCATGAATTTACAAGGTTTTTTTTTCATATTTAGGCACATTGATACATAGTTAGAATAACTACCCAAAATTTCTTTTTATGTTATGTTTTTTTTGGTTTATGTAAAATTTGTACATTTTAAATGCTTACTAAAATCAAATCCAAAGTGTGTATAAGCTTCATAATGTAATAGTTTTTTTTTCTTTCTTTCACAGTGTAACCTAAAATTATGTTAGAATATATTTATTTAAAAAAAAAAGTTCTCTTCTCAAATGTTAATCAATATTTTGTTATGACTTTTAAATTAACTTTATTAAACTTAATTTTATCTTTAAAACTCTGTTCAATTAAGATAAACGTTTTTTCTATGAAGTCTTGAAATTTTAAAATAAGTAGCAGTTAATGAGTTTTGATTATTATGAATAACTTAATAAATACACTTTGTATGTAAATGTATTATAACAATGCAACTATCTTAACGACATAAATTAAAAAGTGTTTAAAACTATAATTTTCAGATACATTTCACCTGAATTTTTAAAAGAACATCTTATAAGTTATATTTAATTAGGTTCGTATGTGTCATAAGATGTAATTGCAAACCTTTCCTTATACGTGCTTTGGACTTTATAACAAAGGTGTCACAAACCGCTTACGCGGCTGGGATTGCAAAATGTATTTTGATCTGTGTTGTTATTTTAATGATATGATACCGTTGCATTAGATTATGTTCTTTGTTTTGTTCATCTTAAAATGAAATGTAATATGTGCGGTGTTATATTCATAGAACCTTTAAATCATATGCTTTTAACTGTTATAAGTCATTAGTTCCTGAAAAAATTGTAGAGTGTTTATATCTAACCCGTTTCCGTTTGTGTGGATCATTGAAGTAATGATTAATCAAATATTACGTGGTTAAAAAAAAAAGTAAAGAGAACTTTTTTTTTTTAAGTATCGGGGGAGGTGTAGTGTATGTGCCTCCACCATACTAGCATATATTAATAAATGTACTTAGGTTTAAGGAACAGTCTAATTAAAGTTTTAGTACCAACTACACGTCTCCTTCATTGACATCCATCCTACATTACAACCTACTTGTACTCATAAACAGCTAACTTCGCAGTCACTACTCACCCACGTCAGCGCCGCTAAACATTCTACAATTTTCAAGGGCAGGCGGGCTATGCTTTAGTACGTAGTGATCGTTCTCCTGTTCTCTAACCTTCATGATTTATCTTTCAGTAATTAGACAAATTAGACGAAGTGTAGGGCGGCCCCCACTAGATTGAGTGACGACCTGGTAAGACATGCAGGAAATGACACTGAGGCATGACATTTTGGTGGGCTGCGTTTTGTTAATAAAAGTCAGCATCTCAGTTGTTTTTGTAAATAATGCCTATATAAATCTTAAAAAAGTCTGAAAATTTGCTGTTACTGAATATTTTTCATGAAATATTACAAACACTGAAACATTGCAAGTTATAAAATTAGAGGCAATCTGCACACATGCATTTGATAAGATTTATTTATTTACTTATTTTTAATTATTTATATATAAAGACTATAGTATAGAATACTTTTAATAATTAGATATACAGGTTGTTTGGAAAATTGTGCAAAGCCTGAAGGGGATTATACCTTAACAGCTTCGCTGCCGGCCTGACTATGGGGGTGGTTTGAGAAAATCCAAAATGATTTTTTATAATATGCGTTCGGCACATGCCTAAAGAATATTTCAATAAATGTTTAACTATAATTATCATGTTATACTATTAAGAAAAAACGAAATTATATTTCCCGCAAATATGCGGGCCCGGCACTGGGGTTGAAATTTTCAATTCTAGTACACAAGCCGGGCCCGCAAATTAGCGGAGTGGCTTATTTTATGTATAATCGTATATTTATGTCGTTTGGACACGACATAATGTAATTTTTCTTAATTCTAATACTCACAACAAACAAAAAACTAATTTTTCACATAGTAAGCTTACAAAAATAGAGTAAAAATTAAACAGTAATAGTTAATAAAAACAGTAAAAAAAAAACAGTTGAACAAAAAAACTTCTTCAGCTTCTAACACAAAAAAATTCAAAAAAAATCCTAATGATATTATAAACAGAGCTGAAATATAATCCACAGCTATGATGTCAAAATAAAATAAAGTCTAGATGGACAAATGGAATTCGTCAAAACACTCAAAGCACAGACCAGGTTTGTCAATGCTAGTTTCGCAATGCCACATAGAGTCTCTCCGTATTTTTTGAGATTTTGAGCACATGCGGCACATCTTGCGCTTTATGTTTCCTTTGGAATTTCTCTCAGTTATTTTGCCACTGCAGTATTTTTTTTCCTGTAAAAGCTCATTTGTCACAGGTAAACGATAATCGTAGAGTGTCATTTTAGGTTTTCCAGAATACTTGTTGTACATTTTGTAAGAGTATAAATAGTAGTTGAAAGGTGTGGATGGCTAACTTGAGATACCAGCGAAGAGTTTTTCTTTCGTACGGATAAAATGCGAGCAGTTGGTCTTGTCGGTCAACTCCTGACATAAACTAATTAAATTTGGCAATAGTTTCAGGTTTTTCATTGATCTGGCCACGCTTATTAGCAACAGTTATGTCTTCATATTCCGTGGTGATGTACATCACTGACCGTTTATCTTTCCATTTTCCGATGTGCACACCTTCTCGAAATCTTGAAATATTTTTAGCGTTTTTTGAACCACATCCTTTGGATTTTCTTAAAGTTCCACTACAATAAGTCTTATTATGTAAAAGACGTTTAACCAAGTGGAAACTATTATAATAGTTATCCATCATATAATGAGTGTCCATTGTGAAGTTTCTCCTTCGTTAATTGCATTACAACCTTTTCGGCGTGCCCTTTTCCAGCAACATCATGGTCTTGGCTCCCAGCATATACTCGAAACTTCAAAATGAGACCATCAGGTTCAGGCAACATGTACAGTTTGATACCATACTTATGGCGCTTGTTTTTTACATACTGCTTGAATCTCAGTCGCCCTCTCCACAGAACCATGCTCTCATCCAACGACAGCTCTTTGCCAGGATAAGGATTAGCATGTATTCATTTTTTGGTTGAAATAATCAACGACACTACGTATTTTGTATACTGGGTCGTCATTCACAATTTCTGTCTCTAAGCTGAAGTGAAGACATCTCACTATCATCAGATATATTTATACTCATCTGTTAACCAAAAATAGGTATTGAAAATAACCGGTTCTTTTTCCAGTAATCTTGTAGTCGGGGCAGTTGAAAGGAACCCATGTGGAAAAGTAAGCCAAGGAATATTTTCAGTTCAGGAACGTCCACGTCCTTCCAATTAGTTATTCTTGATGATTCAGAAACACCGAAAAGAAACAACTTTCCGGCTTGGGCATTCGTTTTTTCACAAATCATTGCAAGAAAATCATCTTCAAAGAAGAAATTGAAAAACGCGATTGGAGTTGGGTCAGGCGCGCCAAAGAACTCATTTTGTTTAGTGAAATAAATTTTTTTTAGCTCACATGTCGTTGAAGAAGTAGCTCCTTCTTGTGGTGGTGCTGATCTTTCTGGTTGTTGTAATGCTTCTAATGATGGGCTCCTTCGACGAGTACATTGCGACGCCAAATTGTATATCCATAGCCGCAATTTGCATAATATTCTGCCGCTCGATTTCCTCTTCATCATCATCTGATGTCATGTCCTCAAGCTGGAAGTCATCATCAGAGTCGTTGCCCAAAAGCTGCTCTTCAATATCATATAGTAATGTTATAAACTGGCTCCATTTTCTTTCGTTTCGGCCGCGAGGCACCCGGTTGATCACTCATAATTGAACGCTAATTAAATAAAATTCAATTTTTAAAAACCACAACTTGCACAACAATTTTGCAACGTTCAAGCGCAGTGCCAACCTATAAACGTCCACCCCACCCTTCCCCCCCCACCCCCCCCCCTTCCCAAAAAAAAACCCCCACATTTTTCAAAAAAAAAAAAAAAAACAAAAAAAAAAAAAAAAACAAAAAATAAAATATATATTAAATTGAGGACCCCAAAACACAACCCAAACCCCCCCCAAAAAAGCCCCCGCAAATATGCGGAGTTGGCACTGAAGTTGTTAAGCCATTCAGAATATATTAAACTAAACTTGTCATCGACGACGTTCGCACCTTCTTTTAATTGAATTTCTGAGGTTTTAACAATAAAACCTTTTTGAAGTGAAAACTTCTTTAGCGGCGTTGTACACTTTTTTTGTAATGGGTAAAAAATTTTAAACTCGCATCAGGATACGTGACCCTGATCGAAAATTCGTAAGCCGGGGCGGCGTAGGAGAGGAAGTATCCCCCTTTCTTTCTACGGCGCGGCGAAAATGTATGCCTGCGCCTGCTGTTTCGTTTAGGCGGCGCAGGGCGCTTGCGCGAATGTAATATAAATTGTCATGTTTGTGTACGATAGCGCAATAAATAAATATTGCATTCTACCACATAAATGATAGTACTTTTATACTGATAATTAAAGAAATTTGTGCAAAATTATTCCCTAACCATTCCAAAATATCAAAAATGCACAACGTTAATATTCAAGTTTTCACTTCTGCCGGCACTCCTGGAGTGCAACCCGTCGTTTTTTTAATTAGTTGCTAATAGTGTGGACACTATTATATATAATATTATAACAGTCGTAATGTTATTATTTTATTTATGTAATGTGTGATTACTCAAACAAAATAATTTGTGTATGTAGTGTAAGCTATATTAACTGTGCTTATCGAATTTCCTTTGACAGCCACATTAGAAGATCGCAACATACGCGGCACGCCAAATTCGAATCCAACACTGTGTCGGGAGTTCGCAGCAATCGGCCTGCATTGCACACAATACAATAGACAGGAACGGCCCACTATGCTCGAAGTTTACAAACGATTGGACGGCATGAACTTGCCGGAAAAATATTACCCATAGGTTTAAAGGAGAAGGTAAACTTGTACTTCTAACACTTAAATATTCTTTGAGAGTGGACTGTCTCAAGGTGTTTCACGGTTAGCAGTCAGGAAGAAATTGCTGTCAGCAATAAGACCGTCCATTGCATACTTCTTTTGTATATCTCTGTAATTTTTGTATGATATGCAATAAAGAATATTAAATTAAATAAATAGATAAATATGTTTGTTAGAGTCTCAAAACAAGCGATAGACTGACATATATCCTTTATATTTAAATTGTTAAACATCCCACTGTTTAAAAAATATTTAATGGCTCTTTTGTAAATTCGTCGCTGATCATGTTGTCCAGGGTTCGAATCTCGTGTCCGGCATATTTATTGTGTATTTGGTTTTTATGTAAAGAAATTGTCATTAGCAGCATTTTGGTTCTGCGTCCATCGTGCCACCAACTTTACTGTTCAGTTGACAGAGTCGCTAATGGAGAGCTTACTATTGACACTTAAGAAATTTACTGTGGAAATATGTGACTACATATTCATGGCATTTTTGTGTACACCAGTGAGCATACAAGTTATCTACCTTCATAATTGTCTGTCATACATAATTATTATGCAGAATTAAACAGTTCATCACCATCATCATCATCATCATCTGAACCCGTTGCCGGTTAACTACTGCACATAATCAGGCCTCTATCACTCTTGCTACCTGCGTAAAATAATTACCTCCAATCGCGCAGGACCTCAGGTTACATACGCAGTCGGGGCTAGCGCGTTTTAAGCGAGTGAATTTTGAAGGGTTTTTAACGCTGTTTACGTAAATAGTTTTTCGTAAATACTTGCTTAAACAGTTTTTGTTTAGTATATTAAATTGTAGGATAAAATAGTTGAATTTTTTTAATGTAATTTATAAAAAATATATGTGTATATTACATATCTATTTGATGAATTATAATGGCAAAACGTCGTTTCTACTATAATTGTTGAATCTACAAATATCGAAGTACTTACTTACATACCTATACTTGACTTTTGTAATTAATATTTTAATATATATATATATATAATATATAATATTTTAAGTTATAATACTGTAACACAAAATACTGAAATTAAACGTTGTTAACAAGATTTTTTTATGCTAGGAATCGTATTTCGGATATTAGATGTTTGCACTACCTACCAACTTTCGAGCCAAGCATCGCGATTCGCGACGAATAGCCTTGAAAGTTGCATACGTTGGGCATCACATAACTCACATAGAAGCGAAAATATGGTCAGTCGATCATATTCAGAACAGGTGCCTTACCTAAGTAATTTACTTACCATTTCGCAATGAAATTTTTAGTCTTTATTGACAACCCTTAGTAACCACGAAAGTCCGCCGTGACGTTGGAAGGGGAAAAGATGCAAAGTAATATGAGCACTCGCGCGCAGTGATAAAGTTTTATTTAACGTGCGTGATTTATCTATATGATAATTATGTAGGGTATTAAAACGTCGTCAAGTAGTCAACATCAAAGGAGTTCAATTTCTGTACGTAGTACTATTATTTATTCTGTTGCGTAAGAGGGTTTCGGCCATAGTCCACCATCAGAAATTCTTTTAGTTGAGTGTGGTTAGAAGGCTAGCAGATGCGTTGTCATCCGTGAAGACTAAGATGGAATGCCTCATTTCCAACAAAAAAGGTCTCCGGTTCTCTACACACACCATGCGAAACACAGCAGCGTTAAGCTGCGCCTTTACGCTGGTATTCTGTCTGAGCGTAGTCCTTTCCCGATTAAGCCGACCCATTCGTGCTTCAACTATACTCCTAATATACCTGCGTCATGGCTCTACCACGTATTAAGTATTCGTGGTTATTTTTTTACCGCCAAGAATTTCATGACACCGCAGAAATCCTTACAGTCCGTACGGATAAAGAATGGGATTGTATATGGCGACTCATAGAGCCCGTACCGTCAACATGTACAGTACCAATAGCGAAAACCCGCTAATAACGATATATCATTAAAGTCCATTTATTTTATTTTATCAATATTTTTTTATATATAGAAGAGGGGGGCAAACGAGCATGCGGCTCACCTTCTTCTAATCGTAAATCCAAACTTCTAGTTGTAACGTTTTTGGAATTGTAGCAAAACGCCCAATTTTTCGGTAACACATCTGTGATAGCAGAGAAATTTAAAAAACGATTGCAAATGTACATTAAAAGTGAAGATCATTTATCCAGGATATCTAATTACGTTTACTCAGTAATGAAATTGGTGTTAGTAACTTTTTTTTATAGAAGAGGGGGCAAACGAGCATGCGGCTCACTTGATGTTAATTGACTACCGCCGCCCATGATCAACTGCAACACCAGGGGAATTGCAGGTGCGTTGCCGGCCCTTTAGAAAGGAGTAAGCTCTTTTCTTGAAGTTTCCCAGGGCTTATCGGTCCGGAAAAATCGCCGGTGGTAAACTATTCCACAGAGAGATCGTACGCGGAAGAAAAGTCCTTGTGAAACGTACAGTGGTGGATCGCCAGGCATCCAGATGGTGTGGATGGTATCGGGACGTTTGCCGCTTAGTGCGTTCACGAAATTTATCGGCTGGAATTAAACCGAACAATTTCTCAAAGCACTCCCCGTGATGGATGCGATAAAATATGCAAAGAGATGCAACATCTCTTCGCAGCACCAGTGAATCGAGCCGATCAGCACTCGGTCGTCGACGATATTTCTATTTAAGTAAAATCTAAATATTTTGGATAAAGTTTAGTCTAGATCACTCCTGGTGGTCGCTCTATTTGTTGGTGAAGTTTTATTGCAATCTGTTCAGCCATTCCGAAGATTATCTCGGACAAACAGGCAAACGAAAATTTTAAACATGTTTGCTTATTTCTCAATGGCAAAAATAAATTTAAATATCATTAAATTATGAAGAAAACTCAGAACGCGTCGTACCTCACAAATGAGCAAAACTGGACTGATTTTTTGTCGTTTATGGCATTCTGTTATATAGTCCAATAAAAAGTTGGACTGAAGTTATAGAACGTACGAAAAACATATCGCAACGTATTTTTATGCAGTCGTTACCGGCGGGTGTGAGTATAGCGACTGTACAAGCGAGAGGTGAATAGAGGCGTCGACATTTTCAATCCCATTCTTTAACCGCACGGGTAAAGTCTGTCAAGAAACTCATGAAAAAAAGGAGGGCGCCACTATCTTTAATACGGCATCCCCATAGATTTCACCCGAAAAATTTTGATACTTTTTATTTTATAAACTGATTTATTATTATGGTCCCTTTACCGTCATATTTTTTCAAGTGTATGCTTTTATTGTTATGAGTAACCCTTGATCCTTGTATATCCCAGCAACAGTAATTAGCTAAATTCACATACTTAGTTATTGAGATAATTTGACTTTCTTACAAGTAATTAGGAAAAGCAGGTTTTACACAAGACCAGACTTGACACACACTCAAGGTAAAGTAATAAACAAAAAAAATGTTGATGCATAGTTATTACATTTTGAGTATTAATCTGAGTCGAAGTTAAGTCCAGATAATCTTAGTCGAGGTATTCAACTCCAGAAATGTTGCCTCAAGCTCCTGCGTAATTAAATTGGTCGATTTCTGACTCTTCAGGTTCACCGGAACTATCATCACTTACTGAGATGATGAGAAGTTTGTCGATATCATTATACAGAGATCCTCCACAGGCAAAATATTCATTTTCTATCTTGATGACATGGTCAACACAATGCGATTCGCCTTTTTACCATTGCCCAAACTAATTCAATGGGGTTCAGATCGCAATGATAGGGTGGTAGTTTTACCACTGTATGCCCACATTCCCCTAGGAGTTCATCGATATAATACACCGGTTCAGGTTTATGTTTTTTACAAGCATCAATAAGGATGGTTTCCGCAACGTTTCATCAAATGTAATATTATTTTCCAATAGCCACAATTTGATTTCAAAAACTTTTGATGCATATGTAGGTGCCTGGGGCAAAAAAAAACTTAATTTAATAGTTGATTTTCAGTTGCAACATAAAAAGATAAGTAATAATGTGAAACAAAAATAAAGTATAAGAAGGAAATATTATAATACCTTGTTTGTTATAGTGGAATGGTATGGTACATTATCCATAACAATTATTGATGGTTCAGTTATGTTGGGCACTAAATTTTCAGTTACCCATTTTTTAAAATTATGAGCGTTCATCTCAGAATGGTAATCATCTTGCTTGTTTTCACTAGTAAATATTAATAGTGCATTAGGCTCAAAACCATTCTCACTTCCAGCATGCACAATTATCCATCTTTCTTCATCATCTTGTTGGACACCATAAATATTAGTAGACTGCCAACATTTTGTAACTTTGTAGGACTCGTGTATGTAGCTCTCATCTAAATAAATAATGTTTTTTGGAGCTCCTTGGACAATCTTCGGTCTTCAAGGATGTGCTTTAAATAATACTCACGTTTTGAAGCAATAACTGGTTTTTCTATGAGAGCCAGTCTGTTTGTTTGGCATTTCTTAAATTTAAAGCCAATAGAAATTAAAACTTGCCTTAAAAATACATGGCTGCCAGCAAAATTTAATTCTTCTTTCACCACTGCCAATAGTTTTCTTAGTGTAGGCACTTCTTTTTGCACTGTGTAGAAAAAATGAACTTTTTGACGAATGGCACATAGATCGAAATCATCGATCTGTTTCTTAGGTCGGCCTTGCCTGTGTTTTCCAGGCGTGACGAATTTACCTCTATTCTGCATACCTTACCTATAAAGCTACGATATGACAGCTGAGTTACTCAGTTTGATAATAATTTATTGTTGCCAGTACGAGCAAAAGCACTAGTTCCAAAAATATTCTTTTCATGACTTTCTTGACAGACTATAGTACAGTTGTGATAGGGGTCACCGGTGCTTCCAATCCTGCCGGAGAGAAATGTTATTATCATTAATTTTGACATGGTTGGAATTTCTTATCTCACTAAAATTAGTGAATTTTTTTCGTATAACGCCAATGTCAAAATTATCTCTTTCTAGTTTCCCGGTTTTTCTTTGCTTTTTTTGCCAACCATAGAAATTTTAGAACTGGATTTTTCAGGGTGTTTCTCTTCATTGATGACTTTGTACAAAATCGCTCAGAAACACCTGTCAAAAATAACTATTGTATAGGTTTAATTAAATAAATATAAGCCCATACATATGCCGTCATTAAAGTTACTTCACAGACCACACCACAAATCTAGGTATTTCAGATAAATTACAGTAAATTGAAGTAATTTATTATGATTCACTGGTACATTATTTGGTGATTTTAATTTTTCATATCTGGCATATCTGTCGCAGGAGTAACACGTTCATACAGCTTTTCGAATGTTATAATTGGGGGCTTGTAAACGTTTCTCTTCTTACATAAAAGATAAAAAACTTGGGATAACCTGCCGCACATCACTTTTAAGAGCTTTAAGCTGACTCTCCACTGTGGGATATAATATATATTATATCCCGAAATATAAATTATATCCCACGATTGCCCTTCACACTGTGAGGTATATCTTTTAACCAGTGTGCGTTCGTCATTGGACGATCTGACGACGTAGCGGAGGCGCGGAAGGGTGTGCGGGGTACAGGAGGTGAAATATAATATGAAAATATCGCTCGGTGGATCGAAAAAATATTCATAGTTAGGCATGTAATATATATTATAATCTCAGTGAAAACGGTTCCATTTAAAAGTACGGTGAACGATATTAATTTATATCTCGAGATGTAATATGAATTATATAATATCCCATACTGGAAAGTCGGCTTTAGGCATTTTATTTGCACTTTTTACGATTAAATCAAACAAAACACACCTTTACAATGAATTCAAATAAGCACCATGAAGGTTAGAGAACAGGAGAACGATCGCCGTAGAAAATAGTGTCCCAGAAATATGGACACCATAAAAGTCACATTCAGTCTATTTTTCCGATCAGATGCTAAACCACATGCACATCCACGCACAAATAAATATTTCTCTAATTTTTAATGTTTCTTTTTGTCAAAAATTACAAAATTACGGAGCATGAAAATTTTCTCACCAATGCCGCGGAGAAAATTTGTACATTATTCAACTAACTTCACCTACTTGTACTCATAAACAGCTAACTTCGCAGTCACTACTCACCGACGTCAGCGCCGCTATGTATTCTACAATTTGACAGGCGGGCTATGCTTTAGTACGTAGTGATAGTTCTCCTGTTCTCTAACCTTCATGCTAAGCACTCACCTGACAGCGAAATGTCATTTATAAAATGGCGGCCTTAATTCCAATCTTGCCCAGCTGAACAGATAAGTTGGGGGGCTCTGTAATCTCTTCGGTCGTGTCGAACAGATCAGTAAAATTGTTATTTTCCAATATATAATAGGATGGTATTAAATAATTTTGTGGCCTTATGTAATAAATATTAAGATTTTTCAATTTCAAATATATGTCGTATTATTGTTGATATCATATTCGTAGTTAAACTATTTATAACTGTACTACTTGCTATTTTTGTGGCTCGTAGAATTTTATAAGACTTAATGATTTTTTATATTTACAAAACATAACTAATTTTATGGACTTTGTCACGGCGGGGGCGGGGTTGAGTTCTGTAAAGCACCCAAAAAGTCGGGAATTAAACTATTTAACTATTAAAAGCGATAAAATCTGTAAAATTAGTTTCGTTTAATTTATAAGACTTAATTTTTATGACAAATATTTGTAATAATTATAATGCATCGATCTATAACAGTGTTAAAATATAGTTAAGGGACTACAATGAATGATGAATATTGAAATAATAAATGTTAAATATTAATACATTTTCATGAAAAAAGGAGTGTTGATAATAAATAAAATTTAATCTGTAAGTTATATCTAAAAATAAACAAGGGATATAAAGGCAGTCGGTATGGATTTATTTCACAGCAGTACAGTTGACACGGCAGATGATAGAGAAATGAAAATAAACGTCTGTACTCAATGAGCAATAATTATCTTCTGCGCATCAGATGTCGCTTGTTTGAACTGAGGTGAAGTTATTTGTTACGCAATATCATTGTCGTTGACAAGTTGCGTTATAATAAGAGTTTATCGGTTTCTAGACTATACAAATGCACAAAATAATATCTCAGTTGCTTGGTCTGTATTTTATGGCACATTTTTAATTTTCCTGTCGTTTTTCTACTTTGAGATCTATTCGTAGTTTGGTTTATCCGTTTCTTATGTAATTAGTATAACATTTAACTAGTATTTAAAAAAGAAACATTAGCCTTTACATTTTCGAAACAAATTAACTTCCCCCGCAATGAAATCTGTCAGATATTTCAACTCATTCCATGTGACGCCACCCCGGTGACAGAAATGATCGTGGATGCCGTCGTTAACGATATTAATGATTTAATCATTGAAGTATTAAGTGATACGTACTAGAAATGACGCTGAGACTTGAACAACTAAGTCTCAGGACACAGTAAACAATTACACCATAGAATACTATAATACACAATAGAATGGCTGTCAACCTTATTTTGTGAGAGGATCGGCGTCACGGCCGGGAGCACACATGCAAGCTATTACGTCGTATTATCAGTTATCACTACTACAAACACATCTTAGACTTTTGATTAATGTTTTTGACAGATAAATATTTCTTTATTTTTGTTTCTAATATTCACAAAATATAAATAGTTTCGACTTACTGGTTTTAGAATATGTCTCCTTTATTTAAATTCCATTTCCCGCTGTTCTTTCGACACGTAATTGCACAATTTGCCATTTTCCAAATAATTTGCATGCAGCGACGCTTGACACGAAAATTGGAAACGATTGATTGTGTTGACACTTATAGGTGTGAATTGACATGTTAGTGACATGTTAGTTGCTACACGGGATCCGCCCACTACCCCCATTCTATTATGTATGTATTATATTATTCTATGGTTTACACCATATGTTAAAGCCTAACTAAGTTTGTGCCCGTTACTTAGTCTGTGCCATGAAAAGGTACTCTGTACATCAGACAACGTACTACCGCACTGCTGCACACATTTCGTTCGCGATGTCTGTTCAAGTTATAATTATTATTATTACATGTTACCTCAATGGATTTAATAAACTATTTTCATTCCACGTGATGGAGGGGAAAGAATCTATCAGCCTATTTCGTCTCGTGGGTGGCGTAAAAGGCGACTAATGCGAAATGCCAGAAAATTCTCTTGGACACTGATAAATGGCGATATGACCATCTTGTTTACATTACACGTAAAATATTCAGAGCGGTGACAGGCGGCAGTTTCAAAGTTGTGACGACTGTCAAGGAAATCCTGTCTACAATGGAAGAGTCCCGTGTCGGAGAAGAGACGAAGACTATTTCTACTTCCTTAGATCACAGTATTAGATTATAATCATTTCATAGATTGACCCATTTAACTCGAATGGAGTATGTAAGATTAAAGGAAACAGAATCGAATGTTATTTGAATGGAGTTTGGGTTAACGAAGGTCCCTCTGTTATTTATTTTGGGTGAATAATTTTAAATAGAAGGTAGGTGTTGTTTAGAACAATGCTGCAGCTATATTATGGCTGTAGCACGAATGGGTAATCCCGACCGGGGAGTACTACGTTCTCACAAAATACCAATGTGAAATAGCGGGTTATTCCGTTTACCCTCCCTAAAGAATCCACCCTAGGATGGATACTCGGAAACGCGTGTATCGCGCGATTATCCACCCCAGACGGGGTGGATAATCGGAATTCGTATATAATATTTTTCTTCCGATTTATAGAAATATGATAAAAACTGGCTCTATATCTATATAAAGTTTATACATACTTCGTGTTTGAAAGGTCAACGTTGAAAGAAAAGGAGTACCTCACAGGATTACATATTGATTGGAATCTTGGCATAAAATAATTTAAAATGAAGATGACGACAAACTTCTAATCGTAACGTTTTTGGAATTGTAGCAAAACGCCCATTTCTTCGGTAACACATCTGTGGTAGCAGAGAAATTTAAAAAACGATTACAAATGTACATTAAAAGTGAAGATCATTTATCCAGGATATCAAATTACGTTTACTCAGAAATGAAATTAGTGTTGGTAACTTTCTTTTATAGAAGAGGGGGCAAACGAGCATGCGGCTCACCTGATGTTAATTGACTACCGCCGCCCATGATCAACCGCAACACCAGGGGAATTGCAGGTGCGTTGCCGGCTCTCTAGAAAGGAGTAAGCTCTTTTCTTGAAGGTCCCCAGGTCGTATCGGTCCGGAAAAATCGCCGGTGGTAAACTATTCGACAGAGGGGTTGTACGCGGAAGAAAACTCCTTCTGAAACGTACAGTGGTGGACCGCCAAGCATCCAGATGATGTGGATCGTATCGGGACGTTTGCCGCATAGTGCGTTCACGAAATTTGGCGGCTGTCTGCTGGCTGACAGGACTGCACACTAGTGCAGTCATGTCAATGAATGTTACGGGTTTGCAACATATCATTGATATGCAGAAGAAACAGCGTTGGCGATAGCACGCAGCCTTGTGGAACACCAGCATTAATAGGCTTGTAATCGGAGCTTGCACCGTCTACAACGACCTTGATGCTCCGATCTGCAAGAAAACTGGTGATGCAATCGCACAATTTCTCGGGAAGTCCATAGGAAGGGGGCTTCGAAAGAAGCGCTTTGTGCCAAACCCGATCGAAGGCCTTCGCTATGTCCAAACTAACGGCCAATGCCTCCCCCTTGGACTCTACTGCCTGAGTCCATCTATGAAGATCACCAGCTGGTCGACCACGGCGAAAACCGTATTGGTGATCACTAATCAGCTGGTGATCCTCAAGGAACCTCATGAGCTGGCAGTTTGCAATGGACTCTATTTTTTTGGAGAACAAGGAGGTGATGGTGATAGGCCGGTAGTTGGACGGGTCTGAGCGGTCGCCTTTTTTAGGGATCGGGTGGACGAAAGCCGTCTTCCATGATTTTGGGACTACGCCTATGGAGTAGGAGTACCGGAAAAGACGCGTTAAAACCTGTGCCAACTCTGGAGCATACGTGCTCAGCACAATTGGGGGAATTCCGTCAGACCTACTCGACTTGTGGATGTCCAGGGAGAGGAGTGCTTTGCGAACCGAGCGCTGTATGAAATGCACTTCCGACATGGAGCACTCACACCGCGGGATGGTCGGCGGCGTACTCCCCCTGTCATCGTCCACATCTGGAATCCTCGTAGGCGAGGTAACCAGTTGTGTCAGACCATATGCCAAGGCAAAATCATGAACAGATCTTCCCTGCATGATCGGTTAAACATGAACCACGCCATTCCGCGTGATGGGCGTTAAAGTCGCCGAGGATCACGATCTCTGCGGAGGGGATCTGCTGTAGCAACGAATCTGTAGCCATTTGGACGTGGTCGAAGAGTCGGTCTGTTTCGGCATTACCGCTATGGGACCTATAGAGGCACCCGTAGATGCGCGGATGGTCGTCCCTGTCTACGCGTAGCCAAAAGATGGACAGGTCCGAACCTTCAAGACTGCCCAGGCGTCGAGAACAGATGTCCTCGCTGACGTAAACGCAAACTCCAGCCCGAGGCACAAAGGAGTGTTCCAGTTTGTACCCCGGGTAGGAGAGATACGAGACATCAGCCGGAGAGGACACCTGCGTCTCGGTCAGAAAAAGGAGAGCCGGCCTCGCCGTCTCGAGATGGTAGTGGACGGCGTTTAGGTTAGAGTGAAGTCCCATGATATTGCAGAAATTCTTGGATGGCGTGGCAGGGGTCGCCTTGGTCTTGTTGCTCCGTTTGCCCCGAGCAGTTTTAGTCTTGAGCGGAATTTTGCCCCCCCCCCCAGATATACGCGGGCCAGCCTGAGCACCCACGCTCAGGAGTGGAGAAACATGGTCGTGGATGCTCAGCGAGGGATTCTCCAGGGGTGCTGGTACCCTCTTGGGGTAGTCTATCATCATTTAATTCCGCTACCATGTTGATGGGGGGGGGGGATTTGGGCCTCCGGCCACCTGCCCTCACCAGACGAAACGCGGAAGCAGAGCTTCCACTTCACGCCGGTATTCTGTGAGGTCCTGGTACCACCCCGGTTTGAGCCGGCCCATACGTGCAACAGCAAAGCTGCCGCGTGGCTCTACCACTGTTAAACTGCGTGGATATATTGCGGAATTTATAACCAGGAAGTTTAATTTTATATAAATACTACACGTAATACGTGGACGTTATTAGGCTATAACAGTAACGGTAATGGCAATACGTAACAAGTTTTTTGATAAAGTTTGTGGTTAAAAAAAATTAATAATTAAAGTATATATGTTGGACTGCATTTGGAGTAAAAAGACGGAAGAACAAAAAAAATTTTTTTCCGATTATCCACCCCAGCCGTCTGGGGTTGATAGATGAACACTCTTCCGAGTATATCCACCCTAGGGTGGATTCTTTACAGTGAATAAACGGAATAACCCGAAATAGAAGCTGAATGCCAAATGCTACGTTTCGTACGGTGAATTGTAGAGAACCGGCAACCCTTTTTACTGGAAACGAGGCATCTTAGTCCTCAGAAGTGACAATGCATCTGCATTTTGATTCTTAATCGAGGATAGATGTGAATTTCTATGGGCTACAGCTTCCACCGTTATTTTAATAAATTAAGACATTTTTAAGGTACCCCGTACTTAGGTTCCACAATCCACAAGAAGAGGTTAAGGTTGTATATTAATAACTACACGTAAGTATAGTAAATAAAGACGGTTTTCTTAGATTAATTATCACCAATAAATGGACGCTCGAAAATCATATGTAGTGAAGAATAAAAGATTTGCGTTTTTTTGACAAAAAAAAAATAATTACTAGAAAGTTTAGCGAAAATTGGAACAAAGGTTAGGTACACCTTCATCATTGGATAAAACATATCTATCAAATGCTGACCCCCCCTCCGCCTCCCCCCACCCCCCGCCAAACTGGAGTGACGACTTGATAAAACATGCAGGTAGTAGATGAATACAGGTGGCTTAGAAACGCACTTTGTGGCACTTTATAGTAGCTTATGTTTAGCAGTGGATTTGTCAGGCTATGATGGCTGCTAATTTGAAAGTATGCGGTAAAGGTTCTACAGACCTTAAGTCATTACTCATGCTTCACTTTGCGTGCACTCTAGTAAAGTGAAACCGAGCTACGCGGTGTTTCGGTCCTCCAATCTTACACTGATAAGTCCATTCACTATTGTAACCCGTCTTGCAGTTTTCAACACCGATGTATCACGACCGTAGCATTTTACAAAATTTATTTATTTAGCGACAACCTACTAATTTCTCTACAACTCCGAAATATGAAAAATGTACGTCCCGAATGCAAAAAAATATTTTATTATCACAGGTGCTTTTTAGAATGACTGTTTGTAATTTTTTTACGCAGTATGCAATAGTCTACTTTCCCACAATCGTATTTTGACTTTAATCGCAATTCATTCAAGGGCATCTTGCCTCGCAATGTTGACAGCAGAGTAGATCGTATAGGTATAGCCATTGTTTTAAAATATGTTAAAAAGCCTATATACGTCCCACTGCTGGGCAGAAGTCTCTTTATTTCTGAGAAAGTTTTAGGGCAAGGAACGCCGCTCTGTCTCAATGTTTATTTTTTCTCATTTCTCAGGTTTCCTTACAATGTTTTCCTTCACCACCGAGTGTGGTAAATAAGCAGTTTAAAATAGGTTATGCAATCCAAAATCTAACTTCAGCAGTTCAGATATTTTTTATTCCAACAAATAGAAATATTGTTTTCATGAAGAATTCGAGTGATAATGCTTTTTGTTAATTTTGTCAAAAAATATTGCCATATTTACATAAAGAAGCTGATGGTGTCTTGGTTTTCATATATTTAGTACGGTTTTTGATTTCCCTTTAATTAAAAAGTTAAAGGAATCTGCAGAGGGATGTATGATTAAAAAGCTCATAATATTACTCCATCAAAATATAGTTTTATTATATCATTTTCACAATACACGTATTTATATATCTATTGTCATATAGTGTGTCATACAACCTCTCTCACACTAGCCGTTTCATTAAAACATCACTGAATTTAAAGACATTCACCAACTGAAGTCAAGGTATAGAGCAGAGAGAAAAAGCATGAAAGAGTTCGGCTCGTTAAAATTTTTCAGATGTGTGGAGGATGTTTTCATCTGGTAAGAATGGTGGACAAAAGAGTTCCGAAATTCATGACGGGATAGATATACTTAGATAAAAAATATACACCAGATTTGAATTTAATCAGTGACTTCAATGTTTGACAATTTTTTGCCTGTAATAGTTGCGCAGTCTTTTTGATATGACTTCATTTAATTTTCAACTCTATTTTAAACAACATAAGATTTGTATTCGTTCGATTGATTCTTATTGACAATATACATAGTTACAAGTTTCCAGTCAATACAAATGTAATACGTATTATATTATTATAAATAGTACATTAATAGTATTCACAACAAAAGAAAATCCATAATCATAACAATTTCCAAAAAAGGAAGTTTCCGAAAGTTTACAAGTACCAAAAACTTTCTATTATAAACAATTTTATAAGAAAAATTCAATAACACATCATAAACCTTATAATTGCAATCTATGATTTATATAGGCATTTCCGTAAAAATCGGAAAGGGCGGAAACTATGTGTTACGCAATTACTAAAGACTTCTGATTCCATCTGGTTCTCTTACTTGGAATTTTTCCTCATTCATGAAACTTTTCGATATACATACATAAATTACACTTGGGTAAGCCCTCAAACCACTTGTAGGCCATACAAAACACCTTCCGCATCACTATCGATCAGTCAATTATATCTGAATTCTTTATAAATGGCCGAACGAAGACTTTTTACTGAATCTTTTATTCTGCACTGGGATTATTCACCAAGACTAGTAAAAAACCAGTACAAAGTCGTATCAAACAATCAGTTCAGTCTCCAATTTTTAACTTTCAATACAATATCTGCCATGAAATCTTACCATATTATAACCATCGAACATACAATAGTTCATAGCAAACAAACCATAATGTCAAACAATATTATAATAATAGACAAACACTAACACACAAGATTACTAAAACGTAGTCTTAGACCAGAATAATATCAATATATTTTTCTTTATTTGTTAGAGTATTCCATCTATGTTATAAAAAAGTTATATTATTAGAAAATATATACTTATTAATGTTCATAGCATTAGATTATATGTTAACTGTTAGAGATCATATTTTCAACAAAGATGAAACGTCGTCTAAATTCGATTAAACATCAAACACTTCATAAACAACTAAGACCCGTTTTAATAGTTTTGAATAGATTTAATATACACACGAGACACACATGTTCATTGCAAATTAAATGAGCGTATTTTCGCAAAAAAATGATAAAGTAATTTCGACACTAAAATATATTACATAAATATTAATAAAATATTTACTAACAAATACTGGGTTTTGTGTTTTAAATCGAATGAAGACCATTTTTTTAAATCAATTTTTGAACAATATCAAATAACTTATAACCAAGTTAAACAAGCACCTTAATAATGTTCAGAAATGTTTTGGTTAATTTATACACAGTCTTATTAACATATAGATTATCTTAAATCTTATTAAAATTTTTAGTAAAAAGAATAGACCAAGGTATATCAAGAAAATACTGTTGAACATGCAACTTCGTCTTTAGAATGTTGTGTTGTATAAAAATGTCAAATTATATAATATAATGCGTTTTAAGGCTATCTTTACACGTTTAATTCATATAAAATATTATTTTAACTGGCATCATTCACTGTAAAACGTGATATTAAACGTCAGTTATAAACGTTGCCTTACAGTGAATTTGCATAAATTCTAATACCATAAATAAAACAAAGTCTATATTTAGTCAAGGTTTTAAACAATATGACGGCTGTTTGAGCCTGAATTTTGTTGTATTTTATTGTCGTTTAAGAAAATATATTATCTGTTTGTGTGTTCATTTTTTCATTTAATTTAATTAAATTAATAATTTCAAAAACAATCACACCCAAATCGAATTGAAATACAATTACACAAAAATATAGTACAATTTCATTTGATAATCACAACTGGGTTCAATAGGAAATTTAAAATATATTTAGTGGACACAACACAATCATTAAAAACAGTACGCAATAATTTTGACAGCTTAGAAACTGTGGGCTTCGGCGAGCTTATGGTCCCTCTGGTATTTTTACATTCAATGCAATTTATTTCATAGCCTCGTATGTTAAAGTGTTTAGAACCGATTGAGTACGAGTTTGGGTCATTTAAGAGTATGCCTTTGAAGCGAATTTTGTCATCTGCACGCAACAGTCGAGTGTAATTACTAAAGTGGTGATCGAACATAAGAGTTATATCCGCGTGTCGTTTTAGTAAACCGCCGCTTGTTTCCATTGTCAATTTCACTTCGTAGCTGTATCTAAAAACAAAATTTTATATTTTGGTATTTATTTTTATATCCTTTATCTTAATATACAAGTGGTAGAATTAAAAATTTTGGACAAACCGACTTCAATATAAATAAAATGAAAACATCATCAATTGTAGCCGAAGTCAATTAAATATGCATTATTAAGAATAATTCAAAAAGCACTGGTCAGATCTTGATCTGATATATGTGGTCCAAATGAGAAGTACCAGCTTTCAAATAAAATAAAAAAGAATCATCAATCACGGGTCACCTAGAAAGAAGGTCTGAGGTAACACATAAAAAACTACTGTCGAATCGAGAACTTTTTTTCTTGTTCTTTAAAAATTTACCCCACACAGGATTTTTTTCTGTATAGCAGTTTAATACAAATTGCACAAAGACAAACAACGTAATAAGGCCATGAACTCTCCATTGCTAAAAAATGTAAATTTTGGTATCACATTAGGAACAGACAATAAACGTTTTAACATATTCAACTTTACAAAAACTTCAAAATATTAGTTACAAACCATCTATATTTATATATATATATATATATATATATATATATATATATATATATATATATATATATATATACTCTATTTAGCACTCTTAAGCATTTTATGCAATATTCTATATAAGCTCTAAAATATATCTATAGTTATATAGCAAATTGGTAAAAAGTGTGTAATCACGATTTAATCAGTCTGTCGAGAGTCGCCACTACAGCTAATTCTATGCATCGGCACTGCCTACGATCAAGAGAAATCAGAAATAGTCAAATAGATTTATTTTGTATTAAATTATTTACTTATAGGAACACAGTTATCCTTTTTATCTTGTGTTTAGGAGTAAACTATTTATGAACTCATAATTCAGGGGTCTAAATTAAAATGTCTTGAAGTGGCCTATATAATCCCGTAAGTGTCGTAAGAGGCGACATAGGTAGGTAAACTGAGACAGGAGATGAGCAGCAGATAATAAAAATATAAAATTCATACGCGGTAGAGCCATGATGTGCAGTTATATTAGTAGTATAGTTGTAATATGAATGGGTCAGCTAGACCGGGAAAGGACTACGCTCTCACAGAACACCAGCGTAAAATAGTAGCTTAATGCTGCTGTGTTTCGTATGGTGAGTGTAGAGAAACGGAGACCTTACTGGAAACGAGGCGCTCCATCTTAGCCCTCACGAGTGACGACGTATCTGCATTTTGATTCGTAATCGAGGATAGACGTAGATGTCTATGGGCCACAGCAACCACTTACCATCGGGTGGACTGTGTGCTCGTTTGTCACTCTATCCTATAAAAAAAGATAATAAAAAACTGCGGTTGCCAACCTGCTTGCCGAGCGTGGCAGCTATGGCAAATATCCGTCCAGTGAGGCAATCTATGGTGAAGGCATTAAATTTTGGATAGGTTTTAACGTATAAATTAATGACATTATAATATAGATAACAAATACTTGTCAGTTATTAATCAATATTGGAATTTAATCATTAATAAAATAAATTAAAGAAACTTACTCATTTAAATTATTAAGGTGACAAATCTTCCCGCTTTGTCTAGCAGCGCTCTTAACAAATTCGCAGTCATCAAACATACTTGAGAGTTCTGAATTCTGACAAAACGTCGCATATTCTTCCCCGTAATAACATTTGAAGTACTCTTGCAGAAAAATTGGCAACCACGAGGCGAAATCGTTCCACTGGTTCTTAACGGTTTTTAATTTTACTTCGCTAATATAACCCTCCCAAATAACGTGGGCGCCTTCTAACACCGCGCATTTCATTTGAGTGGCGGCCATATTGCTGTCGGTCCAAGATGGCGCATAGCATTGGTTGTAATAATCCTCCCAATTTATGTGATAATTGGTCTCCTCGTAATCCGTTATAAATTGGTTTTTCAGAAGGTTTTTAATGTTTGATTTGTCGTCGCCTATCATCTCTATAAGGCCGGACGGTAGGCCGTCGTCCTGTATGTCCCCAATAAGTTGATTCCCAAAATATATTAGGGTAATAACACCGATGGCGATCTATAAGAGAGATAATTGTATAAGTTATTTACATAGAATCATTAAGATACCGTGTGGTGCAGTGTGGTAGACCCCTTCTCCTCCCAAAGTATCATACAACAATGAGAAACTCCAGAAAGACCTGTGTCTTCCGACAGATTAATATATGTAAACCAGAACTAGAAGCAACATCAAAGGTGCAAGAAGTAGAAATTCTCTTATAAAATCGTATTTTTAATTAAACGAAGCTGCCTGACAGATGCTAAATATGTCACTTTGTGAAATAATGTTGCCAGGTTCACTGTAATAGAGATGCGTTCAGTCAGTCAGTTAGTATACGATGACTTGATGATTATGACTACAATTAAATTAACCTATCTTGATTGACATTGTGAAAGCTACTCTTATATATATTGTACGGCAGCACAAACGTGAACACTGCGACAAGTATGCCGTGGACGAAATGGCAACGGAGCGTGGAGTCACTGTTTTACGTTTGCCCCCTTACCATTGTGAGCTCAATCCCATTGAGTTGATTTGGGCGCAGGCCAAAGGGTATGTCGCAAGAAACAATAAGACCTTCAAGATGGAAGACTTTAAAAAAACTTTTCGAAGAAGGACTAAATGAAGTGACTGCCGAAAAATGGAGTAGCTGCGTGGCTCACATAATAAAAGAAGAAGACAAAATGTTTAATCTCGACCACATGATCGATAGTGTCTCAAACAAGTTTATAATAAATGTTACTGACAGTGACAGTGATGATATTATATCTGATGACGATGATAAAAAAAATTAATACTTAAGCATAGTTTTTTTTATGAATTTTCCCTATGACGACATACACTATGGATAATTTTCGCCTGATGAACTGACAACATGGACGTACCTTAAATTAATGTTGACGTAATTTTTAAAACCTTCAGTTAAAAAAAATATTTTTTTACCATTCAGTCGTTTTCTTTATCAGTCAGTCATTTTGTTCTCCGTTCAGTCATTTAGTCACAACACTATTTTTGATTCATCAAAACCTGACAACCCAGTAAACGTCAGGCGGCTTCGTTTAATTAAAAATACGACTTTACGGTCAGAGAATGTCCAGCAGAATATTATTTTTGTGGACGTGGCAACAATGAAGCATTATTATTATTTGACAGAAGGTTTATTTTCAATCAGGTCCATAAAATATTATAACATTACTAAATATAAAAGTGAAACTATTCAACTATTTTATTCAAATAACTGTATTTTTTTATCAGTTTGTATTATACTATCTTAGAAAAAATATCGAAAAACGCGCAGAAATCAACTTAGGGCGCGCGAGTAAAGGCCGATTTACACTTCGACAAGTACAGTTGCGAGTAAACTTGCGAACCTGGCGAGTTAGGTAAAATATATCGTTTGAACAGCAATTAGTAAGTTAGTTTCAACTTAACAATCAAATTGAACGGGATAGCCAGCCGGTCTATTTTTCGGCGAATCAAGTTCGAAGTGTTGCCCTCCCACGCGTCTCCTGCCACCCACAACTAAACAATGAGTTAAGTTCAGTGTGCAGTTCAAAATATAAAATTGCACTTACTTTTTTAACTACACTTGCGACGAAGACATTTGAACGCTACTGTCCACTTAACCGTTTACTGTCAACTGACCTGTAACTAAACTCGCTACTGTACTTGTTGAAGTATAAATCGGCCCTAATGAGTTCCCTTCCCTCTACCCATTTTTCCTTCCACTGCCTGCTGTCGTGTATACGCTCTGATGTCAGCCAGGTTTCAAGTTCTGCGTATGTCGTGGCTAGGTAGCATGGATAAGAGTTAGGCTACGGCTTTGGGCCGCGAGTTTATAACTCAGAACAACTATTATTATGAGCAAAAAAAAAAGACCACTTCCTTATAGGAAGAAGTAATTTGTTACAAGTAATGTTTTAATTCAATTTGATATTTGTAAATTATACATACCTGGAACGGCGTGACAAATTTCTTGGTAACTTCCGTCTTGGCCAACAAACACGTGACCCCTAAACTAACACCAAATCCGGTCAAAATTGATATGGTATAGAACAATCTAGAAAGTGTAATGTACTGAAGGAAAGCAAATATTGGTAGAGTCACCGTAATTACTCCCAAAAGAGGAAGGAATAGGAAGGAACAAACTAAAGCTAGAGTCCCTCTTATCAAACCATAAGTGGTGCACCCGTGGGAACAAGTTATGAACATCTGTAACCAGCTTAAGGTCACACAATGCGGTAATGTATATTTAAAGAAACCCTGCCAATCGCTCCTTCGCGCCATCGACACTAATATAACGGGTATAAGAAGAGAGAAAAACACTCTGGAGTTCAAGCAAAATTCAATGCTGTTGCCTAGTATGTAAGATGGATAATTGGATATGTGTAGATCTAAAAACCTCCAGCCTTGGTGCACTACAGTGTCTTTTTCGTACGGATATTTTGCCAAAACATTTATCCCGAAGGACACGAGAGCTAATAGATCCGGGTAAGGGTTGCCATTCGTCCCGAAGGAAAACAGCGTCAGGAACATTAGACAAAAGGAAAGGACGCAGAATTCCGAAAATGGCACCCACTGCGTCGCAATGAACGGGTAAAGGAACAGATTAATTAATAACGCCAAAAAGAACTGTACGAAAGGATAGAGGTTATTTCTAACGAAAAGATTCTCAGATTCGTCTGGCTGCAGATTGCCATCGCTATACCGTAGGAAAAGACCGGACCACTTCCTAAAGTCAATGAACTGCCTCTTGGCTAAAAGCATTTTGAACGTACAGATCACCATTGCAATAAAACTAACATAATACATAACTAATGGCACCAAATGGTAAAGACTGTCTGCATTCGCTGATAAATACGCTATTAAGAGTAAAGAAAGTTCGATATTTGATAGTCTGAACGAAAAAGAACCGAAGTAATAGAGCAGTTTCAGATATAAAACCTGAATGAAGACGATGGGATGTAAGAACGCCTGTTGGAACAGGGGTATATGGTCTAAGGCCTTAATACTAGGGTCTGTCAAGGTCAACTCATAACTGACTAGAGGTAATTCGCCTTGGCAATAATCGACAGCAGCTGAGACTAAGTTATCAACTGTTAAGTTGCGAATTTCATCGTTCCTTCCGACATGTTCTGGGTAATCTGTAAATAACAATCATATTATATTGTAATTTAAATAAAGATTATAAATAATCAATAGAATCAGGCGTTACTTTACGGAAATCTATGATAATAAAGATTTTTTTTATATAATAATAAAGATGTTTTTTTAATAGGATAGGGTGACAAACGAGCACACAGTCCACCTGATGGTAAGTGGTTGCTGTGGCCCATAGACATCTACATCTATCCTCGATTACGTAATAGTGGTTCTACCACGTATAAAACTTAGCCTAGGTAAGACACGTCATTTTATTTTATTACGCAGATTTTCGCTATTTAATTTTTAACATCTTTAATTTATTACACTAATTTTGTAAGGTTCGAAAACAAAAATTGGTGAAACTATTTTTTAATAGTTAAACTACGCAGGATTAAAACAGTCCTGCGTCCTATAAGTAGGAAGTCGCTGATAGGGTGTGTGTGTAGGCTGTACTTTTTTAGGAGCAATAATATTTTTCGAAGCAAACTTTTAAACTCGAACAAACTCCACATTGGTGTACTCTACAATCTTTCCAAAATTGTACTTTGTATAATATAAAAATCTGGATCCTGGATTTATTCTACTACATTAATTGCACATGGACTACTGGGATCAGCGTTGTAATTTTAATTAATGCTTTATCATGAATAATACGTGGTAGAGCCCATGCTGCAGCTATATTATGGCTTGATCGGGGAAGAACTATATTCTCACAGAATACCAAAGTGAGTTAATAGCTTAATGCTGCTGTATTTCGTGTGATGAGTGTAGAGAAACGGAGACCATTTTTACTGAAAACGAGTCATTCCGTCTAAGTCCTCAGGTGTGATGACACATCTGTATTTTGATTCTTAATTGAGGATAGATGTAAATAGATATCTATGAAACAAATCTTTTTCTTTAACCTTACCTCCACACTAGGATTTTCTCCTGTATCGTAGGGGCAGTATACATACAATAATATGACACGGACAAACATCCAGAGCGGGAATAATTATTTGTAAGCCATACTCCGTGAGGGATTCGAACCCGATGCAACTCATTGTTAAGCCGCTACGCCACAGAGCCGTCAAACTCAGCATCCACTTACCATCAGTTGGACTGTGTGCTCGTTTGTCACCCTTATTATATAAAAAATAGGTTCTAGTTGCCAATTTGTTTTGGCTCACGAAACGGACATACGGAAAGCAATTGTAAACTTTATCGCTTCTACGGATTAAACGTTTTATTACCGCATAATACATAATATAGTTTGCAGAAAAATAGGCAAAGATAAAAAGATGCAACAGAAAATAATTAGATTAAAAACGTAGTTTCATTTTGCAAAAATTTATATATTTTTTTAAATAAACATCGTAGAAACATTTCAAGCATCTAATGTTATAAGCAGAAAAACAAGATAATCAGTGAAAGGTGTTGTAAAATTCCAATATTTACGTACCTTCTACACTAGCTCGTGTAGTCCGTAAGGTCCCATTTACATGTATTTGGTCACCGGCCTCGAGGTGAGATGGTTCTAAGGCTTGCTCCCCGTCTAAAGCGCGCGCTTCATCTATAATTCAATTTTATTGCAATTAAATTCACCTTCGACTAAAATTCACCGTAACGTAGGCGTGGACATATTTATATAAAGTAGTCAATTCGGGTTATTCCGTTTATCCACCCTAAGAAATCCAATTTAAAACAAGGAAGTGTAATTTGTTGTAAAAGGAATATGTTATATGATTTTTGTTTAAGTTTGTGGTTATTAAAAATTAATCAATAATATGTTAAAGAATATATTTTCTGTTGAACTGTAAGTACTTGGGGTGGAAAGGCGGAACAACAATCTAAAAGTGAATTCCAATTATCCACCCCGTCTAGGGTAGATAAACGAACATGCGTTTCAGAGTATCCACTAAGATGGTTTTCTTAGTATGTATAAACGGAATAATTCGTCAATATTGCAATATCCGCATAAACGTTACATCAACCGCCCGTGGGGTACAACCTACAACGAGTCACTGTTTACACATAGAAATGTGTATAATAATGTACTCAGTATTTATCCCTTCCATGTGGAAATCTATAGGGGGGACCTAAGTTCAACAGTATACCTTTGATAGATTGTATTGAAGCAAAATAACTAAGACAAAATCGGATAACATAATCATGTTTGTTACCTTGTGATTCTTCATCAGTCGTGTCATCATCCGGATCTTTCTTGAGGGTAGTTGTACATATCTCGCGTATACGCCTTTCCAGCTGTGCCGTTGTTATGTACTGTTCACCGTTTGATAAACTAAAAAAAAGAATAAAAATATATGTATGTATGTACTTTTTTCTTGTTAATGTGTTGTATTTTGACCAATCATCAAATTTTTAACACAAAAAAATTCATTTAAAAATTACCTGATAAGAAGGAAACTCACCTAGCGAAAAGGTCCCTGGCGGCTTTCCTCGCGACTATTTCTTGGCGACTGGCGGCCAGGCATGATTTAGCGCGCACTATTGACGCGCTGTCCTCGTCTATCACGCCACTGCGTATACATCTGTGAAAGATGATGATAGTGTATACAATATACAGTGGTTATTTTTCATAGAGTACCCAAATTTTATATTAAGTTCAAATATATAAATAATGATTCAAAATACGAGTAAATAAGGCCTCATACTTTTATTTCAAATTATCTAAAATTTAATGTGATTTATGGGAAACAACTACGCGTATACGCGCGCTCCTTTGTGTGCGATTTAAGGCGACACCGCGAAAAAATGCACCTCCTTTCATCGAATAGTATAGGACTATGACACCACTAACGAAAGTGGAATTTTGATACAGGTAAATTCAAGTCTTTATCTTGAATTAGCTTGTTCAAAACACGATTGTATAATTTTGACTCGATCATAATTATTTGTGAAAACATCTCTAAAAAATCACTATAGTTGAAATTGTAACGAAATTACTTTAATCTATATGCTTGGGAATCACTCAAATATATTCATAACATCAATATTCATAATTTACTTGCTCATTATTTTGATTACTTAAATCAATAAATTTTTAAAAAATATTTTAAAATTCTGACAATTTCTAAAAGAGGTTTTATTCGTCGCGGGCGCTGCGCAATTTTAGACCTTATGACGGCGTTTTTTCAAGTTTTTATAGAAATTATGTATTCATTTGGATCAGGTACGGCGATAGCGTTGAGCCACTTTTTCGATGTGTCGTCTTAACTAACAATGTTTTTGCCGACCGAGCAACCCTTACGAATGAGTGCACGCGTAGTAATAGTAAAATAGTAGGCATTAGATATTTGTAAATGACAATCAGTCAAAATAATGCATCACCATTCTGGATTCAAAAGATAAAAAGGATAGAATGGTTGAGATTTTTAAAACCAATTTTTCTTCACAATTCGCCTACATTATTTATTCTGAAACTTCTCTGCAAATTTGGCCGTATATTGCAAAATAACTCTGTACGTGTGCTAATATGCTGTATGTTAAATCTTAAGTGTACCATACATCAAAGCAAATGTTTTCAACAATATTTACATGCAACTGAAAACCTGTTAAAATTTCAAAGCAATGAGTTAGTGTTTGGTATTTTTTCTGAATCCTACCACTTTAACTTGCACTTTGTGAGAAATCAACTATTTAAATAAAATGCTAACTTTAAAAATTTTAAAATCCGCGTAAATATTAAATTTTCCTTTGAGGACAGGTCATAGACAAGGAAAGATTACTTTTTTTTCTGAATCAGAATTCTTAAATTTAAATTTTAAACCAAACAAAACAACTAAATTTCACTGAGTTTTTTCATAATCTAATGTTTAACAACAAAAAATAAGTACTACACAAAATGCACGTGTTTGGGTGTGTATAAAAAAATGTCATAACAAAACGCTGCTTCGCATGATGCTGTGGTCATCAACATTCATAGGAACGCATTTTACACAAAACCCCACGCTGTGCTAAACTTTGTCACCAACGTCTGATGGTAAGTGGAAAATGTGACCTACAGACACGGAAGCCGGTATTCAGAGATTTTTGCAATCTCGAGTTTTTCAAATATGAACATGCATGGAGTATCACCTTTGGGACGGCTCAGCAAAATATCAACTTGCCGCACTTGGCTCAGTGGAACGCAGAGCTAAGAGGCTTATCGGCAACTAAAAATTGGTGGAAACCAAGCTTCAGAGCTTAACTCACCGCCACCAAATTGCTCGTTTGTCTGTCTTCTGCAGATTGCACTTCGAAAAGTGTGCCTATGAGCTTTATAAGCTTATACCGCAATCTCCATTCGCCTATCGGAGTACCAGACGTATCCACACACTTGGTTAATGTTCCGACTATTCGCACTAAGCGCTATAAATCATCTATTATAATGCGCACAGCCTAGGAGTGAAATGTTCAGCCGCCGCCGTCTGTTTTTCCGAGTACCTATACCGTGGACCTCTTCAAGGTGCGTGTTAGCAGGCTTCTCCCGGGCGAAATAGCTTCATCGTAGACCTCATCTTTGCCTCAGTCCCAGATGGAGTTCAAGAGTGAGCATATTTTTAATAATAAAAAGTTTAAACTCAAATGTCAAGTTGAGTCAAAACCATGTTACACAAATTTTAACATTGCGAAATCCCGAATCTATGCTTGATTAAAAATCAAATTGCATTGTACTACTCCGATAAAATGCTTGATTACCTGTAAAAAGCCTGATGGTCAAATTAGTAATAAAAAAAATTCAACTGCGTTAGAGTTTTGTGAAAAGAGAAAAAATTTATACGCTCTGTGACGATTCTAACGTCACCCCGTATGTCCAAATACATAAAGGTCATCCATCACGTTCTTTAGTCTGTAGCTATTATCATAGAATACTATAATACACAATAGAATGGCTGTCACCCTTATTTAATACGAGGGTCGGCGTCGTCGGGAGCACACATATAAGCAATTACGTCGTATTATTACTACTACAAACCCGATTCGCTATGTTGACAGACTGAGTAAAAACATTTTAAACATTAAACATTTTAGACTTTTGATTAATGTTCAAGATCATTATTTAAAAAATCGTTTAAATTTTAATACATATTTATTTTAAATAGTGTGCAATTTGGCATTTTCAATTGGAAACGATTGTAATGTCAAACACATCTCGTGTTGACAATTATACGTGTGAATCGACATGTTAGTGACATTTTAGTGGCTACACAGGCTCCGCCCACTACCCGTTCTATTATGTATGTATTATAGTAGTCTATGGCTATTATGCTCAGACTACCACAGTTTTCCAATGAAACCTCCTTTAGAGCCAGTCGGATAATATAAAAGGTCTTCAATTCTTTAAAGACACTAAACGAAATACTGCAGCAATGTGATGCCATTTTACGCTGGTATTATATGAGGCGTGGTGTGGCAGCATCATAGTCCTACCTTATGAAGTTTGTTTCCTTTCAGATTAAAAGACAATTAATCATCACTGTCAGTGAACATTACATTATCGTATTATTTGTAAACCATGCAATCATGAACAGACTTGAAAATTTATCAGCACCACGGAATTATTATATATTTTTTTAAGTATTTACTCATTATTTATTATACACCGAAATACAAAATACGAATAGAAGCTAAATTTCAAGAGTATGGCGGTCTTGCCACTGAAATAAATCTCTTCCAGAAAATCTTTGAGTGACGAAAACAAAGATCAAGTGAAGAGCGTGTACGAAAAAAAGAATATAGGTATATAGAAAGATATAGGTAGATTTATAACTTTATTTAAATATTCACGAACTCACTTAGACTTTTGGAACTCGCGTCGTACTTTATCCCACTTTACTCTCCAATCTTTATATTCGGGAATATCGTGCATTGGTATATATTCACAATGAAATAAAAACACAAATAAGACCACTAGAAAGACTCTTATTGTGAAAATATATTCGTTAAAATCAAAGACGCACGAAGGCCCTTCTTATGTGAGCCCGTACTCATTACTAGATTCACGCAAATGTATCGGAACGCAAATGCCGCCATGTTTATGTTTACATTTCACCGGAATCATAATAATTCAACACCTATTACCTCATAACACTTATGGAGCACGCGGAATTGATGGATGATGTTTAGAAAAATAACAGGTAATACCGCATTTGCTTATTATACACAATGACGTCTAACTCTCAAACGACATTTTTCTAAAACTTAAGTGGCCAGTCATATCAAATTTAAAAATATTTTTAGTCGACTTCCAAAAATAAGGACGTTAAATATTTCTCATGTTTTTTGTACGCACGTTACGAGGTCGGCACTGAAAATTTCGGGAATCAAGGAAGTGACACAACATTACTATTTAAAAATGTATTTATTGCTTTTCGAAGTATTCTCCGCGAAATTTGACACATTTTTCCATACGATGGAACCAATCATTGAAGCAACCATTCCATTCGGAAGTTGGGGTCTCCAAAATGGCCGTTTTGTAGGCGTCCACAGCTTCTTCAGGTGATGAAAATCTCTGTCCACGCAATTTATTCTTTATTTTAGGGAAAGTATAGAAATCATTAGGGCTTAGGTCGGGGCTGTAAGGCGGATGGTCTAATAATTCTATGTTTTCTTGCTCTAAAAACTCTTTTGTTCTGTGTGAGGTGTGAGAACTCGCATTGTCGTGATGGAGGATGATGCGGCGGTTGCAGTTCTCTTTACGGAGTTCAGAAACGACCTGTGGCAAACAAATGCTAGCACACCATTCTGCATTAACCATTCTTTGTCCCTCAAGAGGAATAGTCGTAACATGGCCGGTTTTGGAGACAAACGTGGCCACCATTTTTTTGCAACACTCCGTGAAAGAACAATTTTTGTTGGCTTTAACTCATTTTCGAACACCCAAACTCGTGACTGGTCTTTTGTTTCGGGTTCGTACGCGTATATCCAGGATTCGCCACCCGTTACGATGTTATATACAGCATTTGAGGATCCAGCGTGGAATCTTTCGAGGGTTCTGACGCACCAAGTAACGCGAGTCGCTTTTTGCTCTTCACAGAGCGAATGCGGTATCCATCGGGAAAACAACTTTTTTACACCTAATTGTTCATGCAAGATTATTTGTATTTGACTCATGCCAATGTCTAAAGTTGCCTGAATTTCGCGGTATGTCAGATGTCGATCTTCCTCAATCAGCTTACGCACAACATCAACGTTTTCTTGGGTGACTGCAGTTTTTGGACGACCTTGACGGGGATCATCACTGAGCTTCACACGTCCACGTTGAAATTTAGCAAACCAGCGATAAATTGTGGTTTTGGATGGGGCTTCATCACCAAATGCAGAAATCATTCGGTCAATACACTGTTTTTGTCTTAAACCACTTCGAAAGTCATAATAAATAATCGCTCTTAAATTTTCTCGAGTCAATTCCATTTTCTCAACGACTAAACAAGTTTGACAAAACCTTGTGACAAGACCGAGAATCTTTTTTTAAATAAATAAATGGTATTCGATTTTTAAAACCAAGGAGTTTTCAATTAAAAAGATTTTAATATGATAGGAACAGTGGAAATATTCCATTCCCGATACTTTTAGTGCAGCCTAGGTACGCGATATCCTTATCAATAGATTTTTTATGAAATAGGTTGTACTTCACGGGTCCCATATAAATTTGGAGGAAATCTCTTAATGGAACTAGTAAGATGACTTTGAGATTGTGATAGTCCTTGATCCGATCAAAAGGGTAAGTAAATCAACTTTTAATATAAAGGAAAAGGCTGCCTTAAATATACTAAAAATAATAATCTTCACATTCTGATGTCATCTACGAGGGGTGATCCAAAAGTAATGATAATGAAAATAAAACACGGTAATTAAAGCTAAAATAATAATTTATTTTTCTACATAGTCTCCTAACAAATCTATACATTTTAGTCCATCTTTTTTCTAAACCCAGGATTCCTTTTGAAAAAATTCTTTGTCTTGACCCTCCCAAAACGCTTCAACAGCGACCATTACTTCGCTATCGTCTTCGCATTTCTTGCCTCGGAGGCGTTCCTTGAGCCGAGGAAAGAGGTAGAAGTCACTAGGAGCTAGATTTGGCGAATAGGGAGGGTGTTCGAGCATTTCGAATCCCGTTTCTTGAATGGCAGCCATCGCAACTGCGGCTTTGTGAGCCGGTGCGGTGTCTTGGTGAAACAGCACTCCAGCTCGCAGTTTGCCGCGTCTTTTTTCCTTAATGGCCTCCCGTAATCTTCTTATTTGGTCTGCGTAGTAAGAGCCCGTAATAGTGGCTCCCTTTTCCAAATATTCCACCATAATTATGCCTTGAGCGTCCCAAAAAACAGATGCTATAACCTTTTAACTTGAAACTTTGAATTTCTTTGGCGTCGGTGAGGAGGCTCGCTTCCAAGTCATCGATTGTTGTTTCGTTTCAGGATCAAAATGGTGGATCCATCATGTCATCCATAGTCACAAAACGGAACAAAAAAATTTCTTGATCTGTTTGGAACTTTTCGAGATTGACCCTCGAAATGTCAACTCGATTTTTCTTTTGCTCGTCGGTTAACATTCTGGGTACCCAACGCGCAGAGACCTTTTTCATATGCAACTCGTTCGCAAGGATTCTTTGAACGCTGCCATATGAGATCCCTGTGACGTCAGCTACATGCCTGATGGTCACTCTTCGATCTGCCTACACAACACCTTCGACTTTTTTCACGTTGTCTTCAGTGAGGGACGTGGATGGGCGTCCTTCGCGATGTTCATCTTCAGTGGATGTTCTGTCCAGTTTAAACTCCTTGACCCAGCGTGCAACTGTAGAATATGGAGGAGCAGAGTCCCCCAATGTTTCCACTAAGTCACTGTGTATGTCTTTTGAAGACATTTTTTTCAAACAGAGGTACTTGATGACAGCTCTAATTTCGTTTTTCTCCATGTTGATGTTATCTCTTTGACAGTTCGTATTCAAATGAATGTATCTCCCGGAAATCGTGATCTATTTATATTATTTTTTACGTAGTTAGCAAGCAAAAAAAAATTTTTTTTTTCGATTTTTATGCGGACCTGAAGTAACCGATTATCATTACTTTTGGATCACCCCTCGTAATTCATCTAAACACTATCAACATAGTTGAATTTGCACCAAGTTCAGAATGTATTTATTTTACTCTTTTTAGTTGTTTGTTTTCTTTTTACTTTTACGTTGTATATAAGTAACTATGTTGTGGATAATGATTTCTTATATTTACGCGAACCCTATACATTGATTAAAACTACTTTTACGGATTTTATCGCATTTTATTTAAATTATTTTTAATTCCCGACGTTTAATTAAAAAGCTGAAGGTACTCCAGGTTAACATTGACATCGGGACGTCAGTCACCTACACGGGGGACCGTGACGATAGGTGATAAAGATAGATGTCTGATTTCATTAACACTAATAGCATAAAACTTTAATGTTTGTCAATAATAACATACTAATGTATTTGTAACAACTGTATTTGTCATTTGTTCTAGGTAATTAAACAGTCTAATCATTAGAATTCATTAAAAAATTATTTAAAGAAATATAAGACACTTGCATTATCACAATATTTTGTACACGGGCCATAAAAAAGAAATAAGAAGAAGACCATAGGTAAAGGTAGGTGCTGGAAAGCACGCGAAACGTCGGGAATTAAAAATAATTTAAATTAAACGCGATAAAATCCGTAAAAGTAGTTTCAATCAATATGTTGTGGATGTCGAAATGTTGACATTTTTTTTATAGGATAGGGTGACAAACGAGCACACAGTCCACCTGATGGTAAGTGGTTGCTGCGGCCCATAGACATCTACATCTATCAAATCAAAATGCATATGCGTTGTCACCCGTGAGGACTAAGATGGAATGCCTCGTTTCCAGTAAAACGGCTTCCGGTTCTCTACACTCACCATACGAAACACACAAGCATTAAAGCTACTATTTCACGCTGGTATTCTGTGAGAGCGTGGTCCTTCCCCGGTCGAGCCGACCCATTCATGCTACAATTATACTACTAATACAACTGCAGCATGGCTCTACCACGTATACATCCACAACACAATTAAATAAAAATTTAATCTATACAATACAAATAAATAAAATTAATGTGTCTGTTTGTAATGTCGAAATAACAGCTTTTTACTAAGTACATGTGAAAGTACATACGGTGCTTATAACAAAAAAATTGATTTTTGTTTGTTTGTCTGTTTGTTACGGCTAAACTCCGGAATGGCTGGACCAATTTTGACGGGACTTTCACTGGCAGATAGCTGATGTAATAAGGAGTAACTTACGCTACTTTTTTGAATAAAAATTACTTGTAATCTGTATTGAATAAAAAACTATTCCATTCAATTCTATTCTTAAGTTTTAGTGCTGTCTCTGAATTTCAAATTACAAATATATTTGTGGCCGATGAAGGAAAAGGGGAGATCTCCCGCCGGGCAAGGTGTTCTGCCCGGGGAGCGGCCAACACTCCGTGTGATAATTCGGAGATGTTCTATATATGGTGTTTATGATTCGGAATGTTGATAGCGTGATTTAGGCTTCGGTGTATTTCGCTTGTGGCGTGACGACAGCGCCGCCACATCACCCCCCTGCTCAGACCGGAGGTCGATAGTGCAGTCGAGTTGTCGACGAATGTGCAAGTGCCAGGAGATTGCCTTGTAGTCTGCGGTGAGTCGAGAAGAAGGCAAGTAATCTGCGAGAGTGCCGTGAGGCAGAGGCGAGCAGTAAGGCTCAGAGCCGTGCCGAACACTGTATGGCGCAGAGAGTAGCTTGAAGGAACAGGAAGCATTATTATTCCAGTGCTGCGATGAACCTTGTGAAGCTAGATGGCTTGCAGGATATGAAGACTGCAGACGATATCTGCTCGGGAGCGAATGGGTGGGATATTCTATGACGATGACGAAGCTTGAAGTTTCCGAAGGTTGTTTGGTTGCGTGTTCAGATCACGTCGGTTAGTCACCACTGTGGCCGTAGAAGGAAAAGGGGAGATCTCCCACCGGGCAAGGTGTTCTGCCCGGGGAGCGGCCAACACTCCGTGTAATAGTTTGGAGATGTTCTATATATGGTGTTTATGATTCGGAATGTTGATAGCGTGATTTAGGCTTCGGTGTATTTCGCTTGTGGCGTGACGACAGCGCCGCCACATATTAAAGAATAAAAATAGCAGGCTCAATGATCGAAGATAGCAAACTCAACTGTTGAAGGCACTTGTTTTCAAGAATGACAATTTGGAATATGACAGCGCAAAGCGGAAGGGGATGGATTGGGGATATAAGGATGTCCTTCTTATCCCAACTCCCATACCATGTCTCAAATCTGTCTTCAAAAAAAGTAGGGTAACCCTGCTGATTGACGAATAACGTAGAAAATCATCAGAGGATTGAGAGATGGCAGAAAAAGTATCCAAAAACACTAAATGCAGAACACTAAATTCCCATGACAATCCAGGGGATAACAAATGATTTGATAATAAGGAATTAAACCATACCTTCTTAACATTCTCCTGGCCTCTGGATGAGCTTGCTCTGTGGCACAGATTAACCATTCCAGTGCTTGCTTAAAGTTGGATATTTTGTCAGCTTCAAGTTCTGTAGATAACGAAATTTTAAAATACAAAGTTATTTAGTAATTAGTGATTCAGTACCATATACTGCCTTGTTAGTTTAGTGATTGTAGTAGTGCGACTACTGATCATGAGGTCTTGGGTTCGAATCCCGGGTCAGGCCAAAAAATCAATTATTGAGTTTTTCTGTCAAGAAATTCTCAGTTGCTGCCCGGACCAACTTCCAACAGCAGTTGCAGTTGGAAGTTGGCGGTGTCTCACCCCCGTGCCTCGGAAAACACGTAAAGCCGTTGGTCCTGCGTCTGATCTTTCTCCGTTGTGTCGGTTTACCGTCCCATCGGAGAGAATGAGGCAATAGAGTGCACTTGTGCTTGCGCATACGCTTGCGCACTATAATCTTGTCCTGCGCTGATGGCTAGCGACCGTTGAGGCAAGCCGTCGTGGCCGAAATTCGGTCTGGAGGACATTATTACCATAAGTGTGACTTGCTTTAGTGGTACAAGAGAGTCTTGCATTCAAATCCCAAAAATTACAACCACAAATTATTTGTTTTCTCGTCTGATTCATCATCACCATCATTTTTATAGCCTTTCCCAAGGTAACAAAACATGGTCTTTAGTCACTTACATCTATCAACTTCCTGTATGCCATACTAGGTTCTCACTTCAATCAGGTGACGCTGCCAGTCTCTACCGAGTCCAGGCATCTGCACAGGAATGGATGTTAGTGCACGAGTGTGTGCGCAAACACAGTACCCTCTATTCTGTCACTTTCATAGTCCAATGGGACGGAAATCCTACAAGACCGGAGAGTGATCTGGCGCAGGACCAACGGCTTTACATGTAAAATACAGTATCAGCTAGTACAGAATTAAAAAAAAAATTGTGACCAAACTGTTTGAGTAAAGTAAAGAAAATTTTATTTTTGTAGTCATTTTTATCCTTAGCTCTATTTTACTTTTAAAAGTTATTATCAAAAAATTTAATGATAATTACCACACTTTTCTTCTAAGAGTTGCTTTGCAAGAACAACTTGTGATTCTGCACAGCCATCTTCAGCTAGTTGATTCCGTAACCGTCGCAGGGAGCCTTGTGGTCCATCTGAAGTAAGAAAAATCTCCAAAAGTAAACAATCATTAATAAATAAAACATTGATATATAATAAATGTGTACTGTTAATCACCAATCTACATGAATTTTCCTCTTACTCTTACTCTGCGCTTTCAAGTACTCTGGTTACTTTGACTTTTTTAATAATATTTTTAATAAAAATGGAATTTAAAAAATATTTATTGACTTTAAACATTGTGTTATTTTATTATCATCATCATCATTACAGCCCTTCACAAGTCCACTGCTGAACATAGGCCTCCCCCAAGTAATGCCACAAAGCACGGTCCTGAGCCACCTGCATCCATCGACTTCCTGCATGTCTTACCAGGTCGTCACTCCATCTAGTGGGGGGTCGCCCTACACTACGCCTACCGGTACGAGGCTGCCACTCGAGAACCTTTCTTCCCCATCGGTTATCGGTTCTTCGAGCTATATGGCCGGCCCATTGCCACTTCAGCTTACTAATCCGTTGGGCTATGTCGGTCACTCTGGTTTTACTGCGGATATCCTTATTTCTGAGTCTATCACGCAGAGAAACTCCGAGCATAGCCCTCTCCATAGCTCGCTGAGCGACCTTAAGCGTCCTCATACGGCCAGCAGTGAAGGACCACGTCTCAGATCCGTAAGTCATCACTGGCAACACGCACTGGTTGTACAATCTAGTTTTTAGAGATTGAGGTATACCTGACGAAAAGATATGCCGTAATTTCCCGAACGCTGCCCAGCCGAGTTGAATCCGTCGATTGACCTCTCGGTCGAAGTTGGACTTACCTAGTCGGACTATTTGTCCCAGGTAAACGTATTCGTCAACAACTTCGAGCATAGTGCTCCCAACAACTACCGGCATAGGTGTGACATGGACATTGAACATGATCTTTGTTTTATCCATGTTCATCTTAAGACCTATCCGTTGGGAGGCACTATTGAGGTCATTGAGCATAGTGCTTAAGTCCTCCAGCGATTCTGCCATAAGGACTATATCGTCGGCAAATCGAAGGTGAGTGATGTACTCGCCATTGATGTCAATACCGTATCCTTTCCAGTCCAGTAGCTTGAAAACGTCTTCCAATGCAGCGGTGAAGAGTTTCGGGGATATAACGTCACCCTGTCTTACACCTCTCTGCAGTTGGATAGGTTTCGAGCTCTGGTTCTGTACTCGGATAGCCATCGTAGCCCTACTGTACAAACACTTCAGCACTTCGATATACCGACAGTCAACTTGGCACCGCTGAAGGGACTGTAGCACCGCCCAAATTTCGACGGAATCAAAGGCTTTCTCATAGTCCACATACGCCAGGCAAAGTGGCAGATTGTACTCTTCAGTCTTCTGTACAATCTACCGCAGGGTATGTATGTGGTCTATGGTACTGAAGCCTTTTCGGAAACCGGCTTGTTCGGGAGGCTGGAAGTCGTCAAGTCTGCGTGCGAGACGATTCGTAATGACTCTCGAAAACAGCACGTAGACGCGGCTCAGAAGGGAAATCGGTCTGTAGTTCTTTAAGAGAGCGTTGTCGCCTTTCTTAAAGAACAAGACCACCGCACTTCTGCTCCACGCCTCTGGAGTAGTGCCACCATGGAGGACGGAATTGAAGAGCTTCTGAAGGACTTCAAGTACCGGTGTTCCACCCGCTTTCAGAAGCTCCGCTGTAATTCCATCCTCGCCTGGGGCCCTGCCGTTTTTAAGGTGCTGGAGAGCCATTCTAATCTCGCTTAGACTGACGTCCGGGATATCATCGGAATAGTGTCGGATAAGACTTGCTCTTGGATCGTTACTCACACTTGCGTGTGGCTCCAACGATGATGTGTACAGCTGCCCATAGAACCTCTCAATCTCACTCAAAATCTCAGGTGTCCCGGAAACGATGTTGCCACACTCAGTCTTCAGCCTTGACAGTTGGCTCTTTCTGGCAGACAGATCTCTGGCAAAGACTTTGGAGCCCTGGTTCCGCTCGATCGCTTCTTTAATACGAGAAGTATTAAAGTTGCGTAAGTCTCGCCGTATGCATTTGGAGATCTGTCTGTTCAGTTGCCTGTATGCTGTCAAATCTGTTGACGATTGCAGCCTCATCTCCCGTCTAACAGCCATGAGATTAAGAGTGTGATCGGAGAGTTTTTGTGTTCTTCTGCGGCGGGTCTTGCAGAACTTAGCTCCGACCGCATGGACAGTTTCCACGAGCTTGTCGTTCATATCGTCCACTGCATTGCAATCTTCTAGGCACTGGAAGCGGTTACGTAACTCGAGCTGAAAGGTTTCGGGATTCTGGATTAGAGCACGAGGGGGACGGAGCGTTGACTTCATTAGACGAGACCTCTCCAACTTAACGTTTAGGTTCAGTGTGCCTCTAACCATTCGGTGATCGCTGCCAGTTTTCACCCTTGCGATCACTGAGACATCACTGAACAGTTGGCGTCTGGTCGTCATAATGAAGTCAATCTCATTTTTTGTCGAACCGTCGGGGCTCGACCAGGTCCACTTCCTGTGGGGCCGCTTCTGGAAGAAAGAGTTCATCATAAAGAGTCCCTCTTTCTCCATAAAGTCGGCCAGCTGCTGGCCCCTTCGGTTCCGTTGCCCTACTCCAAATTTCCCTACCTTCAGCTCACCGCTTTCTCTTGTGCCCAGTTTTGCGTTGAAGTCTCCCATCAACACCGTGTAGTAGGTTTTGGAGGAATGTATGGCTCTGGAAATATCCTCATACATTTCCTCCACCTCCTCATCGGGATGTGCCGAGGTTGGTGCGTAAACCTGAATGACCTTCAGCGAATACCGTTTGGTGATTCTGAGTATCAGGTACGCGACCCTCGTCGACACACTCCCAATCTTTACAACGTTGTTGACGAGAGATTTGTGGACGATAAATCCGACACCTCCTTGGGACAGATGGTCGCCCTCCCGGTGATAGAACAAGTTGCCGGACTCGAGGATTGCCGTGTCCTCCCCCTCTCTTCGGACCTCGGATAATCCAATAATATGCCAGCGCAACTTGTCTACCTCTTCTTCCAGCTCCAGTATCTTCTCGTCAGTCCTCAGGGTGCGTGCGTTATATGTTGCCAGGTCGAGTCGTCGTAGGTGGCAACCGAACCTCCACCGGAGATTCTTAGCACCCCCTGCCCCGCCGTTACCATGGTCGCCACCGTAGCCAGGAATAGCGGGGCCGCCGGGGACTGGGGGCCGTCTGTTTGTGTATTTATTCATTGGGGGGGTTATTTGCCATAGTTGCCACGCTTGGCGAGCGGGTTGGCAACCGCAGTTTTTTATTACGTCACAGTTGTCATCAGGAAGACGCTGCTGCCCATCTCCTGCCTGTCTCCCTCTGTCGCCTCTTACGACACCCACGGGAAGATATGGGGTAGTGGATATTCTTAACCGCCACTACACGGCAAGTTTTTATTATAAATCGTAATTATTATAAATAAAATTGTAACACGGCTTTAATGTAAGCCCTAGAGATTCTTGCCAGTTCTTCTCCATTGTTTTGCTAACCGGTCTAGATTTTGACTTTAATAAGAGCTTGAACTTTGAAATTATATAAAATTAAATTGTGACAACTGTTTGATAGTAATAACTTAATACAAAACAATAGTAAAAAGATCGCCTTCAGGTCTCTGTATGTAAAAATCAATTGCCGTCTGTTGGTCTTGCTAAAACATAAAAACAGCTCGACTGAATTCGATGAAATTTTTTATGTGTGTTTGAAAGGGTCCCTAGATGGTTTAGATTCACATTTGTATCCAATGGGTCGCGCTGTTGTCGAGATACAGAAATCACCCGTGCGAAACCAAGGTGGATCACTAGTAGTTCATTTCTTATCAAGTGAGGCAATGGTAAAATTGGCCTATATACGTCCCACTCCTGGGCACAAACCTCCCTCTCATTTCTGAGAGGGTTTTAGGGCAATGAATTGACCGCCGAGCTGCCCCGATGCATGTTGGCGAGCTTCACATGTCTTCGAAATATTTTTTCTTATTTCTCAGACATGCAGGTTTCCTCATGATGTTTTCTTTCGCCGCCGAGCACGTGGTAAACCAGCACTCAAAATTGGATTCAACAATTTCATAGGTGGGCAAAGTGTATCATTTTTGCGATTGGAACATTTGCATCTCGATCACTGAAATGTTCTGAAATACTGATATGTTTCATTTGGCTCATTTGGATAATCGACTCAAAAGATATAAAATACAGAATGTTACGAATAGGTTATTACATTAAGTTACGTCGCGGGCGTTTATTACCGACTGATTCAGTGAAATGTTATGTGGCAACAATGTTAAATGATATAAGTGCTTATAGTATGTGCCAAATCTATTGAGAAAAACGGACGGTCGTTTAACCAGGGGTTACAAACCTTCAATATATAGGCACATTTTATATGGTAGTACTTTCTTTATTTATAATGATTTTTCTATTATTTATTAACTATTATTAAAAAGTTATGTAAAAGATGCTATAGAAGAAAAATCATCTATTGTTATACTTTATTCATTTAACAACAAAAAGCATTAATTTATAACACATATAAAGATTCGAGTGATAACGACACCGAATAAGTACGTACTTATTCAAAAGATAAACCTGTATTTTCAATATTATATAAGAACTTTATTTTTATTCAGTGCATGTGGACCGGCCCAAAAAAGTTGACGCATCTCTGGCTGCTATTTTAACGTTTCTTTTAGAACGAACTGACGTAACGCGCGTTTTGTTTATTTTAAAGGGATGAATTTGCAAAAGCTCAATAGGGTGATTATATTGCTTTAAATATTTTTTTTTAATATGAAACTGTTATTAAATTAATTGCTGCATTATTTACCATAAATTGAAATATAAAATATAACACATTTTTCGCGATGTACCGTAAGATTTTACGATGTTTATATATAGGTATTACATATAGGAGCCAGAGAAAATATTATTTTAGAAACAAAAAACAAAACATATGTGCTGACCTAGAAGTGTGAATAATATCAATATTTAAATACTGTTATCACATCTAAATTGAGATTTTTTAAGTTACGCCTTTTGACACTCGGCTCATATCTGAGGTCATTGTCCGTTATTCTCAATCGATTTGGCACATACTATAGGTTATTTTTATTATATAATATATAGTTATTTTTATTGTTATTTATTGTGTACCGTAATAAGGTTGTACTTATATAAAATCGATCCTCCTTCATAATTTATCCAGTCTTAGGACTGGCAGCTAGTACTTCATTTACGGCCAGCTGGGGTATTATTTATGATGAAAACGAAGAAAGTAAGTTACAATAATCACAAAGAAATCTTAAACAAAACTTAGTATGTTTTCGTAAACAGGCGCGAACGAACATAAACAATTTGACAAGTGCGTGATCATAAAATGACAACGTGTTAATGCAAACATTATATGCAAAAAACGACATATGACGACAAACATTATATGCAGTCATTTTTACATGCATCAATAACTGCAGCGAAAATCCATACGAGTTGAGTGATATACTTCTCTTTGTTATCTCTTTCTGACTTGCATAGATTGTAATTATTTCGCTCATTTATTAATTAGGCTCACTCGTCACTCTCGCCACAACTCAGTCGCCTCGCCAGCGACGCGTCGCACGAAATGGACAAAGAGCAAAGTAATGTTTCAGATGCAAATGATGCATTTGAAACATTGTTACTGAACCAATCTTTTAAATCACTTCAATGAGTCGGTTCCGTAAAGAGTTACACACTCCTAATGCCGCAGGGATCCAAACCGGGTTTGCTCGCATACTGTGAAATTTACAGCGAGCGCTAATCATCTGAGTTACCACGACTCTTGAGGAGGCAATAGTGATGAGTGGCATCTAATAATTACGAGTTCCATAAACCACACATTGATTAAGCTTAGTTTTTAAAATACCAAGTATAAAGAAGTCCGTAATTTGACCGACTTTGGATTGTAACTTCGCTCCCACACTAGCCATTTAATATAATATAATATATTTAGTATATTCATTGCATTTAGTTAAATAACTAAATATATATTTATTTATGTTTTAAATATAGCCCAGCTGTTACCCGCGCCTTCGCCCGCATGGTCACTGGGAAATGATCTATCCATTGCTTTTTGAATTGAAAGGAAACTGAGTTTTATAGATTTGTCAGATATGCAGCCATTAAAAGGAAACTGAGCAAAATTGATTCGTCAGCCTATTTAAATGTTTTGAAACGCAGCATACAGGAAAGCATGAAAATAGCCTGTTTATTCCAAATGGAAATGGGATATTTTTTTTAATTAAAGGAAACTCAGCATAATTATCCGTCAGGGATGCAGACTTTTGAAAAGAATCTGAGCTAAATTGATTCGTCAGTGATGCATTTTTCTGAATTGAAAGGAAATTGAGCCAAATAAAAGATCTGTCAGAGATGCAGCTTTTTGAGTTGAAAGGAAACTGAGCTAAATAGGTCCGTCAGAGTTGCAGCATTTGGAATTGAAAAGAAACTGAGCTAAATAGGAAATTTTGAATTGAAAGGGAAGATCTGTGGGAAATCTGATTAATTGATTATGGAAATTTTGAAAAAAAAAACTAACTGAACACTATTTTAAGACGCTACTGTACACAATGTTATGTTTTTCTATTTGGGGAAAGAATGTGGAGATTCTGGGCATTTGACACACGCGAACATGCTATATACAGCTGACCATGAGAGAAGCACGATTTTTCTAAGTTGACCCCCGCTACCTGTAACGTTTGCCCTTGCGCTTTATTAATTGTCATTGCAAAACTGAACTTAATAGGGAACTGCAACCTTTTGAATTGAAAAGGAAGATCTGTGGGAATTATAGGGATCCGTGGTATAGTAACATTTTCACCTTTTCCTACGCCTGTCAAAATTGTAGCACCGATTATGTTTCGTCCAAGATGTGTCACACGCAGCTTTGTCCCCTTTACATAACCGAGGAGCATCTAAATTTCGCATTAGCATGACTGGGACGATAGCATGAGGGCACACCTGACAACTCTAAAGAATTTAAAAACTCTACGGGATATGAAGTGCTCTATTCTGTGTCCATAACTGTGTCTACTGACAAATACTCTGTTATTTCTCCTGCTACTTCGCTTAATATATCTGAATTTATTTTGATAACGCTCTCATTTTTTGGTGCAAGAATCGCCCTTTCACATAACCATTTGTCTTCATGCATGTTGTTCGTTAAATCTGAATAAACGCTCGCAATTAATTCGGAATGACTCTGTACTAAATTACAAAAATCTCTCGTCAATTTAACGCAGCCCTCAGCATCCGTTTCCAGCATTGATATCATTATACAAATGCCATCTCATATTCGTAGTTAGTTTTTGTCACCTTGTTCCATAAAATAGACGACTTAAGGCATGATTTAATTTCATCTGCAAGTGTGTCCTTTTGAATGACAGGTAAAGTTTGGCGAAAGTCACCAGCCAGTAAAACCACCATTCCTCCCATTACATCGGTATTGCTGTGCAAATCCTGGAGCGTTCGATTTAGTGCTTCTACAGCTTTTTTATGCGACATTGTACTTTCGTCCCACACTAAAAGTTTGCATTGTCGTAGCATTATACCTCGTGCACTATTTTTGCTAAAGTTTCAGATCGGCGATTCTTCCTGGGCTAGATTCAGAGGGAGTTTTAAAACAGAATGTACAGTGCAGCCCCCGCTTAGCAGCATGGCGGCTATACCGGAGGAAGCTACGGCGACAGCAATGTTTTTATCTTTCCGTACTTGCGCTAATAATAAATTTAACAAAAACGTCTTCCCAGTTCCTCCAGGGGCATCTAAAAAGAAAAGTGCACCATTTCCAGATTCAATTTGTCCTAATACTTTGTCAAAAACTCGTTTTTGTTTAGGAAGCAAGGGGGGTACAAATTCGGCTACTTGCTGCTGCAAAGCTGGTATATCGTAGTTTGTTTCACGTATAATTTCATCACTTAGTTTATGTTCGGTTGTTCGCTGAGGGCTTATCATTCCAAAGTCGCTTAATTTTTTGCCTACCATTGCCATAATTTATCTTCAATTTTTCCAAGTGCTTCATTATAAATGTGTTCATTGTATGTCATGTTCGCGTGTCTGCTGTAACCTTCACAAAATATCTTCCGCCATGTACTCTTTATATTTTTCCCACAATTCATGTGCGTTAGATAGCCCGCAAGATAATATGAGAGTTGCATAAAGATCCCTAATTTTGGCTGGTAACTGGCACTGCACAGCTTCCTTCATGGTTTCATCCCAGTGGTTATCGTTTTCTAAAAGATGCAGAGCTTCACATGCTTCTCTATAAGTTGCGCATTCCTGACCATTGACAGTTTTAAGGTCTTTATATCCTGTAGGACCCCGAACATGGTGCAGCAGCAATCGTAAACAGAAACATTCAAAATTAGTTACATGGACGGTATACACACGACCAAGGGCATCTGATGACTTTACACCGGGCCAATTTGCAACAGGGGCGCCTTGAATACGGCGTTTCCACTCCTTCCTAAATGTGTTCCAAGTATAATAGTGGGGGACTTCAGAATATATATAACAACATTTTTGCCAAGGGGTCGGTTTGACAAAGTTGAAAGAAGGCTGTTAGTGTAGTTTTTGGCGGTGATGCAATTCTTTCTTGGAAATTTCTTTCGGTGAAATATACACACTCTCCATTTTCTAAGTGCAAAGCAAGGGGAGTAACTGTTGGGTGCCTTTCGTGTAAAAGGAAGTCAAGGAGACGCCACGCTGCCTCGTTACTGCTGACATAATGCCCTGCTTGAAAGGTCTGTACTTCATTAACGGGATTTGCCTCACCTTCACTCCTGAGATTAAATATTGCTTGGTCGCTTCCTTTATTTATGTACTTACAGATATACTTGATGTATGGATATAATCCAAGTGGTCATAGCAATAGATGCCTGGAAGGTAAAAGACTTCTCCAACAGAATACTGACCGACAGTATGGCAGTACTACAAGCACTGAGTTGTAATGTGGAAAACTCGGGACTAATATATGATTGCCATCAACAATTAAATGAGGTATGTAAGCACAATAATGTGACTCTGCAATGGATTGAGGGATATAGTGGATCTAGAGGCAACGATGCAGCAGATGAACTGGCCAGAAGGGAATTGGCTTCAATTTACATGCTCAACTTTGGAAAAATTTAGTAGACTGTAGACAAGCTAAGGAGGCACTGCCTAAAATAAACAGTCGCCTAACCAAGGTTCTAATGAGACTCAAGAAGCCACAGATCAGGATAGTAACAAGTGCTATCACAGGACATGGCTCTTTTAACAAACATTTGTTTATCATAGGTGTTACAGATAGCCTCCTATGTAAGGCATGCATGGGGGAGGAAGAAACGGTGGCTCACATGTTGCTGTCACTTCATACAGGGCTAAACATCTCAGCACTCTGGGATCGCTCCCCGAAGTTGCTTGCAACATCAAAGGACTGTTGAACTTATTCGGGGAGATTTCATGGCTTGAATAACCACATAATTCCTGCCCAGAGTTGTGGAAAACAGCCAGTTGTAAACTAAACTAAAGCGATTAGAAACCTATTGTCTATAAGTAATTGTTATTTTTCTTTTTGTTAGATGCTTTATGCTACAGTACAGGTTTAGTTAAGTACATAAATTTTGAATTTGGATGGATATATACCATATTTAAAGGATAGGTTAAACATATAAGAAAAAACTGGAGATACCAAATCAGAACACAGCTTTAAAATTTCGTGGTAATTCCACCATAACCCACCAAATATAACTTATTTAACACAAGTATAATTTGTAGTTTTTCTACAAAATTTGGTTACAAAAATATACTACTATTTATAAGATCTAGGTATGTATTTTAAAGTACTCATTTTAACTTTCGTTTTGCTTGTCAAATTTATTTATACAGAAGCTGTATGATAATGATGATGATATTTGTAATATCTACAGGATCCGTAAATCGAATTTCTATATCTATTACTCAGAAAGTCATATGGTCTCTTGGATGCGGTTCCAAATTGCTTTACACATATTTTTAGCCTTATAAATAAAGTTATTGTTAGTGTTATTTTGGTTTTAATAATCCAAGATTATAAAATTTTACGGTACAAGTTTAATATGCAATCATTATAATTAGCTAGCTAAGTATTAGTTATTTAGAAAAACAATTGTATATTTTTACGTACTGATTACTTACCATGAAGATTCCACCGTTTTCTTCCAACAGGCATTATCTTTACAAATTAGGTAAAATTTATTGAAATACGGTAACTATGTAGGGATTAAATTTTTATATACAATTAAAAAAAACAGTCAACAAGAACATGAATATATTTTCACATTAACAATAACTATTTGTATATTTTTATTTTATTTTGACAATTTCATTCAAAGTTCAAACACAAACACAACACTTGCACTGCCTGGCCTTTTAGTTTTAGTCACAGAGTACTTTTTTATATATAGGAAGTTTTAGTATATTATCTATGGCTGCGTTATGCGTTTTGCAGAAAAAAGCGTTAGCAAGCGCTTATAAGTTAAATGGCGATCGTAAGCGGTAAGCGCTATCAAATCGTAAGTAGCTATTTTCCTCTAGGACACGAAGTTAGTTTTAACCAGGGAACCTAACCTAATTTAAATATATGTTTGTAAAGTATTCATATTAAAAACTTACCAATCATGAATTTTTAATAACATGTATACATGTTACATATACATATGTTTATTCATGTCATTATATTACTTAAAACTAATATTGCACAAAACAACTTATAAACTCTACTTCAAAACAAAATAAATAAATAAGCAAAATGGCGGATTGTGTCAGCGCTACTGAAGTTAGCAAACGTGTCCTGGCCGAAAACTGTTTATAACTGTTATTTGTAACAGTTTTTTTTTTATAGTTTCGCCATTTTGCTTAAAAGCGCTTGCTAGCGCTTTTTTCTGCCAATCGCACCCTATGAGTTGTCTTGCTGCAATGCACACACTTCTAGAGGTGGACGTTGGATCAATAAACTGTTTTTAACGGCTTTTCAACGTGTTAACTGTTATTCATTTATGAAAAAACAGGTTGAAAATATTAGCTGTCAATTTACGTCAACACACTCAACGCATTTTTTTTTCAATATTATTTTATTAATTTCTGTGAGTTTAGTCTCCTTCGGAAATATTCGTTACTTCCGGAGGTTACCTTACAGCGTTGCGTAGACGCATCGGATGCGATCATGTGCCTGCGTGTGTAAGCGTGAGCGAGTAAAGAAAGTTCATTTGTTATGATTTTTAGTCTTGTGCCTGCTCGGTCATTTTAAAGATCGCTCCGTACTAGTTCATTTGGAACAGTGAACTAGTTCGTTCTATTAGCTCTATTCGATCATCAGAACTACTAAGCGGTTCAAATTATATCTGTATGTATGGAATCGCATTCTCAGTCAGCCGATATCTGCTCGAGTCGTAATGTTGTTAATAAAAAACATCCAAGAACGAAACAGATATTAAAACAATAATAAAAAGCATAAAACTCTCCCCAACAGTTGTTATAATTACAACATAACTTCAACTTTATTAAATTTTTACGCTATCGCAAGTGCAGAAACGAAATCTATCAAATGTTTGTTTGTATCTGTTTAATAATTATAACAAGTACAATAATTTGTAAACACATTGAGTCTTGCATCTTTTGGGACGATAAGCTAAAATAAATGTTATTGCATTGATTTAACTAACGTCTAGTCTTTAACGTCTCACTTCACACACTTCTTCGGCGTCTTGCAAATGTAGCTGTACGAAACAAACTGTTAGACCGATTAATAATCAGCGCTCGGAAACGTTTCTTCTAATACAGTGCTAAGATATATTTCCTATTCGTTCATTGTTCGCGAACTACACAAGACTAATAATTTTGTATTCAGTGTGTGTAAACAATCAGTGAGTTTCGGTCAAGGCTAAAATTCGTGCGATTATTTTGTTTGCATTACGCGTCGAGGACGAGTGTTATTAAGTTTAATTTTTTTTAAGTTTTTAAGTTTAAGTTTTACTGTAAAATAATATGTATTGGGTTGAGATTTTACGTGAATAGTGTTTTGTGACAAAACTTGGACATTATGTCAGCGGTACGTAGAAGCTCAAGTTTGTTGTGTTTTGTTGTTGTTGTTGTTGCCATATGCCGTTTATGTCAAGAAAAAATTAGTAACGAATCCACAATCTCCAACTTAAGAAGCCATTTTAAAAGGAAACAGTTAATAACGAAGGACGCAATTAAAATTTGCTAGAGACAAATAGATAATATAAAGTGAGCTGTGACTCACATAAAAAAGCTCGCAGAGAAAGACTCAGGTGCTAGCAGACAAAGACTTGCCGACGGTCACTTCGGAAGATTGAACCACTTATCAACCGTTATCTACATACGTGGTATAGTCACGCTGCAAGTATATTAGTAGTATAATTGTGACACGAATGGGTCGGCTCGACCGGGGAAGGACCACGCTCTCACATAATACCAGCGTAATATAGTAACTTTATGCTGCTGTGTTTCGTATGGTGACTGTAGAGAACCGGAGACCCTTTTTACTAGAAACGAGGCATTCCATCTTAGTCATCACGGCTGACAACGCATCTGCATTTTGATTCGAACCTAGGATGGGGCCTATGTCCTATGGTCCTATGGTCTGTGGGCCACAGCAACCACTTACTATCAGGTCGACTGTGTACTCATTGGTTACCCTATCCTTTAAAAAAAGTTATATGTTGGAACTATTCGAAGAGGTGACAAGAAACGTGAGTGGCCATAAATATTTGACGGGTGGATATGTAATAATAATGACATGTTGCCTGATAGAACCTTATAAGAAAATATGAGAGAAAGGGAATCTAACGTCAATTGTCCATGATATAGTTTCATTGTTAAAATCAGGTTTATCAGACAGATTCAAAGGGATGGAGCAAAGTGACACATTTAGTTTATGTACTTTCTTGAACCCTTGATTTAAGATGCAGGGATTCGCAGACCATGCTTAAGCTGTCAAAGCAAAAGATAGAGTACAAACGCTCGTCGCCACTGAAATATCCAAAATTGATGCTGCACCACTGGCCCTAACTTCAAATCAAAATGAATCAACAAGAACTAGGAATGAATACAATCCCAAGGATATTTTTGATCAAATAATAAGGGCACCTTCTACCACAGGTATTCCGTTATCTAAAGCCATAAAAGAAGTGGACACCTATGTGGTCGATGACTTATTACTTATTACCAATGACAAATACTACTGGTGACTGTAATAATCCTTTGGAATGGGGAATACTTACGAATTTGTTCATCCAAACTTAGCCAAAATTTATATAGAAAAAGGTAATACGACTAGCAACATAAGTGCAGTGCGAAAAAACGTCCTCCAAATCGGGGCTGATTGTAATTCAAAGAAGAAGAAGACTAACTACAAGCAAAATAGAGAAACTTCTATTTTGAAACAAAAACTTAGACGAAGGCCGTTTTGCAGGTTATGAGATTTGATATGTAATTGTAAATAGAACAAAGGGAAAAAAATATGAATAATGTATATACAATAAGATGGTCTTTTAAGTACGCCTACATACTATTTTTACTCAGCCAGTCCTACGCCAGGAAATAGTACGAAGAAAAGGTAATTCCAGTTCAATAAACATAAAAGCAACCAAAACCAACATATAAAAAAACTATATTTAACACAACCTACAAATTAAAGTGAAATGACCCATACCAAAAAAGTAACCCACAATCAATAGGAAGTACTAGCGCACACTTATCATTTAGAAAGTATTATAATAGGTGGAGTGTATACTACTTTACCTATGGTGTAAAGGGGATCCATTAAAATTATGATTTAAGTATACATTATTCTTTGGCCCTGCAGAACAAACTTGAGCGTTTTATACAATAAACCAAGGAGTTAAATTATTTATACCTATATTTAATAATACAATACCTAAAAACTATGAGGCTAACATATAAAGATGTAGAAATAGACCTTAAAGATGTAACAGATAAAAAATTCTTTATTGTAATCAAACAAAAAGAAATAATTTAGTAGGTACATAGGCGAGCTTAACGCCGGTAACCTTAGGTAGTGTGGTGAGAGTCATAGGTAGAACCGCAAGAGAAAAATTATTAATTTTTTAGGAAATTGTAATATATAAACCAATAACATGGATCATCTAAACGCCCTGGTATGTAACAATAGGATCATTCTAAGAAGGGTATCTAGACACGCGAGTATTGTAGGCAATGAATTGGCCGATAAACTTGCACGGGAGGGTTCAAACAGTACACAATTTGGAACTGAGCCATTTTGTGGAATATCAAAAAGCCTAGCCTGATTGACTCTTGAAACACTTTACCACAATAAATCACTTTTTTTAATCTTAATCAGGGGTTTTGATCGTAAATTCACTTCAGAAGCCTTAGGATTAAGTAAAAATAAATTGCGCATTCTGGTAAGAGCCCTGACTGGACATTGTTGCCTTAAAAAGCACATATCCATCCTTAGACTAAGCAGACTAAGAAAAAAGGATGTGCTGGTTCTGTTCCTTAATGGAAGAAACCCCTATGCACATCTTAACGAAGTGTGGACCCATAATCCGCAAACACAAAACTCATCTGGGAAACTACGCACTCCACCCAGAAGAAGTGAAATTGCTCACAACTAAGCAACTCTTTCTATTCATTGAAGACGTAGGACTTATCAGAGAACTATAGCCATAGCAGCGATTACAATAGATCTTTTAGGTCGTAGTGATACTGGTTTCTCTCTCTAGATCTGCATAGCTGCTCGCACTTTAAAAAACCAATAACATTAATCAAGCAATTTTAAATAATGTGCTACCTTACGTTTAAACGTATTTATTGAGGGAGCATCTTTTAAATAATAAATAAATAATAAATATGGCTGGGGATCAAAAACTGTGAAGAATACCATACAAAGCGGTTAGAAGGTGTGATTCAGTTCCGGCGAAAACGGATGCCGAACCACTTAATTCTTGAGCGAAATTGTGATATATGATCAAACTTGCGCAGGTCAAAAATATAGCGTATGCACAGATTGAGCAGAGGATCGAGTTTGCTAAACAGATCCTCAATTATACCTGGATAAGCAATATCAGTATAATCTAAAATAGGAAGCAACAGAGAGTTCACTAGCGTAACCTTGGCCGTCTGAGGAATAATTTTTTGTCAGAGCTTTAATAAAATCATTGTGCTAAAAATATATTTTCAGACCTCATTAATCTGTGGCACCCAACACAGATAGTCAGCCAAAATTAAGCCGAGGTTTTTAACCTGCCTAGCATATTCTAAATCTACAACGTTTAGAGTGACCTTAGGTAGATGTTGATAGTCAAGTCGACATGTAATTTTTCTGTTCCCTATGATTATTATAATAACCTGTATTTTGGCAAGTAATGTATCAACACAGGAAATAAGCAACGGAGATAAAACACCGCTATGAGAAACACCAGCAACAACGTTACACAAACCGCAGAAGCTATCATCAACACGTATGCGTTGCCGGCTTCTGAACTGATGATGTTAAATTCAGGGATTTCAGAATTGCTAACAAAATTTCATTGGCAACACAATTAAAGATGTTACTAAAGTCTAGAAGGACAAGAAGAGTAAGTTACGATTATCCATCGCAAAGCGGATATCATCAGTTATTTTATAGTGGTCGAAAACCAGACTGAAAAAGATCGTTTTTGTTTAGAAATATTTGTGAGGTGGCTATGAACAACCTTTTCAAGAATTTCGGATAAAAAAGAGAGGATAGATATTGGCATATAATGGCAGAAATTAGTAGGAATAGTGTTTGTTGGGACAACACAGTAAAGGGAAAGAGGTAATATCTTTAGTGGTATCGCTTTTAACTGTTCAATCCACTGTAACTGACAAAGAGCAAAAGTGTTTGTTGAGCGCTGATAATTCAAGTTAATGACTAAAAGCCCAGGCTACGCAATAACTTCCATATATTTTGGGTACAGCAGGTATCAATAGTATCGTGAATGTGAGCGGCGATTCCATGATTTTTTAAATTTTTCCCAGTTCTCATTATTAGGCAAGCGTTTATGTTTTATTTTTAGGCAGTCTCTATGTGCCATAAATAATCGAATATATGATATTAACTAAGGTGCTGGTGCCCGTTTCACTCAAACTGGTCCTAAAGGCGCTACTTTGTCATAAGATGTCATTATAATGTTATTGAATAACTTTAGTTTATTGTCAATATTATTAGTGTTATAAAAGTCTGCCCATTTATCACTGCAGATCTCATACTTTATAATATATTAGATGATTCATACGGACAAGGTTACGCAGAAAGACAATTTTTGGAATTGATTTAGTGGACTTAAGAGCATATGATACGAAAATTAGATAATAATGGGAAAAATCAAGAGCCATGAATTGACTATGTAGAGATATATGATCAGGATGAGAAGTAAGGATTAAATCCAGTGAAGAGTGAATGTTATTGATTTGATAGGCGGATTCAAACTCAAGAATTTTAATATTGCTTGATGCAGATATATGAGTTTAAACTTATTCGATCTAGCATCATTTCGAATGAGGCATGTGTTAAAATCACCCATGAAAATGAAGTGGCAGTTATTTGGGAAATGCGTCTCAATCAGTTGTTCCTAATCATTGAAATAATTTGAAGAAAGAGGTGCATACAAAGCTCCTAGTACGAAAGGTGTGTTGCGTACCATTATTTTCAATGATTATAGATTATAATTAATTTAGAATAAACCTCAGGCGATTTGGAAACGATACTGCATGGTATAATCTGACCACAGGTATATGACAACACCTCCGCCTCCATTATTAACCTGTTATTCCTAATGAGATGATAACCAGGAAGATTGAACAAAGTAGATGGTAAGCTAGGTTTAAGAAATGATTCTCATATGAGTCATGCATGAATAAAACTGTTTTTTTTTTAAAGTTGCAAGATCTGAAAAGGAATGTAGGTAATCAAAATACGTATAATAATTACGCTGGTACTTTATATTAGTTTGTGATGATAATTAATAACTGTCCTCGTCCTCTCTCTTAATCTCTACTTAGTGTGTCAAAGCTATAGAACAAGTGTCAAAGCCTTTAGAACTATAGCTGGTATACCATCTGGTCCACTAGCTTTATTAGCTTTATTCACGTCTACTCGTAGACACCGCAAGATTTTGAGAACCTCTTTATTTGTGATACGAACCTCTGACATAGTGGTCCCGCAGTGAGGTAATTTAGGTGGAATGTTGTTGCCACTGTCCAGAACGTGAATTATAGGCAAATAGAGATGCGAACAAGTCCGCTTTCTCATTAGCCGTAAGCGCCAGTGTGCAATCCGGTTTTACCAGCGGAGGCAGTGAAGGCCGACAGAAGTTTGTCTCGACTGCTTTGACAAGACACCAAAAAGCTCTTGTGCCGGATGGTCATGCAGGGAGTTTTGCGCCAATACGTTTAATGCGATCGAGACTGACTATCCGTAATGCTTTTTTGTAGGATTTGGCGGCCTGGTTAAAAGTTCTCTTCTTGAAGCTGATAGCCGTAACTTTGTGGTTTCAAACGGCAACCCAGGACAGATACGCTAAATACCTGCGTTTTTCAGCTTGAGCGCATTCAGCGTTAAACCATGGGTGAGCTTTGCTACCGATGGGAGCCTCAGAAAAGGGGATAAAATACTCCATAGCTTGACGCAACACATCTGTTGTTGAATTCGCGCAGCTCGACGGATCCACAGAAGAGAAACAGACCTCTGGCCAAGGATAGGATGCAAAATAGTGTCGCATGTCATTCCAATCACCTGACTTGTACCGCCATATTCGTCGAACACCTTGGGACTCGTAATCAGGTGGAGAATATGACGATACAGATTTCAACAGACAGTGGTCAGATGTACCCAAAGGAGAGGTAACCTGTACTGTATACCTGTCTGGTTTGGTAGTCAGTAGAAAATCCAAGCAATTGGCGGTGTGACCGTCTATATCGGGTACCCTGGTCGCTTCATTTACCAGCTGAGAATGACCTAGCGTCAAGGTAAAATTCCACGTTTCTATTCCAGCATGGTCGGTCTTCTGGTATGGGAACAGCCAGTCTTGGCGACAGGCGTTAAAGTCGCCCAGAAAGACCAGCTGTGCAGTAGGATACCGACTAAGAGCCACATCAGCAGCCTCACTAAGGTGATCAAATTATCGTGTTGTCTCCTGCTCACTGCTATGCGATCGATAGATACAGGCATAAAGGATTTTTTCAATACCTGTTCTAACATTACCTAGATTGTCAAAAAAGTGGGGTCTTCAAGGTGACGGAGACGATGGAAGCATATGTCATTTCGGAGGTACACACAGATGGACGTAGATGGAATTGCTGCTCCAGTGAGATATCAAGAACTATTTTTTGCTAAAAATTTAGAGACAGACACAAAAGGAGAAACCTTTTAAAATACTGGAAAAATTTTATAGTGAAAAAGAAATTCCCTTGAAGAATACACTACAGATGATGCTCCAGCTATGACAGGGTGTCAAAAAGGCTTCATAGCGTACTTGAAACAAAATTCCGGATGTGCTTAATGTACATTGCGTTACTCTGACTCATATACATCGACAACATTTGGTTGCTAGAAATTGAAGTGAACGACTGTTTCAATCATTGCAACATGTCATGAGAGCAGTCAATAAAATCCTTTAAAACAACACTTAGAATGACAGATTATTTTATCAGCTTATTGTTACTAATAATGAAGATTTTAACCGATTGATCTTTCACACAGAAGTGCGTTGGCTATCAAAAGAAAATTGTCCGCCTCGATTTTACAATCTGTTTGACTCTGTCGTAGAGTTCTTGAAAAACAAAAACACAGAAATGCGCGGGAACCTCATCACATCAAAGAATGATATCGCATACCCGACAGACCTAGAGGTCTTATTTTAAGGTCATTTGAAAGTCATATTTCATATCATTAAGCAATTTATAAATGAATTGCTTAATTATATGAATCTCCAACTTCAAGGTGATGACTTGAATATAATAAAAACAAGAAGTGTCCTTGCTGCTTTCGTAGCCAAGCTGCTCTTACACAAGAAGAATATCGGCAGAAGTGAGTTCCATAATTTTCCCAATTTATCAGTATCCTGCAACAACGACAACTTGCTTGTCTACTGCCAACATTTGAAAAATCTCCTCAGTGATTTCTTTGAAAGATTCCAGGACATTTTGAAGTTGGAAATACCAGACTGGGTGTTAGATCCATTTTCAAATGTTAACATAGGAGTATCATCCTAACCGGAAGAAGAACTTATAGAACTGACAACGAACGAGGAAATAAAAATCACATTCAAAAATGGCTACCAAGAATTTTGGCTACAAAAGTCAATCTCGCAGTTGTACCCTGGATTGTGGTCGATCGTTCAACGATTTTTGATAGCATTCCCATCGTCATATTTGTGTGAACGTGGATTTAGAGTTGTGACAACGCTGCTTACTAAAAAAAAGCGGCGACTTACGACTGTTTTGAGTAAAATCGAACCTGATATCAACAAACTTGTTAAAAATCATCAAATTCATTAATCTCATTAGATTAGTTTTAAATCTAAAATTGATTACCTGCCTATATTGTTTCTTTTAATTTGATTAAAATATATTCTTAATATTATTAAGTTGCGTTTTAATTGCTCTCACTGGTAATATGTCTAGTTTAGAATGTAAGTTTAAACACCAGAACCGACTAATTTAGCACACCATAACTAAATTATTTAAAGTAATGAAATTGTGGTTTTTAAGTTTTAGAAATGTGTAAAAATTGGAGCCGCTAAAAATAATTGATTTTTAAAGGGGCAGTAAAAGAAACAAGTTTGTGATCTCTGATATAAACAGATCACATTAATATATTATAAAACTAGAGAATAAAATAAATAAACATGATTTGAGTTTTAATACCATCTTATCAAAGAACATCATAAATTCATAAACAACAAAAAAAGGTTGGCGGAAAAATCGAATATATTATATTCATCTCTCAAAATCTTATTTACAGTAAATGTAAAGGAACAATACTGAAGTTAAGCCTTCGCCGATTATAAATTCTATTTACATGCAGGATATTCTCATTACTGTCACTGCACAAAGCTATTTCGTTAAGGGAATATACTTAGGTTGATTTTTAGAATTGAGCAACGTGTGTGATAATTTTAAAATAACATTCCAAAGTATGCTTAAATAACTTTATGAAAATATAAATGTCTCTTTCTGTTGTTGCTTATAAAGAGATGTTTGCCATATCGAACATACTTGGCACTCGGGTTGGCAACTGTTATTGTCTGTGGGTTAGACTGGTTATAAAGTGACAACCTCGTTCCGTTAAGAAAATTACAAGGCGGTTTCTCCATTAATGTAGTGACGACCCCAGGAAATGGATGGATACAGGTGGCTCAACACTGTGCTATATGGCATTCCCTGGGGTAGCGTAGACAGAGGATCAATTAGGTAAATTATTCGCGTATGCTTTTAAGATAGAAATAGGCGGTAGGTACTTTCCCTGAGTTACCAAATATAGTTCCATTTTCCCCGTTATAGGTTTATTTATATTCACAGCACTTAAGAGCGCATATTCAAATATGTCCAAGTCGAAATCTACGCGATCGCTTTGGAACGGCGTAATATTGACGCACACTACAATTTTATCTATGTGTGCGTGTCAGGGCGAGTTCGACGCTAGTTGCTTTTAAGCTGGCTTTCCACTATGGGATATAATACATATTATATCCCGAAATACAAATTATACCCACGATTGCCCTTCACACTGTGAGGTATATCTTTTAACCAGTGTGCGTTCGTCATTGGATGATCTGAGGACGTAGTGGAGGCGCGGAAGGGTGTGCGGGGTACAGGAGGTGAAATATAATATGAAAATATCGCTCGGTCGATCGAAAAAATATTTATAGTTTGGGATGTAATATATATTATATCTCAGTGGAAACGGTTCCATTTAAAAGTACGGTGAGCGGTATTAATTTAAATATCGAGATGTAATAGAAATTATATTATATCCCATAGTGGAAAGTCGGCTTTAGTTGCACGAATCATTTTTATATTATTAGAACTAAAAGAATAAAAAAATAATTTCCACATAATATAGTATATAGAAAATAGAAATTGGAGGCTAATATGTTGAAATTGTTTTATTCTTTTAGTACATTGAAGTCGGCTTTACATTTTCACCCTATTGAGTATATTATAAAATATGTTCTAATTAAAAATATGTACTATATAAAATATATATCATTTGATAAACTTTTATTCTGTTTCATAATGTAAACATAATTCATCAAACTAACAATTTCATTAGTGGAATAATGGAAAATTTATGGTAGGCAGTGCGATTATGACAACTTTTCGAATGCACGGCGTGATGTTAAAGAATATGAAGCTTTATGCTATGAACAATTTATTAATCAAGCTGAGAGAAATATTCGAGTTAACCCCAAGTACTTTTGGTCGTTCATTAAATCAAAGCGAAAAAGCTGTGATATACACATGCATCGGAGGGTCAGACAATTGCTGATCTATTTAATTCATTCTTCCATTCTGCATTTGAGCCACCCGGCAATAATGACATGAACTGCGATATGGAAAATAATAATTGTATAATTAATTGTGTTATTTTTAAATTAACATTATTATTTTAAATTACATTGATAACGTTAAAGTCGAAAAATATTTGATGAATCTCGATATTAATAAAGGTATTGGCCCCGATGGTATTCACCCTATCTTTCTCAGACAATGCAGTAAACACTTAGCGGCTCCTCTTTCATTACTCTTTAATATATCTTTGAAACAAGGTGTTATGCCCTTGCTTTAGAAACAATCCTTTGTTGTTCCCATATTCAAGTGCGGAGACAAACACAATATAGCTAACTACCGTGGTATCTCCATACTATCTGTTATACCTAAGTTATTTGAAAAAATTATATACGATTCTCTATTTCCTGCAATCAAACCGCAAATAGCTTCAGTTCAGCACGGTTTCGTATCTGGTAAAGCCACAGATACTAACTTATGCGAGTTTCTGGATGAAACATTGGAGGCCGTGGAAAAAGGCTATCAGGTTGACGCCGTGTATACCGATTTTTTTTAAAGCATTTGATAAAATTTCGCACAATCTACTGACTGCTAAACTTGTAAACGTATACACGGTGATCTCTTGAGATGGCTAACCTCATATCTGCGTGATAGGTCTCAGGCAGTAGCTGTGAAGGGCTATACCTCGAGCTTTGTCCCGATCACTTCTGGCGTGCCTCAGGGCTCTCACCTCGGTCCTCTTCTTTTTAATATATTTATAAACGATGTCATGCGTAGCAGTCAACATTCGAAAGCTTTACTATACGCTGATGATACTAAAATATTTACATTCGTTAATAATCTCGATCACGCTTTCCTATTTCAAAACGACTTAAACAATTTTTATGAATATTGTTCGGCTAATAATCTAAAATTAAATATTAATAAATGTTATACTATATCTTATTCCCGAAAAAAACAACCCATTATTTATAATTATAAATTCAATAATATTTTGATTAAAAGAGTGACCGAGGTGAGGGACCTGGGAGTATATCTCGATGATAAACTAGACTTTGCGTCTCACATTAACAAAGCTACTGCCAAGGCTCATAGAATGTTAGGTTTTGTCTTCCGACAATGCAAGGACTTCAAAAACATAAACACGTATATTATGCTCTATAATTCTTTAGTAAGAAGTCATCTTGAATATGCATTTCGGTGTGGAACCCTATTTATACTACTTACGTGGAACAAGTAGAAAGGATTCAAAATAAGTTTCTGAAAAGACTTAGTTATAAATTTAAGGATCATTCTGCGCTACATCATTCATTAGAATTACGGCGTGAACATAGGGATCAGGTGTTCTTGTTTAAACTTTTACATAACTATATAGATTCCCCCTTTCTTCTAAGTCGTATTTCATGTAGATGCCCTAGGTTAAGTGCTCGCTCCAACGCAGTATTCTCTACTCCTTTTTGTAGAACTAAGTATTCGAAAAATCGGTTTCTGGTCCGTGCTTGCAACACACATAATGAACGATATAACCATATTGATATATTAAACTGCAAACTAAGTGGTTATATTTCATGTATTAAGCAAGTTGATCACGCTTAAGCGTAGTGTGTACCTCTTGTTCTCTCTCTGAATATAAAATTACCTTTACTAACATTGCTATTAGGCATGCATTAAGTATGTTTTTCTCTTTGACAAACACAAATTTGTACTTCATTTAAGTATGTCTAAAGTTTTAGCAATGTAATTCTTATCGTTGGAAACTGTTCTGGCTAATGTATTGTTAATATTGTTACGCGCTCCAGTCAACGATACACTAGCGCCATCTAGTGTCAGGAACGAGAGCGAGGGGAGCATTGAGAAAATGACATCACAAATTACTCAACTGACAGCGCCTAGTCGAAACTCGAACGCTCGATACCTTCCGCGTGTTTACTTGAACATTCTGGATATTTCTTTGCTAATTCAAATATATAGGCGCTGCAAGATGCGATCGAGGCAGAGTGAACTCGGCGACACAAGCGAAGCTTCGGAGTGGAATTAAGTGAATTAGTGTGTTTAAATTATTAGTGTTTTAACTTTAATTGTGTAAAGTAAATTAAAGTGTTAATTTAGGTAATTTTATCGGCAATTTTTATTGTCACGAACCTCAAGCTCGTAACAATTGGTGTCAGAAGTGGGATAAAATCATGCCGATTTTACCTAAGGAGGAAACGGAGGGTGTCCGTACCCGAAGTCAACGCCAGCAGGAGACGGACCAACGAAGATTTGGTGGTGCAACGCCGCAGACGACGGAGGGCCAGCCACCGGCTGCAGGCCCGTCGGTAGCTCCTACATCTGCAGCACCTGACTTAGGTGCTCTGATGGTGATGCTGCAGGAGCAGGCTCGCCGACAGGAGGAGCAGGCTCGCCGACAGGAGGAGCAGGCTCGCCGACAGGAGGAGCAGGCTCGCCGACAGGAGGAGCAGGCCCGTCAGTTGAAAGAGCAGCTGCAAAGCGGACAAGAGGAACAGGCCCGCCGGCAGGAGGAACAGGCCCGCTGGCAGGAGGAACAGGCCCGTCGTTTAGAAGAGCAACTCCAACGCGATAAGGAAGAGCAGATGCTCCTCATGAAGGACCTTCACGCTATCTTCGGAAAAGAGATACGGGAGGTGAAGGATAAGGTTGCTCAACATGACAACCGCCTGTCGGAGGCCGAAACCCGAATCGACCAAGTAAACAATCGGGTTGACAACGTAATGGCTGACGTGAAGAAAACGCTGGACGACCTCAAACTTGGGGATGGAACAACAGCTCCCGTAGTAGCTACAACACCTTCGCTACGTGGATTCAAAGTGCCGCCGTTCGACGGTACCTCTTCCTGGTCAGCCTACAAGATCCAGTTCGAGGCTGTTATGAAGGCGAACGGCTGGAATGAAAGTCAGGCCATGACTGCTCTCACACTAGGCCTGCGCGACCAGGCCTTAACAGTTCTGGAAGCTCTCGGTGAGGAAGTGACTTATGAGCAACTCATTGAGGCATTGGAGGCGAGGTATGGCGACGCTCACCTGGAACACGTCTTTCGTGCGCAGCTTAAAGATCGCGTGCAGCGCATCAACGAAAACCTGCAGCAGTGGGCTCTAGAGGTGGAGAAGCTGGTGCGAAAGGCATACCGGTCTGTACCTGCGCTCATTGGAGGGAACCTGGTGCAGACATTCATCGACGGCATCCGTGACCTTGAAGTCAGAGCTGCTGTGAGACTCGGGCACCACGACACGCTTAAGAACGCCTTGGCCCATGCACTGGAGGTGGAAGCCGTGCGGCAGGATCATCGTTCCCATCGCATCAGGGAGGTTGCAGCAGCTACAGTTCGCGACCGCAACAAAGGATACAGCCCAAGGTGCTATGGCTGTGGGGAAAAGGGCCATCTTCGAATCAGCTGCCCTAAGCGAACCGTTGAAAGGAGAGTTGATCGATCTCGAGAGGGTAGTGCAGCTAACGGCACTGCCTGGCGGCGACAGGATCATCGTTCACCTCATGCTAGGGAGGTTACAGCAGTTACGGTTCGCGACCACAATAAAAGATACAGCCCTAGGTGCTATGGCTGTGGGGAAAGGGGCCATCTTCGGTCCAGCTGCCCTAAGCACACCCTAGGAAGGGAAGGTGAACGGTCTCAGAAAGGAAGTGCGGCTAACAGCACCGCCCAGCAGCAGCAGGAATACGACTTTACTATCAGACACTGCAGCGGGAAATCTCACGGCAACGCAGATGCATTGTCAAGAAGACCTTGTCCTGAAGATTGCAACCATTGTAGTAGGCAAGAGAGTAAGGAGGTGGTATCCGTGAGGATGCTCAGGACGGACCACCTCAGCAACGAATGGAAGGACAACCTACGACATGCACAGCAGGAAGATCCGGACATCAAGCCGATTCTGGGATGGATGAAGGCCCGTGCTACCAAGCCTAAGTGGAGGGACGTCTCAGCGATGAGTTCAACCACGAAAAGCTATTGGGCCCAATGGGACAGCTTGCTGATTCAGGATGGAGTCCTGTGCCGTGAATGGGACAATGGTCGAAGAGACAGCTGTCGTTTGCAAATGGTTGTCCCTAAAGCTAAAGTGCCGAATGTTCTACAGTTGTGCCATAATGGTCGTTCAAGAGTCCATCTGGGAGTTAAACGAACTCTACTGAAGGTCCGAGAACAGTTTTACTGGGTCCATTATCGTGACGATGTCGAGGATTGGTGTCGTACATGTACAAGTTGTGCGGCCGTGCGGGGACCTCGGACACGTAGTAGAGGAGCACCGAAATTGTACAATGTTGGTGCACCACGGGATAGGACAGCCCTTGACATTGCGGAGCCGTTACAGAAAGGCGCAAGAGGGACTCCTAAGATCGTCCATGTGAATCGCTTGGCGCGTTATTATGGGGCCGATAATGCTCGGGACGAGCATGTCTTAGGAGGGGGCAGTGTTACGCGCTCCAGTCAACGATACACTAGCGCCATCTAGTGTCAGGAACGAGAGCGAGGGGAGCATTGAGAAAATGACATCACAAATTACTCAACTGACAGCGCCTAGTCGAAACTCGAACGCTCGATACCTTCCGCGTGTTTACTTGAACATTCTGGATATTTCTTTGCTAATTCAAATATATAGGCGCTGCAAGATGCGATCGAGGCAGAGTGAACTCGGCGACACAAGCGAAGCTTCGGAGTGGAATTAAGTGAATTAGTGTGTTTAAATTATTAGTGTTTTAACTTTAATTGTGTAAAGTAAATTAAAGTGTTAATTTAGGTAATTTTATCGGCAATTTTTATTGTCACGAACCTCAAGCTCGTAACAATATTCACTCTAATTCAAATGTAATATAAGAGCTGTAAGTTTCTTTGAATAAAGAAATAAAAAATAAAATAAAAAAATAGTGTCGGCGGGGATCGAACCCGGATTGTTCGCGTTTATTGCGAACACTTCGCCCTTGAGCTACTCAACTCAAGCACGGCTCATATCTTTTTTATGTCTTTGTTTAATCAAAACGTTATCTCCACACTAGGAATTTTTCCTAAGTACATCGTGGAGGCAGTTTAAATACATTAATTTCTCAAGGATAAACATACAGAGCCGGAACAATTATTTGTAGGTTACAGAAATTTTTGTTCCGTCTGGGATTCGAACCCGCGGCGCACAGCACTACAACTCATTACCAAGTCACTTTTTTTTTAATTTTTAGTCCGATTTACGCAAAAACTGAAGGTAGCCGGACTAACTATGACATTGGGACGTCAAACATCTCAGTCCCCCCGTGACCATGGTTGCTGTAAAGCACCCGAAACGTCGGGAATTAAAAATGAGTAAAAGTAGTGAAATAAACGCGATAAAATCCGTAAATTTAGTTTTATTCAACCTAAAACATGTAGTTTTCGACGCGAAACGCATATGCCCTCTTAAGTTCACGCAACAAACTTTTAAAAAAAATTATTTGTTACAAAAAATATCCTTTAGCTTTTATAATTCAGATGACTAATTCATTTCTCTTGAGAATAGATTCTGTGACTAAAAACTGTGGGCAAAAAATTTATTGAGATTATATAATATTGTAGTCTTTGATTGATATCTGTAATAGTGACAATAAGTAGAATTTTCATCAAAAATTTGCCGCAACAAGTACAAGTCAATTGATTTTTAGTATACCTAAGTACAATGATTTTTTCCAGACTTCGATAGATTATAAACTTGATTAGTTAAAACATAGTAAGTAAATTATTTTATTGATAAATGTGATTATTTTATTGATAATGGTGATATTAAACCAAACTTTATTTAAAACTTGACATTATTTTTAAATAACTTGATACTGCGTTTGTATAAAAAACAGATACTGAATGGTACTTTCAGATTATTTTACACAACTTTAATATCACAATACTTCACTAAGTAAACAAGAAACTTCTTGTCTAAAAACAGCCGTAAACTCGCACAGACAGTTCTCTGTCTAGTGTTTACCAGTGTCTACGCTCAGCAGCCATTTCATTAACGACAGGCGACCGTAGATTAAGTTAATTAATATATAATATGCTAAAATTTGGAACGATTTGCCACCACCAGTCCAGTCTACCCTATTTCCGTCTACCTTTCGAAAACGATGCCGCAAGTGGCTTATTCAACAACAGTCTCTGGCTCTATGTGGCTTTGCCCCCTCAAATTGGACAACATTTTTAGCAACTATAATTTATTAATTGTTTTATTTTATTTATTTATTGTTGATACGTGTGTTTCATCAATTGTCTAAGACCCTATATGATTGACGCTTTTGCAGAATAGTAGGAGTAGTGGGTTTCCCGTTTCAACTGAGTCAGACACTGACCTCTATATATACACTTGTATACATAGAGGTCAGTGGTCACAGACCTTTTTGTCACAACTAATTATTAAGCTGTCTATTTAAATTTTAACATTGTATCACATTTATTTATTTATATCACAGACTACTAAGAGGTTACTACGCTTGGTTAATGTCGTAGACAGAGAATGCTACGGTTAATGTAATGATTACCGTTACCGACTTTTAAAAAGTACTACATACAGTGGGCTTTTAATTTCCTAAAAGAACTCTGATTTTTTTTCTACGAATTCGTCTAGATATAAAAAAATATGTTTAGAGTAAATGCGGGAAGGGTGTACTTTTAATTTTGTGCGATATATTGAATGAAATATATCGATACTAGTATGAATAGATGAAATATTCGATAATATTGGATCGAATCGATATATCGAGTGTATATATCAAGCACTCCTATCAACATAGATACCTGGATGACCGAGCTTTCCTCGGTATTTTTTTTTTGGATATCGTGTGTTTTGGAAATTATAGTTATATATAAATTACATACTGATGAAATATAAATAATATTTTTTGATCTTACCGACATAATAGAAAAAAACTGAACTGTTTATTTGAATAAAAAATTATAAGTGCAAATAGTTTACAACAGATAGTAGTCAACAGATTTTATTCACAAAAGAAGGGAAATTGAAAAAAAGGAAAAAAAGTTGTACCGAAGACAGGACTCGAACCAGGGTACTATAACTTCGGGACCACCCGATATTCCATTCGAGTTATTGTAATCATTAACGCATTGCACCTTCCTATTAACCTTCGTATTCTAATAATATTGTAGCAGTTTTTCATTTCCCGAAAACACAGATAAAACGACATTTTCTAAAAATGAATCCTAGCTAAATCGATTTATTGCCCCCGAAACCCCCTGGATACTAAATTTTAAGAAAATCGTTGGAGCCTTTTCCGAGATTCCAATTACATATATAGCAATTCTTGTACATATTTATATATATATATATATATATATATATATATATATATATATATATATATATATATATATATATATATACAAGAATTGCTTGTTTAAAGGTATTATTAATAATAGATTAGATAGATTAGATAAGCTGTTTTTTATATTTCTATGCCCATCTATCTATTACTATCACCAAGGCATTCTGGCTAGGGATGGCGATTCCTTCTGAAAAAGATCGATTTGAATCGAAATCTGATGAATCGATTCACAAAAAAATCGAAGTCTAAAAGATCGATTTCTCCAAAATCGATTTTCTTTCAGAGTTATATTTAATTATATAAACTTAACTTATTTTTTTATTTCTTTAATCCATTATGAAGAGACGAAAGAAACTGAGCACAAAACAGTTTTACGAGTTTTTGAATCATTCTTTACGAGTTCGGTTACATTCAACTCTATTTGTAAATCATTTTATAGTTCTTGTAAAAATAGAACAATATTCGATCTAAATTTTCTAGGGTGATTTTCTATTCACTGGATCGATTCAGTACTATATATCGATTTAATAAATCAATCTTTTTGGCACAAGAAATCGATTCTTCGATTAATCGATCTCATATCGCCATCCCTAATTCTGACATTTAATTTTAACCTATTGCAACCTATTGTAAAAAGTTTAGCGATGTTGTTTTTGTAAGTTTTTGCTCTGAAATGTTAACTCCAAAATTTAAATTGTCTCAGGACGAGGATCACGTATTTGTAAATGTGCATGCACCGTACACAAATATTGGCGAAACAGAGATCGATGTCGATGGTGAAAATTTTTTGTTCGTATCAAGCCCGTATTTTCTTCGCCTTCGTCTACCAGGAAGAATAGTCGAAAATGATCACTCGAAAGGTTCTTATACCTGTGATTCTGGAGATTTTAATCTCATCTTCGACAAAGAAAATCCCGGGGAGTACTTTGAAAATCTTGATATGATAACTAGCCTTCTAGCTCCTCGTGATATACCAGATATAAATCCACATTTAGTGGAAATGTTAGAAGAGGATGGAATTAACATTAATGGCAGTGATAAAGAAAACGAAAGTGACGATGAAAGTATAAAATATGATTATGGTTTCGCAAGCAAAATCTCTGCAGAATTTAGCGATATTGGAAGTGAATTCCCACAAGTTTTTGAATTAAGAATGCCTGAACGAGTTGCCGTTCATGAACGAAATATCCTTCGCGTTCAGCACGAAAATGATAAATTTTCATCTGATCACTACTTGGCGGATTTGTTTGATGATGAACTTCTTGAACCTTATATTAATGGTACGGTTTATTGGAACAGGCCTGATTTTAATAATGACATTGAGTTCATTGACGAGGAAGTCGGAATATTAAAAGAGCTTCCAAATAAACATTATCTCTTGAGCAAAAACGAGTATAGGCAAGTATTACTTGGTCTTGTGGACATTTTATATGCATATTGCTATGATAAGAGAACAACTTTAAATGAGAGTACTGTGGAGTCTAGTTGGACAATAAATAAATTATCTTCAACTTTAAGCTGGTTTTGTGTATTTAAAGACACTAAGCAAGTGTTAATTGCATGTTATAGGCGAGCTCTTATTTACCCTATATTTAGAAACTTCGAACTCTGTGGAAAAGTAAAAGATGACCTTGTATTAATGTTTAGAAAAGGCAAAAAGTTTATCATAAAATGTTTAATTGATATCTATTCAACATTTAATTTGAGTAATGATGCTCGTTATATTCTTAATCAGCTGTATATCAAGGATTACTTGATTTTCCTGCAGAAATGTAGATCTGAAGATTTGAATGAATTGTGTAATAATATAGCTAATATTGATATACTGAAAAAGGATGTTGATTTAGAATTGGAAGAATTAGAAGCAGCAGCTGAGATAGTGAGAAAGGAAGAAACAGAAATAATGGAGAATGAGATGGCCGTTAAAATGGCATCTATGTCTTTGTTGCCAGGTTTGAAAAAGAATATTGTGTATATAGAGAGTAGTGAAGATGATAGTGATTCCTCGGATTCCAGCAGTGATTCATCAGATGATTCTTCAGATGAGCTGGATTCCGATGATGATCCCTCATGATATAGGTGTTCATAAAAATTGTGTGGCAAAGGCTTGTAAAGAACTTGTTTGCTTATGCCAGAGGCGTTAGGTTTGTGAACCTAAAGTAAAAAGTTAGAAAAATGGGATCTTAAATAAAAGATAACAAGTAAATCTTAAAGTCTTATTGACATACATTACATATAACAGTGGCTATGCGCCTCATTGCTAGTAGTGTAGCTCACTTATATAGTAGAATTATGTTGTTAAAAGAAAATTTCAGTAAAACTACAGACATCCAGTACTTGTATACAGGGGTGAGTGCAGGAGATACACCCCCTACCCTTCTCCCCTTGTGGAAATGTATAGTTTATGAGTAATGATTTCTTTGTAAAATCATAACCTCAATTTTTACACAGGAATATTGACCCAAAGTTACTTCTGCAACAGCTTCTGTGATGCAGGAAGTGCAGCCTTTTCGCCCTTGCTACCGCAGGCTGGGGCTGCTATCCCTCTGCGCCTACGGCTTTACAAAAACACTTGAGAGAGAGAGAGTCAGGGTGTGCTGATTCTGTTTTCCAACAGAATCAACCAATCTTATCTATAGAATCAGGTTGCGCTAAACTTTGCTATGATAGGGGTAAATGGAACAATGTAATGTGAATTGCTATAATTTTGTTTTCTGAAAATCCTCAGACACAAATGGATTGTCTGGGTTCGAGTTATTAACTTTCTTATGGGATTATCCATGTTTAAAAAAATCAAATTGACATATTTGCGTTTCGTTATGCGCAATTTTAGTAAAATTTATTTTTATCGTAATTGAAAAGGCATTTCCAAAATCCTTACTTACTTACTTACTTATCTTCACGCACAATCCCTAACGGGGTAGCCAGAGAGAACAGATCGCCAAGTGTCACGATCCTTACATACCTCTTTCGCTTCCTTCAGGTTCATTAACTTCTTCATACATGCACGTCTAGGTATCCGAGTACTCTTGACCCTCCCCTCTTCGAGCAATTTGCTCACATGGTCTTCGAAAGTTAGTCTCGGTCTACCTCGACACCTTTTAATATTTACTTTCGCTCTATATATTTTCTTCACCATTCGGTCTTCACTCATTCGTTCAACGTGCCCAAACCATTGGAGTACGCCCCTATCAATTTTTGTGATAAGGTCATCTTTCAATCCTGCCATATTGCGAATCTCTTCGTTTCGCTTTCGGTCGGCTAAGGTAACGCCACACATTTTACGAAGAGATCGCATCTCCACTGCATTCAACTTGCTTTTATGCTTCTTCTGGCATACCCAGGTTTCGCTGCCATATAACAAAGTTGGTACCAACACTGCATTATGTATTGCAAGGCGTGCACTCTTCACCACGCCTTGCCTTTTTACTAATGCATTCAGGGCACCATTGACTTTGTTTCCGGCAGCGACACGCCTATCCACATCTAAATCACATCTTCCATCCCAGCTGAAAGCACTCCCCAAGTATACAATTTCATTTACCTGTTCTAGACATTCCTGATTTACTCATATTTCACATTTCGTTCTCTCTTCGTCCTTTTCAAATACCAGAACCTTAGTTTTATTAGCATTCAAACGGAGACCTTTAATTTCACATTCCTCTTTCATACACGTGACTAATGCCTGCAGTTCTGCTTCTGATGGTGCAATAATATAAAAATAAGCACTGCATCATCAGCATAAAGAATCCTAAAACAGACAGACAACAACAGAATCCAAAATCCTAAAACAGTGTAAAAGCTTGGAGCTTAACCCTGACAAAACTAAATAGAAAATAAAATTAAAAAATCACACACCAGATGTCTACTTTATAATACTAGACTAAATTGTCATACTTGTGTATTGTTATTAGCATTTTGTATTGAAATTTATTTTTATCGTAATTATTTCAAAACACATATTAACCGACATCTAAAAACAGTGTAATAGGTTCAAGCTTAACCCTAACAGCCTCCTAAACAAAAAACATTATTAAAATCAACTACCGGATGTCTATAGCCAACCCAAAATCACTACTATTTTCATAACTTTCTAAACAATTTATTATTGCAATATATGTTTTTCATAAGTTAAGAAATAACAATATTTTCATTGTTAAACATACTTAATATAAACTCTCACGCCTGTTACCCAGAGGGGTAAGCAGAAACTACAAATTTTTGGCATGATATATGAATATGAAAGAAATGAGAGTTGTCACACTCGAGAATGAGTGTGACACCTCTGTGACAGAATGCATTTGAGATAAAAATTAAAATATTGTTACTACTAGTGATTAAATGAGTTTGGTTTTAAATATTAAATTTATATAAATATTTATAACTAGCTAAATGTCCCAGTTTCCAAAATATGTTATATAATATGTTAGTAAAATATTAGGCCTAGGTCTCTCTTGGTATTGCTCTCTATCTGTTAGTAAAGTTTTATTACATGACTGATTGTGATCAAACTTTACGAACAGATATAACAAAGATTAGCCCTGATAGACAGATAGTGACAGAGTAACAGACAGAAAAGCAGACAGACAGACTAAAATTTAAAAAAGGGTGTTTTTGTTTTAATTGTATGCAAATAATTTCCTGGCCTTAATAAAAGCCATTTATTTTAATATTGTTGACAGACATCAATTTTCGTCAATCAATTTTATATATATAAAGGCCATACAGGCCAGGCCTGTTGGTCTAGTGGTTAGTGAGCCTGACTGATATGCCGGAGGTTGTGGGTTCGATTCCCACCCAGGACAAATGTTTGTGTGATGAGCACGATCATTTGTTCTGTGTCTGGGTGTAATTTATCTATAATATTTATGTATTTAGCAATATATAAGTATGTTTATCAGTTGTCTAGTACCCATAACACAAGTTCTGCTTAGATGGCGTTGTGTGATAGTTGTGGAATATTATTATTATATATATATATACATATACATATATATATACATATACATATACATATATACATATACATATATATATACATATACATATATATATATATATATATATATATATATATATATATAATTGATATGATGATGATATTGATGGCGATATTTTGAAAAGGGGCCACGTTAGAAGTACCCTTAACCGACGAGCATGTATACGTAGATATATGGATGTAAAGGAGGCGAAAGAGGTATGTCAGGATCATGCCAAATGGAAGTCCGTAGTCTCTGCCTACCCCTCTGGGTGACAGGCGTGAGTGTTTATTATATTATTATGTAAAAACGAAGTTTTAAAACTGCAAACTTTCATATACCAAACTTTCAACTTTGAACTGATTTAATTAGGGTAATCCGCCTAATTATTGGTACTTTAAGGGGCCACCAAGAAACAAATAAAAATATTTAATCTGAAATGTAATCTAATGCGATTATAATAGCTTATAATGAATAAAGACGAGTCTCAAACTTTTTATTAATATATTATGTTTAATCTTTATGAGTAGTAAATAAAAAAAAATATTTAAAATATCTATAAGCTAAAATCTTTTTACAATTGTTTTTCTAATTTTGATAAAAGGTTCTCTATCTCAGCATCTGTGTATATTTTTATTTGTCTTTTTCTGAATCAATGTTGTAGTATAAATCTAAGCTGTTTGTTGCATTTATATTATGTGTGTCATGTGACGTTGATGCGATGTTATAAAATTCTTTAGAGAAAAGTTGTTTTCTTACATTATCTGCTTTCTGTGTGTACTTTTTTCTTTTATTGGTTGTTTAATTTTCGCTAAAGTCTTTTTCAATTCTCTTTCTTCCTTTCGTCTCTTAATAGCATTTTCTTTTTCTTGTTTTATTCATTTCTTTTCATTTTCTTTACTTTGCCACTCTGCCGATGTTAATACAAATAAACTCTCTCTGACTGTTCTGTCCCTTTACGTTTTGTAGTTTTGGGAAGCACAAGTAAATCTTGCATCTTGACTGGTACCAGATCAGTTTTATTTTTACATGTTTCAACTTTATTATCTTTTGTACCTTTTTGTGCTTGCTAGTGTAGATATTTTGGGTATATTTAAAAATTTAATGTTGTTTACCGCAACTTCATGGGACTGAGATTTCTGAGAGCTTTCTAATAGCCTCTTTGTAGTAATGGGATTGTCATTGCCTTGAATATTAACTGGAGTTTGGATATTAGAGCTAAAGTTAGAATTATCTGCGTTATAGACTACAACTTCATTCGAAATTATCAAATTTTGTATTACTTAGAAATTATCAACAAAAACTACATCAAATTTTCTATATTATCAAGTTTTCTATTTCAGGGTACTGTGTAGATATAGGTTCTTTCACAATCTGAATTTCAAAGTCTTCTCTCTTGGACCGTATTAAGATTCTGGAAAAAATTCCATAGATTTTGAAGTGATTTTTCGCAGTTCGTTTTATGTTTTTTCTCTAGTTTTTTAGTTATGTCTAAACCAACCATATCTATGAAAATTTCTTATTATTTCTCAAAGACTATCTTTGGTAGTTGAAGTTCCCAAACATTTCGTGTAGTTGATAGCGTTAAAATTCTAAGGACACAAGCTGCAAGCTTTAAACCCATTTTATGATGTTTCTGTATGTATGATGTCAGGTTTGATTGCTGAATTTATAGCTTTTTTCAATATAGGCACAAATTCCAACTTCGTCAAAGCTTGGGAAGGATGCTCTCCGTCATTCAAGAACACATTTCCTATAGGCACATTTAATGACGGCTCCACATTACCGCCGTGAATTCACGCACGAATTCCACGTATTCACGCCATGAATTCACGTCATACAAGGCACGTCAGGCAAGTCGTGCCTTCCCCCCGTTTTTTTCCACATTCACGGGATGCTCACAATCGTTCGTTAAACCGCCGCGGAAGGGATATAAAAGCTGCTGCTGCAATAACCTTATTTGCTGTGGCAACATATCACTATTTAGACAAGAAAAGATTTTTTTTTAGATTTAGACATCCAAAACAAGAAATTCTTTAGAAAGCGTTGGAAGAAAAGAAGATGGTGTATGACTAAAATACATCGTCCGTACGCCTTTGTAGTCCGAAACGAAATGGCACGGGGCCGTGAATGTGGATGTGTACGCTTCATGGTTCCTAGAAAATACTCAATCGATTTAATAAAAATGCCCATAATAGGTATACTATTGTTTATCTAATATTGGCACCTCTGCTAATAATTAGTAGTTATTCTGTTGGCACTGATGCCAAACATTGAATAATGTTTAAAAAAAATCAACTATGTACAACGGTTGTTCGGATTACCCTAATTCATTTTGTATGAAAACATCAATTATTTGATTTCTGTATAAAGTTTATCTTTTGTGAAATATGATCAAAAAGAAAATGGTATGTTGCATATTTATAATTAAAATTAAGGTTTTTAAAAAGGTTCCCAATTTAAGTCAGTATACAAAAACTGTTATTTTTTTTAAGAACCGTTTTCGTCTTAGGTCTCTTTTATTCTGAAGCAATGACGCTACGCTACTCTAGTAAATATATAAGTCAATGTTCTTATTGAAGTCATTGAATAATCAAGTCAAGTCATTGTCAGTCAGTCACAGTTTTTATCCTATTTCTGAAAAGTGTTATCGTGTCACAACGATCGTGTCAACGAAATAAGTCATTTTATATTAAAAAGATCTGTGAAATTAAACACTTTAATTTACAAAACACTTTTATTAGATCACTTAGGCACAGAGAATAAACCAAAGATGTTTTATTGGTCCTATAAAACATCTTGGAATAAATATAATAATCTCGTTCGTTTGAGTAAAAATCTACAATTATAAAATTAAAAATTATAAAATCAATGGAAACAAAACTCCCTTACAACTAGAATATATTGGATCGTTACTCACGCTTGCGTGTGGCTCCAACGATGATGTGTACAGCTGCCCATAGAACATCTCAATCTCACTCAGAGTCTCAGGTGTCCCGGAAACGATGCTGCCACACTCAGTCTTCAGCTTTGACAGTTGGCTCTTACTGGCAGACAGATCTCTAGCAAAGACTGGAGCCCTGGTTCCGCTCAATCGCTTCTTCAATACGAGCTGTATTAAAGTTGCGTAAGTCCTGTCGCATGCATTTGGAGTTTTGTCTGTTTAGTTGCCTGTATACTGTCAAATCTGCTGACGACTGCAGCTTCATCGCCCGTTTAACATCCATGAGATTAAGAGTGTGATCGGAGAGTTTTTGTGTTCTTCTGCGGCTGGTCTTGCAGAACTTAGCTCCGACCGCGAATGGACCGTTTGTGACCACGAGCTTGTCATTCATATCGTCCACAGTATTGCAGTCTTCTAGGCACTGAAAACGGTTTTATAATTCGAGCTGAAAGTTTTCGGGACCCTCCAATTTAACGTTTAAGTTCACTGTGTCTCTAACCATTCGGTGATCGCTGCCAGTTTTCACCCTCGCATCACTGAAGTGAAGTTGGCGTCTGGTCGTCATAATGAAGTCAATCTCATTTTTTGTCGAACCGTTGGGGCTCGACCAGGTCCACTTCCTCTGGGGCCGCTTCTGGAAGAAAGAGTTCATCATAAAGAGTCCCTCTTTCTCCATAAAGTCGGCCAGCTGCTGGCCCCTAGGATTCCGTTGCCCTACTCCAAATTTCTTTTACTTCAGCTCACCGCTTTCTCTTGTGCCTAGTTTTGCGTTGAAGTCACCCATCAACACCGTGTAGTGGGTTTTGGAGGAATGTATGGCTCTAGAAATATCCTCATACATTTCCTCCACCTCCTCATCGGGATGTGCCGAGGTTGGTGGGTAAACCTGTATGATCTTCAGCGAATACCGTTTGGTGATTCTGAGTATCAGGTACGCGACCCTCGTCGACCCTTCTTTTCTCACCCACAATCTTTACAACGTTGTTGACGAGAGACTTGTGGACGATAAATCCGACACCTCCTTGGGACAGATGGTCGCCCTCCCGGTGATAGAACAAGTTGCCGGACTCGAGTATTACCGTGTCCTCCCCCTCTCTAGCACCCCCTACCCCGCCGTTACCACGGTTGCCATACCGTAGTCAGAAATAGAGGGGCCGCAGGGGACTGGGGGCCGTTTGTTTGCGTCGCTGCTCGTGGGGGGATATTTGCCATAGTTGCCACGCTTGGCGAGCGGGTTTGCAACCGCAGTTTTTTTTATTATATTATTGTTGTTATTAGGAAGATGCTGCTGCCCATCTCCTGCCCATCTCCTGCCTGTCTCCCTCTGTCGCCTCTGTCGCCCTCTGACACCCACGGGAGGATATGGGGTAGTGGGTATTCTCAACCGCCATTGGCATATACTTATACTTATAAAAAAAGTTAAATGATGTTATTATAAAAATCAGCATAATAATGAGGTATCAGATTATGTTCAATCAAGGAACGTAAGTCAGTTTTTTTCCTCTCAGATAAAACCAGGCTTTGGGAGTATGCTTTGGTCATAGCAATTTCTTTTATATCACTCATCTTCGTCTTGTTTCTCATGTTAACCTTATTGAACTCATTTTGACTATAAGATTCCTTATAGTAAAATGTAAACGTATCCTATTTAGTAAATTTAAGGAATTTTGCGTCATTCCAAATCACATTGACTTTATTTTCATTTTCACTAAAGTTCTAAGCCCATTTCTCTTGAAACATCTTTAAGTCCCAAAAAAAAAGCAAACGTTAATTCTTGAGCAATCAACGGTTTCCCGTTTTTCAGCGATTTTTTTTATTAAAGTGATGTATTGACAAGGTGCGTATGCGTCCGGCCTTTTTATTCCGTTGGATTTCCTTTTCAACGAGACAGTTGTCAGCAGAGACGTTGTCCCCTTAATTTTGGATGTGACCCTTTATTAAGTACTTTTGGGTTATAGACCGGATGTTCTCAAAATGTGATACTGCGTAGGAATATAAGCAATCTACATATTTATTTTTGTTTTGTCCTCAGCAATTGTCGGAATAAAACGTAACGTGGATGGCCTGAACCTGATGTTTTATATTTAAAATCTCCAAATAATTAAAAACACACGATCCGATCTCGCTTGATCCGCGTTTCCTCTGAGTTTCGTCCCAGAAACAACTGTAGACATCTCCATAAGCTCCAATATCACGTTTGTGTTCACTTTCCATGTTTTCCTCCAGATGTTTGTCTCTTTTCTTCAGTCATTCCACGATTGTAAAGTTGAGACAATTCAGTTTTCTTTTGTAATACAATGAAGACGAATCACCACTAGGACATTGCAAAACTAAATATATGTTTTTTTTTAATTTTAGTGGCCTTTTTTTAAATGATGATCACATTTTTCTGTTAGTTGTAGCCTTTTTTCTGGATAATCATGTTCATATTCAAAACATAGGTCGCATTTGTCTTTCTTGGGTTGGAAAAAAAAACAATATTGAACTCTTTTGTGAAAATGTCATGATAAAACCAATATTTACATGTAGCTTTTTCTGCGTCGCGTTGATCTTTATCATAATCTCTCCATAGATCCATTATGGTCTTCTCCTCCTATATATTCGCGAGAAGATGAACACCTTAAATAGTGCGATATAATCCTTGGTATGCAAGTAATGTGGTTCTTTATATCTTGTTTGATTGCTCGTTCTATCCTTTTTATATTCTGGTTTTTACCTCGGTTATCTTTCTCTACCCAACGTGTTTATAAAGAAAGTTTTACAAGCTCTAATATTAGTATCATTAACTGTAAAATAAAATGTATTATTAGGCTGTCTTGGTCTAGCTACATTTGTGTATTTATGTATTTACATTTTGGGTTTACTTCTACCATGCAATTTCTAACAAAAGATCTCTGTAATTCTGTTTCCTAGTGCCCAATATTTTTGAAATATTAGATTTCTATCGATCACATTTGACATTTTGTACATAGACACATTTTGACACAGTAGGACATTTTTTTTAGATTTAGTGTTAGAAACATACCTATACTTTCCCATTATTTCGCAAATTTTTGGCAACAATTTGTTTCCACTTGTTGGTATTTTGTAAACGTTTGCGGGATTTCTTTGGACCTTCCACAACAGATGCATTAACATTTTTGGGTTTACTGTCTGTAGTATCAGAAGATGAGGAACCACTCGACGCAAATACTCTAACTAAACGTCCAAGACATGAACGAGTTCTATTTGAATACTAAGGGTCATCATTACTTAAGTCTGCATCACTTTCGTTCGAATGGATAGACGACACACACTAATTTTTAGGTGGCTGTGTAGTGTTACGATATGTACCTGTAGAGGTTGAGGGTTCACCTATCTTTGTATTCGACTCAACTGTATTACCATTATGGTGCGGGCAGCTGCGACTGGAGGAAGGTGAACTACTTGAGCTAGAAGACGAGGAACTGCTGCACGATGACTTGCTGCGATCTCGCCTAGGCATTTAATTTTTTTGTAGGTTCTGTCTATGCCCACATTTCAGAATTTCCACTTCATCTGACTCTGGTTCCCAAAATGTAATACATATTTTAAAATGAATACTTAGATTAAATTATGTGCAATATAAATATTATATCATGTATCTACATCTTGTGTGACTCTAATGTCTTGAGTATTACTACGTACCTACACTTATTTAATTTAAAAAGTAAAAGTTATTTCATTACCATAATACTGATTTTATGTGTAGCATCGATTGGCTGAGAATAGCATTGCTTAGTATAAACCTGAAAGCGTAGATTTTAAAATAAGTGAATAAGTAAATTTGTTATGGTATTAAATAATTATTTGCGTAAAAAAACAATGTTTTAAGGCTAACCCTACTTGTGTTCCTTTTGCCATCGCAGAGTTCTATTATTGATGGACAGGATATCCGAGAAGTATCGCTTTCGTATTCATTCTGTACAATACCATAACCACTATTAACCTTAAACCTACCGTACCTAGTTATAAAACTAAAAAGAAAATTGTGGGAAAATATCACTCAGTTAGAAATAATTAGGAAAAGTACATTAACGTTTAGTTACCTGAGTCAACTTTCGTTTTCTTTGCTCAATAAAATAAGGAATGTTCTCTTTATAATTTGTTCACTACATTTCCGCATTTGATCCGAGCGCCAACTTACATTTTTGTTATTGCTTGGTAACATTTTTGTTATTGCTTGGTACTCTTTGTGCGGTTTTCACTTCGAATTTAATTTATACTGTATTATTAGACTTAGAACGAAACTGAAAGGTATGTATGATACACGTGTGATATTTTAAGTACATTATATATTAAAAAGAAATGTGTATGTTTATCGATTTCTGTGTCTGAATCTGCCCCCAGTATGGAGTAGCTGCGTACGGAGGTTAGGGTACATTCATACAGTATTTAAAAACAATAATATATTTAAATTAAGATTGTTTATCAAAACATGATGTATACCTTATTTATGTCTTATAACAAAAACTAAGCAGATCTTCTAAAGTAAAAATATTTTAAATTTATATAAACTATCTTTGCTTATATTATTTAAACAGTAAAAACTAAAAGTTACTAAAAATAATCAAGTCTTTTCTTTGCTCATTTATAATAATACGTACTAAGGTATCCTTAATAATAATTTTAGTTGACAAACAGCATTTTTAAAAATATAGTAATCCACTATTAGGTATATGAACTAAGACTACTTATTAATTACTATATTCAGTCAAAAATTATAAATCAGCCTTTGGATATCACTTTGACGTAAACGATAATTATAACATAATAAAATAATGAGATCAACTTCTTGGTGACAATATGTACCTATACCAATTTTACTGCACGTTATAATTTGTCAAGTTTACAACAAAAGTAAAAATTCTGGAAGTACGAGCTGACGAGCGACAAATTGACGGTGGTTTTGGATCCGGTAAAATCATTCCTACATCAGTTATGTGTACACTGAGTGCTCATCTTTAATATTTGGAAAAGTAAACGACCAAGATGACCCTTGTATTTTCTTAATAAATATACATTAAACTCTATTTCAGAATAGTGGTTAATAACTTTTCCAACTTAATATTCTACCGTTTTTTTTTTTTGCAAAATTTACTAAAATGAAACTATTGTCCTTAATGTTTGCCATTTCTTCACCGATCTCTGAATCATCATCTTCAATCATGGATGTCTAACTTTCATGTAAGCTCATATTCCATTTTCATAGGAGTTTATGATCATTAAAATTTATCATCTTTAATCTAAAATTCTTATAATTCCTTCCAATTTAATTTGACCAAGCTTCAAGAGACTTCCAAATATTTTCGAATAATAAATACCAAATGAGCAAAAGATTTTACTATTAAAATTTACCTATCTACACCCCATATAAAAAGTACACTATACCACGGCATAGAATCTTAGAACAATAAAATTAGCCCTTATTTTCAACCATAGATTCAAACCGGTAGTTTGGAAAATGACATTTCTTATTACCACAGATTGAGTTCCAAACTTCCATAACTTTTATTCACAGAGAACGGAGATAGTATAGGAACAGGATACTCCTTTCATTATTTTCAGTTTATACCTATGGTTTATACTTCCTATTTATAAAAAAGTACTCTGTGGTTTATACAAAGATACTCTGTATTGTGTATTCATTATTTCAAATTTTCAATTTCATTACAGTTTGTTGGAGTTTTGGAAATTTGGATTTGATCGAATGAAATTACTTTGAAGTGTTAAAATTCCATGCTTATCCTCTCACGTTAAAAATTGTGTACTCATCATGAAGAATGCTTGTTGTGTTTCGCATTGCAAAAGCAAGCGTCATAATGTAAATTACATTGTTTTCCAAAGACTGAGCTAAGACTCAAGTGTGTGGAAAAAATAAATTGTGAAAAAAGCAGCTCAATGCAGAATAGCTACATAATTTTTTGTGTGTCGTAAGCACTTCGGGTCGAGATTTGTTACCGGTAGTTTGCTTCTTCACCATTTTGCCTTACCACCTTATCTACGGCTGACAAAATAAATACTGGAATACCTGCTCTGGAAATGGACAACTATGGTAATCTACTTATTTTTCTATTAGGGACATTTGCTTGATATCACCTAAGTCTTTGTATTATAGAAAGTAAAGCAGCTTTGTAATTTTCTGATATTTAAGTAAACAATTTTAAGACATTATCAACTAATATTTGTTAGTCTTATGTCAGTAACATCTTTAGATCAAGATTGTTTCTCTGAATAAGAAAGTATCTTATATAACTTATTTTTTTTTTATAAAAATTTAAATTTTTTGCAATTTTGGTCCAGTTTTCTAGATACATTAACTGCATAAATAACTTTGTAATCCCATATAAATAAAGGATTACAAAATTACATTTGCAGTAAAACAATCAGTGTACCTGTATATGTATAATATAATGGAATAATAGGTGTAGATAGGTACTTTGTTGGTATTCAAGAAGTAGATGGTACCGGAAAGGAAAAAAGTAGGGCTATATACAAAAAGAAATGAGATGCCATCAAAAACATAACATGTAAAAGAAACCAAGTCTCGTAACTCAGTTCTTCTACCGTAAAAAGTTGTGTGAACCAAGTCGGTTAATTTATTCAGTCCTTACTTACTTAGGGTCCTTCTGTCTTAAGTTATTGCGTAATTAGCCAACCTAACATCTTATGTTGGCCATATCAATATTAAAAACCTTTTATGTTTTAAATAAATAGATTGACTTGGCAATCACACTAAACGATCTAATTTAATATCATTTGTATTATTTGCTAGATACATTGTGTTTTCATGCTCTTAAAAAAGCTATATAGTATACCGCACAATGTGCTACCAAGTGACTATCATTTTGATGGCATAAAATTTAGGAAATGGGCCTGCTGTTCACTGTTAACTATAAAAAGTATACATATTTGTTTCCAGATATCAATGAACCACCATCCATCTATAAACATTTTAAAATGATAGGACAAACAGCAGTGTCTACATCATGACAAAACTGGTAAATATAATAATTGTAAAAATCTTCATAAATTCTTCACAAATAGTATATTATTATGTTCAGTTAATTACCTTATGTTTTTATTCCTAGGTTGCAAATCGGCAAGAATCGAAAAAATATTGCTCGCTAATATTTGGTGAAGTTTCGATAGAGCCAGGTCTTACATATGACAAATACAATGACAATATCTGTGGACTTGTAGAGTTACTGTCTACTCAGAGTCACAGTTACTGTGACTATGCCGACCATGCCTTAATGTTCCTCATTTGAGGTACTCTACACAAATGGCAACAGCCCATTGCCTTTTATTTTTGTCAGGAACTAGACCTGCACTTATATTAAAAAATATAGAAGAAATAATACTAGTTTTTACGGAATTTATCGCGTGTATTTAACTTTTTAATTACCCGACGTTAGCAGACTGCAGACTTCCTGTGAACACGTACAGGATCGCCCCCTTCACTACATCAGATTTGATAGACCGCAGATCCTCGCTAAAGAACACCGATTCCTTCCAAGGATGATTCGCGAGGCTATTGAAATCAAAAAACATCCTAATTTCAATAGAGAATATGGCTGGGTGCTACCATCTGCTTGGGATCCTATAATAAATAAAAATAAATCCCAACCCAAGCATACAACTGCAAGACTTCAAGATACCATAAGTTCATACTGCATAGATCGGAACAAAAAGTTAAATTTTAATCTATGGTAACCGTGGTTAACTATGACATATGGACGTTGAACATCTCAGTCCTGCCCGTGACCATGAGTGCTGTAAAGCGTTCGAAACGTCGGGTAATTAAAAAGTTAAATACACGTGATAAATTCCGTAAAAACTAGTATTATTTCAATGTGTAGTGTTCGCGTAAATATAAGAAATCATTAAATATAGAAGAGAATAATAACTGGATTAATTCCTGTGGCTCTGGTATCAGATCAGGGAACAGCAATTCAGTCAGCCATTAATAAGTTGAAGAAAGACAAGAAAAAACACAAATGTTGGCAAATGAAAATACTGGTAAGATAATTAAATGAAAGGTTTAAAACCACAAATTAAAGTTTTTATTAAGTGCTAAAATTATTAGTAATGTATTTTTATACTTCTGATTGCCTATTAATCAAATTTTTGTTTTCATTTCAGATGACACAATCACAAGAAGTCAAAAGATTAATATCATATTTGATCCTCCTCACCTCATTAATGGTCTAAGAAATAATTTTCTTGACAAAAATATAGTATTGAATGGGAAAGCATAAAATGGGATGATATTGTAGATGTTTATTTAACAGACTGCAACCATGCAGAAATATATTTGCCGCATAAGTTAAATGATGAACATGTCATTCCTAAGAAAATAAAAAAAAGAAGGTAAGCTTACCAATGTAAGAAAATAAATATATACATACAATAGAATACATCTTTGGAATAAAGCCAAATTAATTAATATTAACATTTGGTTTTTCAGGTGAGAAACTGCAGTTGTGTGTTAAGCAAGACTGTTGCAGGAGCCTTGGCATACACATCAAAATTTTGTAAGTCTGTTGATCTAAATATTATTTTATTTTAATTTACAATATGGGGAAATCTATCAAACTTTACCAAATTCCAACATCACCTGCTTGAAGTGAGCCCTGCTTACTAATAAATAGTGCAATCTACTTCTGTAGGTAATCCATTTACGTTTGCAGAACCAAAAATCTCACAACTAGATGATGGAGAGTGTATTGTGGCTATAGGCACATTGAAATATTGTATCATCTTCATTATTATAGCCTCTTCAAAAGTCCACTGCTGAACATAGGCCTCACCTGAAATGTCGTTATACACAGAACTCACCCATGTGCACACATCACATTCTGGCATGTCTTATCAGGCCAACCTTAGTGGGGGGCCGTCTTACGATTTGCTTACAGATGTGCGCCTACCAATGGAAAAATATTCACTGATTTATAAAGTCCTAAATCCAGCAGAGGATGTAAATGTAGAAAGCTGATATTTATTTTACTTTTTTATACTTTTTATTGCATACAATATTATATAACATAAACACTGACAACAAACTATATACTAAATGTACAATTAGAGGGCCTTAATACTTAACAGAGATCTGTTCCAGGAAAAACTATAGAGAAGGAGATTATTTTTATATAAGGGTGCATGGATACTTATAAGCTGTATTATGTAGGATTGACTGCTTTGTTGGTCTAGTGGTTGTAGTAGTGCGACTGCTGATCATGAGGTCCTGGGATCGATCTCAGGTCGGACCAAAAACCAATTATTGAGTTTTCTGTCAAGAAATCTTCAGTAGCTGCCTGGAGTCAAGAAGTTGGCGGTGTCTTACCACCATGCCTCGGAAAACTCGTAAAGACGTTGATCCTGTGCCTGGTCTCTCTCCGGTCGTGTCAGTTTACTGTTCCATCGGATTGAGAGTGAGGAAATAGAGAGTGCACCTGTACTTGCGCATAGATTTAGGCAATATAATCCTGTCCTGGGCCGATGGCTAGTTGAGGCAGGCCACCATGACCGAAATTTGATCTGGAGGACATTATTATAAAGAACTAGCTTGCCAGGCAAACCTTGTTCTGCCCTTTTCGACGACCCTATGTCATGTCCTATTAAAAATTCTTAAATTCGCAAAAAAAATTGTGGGGCACTCATGAGAAAAAAACTATCCTATCTCTCAAGTTGGGCCAAAATGCACACGATGTGCAAATTTGATTAAAATCGGTTAAGTAGTTTAGGAGTCTATCGCGGACGAACACTGTGACACGTAATTTATATATATTAAGATATATTATAAAGAATATAACATTTCATGAATTAACCAACTTTGTCAGCCTCGAGCACAGGCGCAGAGTAGCCAGCCTCTCAGTATTCTATAGGATGCATTTCGCAGTGTGCGTAGGAATTGCACGCTTTAATTCCTCCTTCTCTTTTTCACCATCGGACGACCAGGCGGTCGGCGGGTCTTTACCCCTTTGTTGTTGATATTCCACGCATTAGAACCAAACGGTTTACTTCGAATTTTTAATGCATACAGCAAAGGAGTGGAATAATTTGCCATCGTCTATCTTTCCATCCGAATACAATCTGGGCGTCTTCAAGGCAAGAGTGAATAGGGTTTTGTTACGCTAAGACAGACAGATGATATTGTAGATGTTTATTTAACAGACTGCAACCATGCAGAAATATATTTGCCGCATAAGTTAAATGATGAACATGTCATTCCTAAGAAAATAAAAAAATGAAGGTAAGCTTACCAATGTAAGAAAATAAATATATACATACAATAGAATACATCTTTGGAATAAAGCCAAATTAATTAATATTAACATTTGGTTTTTCAGGTGAGAAACTGCAGTTGTGTGTTAAGCAAGACTGTTGCAGGAGCCTTGGCATACACATCAAAATTTTGTAAGTCTGTTGATCTAAATATTATTTTATTTTAATTTACAATATGGGGAAATCTATCAAACTTTACCAAATTCCAACATCACCTGCTTGAAGTGAGCCCTGCTTACTAATAAATAGTGCAATCTACTTCTGTAGGTAATCCATTTACGTTTGCAGAACCAAAAATCTCACAACTAGATGATGGAGAGTGTATTGTGGCTATAGGCACATTGAAATATTGTATCATCTTCATTATTATAGCCTCTTCAAAAGTCCACTGCTGAACATAGGCCTCACCTGAAATGTCGTTATACACAGAACTCACCCATGTGCACACATCACATTCTGGTATGTCTTATCAGGCCAACCTTAGTGGGGGGCCGTCTTACGATTTGCTTACAGATGTGCGCCTACCAATGGAAAAATATTCACTGATTTATAATGTCCTAAATCCAGCAGAGGATGTAAATGTAGAAAGCTGATATTTATTTTACTTTTTTATACTTTTTATTGCATACAATATTATATAACATAAACACTGACAACAAACTATATACTAAATGTACAATTAGAGGGCCTTAATACTTAACAGAGATCTGTTCCAGGAAAAACTATAGAGAAGGAGATTATTTTTATATAAGGGTGCATGGATACTTATAAGCTGTATTATGTAGGATTGACTGCTTTGTTGGTCTAGTGGTTGTAGTAGTGCGACTGCTGATCATGAGGTCCTGGGATCGATCTCAGGTCGGACCAAAAACCAATTATTGAGTTTTCTGTCAAGAAATCTTCAGTAGCTGCCTGGAGTCAAGAAGTTGGCGGTGTCTTACCACCATGCCTCGGAAAACTCGTAAAGACGTTGATCCTGTGCCTGGTCTCTCTCCGGTCGTGTCAGTTTACTGTTCCATCGGATTGAGAGTGAGGAAATAGAGAGTGCACCTGTACTTGCGCATAGATTTAGGCAATATAATCCTGTCCTGGGCCGATGGCTAGTTGAGGCAGGCCACCATGACCGAAATTTGATCTGGAGGACATTATTATAAAGAACTAGCTTGCCAGGCAAACCTTGTTCTGCCCTTTTCGACGACCCTATGTCATGTCCTATTAAAAATTCTTAAATTCGCAAAAAAAAATTGTGGGGCACTCATGAGAAAAAAAAACTATCCTATCTCTCAAGTTGGGCCAAAATGCACACGATGTGCAAATTTGATTAAAATCGGTTAAGTAGTTTAGGAGTCTATCGCGGACGAACACTGTGACACGTAATTTATATATATTAAGATATATTATAAAGAATATAACATTTCATGAATTAACCAACTTTGTCAGCCTCGAGCACAGGCGCAGAGTAGCCAG